>OX276342.1:6520741-7758213 GCA_946251885.1 Cosmia pyralina
TAAGGTCTGTGGTCTTAAAATAACATGGTAAATCTCTCAATATTGTGAGTACAAACTTACACTTACAGTTGGAATGTACGGAAGAACACGTTTTTCAACTACAATGTTAAGTTTGTTCTTGGAATAATTCATCCCAACTACGGAACCCTTCATTGTGCGTGGTCCGACACGCACTTGTTTCCAATTGAATATGAACCTTATTCCTCTGTAGTAAAGTTGAAAATTTATCAAATAAATTTGACAGATTGGGGTAGCTTGATTTGCTGGCCTCGGTACAAAGCTTATCAACCGGTAGCTATATTACGAACATATTTCAGACATGGTAATCTTTATGCCGTTACCAACAACCGTCAGTTAAACAACCTCAAAATTTCTCATCGCAGACACTCGCGAGCTCAAAGTTGCTTACGTTAACTTTAACCAAAACATTATCTACCAGTTGTTTTAAAGCGAAAGCGCCAGGATATCCCACGAAATTCTAAATTTCTTACGTATTTTGCAATTTGCAAGTCAGTGTTAGGTTGTGTTGATCTAAATATGATTCGCGGCCGTATCAAATATTTATTTATAGAATTATAATAATAAACATATATATACAACTCTCTAAGTTCACTATTGAATGACAATTTCATGAAATCATGAGATTTGAGGCCAATTCTAACTTATGGAGTTGTATTGCTGATTCTAATGATTATAATTCTGTTAAGCCATATTAGTTACGGCAGCGAATCATATTTTAATCAACATACAACCTGATACTGACCTGCAAATTGCAAAAAACGTTAGAAAATTTGAATTTCGGGGTTATCTTAGCGCATCCCCCTTAACCAAAAGCATTCCTAAAAGGCTTTTAATACTAAACAAAGCAACTTATCCGTACAATATCACTACAAATAAAATTGTAGCTTCATTGGCCTCAAAGGGCCGGAGTTATTGCACTTAGAAAGGTTCCGAGTGTCGTTATTTCATTATGATCTAATTTATTGTGTTCACGGGAAATGTCGTCGGCTCTTATTTGATTTTACTCTCGACACTAAGTTTTATTGGCTTGGCACTATGCAGGAGTGCCTTTACAGCTGACTTCAGGGCTTGTAATGACATCGAGTAAACTTGCAGAAGTCAGTTCTTTGCGAGTTTGTCTTGTATTCGAGTTGTAGCTAAGAAAAACAGACTGTTCTGATTGCTTGTCTTTCTTGGAGACAAATTAGTTATTGGGAGTTTCGACTATCAATTACTATAGTACTGTTATAACATTGAGTACTGTTTTAAGCAAAGATCTTTTTAAGGGTCAAATTAAATTAGCTAGCGAAACTCGTAAATTCAAACTCATAAGTGAAAAAAGTAATTAATTTGATGATATTTTTTTTGGGTCATATCAATCGCAATGTAGACGAAATCAGTTTTTTAAAAATCATTTTTTGCCATTTCACTTTTCTCTATTGAACTCGTTTTTTACTGAAGCTACTATTTTGTTAACAAAATTACGTTATCGTGTATTTTTCATCCATCCCCCTATAGACAGGGTCAAATTAAATTAGCTACCGAAACTCCGCAGACGTGATGTCAATATTTAAACATGATAAAACATAAAAAAAGATTTTTCAACTCAATCTTCAAGTAAAACGCAACCAGCGGTGGTTGACCCAAAAAATTTTTATCAAATCTTGTATATTTTTATTTTGTCATGTCCCATCACGTCTGCGGAGTTTCGCTAGCTAATTTAATTTGATCCAGTACAGGGGGATGGAGGAGCTCGTGGCTAAGTAATAACAGCCGCACGGGTCGATACATCAAGTTAAGCTACGCTTGCCGCGGTTGGTCCGTGAATGGGTGAACATCTTTACATACCGTCGACTCCTCCGTGCCTCAGAAAGCACGTTAAGCCGTTGGTCCTGGCTGTCATTCGTGGATCTTTGACGGTCGTTATAGGTCGTCAGTCTTCCGAAAGTCTGACAACCAGTCTTACCAAGGGGTATCGTGTACCCAGTGACTGGGTTGTGGCGTTCAGATAGGCAGTCGCTCCATGTAAAATACTGGTATTCAGCTGCATCCGGTTAGACTGGAAGCCGAGGCTAGGCAGATTGATAAGGGGATCGACAAAAAATTACAGGATAATGTAATCTTATTAACAAAATAGCAGCTTCAGTAAAAAAGCTCAAAAGTAAAAAAAAAGAGGAACATCTAAATTAAACCAATCTTCTCAATATGACGACCTCCGTAAAATGAAACTCTTGAAACGCTGTCGCCCAATTAATATTTATATACAGGAAAATAAACATAATTTGCTTGAGAAAACACTTTGCTAGAAATAATCTAGTTTTTATACTGTTTGGAAGTAGACTCTAGCAACGAATCAAATTGCTTGAAAGCAAGAAAAGCAAGAAAGTATGCTAATGCCATCAGTTTTACCATAAAAATACCGATCGAACAAAAATTAAATTACAAACAGATAACAGATTGTAGAAAGATTTTTAAGGCGCGATGTTAAAAATGAAGAAAACACTTTCTACACAAACTTTGTGTAGAAAGATATATTCTATTGTTTTAGATCTTATTCTATTCTGTTAGATTAGATCTATTCTATTCTTCGTACGGTCATGCTACGCGTGCTGATATATGCACAAAATGATCATAAGACTAGCAAGATATGATAACAGAGGGGCAATTCCCGTATTTTTAACAACGATCACAATCTCATCTGTTTCAATCTGTCAAAAATTGTATGTTTACCTAAATTTTTGACATTTGACTGTCGCTGGCATAAGATTGCGACTTGAATTTGAATGATTTTAGGTACACGAATTGGCCTTCAGATTGTAGAAAGATTTTTAAGGCGCGATGTCAAAAATGAAGAAAAGAACTACTTTGTTTAGAAAGAGATATATCTATTCTTCGTAGAGTGGAGGTACAGGAGGTCATGCTACGCTACTGTTATATGCACAAAATGAATATATTTAAGACTAGTCAGATATGATAAGTGGACACTGCTAATGTTACAGGCTAGGTATAGGTTTACTTTTTAAGGTTCCGTACCACAAAATGAACAAACGGAACCCTTATAAGATCACTTGTGTGTCTGTCTGCCAGTCCGTCTGTCACAGCTAATTTGCTCCGAATGTAATGGACCGATTAAGTTGAAATTTGATACACATGAACTTCTGTCACCCAAACACGGACGAGTAAAGTAAATAAATTGAATTTTGAATTGGGTCGCTTTGGGGGACAAATAAGAAAATTAAAAAAAAAACTGCAAACTGATACCGTGTGATATATCAGATGAAAGCGCTTACTATGAGAGGGTCTCAAACATTTTTTAATTATTTTATAATAAATTGTTTTAAAGTTATTTATGAAAATAGACGAAAATTGACTACCCCCCCCCCCCCCCCCCATCTCCCAAACTACTTACAGAAAATTGTTGTTTACCTATAGATTACAGTAAAACCTATAAGAAGTCTGTGGACTTAAATAACATGGTAGATCTCTCAATACTGTGAGTACAAACTTACATTTACAGTTGGAATGTATGGGAAACGTGTTTTTCAACTACAATGTTAAGTTTGTTCTTGGGATAAATTCATCCCAACTGCGGAACCCTTCATTGTGCGTGGTCCGACACGCACTTGAACGGTTTTTGTTCCTGTAATATTACCGCGACAAAGTAACGCAAAAGCCAAGAACGCCGATAAATATGTATAAATACACCAATGATGGAGCAAGTTTCATTCAAGCAAATATCGTAAGACATCACAATACAGATTCTTTAGAAAAATATTCTGATAATTTGGAAACAAAGTCTTTTATACCAAAAAATATCCTGACAACAAAAAGTTTGAAACTTTTCAAAGTTACATAATATTTTTCCATGAAAATAGATTCTATGAAGCCATTCAGAACTTTTGTTATATGAAATAAAATAATGGCAGCGCTGATATTATTTGTTACAAACTATATTTTATGGTTGTGCTTTCCTATTGTTTTCGACAGTCTGTGGACAAATTTGGACAACTAATTACTTGAGGGACCTTACCATGGGCTGCTGGATACAGTATATTTGGTATTATTTTTTATTTTCAATATTATCATTACACTATTGCCGAGTGCCATAGGGTTCAAAGCAAACTTCCACGCGGACAGAATCGCGGGTAATAATGCTCTAGTGTGCTGGATTTCTCAAGGCGCGGTATTAGCTCAATATGCACAAAAATTGGTTTCTTGGATTGTCGAGTATGACGTAACACAATGGAACTATAATATCCGACGTATAAAATACAGTGGACAGAGAAGGGTTTAAAGATAAATTTAACCGAATAGAATAGTCAAAAATAGTTTGTTAGTCCCAATAAAAATTTTGTAAGTTGCTCCACAAAAATAAACTTTGGCGTCGAACATCTCTGTATTTTAAGCGATAACGACATTATTTTTTTAAGAATTTAATACATAGAAATATAATCTAGGATTTAATAGAATGAGCATTTTTTAAAACTTTAGCCAGACAATTATTTAATTGATTACGTATATTCTGAATAATCTAAAGAAAACCCGGAAAATAAATGCACTTTCGCAGCTTAGTCACATCTCGGCAACACAAATATTATTTTCAATTTTCAACCTTATTTCAAGCCCGCTAATGGTGACAATAGATTACGCGGTTGTGTGCCGTTTAAAATCGTAGTCAGTTCGCGCCTTAATTAGCAGTGAGTTCTAGTGTTGCAATAGACTCTAGTTCTGGTTTTGTAGACTTTACTGAATATCGCATGATTCTGGTCTTTCGGTCATGTTGAAAAGGATCCCAAGACTCGACTACCTTCCAATTCTTGCTGATTGGTGATTTTTATATCTCGATCGAATTGTGAAAAACAAAAGCAAATGTAGCGGAATCAGTTACTGGTTTAATTCCAACTCCAAACCCTATCACAATCAGTACGGATTCAAATCTCAAACAAAAGTAAATAGGAAAATGTACAGTTTCCTGTAGTCTAATTTGAATAAATGATTTTGACATTTTGATAAAACTGAGTGTTTTTACTTGTAAGAATAATTTAATATTTCCCGAAAATTTTGATTGTGAAGCTTTGATCTGATAATAATAAAAGGAATAACTTTTTCATTTGACTACTCTTTATTCTTCTTCTAAGAAACGTCTTTTACACTTTCACCGTACCTAAACCATATTTTTTTCGTTCGTTTTCATCTTTTTTAGGATTCCGTAGACAAATGGCAAAAAACGGAACCCTTATGGATTCGTAATGTCTGTCTGTCTGTCCGTCCGTATGTCACAGCCACTTTTTTCCGAAACTATAAGAACTATACTGTTGAAACTTGGTAAGTAGATGTATTCTGTGAACCGCATTAAGATTTTCACACAAAAATAGAAAAAAAAAAAAACAATAAATATTGGGGGTTCCCCATACTTAGAACTGAAACTCAAATTTTTTTTTCATCAAACCCATACGTGTGGGGTATCTATGGATAAGTCTTCAAAAATTATATTGAGGTTTCTAATATATTTTTTTTTCTAAACTGAATAGTTTGCGCGAGAGACACTTCCAAAGTGGTAAAATGTGTCCCCCCCCCCCCCTCCTGTAACTTCTAAAATAAGAGAATGATAAAACTAAAAAAAAAAATATGATGTACTTTACCATGTAAACTTCAACTAAAAATTGGTTTGAACGAGATCTAGTAAGTATATTTTTAATACGTCATAAATCGTAAACCGCAATTTACCTTTCATTCAATCAAACGAACTACAAGAACTTTTATATTAATGTTACTTGCTGCTACGGAACCCTTCATGGGCGAGTCCGACTCGCACTTGGCCGCTTTTTTTTAGCATGTCGATGGAAATAATACGAAATTTAAAATTTGTTTGACCCAAAATTCCAACAAAATTCAGTAAGTATACTTGAGTACGAAGTTAATTTTTACGGTTTTCCAAGTAGGCCACGGTAACTTGTGCCCGGATGGGAGGCTCTCTGATGGTTCAGTTTCCATGGTTCAGTTTCCATGGTAATTAGCGAAAAATAATTGTGTACACATGTAGAGATCCTATTGAATTTATTTCTGGAAAGTATTACCATCAAAGAACTTTTTGATGTCAAACTGTGTTGAAAGACACGTATGATATTTCAATTTTGTCTGAGATTGACAACGTGTATGTCAGCTTATTGATATTGCAAATGTTTTTGTTTTTGTATGTGTGTCGCATGATACCGAATAGGTTCATAAGATAAGGCGCTCGAAGTCAACAAGTGAAAGAAGACATCGTGTTGTAAGTCCAAATAAACGTAAAATAAATAAATTAAAATAAAAGTTACAACGTTTGACAACAAACCAGTTTTGGAGAACATCTTTTAAGCAAGAAATTGCTTGTGCTAGGTGACTCCGCTCTTCCACTTATCATTAACCAATGAGGAAGAAAAACTGTCAAATTAGTTCCGCGTAGGTGGCGCTAAGTGTTTGTTACTTTCATTCAACTTTTGTTATTTTAATTCGGCTGTCAATGGAGTTCTTAGCTGAAAACTTTGCCGCGAGATGGCGCTAAGTGTCGCCAATCGGTCGCTTTGTCTTCAAATTGACACACAGCGCTCTCTCGCGGTGAAGGTTCCGAGAAACAACCCCATTAAAATGTAATTGAGTATAACAATATAAAAAAATATAAAATTAAAAATAAGTACTTAGATAGTTTTTAAAATTAAATTAAATTATAGATATGCAAACTATAAATTTCGTTAATTTATAGTTTTGACTCTTCCTCCATCATTATTTTACAAAGAAAAAGGCAACAATGCGCATAATAGTGTGTAAAATACAATCGTCCAATGGCGGCCGCGGGCTGACAGTAGCTGCTGACCTATGAGGTTCGATCTCGAGTGCGATTGACATGAACCAATGCGATATCATGCAACAACCAAGAGGTGTAAGTAGCGACTTCAACTTTCCATTAGGTAGGTCAATGAATGCCACATCGGCCTAAATAACAACATCGTCATCTGCCTAGCCATTTCCGGAGTCGGCTTCCAGTCTAATCTAACCTGCACCCTAATTGCGTAACACATTATCGATCGGAGTTGGTTTCATTTTGAAACAAATTCCTAATCCACTGCTTCATAATATGTTCGAAAAATTTGTCTGCTCGACAACGTAAATAAATAACGCAATGAATGTTGTTGAACTGTCAAAATGAAACCAACTCCGATTGATAATGTGTTACGCAATTATGGTGCTGATGCAGCTGAATACCAGTATTCCGCGTGAAATTTCTTGTTTTGACATACAATATAGCATCGCATCGCCCGCTCCAGCTATTCATTACTTCGTTTTCGCTTAAGTTCCTTCTGACTTTTTTTTCTTTTGCTCGGCTTCTCAGGGTTCTAGACCTAACCTTCCTCAAGAATTGAGCTAACAAATGCAAAAAGAATTTTACAAATCCGACTGGCAGTTCCAACAAAACAAACTCGTCAGTATTATTAGTAGTATGGATGTTCTCATAAAACAAATTACTAACACTGTGCACTGCTACTACCCACTTCCCTTCGAGTTGCTATGGTAACAGAATCAACAAAACTTATTATAGGCTTAATATCTATAGTGTTGCGTTATATTTAGACGTTTTTTCGTTTTTGTGAATGGCATCTCGCAGTCTCAGGCCAACGATACGTGATAACTACATAAAATTGCAATACAAATTAAGTAATCTAAGTTGATTATTGAATGAAGAAGTTGCAATGGAAATTGAACCATACGCAAATAAGTTAAAGATTTTAATCCCAAAACATGAAATTTATCTCGTCTCGTTGGCTATAATGTACTGTCATCTAATCAACCTCAAAGAACAACCATATTGAACTTATACTAAAGCTTCATTTCAATCAAATTTAAATCATATTACCCACGCATTACCCAACTTTTTCAATTTAAGACATAATATTCATAAGTCCTACAAAGTAGATATCCTATTGATAGATAGTCATTATAACTTAGAATCCAGAACTTTCGATTCTCATTATAAATGTTTACAAGATTTATATTCTGATACGCATTAATTGGATCTGCAGGGGTAGGCAGCATTGAAAGGTCCTAACAGGATTCTATTAAAATAGGGATTATCGTAATGTGGGTAGACAATTGTCTTGATAAGGGCCGTTAGTCCGTTTGTCCCACCGCACGCCCTCAACGGGACGTGAACGAGAAATGAGATTATTCGGTCTTAGTAAATGTACTGTCGCTCCTTTGGCGTCGTAATCTGTTTTCTCGTTGACGTCCCGTTCAGTAATTATCAGACTTTTTCATTTGTTTGTGCTGTGGAGACCTAGCTTCTTGCCAAATTTCATAATTCTAGGTCAACGGTAATGGTAAGGTGTAGGGCAAGGGGTGTATACACCCCTTTCTTTTTTTTTGTGGATGGGAAATCGTCAAATGCCTTCTCCCGCTCTGGGCCGAGCGGGAGGGCGTGTCAGACTTTTACTGACTAAAAACCACCCGTATTCCTTCAGTTGCCTGTGCCAGGGCCACGGTATCTCTTTCGAACTACCCGCGACCCCGGCGGCATCGGCCCAATTGACCCCGTCACTGCTGACATCTTTGAGGCGCGCGTGGAACACAACGCGCCGTCGACCCGGGCCTGGTCCTTACCGGACGGCGAGCACTCGTCGTCCGCAAGCCCGCGTGTATACACCCCTTACCCTACCCCTTACTATTACCTTTATTACCTTTTTTATTACCCTTGGTTTTGATTTACATGCAAGTATCAAAATATGTCATATAAATGACCATATTTTTAACCGACTTCAAAAAGGAGGAGGTTCTCAATTCGTCGGAACCATTTTTTTTTTTTTTTTTTTTTTTTTTTTATGTATGTTCCCCGATTACTCGAAGATGGCTGGACCGATTTAGATTTTTTTTGTTTTGTTCGAGAGTGGTCACATCACAGTTGGTCCCATATAAAATTGATTAACTTTGCTTCGGTAGTTTTTGAGTTAGTTTCAATAATACGTATTTTTTCCCCACTTTTATATGGATGATGTTCTAGTTTGTTTTGCAGGTAGTGGTATTTGAATTTGTGTGGGGTAGGTACACAAGTAAAAAGTGAAAAATAAAACTTTTTTACAAAAAAAATACAACCGACTTCCAAAAACAACACTACAAAGTGAAAAATAACTTTAATTTCGGAAGTCGGTGGCAAAAAACGAAAATACATATATCTAGACACCGACTTCCGAAATTAAAGTTATTTTTCACTTTGTAGTGTTGTTTTTGGAAGTCGGTTGTATTTTTTTGTAAAAAAGTTTTTTTTATTGCGTTGACTTAGAAGCTTGATTTTTTTAGAGCTCCAAAGGACTATAGACTTACCTATTTGACATTAATATCCACGCGTTCCTGAGAAAAAGGGTCTTGAGAGACTTACATAACAGACAGACAGCCGGACAACGAAGTGTTCCAATAAGGGTTCCGTTTTTTCGTTTCAACGTAAGGAACCCTAAAAAATAAAATAAATACTTAAATCATATTGATTGGACCAAACACCTGTACAAATTTTATAAACCTGCCAAACTGCAAGACAGTTTGTCGACAGGATTAGCGCTCGTCTTAAAACATTTGGTTTAAACAATATAAATTAAACATCTAAATAAGTATCGTAATAGTTTAAATGGACAGAATATTACCAAAGGAACCGAATAATATCCCTGCCAAAACATCAGCTTTTCATATCCAAGGGTTTGGGCTATGCGTTGATCTGTCAGTCAGTGAGTCAATTAGAACTTTTTAGGATTCCGTATCCAAAGGGTAAAACGGTACCCTATTACTAAGACTCCGCTGTTCGTCCGTCTGTCTGTCCGTCTGTCACCAGACTGTATCTCATGAACCGTGACAGTTGAAATGTTCACAGATGATGTATTTCTGTTGTCGCTATAACAACAAATACAAAAAAAAAACAGAATAAAATAAATATTTAAGGGGGCTCCCACACAATAAACGTGATTATTTTGCCGTTTTTATAGATAATGGTACGGAACCCTTCGTGCGCGAGTCCCACTCGTACTTGGCTGGTTTTTTTTTATTACCTAAATGTACTTTGATTATCCGATATACCTGTATAAGCTGTTGGTGTACCTATTTTATTTAAATAACTAAAATATAATACCTGCATAATTATATACATTTATGCAGGCTTTCATGCGATTTTTATGAAAAAGTTTAGTTATGTGGAAGAAATTTATTTCAATGGATAGTGTGAATGGAAATTCGATATACTTCTTCTAAAGCGAAGCGTGGTTATTGGAATGCTAAAGACGCATCCTACACATTTCAAAAGTTGAAAAAATTGAGGGTGAAGAAACTAGAAATAGTCCAAATAATAAAATTCGTCAGATACATTTGAATGGTAATACATTGATATTTCAAGCACCTTATATTTTGAGAAAGCCTTTGTAAATCTATAATTATATAAAAATGAATCCCTATTTCCCTTGGTCATCGCATCACGCGTGAACGGATGGAATAAATTCGCTAATTCTTTTTTTGTTGTGTTTATGATTGTCAGGAGAAGGTTCTTATGAAAGAAAAAATTAAGAAAATTTCGCAGCAAATTGGAAAATTCAGAAAAAATATTTTAACTTCACGCGTTTACATTAGAATATTCATAGCCAAGAAGTAGTAGTAGTAGTAGGTAAATAGTCATCGTTAAGACAGGACAACGTCTGTCTGGTCAGCTAGTAGTTTATAAATAAGAACTGATTAAGAAGAACATTCTATTATTATGCAAGGACAAATCTGTATCCGGTTCAGTACAGTGGTAGAGTAATGGAGCACCTTCACAATATTTTTTTTTACGTTGAACCATTATCCACTCGCCCACCACTCGTCGCGTGTCGCGCCTGTTTGTAGGAGCCTTAAGGCCCTACCTTGAAAATAAATAGTAGTGTGATGGGCGTGGCTTATTTTCCCTTTCATCTTCCGTGGTCGGTCGGTTGTCGCCACAGACTTATCTGAATCAGTGCTCAAAACTGGAACTAACGATATCACTGACCGGAATTTAAATACGTTACTTACTTTACATGGGCTTTGGCTAAGCATTATTTTTGTCACTGTCGCACAACTGTCAAACTAAAAAACTTTTTTACAAAAAAATACAACAGACTTCCAAAACCAACACTACAAAGTGAAAAATAACTTTAATTTCGGAAGTCGGGTGTCTAGTTAAATGTATTTTCGTTTTTTGCCACCGACTTCCGAAATTAAAGTTATTTTTCACTTTGTAGTGTTGTTTTTGGTAGTCGGTTGTATTTTTTTGTAAAAAAGTTTTTATTTTTCACTTTTTAGTTGTGGTACCTACCCCACACAAATTCTAATACCACTACCTGCAAAACAAACTAGAACATCATCCATATAAAAGTGGGGAAAAAATACGTATTATTGAAGCTAACTCAAAAACTACCAAAGCAAAGTTCATTAATTTTATATGGGACCAACTGTGATGTATACCCTCTCGAATAAAACGAAAAAAATCCAAATCGGTCTAGCCATCTTCGAGTAATCGGGGAACATACATAAAGGTTCCGACGAATTGAGAACCTCCTCCTTTTTGAAGTCGGTTAAAAATGCAAGATAAAGACGGAAACATTTCTAAGAAAAAGTGCATGCTAAGTTACGTCAATTTATCTCGGTCTATGAAATTTTTGCACTTAGCGAACCATGGAGTAGCAAATAATACAAAATATTTAATTATTAATTAACAACTAAAATATTTATTAATTAGGTATGTTATCTCTTATCTCACTGTTATTAAGTTCGTGTGTGTCTGTGTGACCGCGTTGTTCTTCTAAACTACGCAACGGGTTTTCATGTGGTTTTCACCATCATTTAGATTAGAGAATTGATTCCGGAATGTTTATGTGTATAATAAGCCTATTTTAAACTAATTAAATATATTCATGAAATCTCGATGTTTTGCCAAGTCGTAAAAACCGTGCGAAGCAGGGGCGGGTCGCTAGTCCTAATATTATAAATGCGAAAGTAAGTTTTTGTTACCTTCTCACGCCTAAACCACAAAACCGATCATCCTGAAATTTTGCATATACGTTGTCAGGAGTACAGAAACGTACATAGGGTGGGTACCTTTCATCCCGAAAAAGTACTGTTCCCGAAGAAAACGTTAACGTTCTTATGATAATAGATGGCGCCACGTGTCTTTCGAATCATGATTGAATTATAGGTATTATTACAAGTAGAGTACAATCCGAATTGATTTCCAAATACTAAATTAACGCGAGCGAAGCCGCGGGCAAAAGCTAGTAAGAAATAAATTCAAGTGTATTAAAAAGGTCTCTTGCATGAATGAAGCTTGATCTCATAACTAAATCGACTCATATCCCATCGCACAACTGTGATAGTCTTCAGTATCAAATAAGACTTGAATGGCTTTTGATACGGGAGTGAAGAGCATCATACAGCTAGAGGTTATTTGGCTGAGACCCGATATTGCCAATATCCCATTCGTCTACGTTTGACGGAAAGAACCAGAGGATCAGAGCTATATATGATGCAATAAGTATAAGAGGTTTACATGCAATATGTCTGCTTATTGTACTCATGGTTAATGATAACAGCAACACGGGTCGACCGAAGGTTAAGCTACGCTTGCCGTGATCTATTCGTGGATGGGTGACCAATCAATCTCAATCTGCCTAGCCTTTTCCCAACTATGTTGGGGTCGGCTTCCAGTCTAACCGGATGCAGCTGAATACCAGCGACTGCCTATCTGACCTCCACAAACCAGTAACTGGGTAATACGATACCCCTTGGTAAGACTGGTTGTCAGACTTTCGGGCCATTTCGGGGCCATGGCCACGGCGATGTGGGAACACTGCTGAGTTTTAGTGGGTATACTGTCATCCCGACAGGAGTCCCACATACCCCGTCTCGTCCCCCACGAGCGGGGATGCATAAAGCATTTCTCAGCGTCAAAAAAAAAAAAAATAGGCAGTCGTTCCATGTAAAATACTGATGTTCAGCTGCAAAGCCGACCCCAACATAGTTGGGAAAAGGCTAGGCAGATTGATTGATGCAGTAGGTATATCTAACAAACATGACACATTAAATGAAAGGAAAACCATAAAAAGAGATGATGATGATGTTTTTTAGCCGGTTTGATTCCCGAGTATGGCAAGCGAATATTCGAAAATCTTTGAACGCAGATTTGTTTCTTTTAAAAAATAAAGGAATACTTCCTTTGAGTAAAATTTGCTATATTCTGTATTTAGAGTACTTTCCCTCCAGGTGAGGTTAAAAAATTCCAGCTTGTTTATGTTCAAAAAATGTGTCATTACAAGAACGTAAATACCGCAATGAATGTTGTTGAACTGTCAAAATTAAACCGATTCCGATTCATAGTGTGTTACGCAATTGCTCCGCAGGACGTTAAAGCTTTTAAAACTAGCTTCTATTTACATTTTAGAAATAGCCATATTTGTTAGGCAAAATTCAAACTTTTTCTCCACAGTAGCCGAAAACAATAGATTTGCAAAAAGGGACCCCACCAAGTTAAAAAACCAATTTTGTAACAGCACTCTCCACTACAGAAACAGCTCTACATTATTTATGTCCTTATAAATTTACAACCGCATTCCAAAATTAATAAGAGAACTGCCATTTAAATAGTACAAAAAAACTTTTTTACAAAAAAATACAACCGACTTCCAAAAACAACACTACAAAGTGAAAAATAACTTTAATTTCGGAAGTCGGTGTCTAGTTAAATGCATTTTCGTTTTTTGCCACCGACTTCCGAAATTAAAGTTATTTTTCACTTTGTAGTGTTGTTTTTGGAAGTCGGTTGTATGTTTTTGTAAATAAGTTTTTATTTTTCATTTTTTAGTTGTGTACCTACCCCACACAAATTCTTATACCACTACCTGCAAAACAAACTAGAACATCATCCATATAAAAGTCGGGAAAAAATACGTATTATTGAAGCTAACTCAAAAACTACCGAAGCAAAGTTAATCAATTTTATGTGGGACCAACTGTGATGTACCCTCTCGAACAAAACAAAAAAAAATCCAAATCGGTCCAGCCATCTTCGAGTAATCGGGGAACATACATAAAAAAAAAAAAAAAAAAAAAACAAAGGTTCCGACGAATTGAGAACCTCCTCCTTTTTGAAGTCGGTTAAAAACATGGCTTATTGAAAATAACTTTTATACTTTAAAAGATTTTTTTTTTATTTTAGGGGTTAAATTAGATTTATTTAGATTTATAATTAGGTTATTGTTGTGTTTTTATTGTTTATTTTATATTGTAGGTTATACCAGAGAATAATAATTAATGTGTCTATAAGTCTATAGTTTTAAGTGTTTTGTATTGTTTTATACAGAGTGTAATTTTAATCGTCTTTATCCTCTTAAGGGGTCATTGTACACATCATTTTGAACAACTTTTACTATGGGACCAAACCTGAAATCGCGAAAAAAAAACAGCTGCTCCCTACATTTTGACGAGTTTGATGTAGATAAATGTACTGAAAACAGCATATTTTTTTCTCGCGATTTCAGGTTTGGTCCCATAGTCAAAGTTGTTCATAATGATGAGTATTATGACCCCTTAAGAGGATAAAGACGATTAAAATTACACCCTGTAGAGTATAGGTATGTAGTATATAAGTAAGGTTTTATGCCCATGTGCACATACAAATTATTGTAAATATCCGTATGACGCTTTTAGCGGCGGATGTGTCCTGAACACAATTGTTACAAATTAGCCGTCGGCGTTCCAGCTGTATTAGAACCCAATTGCTTGGCACGCGTCGATGGCAAGAGACCGGACGGCATGTCTTTATTTCCATGGAAGGTGGGGAAGGCCTTTAGTGTGGAACGCAACGTGCGTCGATACTCTTGCGCCATCCCATCTTCCTGGCTCGGCGTGCTGTGCTGGCACTGCTGCTGCGGCTGCGAAAAACCTCAAGCGACGAAAGTATAATAACCTTATCGGTAATTATATTTTCGAGCCGTTTGGGGTTGAAACCCTTGGGCCGTAGGTTCCGAGTGCTCATGGTTTATTCAACGAAATCTCCAAGCGGCTGGTTGACACTTCCCGTGACCCAAGGGCTGGCTTTTACCTTGGCCAGAGGCATTGCCATACAACGTGGCAATGCCGCCAGTCTCTTGGGTACTTTACCAGTCGACAACGATGCGGAGGAATTTTTCGATGTCATATTTTAGTTTTTTATTTAATAGTTTTAGTTATGTTAGGATATAATTTTGTTATTTTTAGGTTATGTTTATATTATATTATTAATCCATTATTATAAATACCAACTTTGTTGCTACCATATCCGACGAATAAATGTCTTTGTCTTTGACGTTCTGCCGCTGTAATAACATATATAACGTTATTCGCAGGACAATAAAATAACCAACTTATTTCATATACAACTGTTATTAGTTACCCTCTCAATTTAATCTCTAAAACCCAGTCAACAGACTTTCATAAATGTTTATGAACCATTAACAAATATTTTAAGGCCGGGAGTATAGCTTTACGATGCATAATCAGCCTATAATGTTCCCACTGCTGGGACGCAGGCCTTCGCTCTGTGAGAGGGAGTGGGCTGTAATCCACCACGCGGGCCCAGTGCGGGTTGGTAGATGTCACATGTCTTCGAATTTGATTGGTTCTAAGACATGCCGGTTTCCTTTACGAAGACCACAAACAATATCATAGTCACTGAATGAATCTAATTTGCAAATTCATTATTTCATTCTGTATGTGCAAAGATACTCAGAAAAACTTTTTTTTTTTTAGAAAGAAGTTTTTTTTTGTTTTTATTTTAGTTCCTTATCTCTATTATCATCATCTGCCTAGCCTTTTCTCAACCATGTTGGGGTCGGCTTCCAGTCTAACCAGATGCAGCTGAATACCAGTATTTTACATGGAGCGACTGCCTATCAGACATCCACAACCCAGTAATTGGGTAATACGGACTGGTTGTCAGACTTTCGGGCTTCTGACGAACCGTAACGACTGTCAAAGATCCACGAATGACAGCCAGGACCAACGGCTTAATGTGCTTTCCGAGGCACGGAGGAGTCTTGGAATGTAAAGATGGTCACCCATCCACTGACCAACCCCGGCAAGCGTAGCTTAAACCTGGATCGACCCGTGCGGCTGTTATTACTTAGCCACGAGCTAACAGTTTTAACCGACTTCAAAGAAAGGAGGTTATGCATTCGATTTTTTGTTGTGCAACGGTCTCCCAATATTATAGCCTTCCATACTTACTTCTCGATGTGTTACCGAAATAATATTTCCAACCGTTTACTTTTGAGACCTCGAGTACCTACTAAGCAATTCGTAAAGTCCTAATGCGTTACAGATATGATTTCAAACGGAAGAAGTTTTAATGTATTTAACAAATTAATATTTTATTATTTTAAAGAAAAATATAGGGTAACTGGTAATTAGTGACCGATACCTAAACACATGATTGTACTTATGATGATCAACAGCTTTTACTATGGAACCAAATCTGAAATCGCGAAAAAAAAAAAATGGTTGGTTCCCTATAGTCATGTTCGCATAACTCGTCAAAATGTAAAGAACAACAGATTTTTTTTTCGCGATTTCAGGTTTGGTCCCTTAATAAAAGTTGTTTGTTATCATGCGTTCAAGTATCGGTCACTAATTACCAAGTATATAAAGAAAAAACATGTGTGTGAAGTATTGCATGTTTTCGTCTATTAAACTTCTTAGGCGAGCTTATGTTAAAAGTAAAATTTAATTGGTTGGAAAGAGTTTAGATACTAATCTTCTTCTTTACCACGAAACCTGTTCTCTCCACGTGCGTCTAAAGAACGAACACAATGAGTAAAACCTGTCTGGAATCTGAACCGGTCCATCGGAATGAATCACTATCAAAGTATTCATTTCCTTGATCTATTGCTGGATAGAGGGGCAATGACCCCCGCTCAGTTGTTCGGATTGAATGACTAAAGGCTTCTTCAAACAGGCGCGATTATATCGCGTGTCACGCCTCTTTGTAAAAGCCATTATACTAAAGAATGAGTTTTTTTTTTAGCTTTTTTAATAGTTTATTTTATTACGCTAATTTTAGACCTCATTCAATAGTTAGGTACTGATACAAATTCAAACTTCTAAATAAGAGGTTTTTGCCCTGAAGTTGAAGGGTGTTTTTTTAGCTGGTAAAGGCTCTCGCAGACTGGCACGACATGGCAGCGCGACGAGACTCTAGTAGAACAATTTTTATGAAAACTTCATGGAAATTTTTATACCAGAATTGCGGCAAACCGTCGCGTCGCGTCGCGTCTGTCTGAGGGAGCCTTTATCATCGATTGTCAATTAACGTTATTTACATAGCTCAATGTGAGTCGCTGAAATTACGCAACGTTCTATTTCACACAACATAGCTTAGTTGTTAACATTTTTGTGCATGCTGTGGTCTCCTATGAATGGAGGAGTACTACACCTACATAATACCTTATGTTCCCTTTATTTATGTTTCATGTATTGTGTACA
Organism: Cosmia pyralina; assembly: GCA_946251885.1. Lineage (NCBI taxonomy): Eukaryota > Metazoa > Arthropoda > Insecta > Lepidoptera > Noctuidae > Cosmia > Cosmia pyralina. The sequence continues at coordinate 6,538,274 of OX276342.1, forward strand.
TCTTTTGTTGGAGATACTAAATAAATAAATTAACATTGAGATTTGATTTTTTTTTTTAATTTCTCTTAGACTCGTTTTGAGCGAAGCCATGAATTCCGAACGTTTGGTGACCCAGTTATAATATATTTATTTGTGACACCTTCAAGCCTCATAAAAACATGAAGGTACACAATATTTTCCTCGAATTTGCTAATAAAAAGAAAATATCGCCCTTTTTAGGATAAACCATTCGAGCCTTTCAGGTCATTATTTAAATCACCCTAATAAAATTCTCCGGGCAAATTGTCTTAAAATTTATATCATGTCAGACTTATTTTTCGCCTAGGCTCTATCTCAGAATATCTAGGACGTGAAAGTAGGCTCAGTTCGTGGGCTGAATGTAATACTATTTTGATCTCTGATTTGCATAAACATGAATATTGTTACGTGGATTAAATTGGGCCAAATATTATGGATTTCTGGAAGATGCGAATTGCTATTTTGTTTTTATTATGCTAATACGGGAATTATTGAGAGGGGCTCGTGGCTAAGTAATAACAGCCGCACGGGTCAATCGATCAGGTTAATATATGCTTGCCGCGGTTGGTCCGTGGATGGGTGGCCATATTTACATACCAAGATATTACATACCGTGCCTCCGTGGATCTTTGAAAGTCCTTACGGGTCGTCAAAAGCCCGAAAGTCTAACAACCAGTCTTACCGAGGGGAATCGTATAACCCAATAGCAGGGTTGTGGAGGTCAGATAGGCAGACGCTCCATGTAAAATACTGGTATTCAGCTGCATCCGGTTAGACTGGGAGCCGACCCCAACATAGTTGGGAAAAGGCTCGGCAGATGATGACAGGAATTAGTGATATAGGTGTTAGGAAGCTTTATCCGTGGAAGCCAATAGAATTTTCGTGCAAAATAAAACCACGGAAATAATAGTACTTACTTATCGTCGTTGTGTCACCGGAGATCCTGGAGCTTGTACGCATAAGCCAATTAAAAAAAGTAAAAACCGACTTCAAAAACTAAAAATGAATAAAATAACTTTCATAAAAAACTTAACCGCTTCTGAAGTCAGTGCCAAGCATTGAAGAATTGAAGACACCGACGTCAGTGGCAGTTAAGTTTTTTTTTAAAGTTATTTTACTTTATTCGTTATTGTTTTGAAGTCTGTTTTTACGTTTTTTTAAGTAGGTAAATTTATTTTCCATTTTTAGGCTTACTTATGTAATTGTACATTCATACAATTACATAAGTAAGCCCAAAACGAACGAAAAGAAGAATCATCAAAATCGGCTTAGAAATGCGGAGATGGAAATATAGTACATTTATGCATATAACTTCGTACATAAGAATAATTACATAATGTATTATATAGGTACTAAAACCTTCTTTAAAGTACATACTTTTAGGATATACATATATCGCGTTAGTGAAAGAATCATCAAAATAGTTTATTAGTTTTTGTAAAAATCGCGGACAAGCAACGGTTCGAATACAGAACCTCCTGTTTTGAAGTCGGTTAATAATAACCCCCGTAGGGCTTTACTTGAAAGAAAACGTCACTTACACTCCCCCTAGTCTTTAATGATTTTCCCCTCGATATAAAAGGAACGTAGCTACCTACACCAATCAGAAACAGACATCATTGCTTCGGAAAGATTTGACAAGAGCCTACCATACTGAGATTCCAACTGAAAAATACCGGCCAAGACGTGTCAGACCACGCACAATGAAGGGTTCCGAAGTTGAAATTTAGTTAAAAAAAAGTTAAAATTACAAATTAGCAATTTTCGGATTAGCACTTTTAATTTAAATCTGCCTAGCATTTTCCCAACTATGTTGGGGTTGGCTTCCAGTCTAACCGGATGCAGCTGAATACCAGTATTTTACATGGAGCGACTGCCTATCTGACCTCCACAACCCATTAACTGGGTAATACGACTTATCGTATTACCCGGTTAATGTGTTGTGCAGGGGTACTTATACCCCTTGGTAAGACTGGTTGTTAGACTTTCGGGCTTCTGACGACCCGTTACGACTGTCAAAGATCTACGAATGACAGCCGGGACCAACGGCTTAACGTGCTTTCCGAGGCACAGAGGAGTCTCGGTATGTAAAGACGGTCACCCATCCACGGACCCCGGCAAGCGTAGCTTAACCTGTTGGATCGACTTTTTTGATTCACGGGTTTGGCCAGAGCACTTCAAGGATAAACTAATATTTAATCAACGTATGTAAACGGACTATGAACCAACTATTCCAGATAGCTATAGCTAGGGATGGTTACTGTCACAGAACAGATAAAGAGACCTTTTTAGCTTTTCTGTGGTTACTGCTATCAGAACTCAAATACTGTCCGCAACAAGACGCTTCTACTAACAGTTCTTATAAAGAACTAACATTTAACTTTGTAAACGTGGATGGGTCGGTCGATAATAGCTTAGATCCGTATCGGTCAGGAACTTATTTTTATTATGAACTTGCTGTTGCCCGCGGCATCGCCCGCGTGGATGTTAATTTTATCCTTTTCATATTCTAAAATAGAGGTTTCTTAGTTACTCCTTATAACATCAGATATCTGCCAGTGAAAGTCTCATTAAAATCGGTTCATCCGTTTCGGAGATTAGCCGGAGCAAACAGATAGACATAAAAAAAAAACAAAAATAGTTTTTTTGTATAAGTACCGTATATACTTACTTACATATGCATTTAGTAAAAAGCTGTTATTTGACATTACAAACAGACACTTCAATTTTAATTAAAAGTTTATTGTATAGGGACCCCTTTAACTTTTAATCTTATTTTATTTTTATTATTTGTTGTTAAAGCCATAATAGAAATACACAATGTGTGAAAATTTCAACTGTCTACCTGTTACGGTTCATGAGATACAGCCCTGTGACAGACAGACGGACGAACGGGTCCGACGGACATCGGAGGCTTAGTAATAGGGTTCCGTTTGATACCCTTTGCGTACGGAACCCTAAAAACATTTGAAAAGGACAGAAATTACTATTTCTCCTCCATATTTCACGAATTTCTTCTGAGTAAGCTATCCATATAGCTATTCGGCTATTACTTTAATTAATCGTACCTACTTAATTGATAAAGTTCTTTTCATCCCAGAGAAAATAAAGAGATTTATGTATAGCCGTTTTGTTTATCACTCCTACTATATTGGTATGACGTGTGTCTGCAAAGCATTCATTTCTGGATTAACGGACTACCATTAAAATGAAAGAACTTCTTCTTTTCGTTTCGACGTCCATCTACGTATGTGAATATTTTCGAGTCCAGTACGTTGATTCTGTAAAATTCAAACAACAACTCGCATGTCACATCGTTATTCACTCTCACTCGTAAAATAGATGCTTTTTATTTGACATTTTGAATCGGATTCGAGTGCGAAGTGAGCGTCGAAGTGACCTTACTGAATGACACTTCCTACGTCATCTCATACTTTATGTTGTAAAAACCTTACGGTCAATTTAGTTCAACTCGCTGACACGCTCGCAAGGGTAGCGCTAGTGTAAATTCGAATTATCAAACGAGTGTTTAGAATGCCAATCAAGAAACTCACAGCGGATTCAGATTCGAAGTTTAGAATGAGGTTTTACAGAATCACACGGCTGGGCCCTAATTCTCTCTGACCACTTATCAATTCCTTGCTTCGAAACCAGGTCAATTCTTTAGCTAATCACGACATCTGCTAAATAACGTATTCCCAATGACACAATGAACATAAAAATTCATAGATCTCATACACCACATGACCTTCATATAGCATTGGAAATGAACTTCGGTAATAATTAAAAAAAAACAAACATCAGCATCATCTGCCTAGCCTTTTCTCAACTATGTTGGGCTCGGCTTCCAGTCTAACCGGATGCAGCTGCTGTCTGACTTCCACAACCCAGTTACTGGAGCACGATACCCCTTGGTAAGACTGGTTGTCAGACTTCCTTCTTCTGATGACTGTCAAAGATCCACGAATGACAGCCGAGACCAACGACGGCTTAACGTGCTTTCCGAGGAACGGTATGTAAAGATGGTCACTCACCCCGGCAAGCATAGCTTAACCTGATTGATTGACCCGTGCGGCTGTTATGACTTAGCCACATGCCCAAAACGGACTATCCTAAGTAAAAATAAACTGGTCTTTCGACGCCTTAGTCTGTTTTGAAAGTCGACTTGAAAATTGAAAGGAGCAAAACACCAAACTCAACGCGAACAAACTCGCAAACCAATACTAGTGTTAAATGAAACTGACCCTGGTCCTGTCTATTTGTATTACCCAGAGGTGTTTGACACTACACGTGCTCACACGCACGTGCATTATACAGAAATAGCCGGAGTAAACGCTTTCGTGACCGATAATGTACTGGACGGTTTATTATTTAGCAGTTAGTTGTACTGAGGAGCTCGTGGCTATAATAACAGCCGCACGAGTCGATCCAACTTGCCGGGGTTGGTCCGTGGATGGGTGACCATCTTTACATACCGAGACTCCTCCGTGCCTCGGAAAGCATGTTAAGCCGTTGGTCCCTGCTGTCATTCGTGGATCTTTGACAGCCGTTACGGGTCGTCAGAAGCCCGAAAGTCTGACAACCAGTCTTACCCTTATCGTATTCCGCTGTTACTGGGTTGTGAAGGTTAGATAGGCAATCGCTCCATGTAAATACAAAAAAAATACAACCGACTTCCAAAAAAAAACACTACTGTGTATTTTTCAGATTTTTTTTTGTGACATAAAATTAACATTCAAGACGATAATGTCACAAAAAAAATCTGAATAATACACACTACTTTATCTCTATTCTTTGTTTGTTTCAGTCCCGTACTAATCCAGCAAGTTATTTAATGTATCAACTGGATCAACCAAATAATAATAATATTTCTTTTTTTTTTTTTGTTCTCTCATACACACTTGTTTTTCTAGCTCACTTTAGACATTGGCAGAATAGTCGACATCGGTTTTGCTTGCCATTTATTAAAAATAGAATAGAATACACACTACAAAAATAGATATTAATTTTTCAAGCTCCACCGGCAGAAAACTGTAAAAAATTACAAAAACAAAAATAACTCGCCAACTACAAAAAATCGCGGAACATACATGGGGTTTTTAGAATACCCCTGAGTATGAGGAATTCAGATTTTTCTTCTTGACGTCATGTACTGTGAGAGGTCGAACCTCACAGGAGAATAGCTACGCTATAAAATTAAAGAAGTAGAGGGAGGTCAAGAAGGCCGTGGGGCCACATTACTTTGTTTCAACTTAAAATATATCACACTGCTATCATTGGACTAGCTACAATCTGTCTCCACCATTGAACAAAAGCTAGTTCCGCTTCTCTTCAAAAGTAATTCGATGTCTGAATGATATAATGTCAGCCTGTAACATACTAAGGTTGACCAATGCAACAAACCTCTACAGTACTCACCTATCGTATCGTATTAAGTTCGCTGATCGTACCTACTCAGTATAGAAACCAAACAAGAGCTGTCACGAAGATTCTGTTCAAACAGCATGACAACAAATTGACACTTCAGAGGAAGAAATTTGACACAAATGAAATGCTTCTGAATGAGAAATATTTATTCATAAGTAATGATCTTTTCCTGGAATGAGCCTAATCTTTTTATTTGCAATACATTTTGCCTCTAACAGGAACTGAGCGATAAATATTGATCATGTCAGACAAGCCAGCAAGTGCTTCGGAGAAGTGTTGAAATAAATTTACACTTATAGGTACTGTATTGTACAAATGATTAATACAAAACCTAGTTTTTCTGTCTGTCTTTTTGCTATTGCTAGGCTATACTACTAAACGGATTATGATGGAATTCGCATCTATAGTTTAACCGATATGGCTGTACCGCTGGGGGCGGGAAACCGCGCGCCGACGCGACGTTCGCACGGACGTAAAACTATCGCGGCGAGATTTTATCGCGCACTGGATTTTCAACTCTCGTTGTTGAGCCGAGCATTGAGAATCCAACTTAACAACAACAAAGTGCATTCTAGCGCGTCGAAAAATCACTATTGGATTTTCAACTCTCGGTGCTAAGCAGAGCGTTGAAAATCCAGTGCTCGAAATAAAATCGCCGCGATAATTTTACAGCGCAATCGGTCAAACTAAGTAGTTAAATAGTCCGAAGAACCACATTGCTTTTATGAAGAATTGCAATAAAATAAATAAAATAATATATTATTAATTAAATAGTTTTCATTTTTTTTTTTTCAGAAACGTGAAGCTTGACAGACGGATTGTTGATCAGTGATGAAGTGATGAGCCAACAGGAGTAGGTATATTGCTGCCCATCCACTTAATCTTATAATTTTTCGATAAATACAGACAACAAGCTATCATCATCATAATCGACAGCCCGACTTCACCCACTGCTGGGCCGGCCTCTCTTTTCCTGTGCCAAGCTCCACGCTCCTGTGCCAGCCTCATCCAGGTTTTACCCTCGTCTCTAATAGTAAGCCTATTGTTCCACTTTCCTTTCTATTGTCTAAAAACAACAAAGAAAAGCAGAAAAACAATTTAGGGGCCATTAATAAAAATTTCTTCCGCAGCTAAACTTGTAAGCACTTGTTTACAAAGCACATTTTTAATAGGAGTTCTGAAACTCGTAAAGTTCAGTATTGTAGAGTGGACTTATAGTTTTGTAAGTAAACATGAAGGCTGGATTTCCACCTCCTTTCGAGCTAAGAAAAACAGCTATAAGATGGAATGTTCAAACCAGGCATAGAGCAGCAGTTTCCGGAGACGTCGAATGATTAATTTTGAGCCGTATTTCTGTCGCTACAAGACACTAATTAAAGTGACAGTGTCAGCTTGACACTGACTTAAGACTGATTAGCGTTAGGTAAAGAATTCGGGAATTATTGCCATTTGCACTAATAGACAACAAATCCTTTTCGTGTCTAATGTTTCCCTTTACAATTTTTTTTTTGTGGATGGGAAAACATCAAATGACTTCGCTCTGGGCAGAGCGGGACGGCGTGTCAGACTTTTACTGACTAAAACCCACCCATGCCCCTTCAGCTGCCCGTGCCAGCGCCACGGTATCTCTTTCGAACTACCCGCGACCCCGGCGGCATCGGCCCAATTGACCCCGTCACTGCTGACATCTCTTTGAGGCGCGCGTGGAACACAACGCGCCGTTGACCCAGGCCTGGTCCTTACCGGACGGCGAGTTGCCCATTACTCGTCGTCCGCAAGCCCGCGCCTACGGTGGCCGGGAATCGGCGATAGATTCCCGCCGCCCAGGGCGTCTCCTACGGCGGCTAGGGGCGCGAGGGCGCGGCTGTTGCCTCTCCCTCACGCGCTCCGCTTCCTCCTTCGTGAGCATTACTGCTTCGCAGAAGGAGGTGACGGCCTCCCATGCACTCTCGCTCCGCACCATGGCCTGAACCAGGTTTGGACGCGAGAGATCGCCGCCGCCGATCGCCTCCGTGAGAAGACGGCGGTGCTCCGCCCAAGCGGGGCAAACCTCCACTGTATGCTCCACCGTGTCCTCCGGGCGATCCACACAATGGTGACACCCGGGCGTTTCCTCCCGCCTTATCCGAAACAGGAACCTCCCGAAACAACCGTGTCCGGTGAGGACCTGCGTCAGGCGGAATGTGAGGACGCCGTGGCGCCTCTCCAACCACTCCTCAAAGAGGGGACTTATCGCCGCAATTGTGGCGTGCCCACTTTACAAGTACCTAGGGTACCTATTTGATGCATCCTAAAATATTTTGCAGCACACTTATTATATGCCTTTGGTCTATCTTAGTTTAGGTGTTAACACCTTAGTTACGCCAGGCCGGGCGCACTCCGCATTTTGGGTATGAAGCTACAAGCACGCGGCGGGCTCGACTTGTCGAATGTCGACGCTAAGTCAGTGCGGGCTGCCGCGTACCGGCCGGCTCGCACGTTAGTTCGATACTCGCTCACGCGCCGCATCGTAAAAGAAGACAACCCTAACGAGTCAGAAGGCATTAGAGCTACGCGATAGAAAGTGGTGAATATATATATATTTATCTAGAAGTTGCCTCTAGTGAATATAACTGTAGGTAATTAACGCTGTGCGACGTGAATTGCACTTTATTGTGTCGTAGCAAGAGTCGCTATTTATTTAAATGATTTTGCGGAGAGAATCTTCTGTACTTGTACTATTATGTATTCTGTGGCTACGCTCGATACTGGTGGAGTCTCAGTCCTGTAGGTACCTAGTACTTACTTGTTTCCACGATTAGGACTTGCTTTACTATAGTTGTTTGCTTTGCCGTAGAGTTACACCTACGGGTTTAAGTAGGCTTAGGCCCTGTTAAACTTTTTTTTTGGGTTTTGCATGGCAGAAGTAAATAGAAACTAAGTGAGTACTACAAATCGTAGTATTTTCCTAAATAAAAGCATTTCGATATGCGATTTTCCAATAATGATAAATATTTTCAATCCATATCTATCTATCTATTTCTTATTTTCTGCCAAGAAATGTCTCATTTCCGATGTGTCCCGTTCTAGTGCTTGAACAATCAGTCTGCCTAGCCTTTTCCCAATTATGTTGGGATCGGCTTCCAATGCAACCGGATGCAGCTGTACCAGTATTTTACATGGAGCGACTGCCTATCTGACCTCCACACGATACCTCTTGGTAAGACTGGTTGTCAGACTTTCGGGCTTCTTACGACCCGTAACGTCAAAGATCCACGAATTACAGCCAGGACCAACGGCTTAACGTGTTTTTCGAGGCACGGAGGAGTCTCGTTATGTAAAGATGGTTACCCATCCACGGAAAACCCCGGCAAGTGTAGCTTAACCTAATAGATCGACCCGTGCGCCTGTTATTAATTAGCCACGAGCTCCTCTCATTCTTGTGCTTGAACATTGAAAATAAATAGAAAAATTACCTAATTATGCAAAAAATGAGCACTACTTTCTTTATTTAGATTTCACACATCACAGAAACTATGAGAAACAAATGAAAGAAGATTGATTGTTTGGCTCGATAGTACATAAGTTGAGATTGAGAGTAAGTAGTTTATCTGAATTGAGCCACCCACCCACCATCATCACCCATCATCATTCTCCTGCCCTTATCCCAATCTATTTGGATTCGGCGCAACATGTCCTTTTTTTCCATACTTCTCTATTATTCGTCTTCTCGGTAGTCACCCCCTTTCTAGCCATGTCATCTTTCACACAATCCATCCATCGTTTCTTTGGTCTTCCCCTACTCTTATAGCCATCAACATTCATACTCAAAACGTCCCTCACGACATTTTCCTCACTCCTCCGCACCACATGCCCACATGACAACCGATTTCCGCACAACTTTTCAGTCACCGGTGCCACTTTCAAACTTCCTCTTATGTACTCATTTCTTATTCTATCCATTCGTGTAACACCATTGGTTCTCCTCACCCCTTTAAACGAAAAACATTTTGGAAACCAACACAAAGCAGAATTATTATCATAATATCACTAAACAGTTAAATACATCATAATGCACACCAAATACCTACAATAAAGTATAAACTACTTACATAAAATTATAACTGATTTATCACCTCAACAGATAAGCCAAACAATTGTAATTACATGCAGTACATTCAATACAATCACTGATTTATATGCCCTGAGTATACAAACGAAATTACGATAGTAACACATTGTGATAAATTTGTAATTAAGCACGTTACGTTAAGCCGTTGGTCCTGGCTGTCATTCGTAGATCTTTGACAGTCGTTACGGGTTAAGAAGCTCAAAAGTTTGAAAACCAGTCTTACTTACCAAGGGGAGTCGTGTTACCCAGTAACTTGGTTATGGAGGTTAGATAGGCCGTCGGTTCATGTAAATACTGGTATTCAGCTGCATCTGATTAGAATGGAAGCCGACCCCAACGTAGTTGAGAAAAGGACTAAAGAAAAGATTGAATGACTGCAAAAAAATGCGGTTAATGCATTATGATAGCCTTGTTCTATATCCGTCAATCTGCCTAACCTTTTTCCAACTATGTTGGGGTCGGCTTCCAGTCTAACCGGATGCAGCTGAATACCATTATTTTACATGGAGCGACTGCCTATCTGACCTCCACAAGCCAGTAACTCGGTAATACGATACCCCTTGGTAAGACTTTCGGGCTTCTGACGACCCGTAACGACTGTCAAAGATCCACGAATGACAGCCGGAACCAACGGCTAACGTGCTTTCCGAGGCACGGAGGAGTTTCGGTATGTAAAAATGGTCACCCATCCACGGACCGACCCCGGCAAGCGTAGCTTAACCTGATGGATCGACCCGTGGGGCTGTTATTACTTAGCCACGAGCTCCTGTGTTCTATATCCGTATGGCAACTAAATAGGAGGCTATGTGTCGCCTCCATCTATAATTATCTAGTAGAAGATGATATGGCTAGCAAGGAGGAGACTGATTGGCTACTAAGATGATGGCTAAAAAGATGTATGGAAGCAGAAGACATGCTGCGCCAGCACCAAAACGAAAATACCGGCCAAGTGCATGCCGAACTACGCACATTTAGGAATAATACAATACCATACTTTATCAAGGAGACGTAGCCATGGTATGCTGCAAGTACAGCAGAAGTGTCTACCGTTTTTGCCAGCATGTGTAGGGCGGATGATTGCTTATTTAATTTTTAGGGTTCCGTACCTCAAAAGGAAAAAACGGAACCCTTATAGGATCACTCGTGTGTCTGTCTGTCCGTCTGTCTGTCTGTCTGTCTGTCCGTCTGTCACAGCCAATTTGCTCCGAATCTAATGAACCGATTAAGTTGAAATTTGGTACACATATGAATTTCTGTGACCCAAACACGGACGGGTAAATAAATAAATGAATTTTGAATATAGAGGTCACTTTTGGGGGACAAATAAGAAAATTAAAAAAAAAAGTTTTGCAAACTACACCACGTGGCATGTCAAATGAAGGGGCTTACTATGAGGGTCTCAAATATATTTTTTTTATAATTTTTAAATAAATTGTTTTAAAGTTATTTAAGAAAATAGACGAAAATTGGCCATTCCCCCCCTTATCTCCGAAACTACTGAGCCTAAAATTTTGAAAAAAAGCAAAAGATAGATCTTTACCTGTAGATTACAGGAAAACCTATAACATGTATGTGGTATTAAAATAACACGGTTAATCTATCAATATTGTGCGTACAAACTTACATTTACAGTTGGAATGTATGGGAGAACATGTTTTTCAACTACAATGTTAAGTTTGTTCTTAAGATAAATTCATCCCAACTACGGAACCCTTCATTGTGCGTGGTCCGACACGCACTTGACCGGTTTTGAATTAAATTATCAATATGCGTCTTCCAGTTCAAATTATAATCAATTGACATGCCTAAGAATTTTGTAGTTGCTATCTCATTTATTTTTTTCCCTGTGCAATCTAATTAATGTCAGTAAATTGGGCTTTACGATTGCAAAATAACATAATTTTAGTTTAGTCAAAGTTCATTTTTTAATTGTTACTAGCTGCGCCCCGCGGTTTTACCCGCGGTTTATGAGATACACTAAAACGTGTATTATTTAATCGGTAAGAAAAGTATTCACAAAAAAATTGCTCATCCCACGGGAACACTACATTTTTTCAAGATGTAAAGTAGCTTATGTGTGCATGTGTATGCAGGATGTGTGCTACTTCCACACCAAATGCCATCAAAATCGGTCGAGCCGTTTGAGTTTGAAAGAGTAACAATTATTATATTTGAATTCCTTGCTCATCCCACGCGAACACTACAGTTTTTCGGGACATAAAGTAGCTTATGAGTTAATCCAAAGTGTTAGCTACTTCTACACCAAATTTCATCAAAATCGGTAGAGCCGTTTGAGTTTGAAAGAGTAGCAAATATATTTGAATTCCGTGCTCATCCAACGGAAGCACTACATTTTTTCGGGATAAAAAGTAGCCTATGTGTTAATCCAGGGTATAAGCTGTATATATACCGAATTTCATCCAAATCGGTCCAGGCGTTTGAGCGTGAAGAAGTAACAAACATACACACACACACTCACAAACTTTCGCCTTTATAATATTAGTGTGAAGTGATAATACACATGGAAAATCCAAATGAATTTCTTATTTTTATATATTTGATGATTTTTTTAGTTTTTTTTTATTTAGATTATTTTTTTTGAATGATTTGGTTTTATAGGAATTTTAAAATTACAAAATTTGTCCTTTAAGAATGTTTGCAAAAAAAAGAAGATTGAATTCACTGTACATTTCCGAAATTATCGAACTGAATCCAAACTTGTCTGTTGAAGAACATCGGAAATTGAGAATGGATCTCTTCAATAGATTTCTGTAAGCGTGGTTTTGTTGATTTCAAACAAAATATAAATGTAAACAAACCATCGTATCGTGAAGACGACGACAGCTGTTCCATTCCCAAGCCACACAGTGTTATAATACCAAAATATCAAATCTATATTATTATCACGCTAAACTGCATTTTGTTGGGGGTATAAAATGCACTGCAGTGTAACGTAGGGTGCTTTTGACGAAAATGTAAGGGGCATTTCAATAGACAAATTCTTGGGTTGGACTTATAGATGTGGCTACGTTTACACCGTTGTGTTTTTATTGAAGAATTTATTTTCTGCAAGAAATGCTGTTTTCTTCAGCAGAAAACAGCAGTGGTGGCCCAGTGGTAACGGACCTGACTTACGAGTAAGTCGTGGGTTCGAACCCAGACAAGCACTTTACTTTGTGTAAATGATTTCATCGCCACTGCTCTCAAAACGGTGAAGGAAAACATCTTGAGGAAAGCGACAAGTCCTTGAGCCAAAAATTCGAACTTTTTAAACTTTCGCGATTTGTACACATTACAAACAAATTGAGAACGGGTCTTCTCGCGATATTGCGGGAACCGGAACAACAACGGGATTTAACGTCGGGAAACAAGTAGGTACCTGTTTAACTCGTAAAAAAGGAATATCGCGAGAAGACCCGTTCTCAATTTGTTTATAATGCAAAAATTCGAAGTCGTGACATCTACCAACTCGCACTGGGCCCGCGTGGTGGATTACAGCTAACTCCCTCTCACAGAGAGGAGGCCTGTGTCCCAGCTGTGGGAATATTAAGAAATGCTGTATTCTTCACAATCTCAATTAAAATTCTACAAAATTGTTCATTTTCTTTAAAAATAAATATTAAGTACATATGCGTACATAAATATAAACTGACGCCTTTTCTCATAGGGTTAGGCAGAAACTACAGAAAGCCGCATGCCGTGTGATTCTGTAAGACCTCAATCTAAACTGCGAATCTGAATCCGCTGTGAGTTTCTTGATTTGCATTCTAAAAACTCGTTTGATAATTCGAATTTACACTAGCGCTACCTTTGCGAGCGTGTCAGCGAGTTGAACTAAACTGACCGTAAGATTTTGGCAGATAAAGTATGAGATGACGTAGGAAGTGGCATTCAGTAAGGTCACTTCGACGCTCACTTCGCACTCGAATCCGATTCAAAGTGTGAAATAAAAAGCATCTATTTTACGAATGAGAGTGAATAGCGATGTGAGATGCGAGTTGTTGTTTGAATTTTACAGAATCAACGTAAAGCTACGATCCATAAATACTCAAAAACACTCACTAAAAATATTAAGTTTGTACTGTTTTTAAAACAATAAATTTACGAAAATACAAAAACAGTTGAAATGCAAACCAAACCAAATACAGAAGGGAGTCGTTGCATTTCCATTTCTGTTTAAATCGCTGATAATTTACTACATGTGCTTGGTAAATTAACGACTATATTATTCCGCATTAATTTTCTTGTTTTAACAAAACTGTGGCAGTCTGTGAAAACGAGCATTTTTTACAACCTCTGGATATGCGGTATCCAGCTGCTATGAATACAACAGAATCTGAATGACATTTTCTGTAAGAAAAGTTGACCAGCGCCCTAATTTCGTAACACACTTTCAATAAGGTTGATGCCTGGGTAAAATAAAGATATTCTATTTAGTTCGTCAGTCAGTTATTAAAAAAAAATTAGACGTAGTGAACGCTTTATCATATTAATAAAAAATTAAATAAAGAAAAAAGTAGTAGTAGTAGCAGTAGTAGTAGTATTAATTAAAGTTGAGGAGTGGGGGCTCGCTACGTCACTTCTGCGTATAAAATCTAGCTAGGCGTGACTTCATGCCATATTTGAACTCAATGTATCGCCGTAATCTTTTAAGTACTTACCTACGTAAAAAAAGAAAAAATACGTGTCCAATATTTTTAGTAATCTAAATGACAGATATTTTTTTTTTGTCATCATCCCTATTATAATCCGAGGGTTTTGAAGAAAATTCCCAATCCATTGCTGCATTGGTTTGAAAAGATCGTCTGCTCAACAACGTAAATAACGCAATGAATGAGGTTGAACTGTCATAATGAAAGGAATTGCAATCAATAGGGTATTCCCATTTTTGAAAAGTTTCTCAATTAGAGTCTATTGTGCTAATAAGCCACAAAAAAAAACACAACATTTTTATTCAATCGATAAGTGCATTAAAAAAAAAATGCATTTTAATTTTTCATTTTCAAATTTCGCGCTAAAACGCTGGACGCAGTGGACGCCATGTTCCTCTGTGGTCATGACGTCAGTTCGCTGAGTAAACAAACACTTTATATACGCTGATCAGTTGACAGTTGTCACTTTTTAATTTAAACACCTGCATGACGTAATAACATGGCGGCTACTTTCATGGTGTTAGAAAACAGATTAAATAAACTGAAAACTTTGAATTGAATGTTAAAATTTATATTGTCATTTTATGAACCAAAACTAACATTTTCCGACAGCTTTTTGCCTAAGCTATCTAAATAATATATTTTTAGATTTTTTCTCATTTATGTTAAAATACCGTATTGTCATTTCATGTGTGTAACGCAATTACACCGCAGAACCTATCAGATGGTGGTAGCATACTATTACTATAAAAAAGTAAAAAAAAGGATTTCTTACCGATTCTCCTCCATAGGAATAGCGTTTCAAACTGAATCTGAAAATAAGCAAAAAAACACTCTTAATACGGCTATATTAGCTTGAACTAGAAAAAATATAAGGCTGTCAAAGGTCAAATTTATACAAAATGTGGTAGGGAACCGTTAATTATTTTTACACCAGTTATCAGTTATATTATTTGGTAATTAATTGACAAAAGACACTATCTAGTGTCATTATCTTTTAATGGCTACTTATCGGTGCACTGGGTGTTAAATGTGTCACACTAATATTCATTTAAGAAACACATAACTAAAGTTAATTGCTTCCGTGTTAAAGTCCTCTGTGTGTTTAACATATTTTTTTTATTTATTATGATAATATTTCTTACTGATATTGTATGCTACTATGGTCTGGTTGAGAACTAGGAATTTTTCAATTTGCTAAATACATACATACATTCATAAACTCACGTCTTCTTCCCATGGGGGTAGGCAGAAACTAATATAACGCTCGTTCATACATCTGGTATGAAACGAGTCATACACGTACACCAGTTGCGAGTATTTCACACCTGAACTTTCTGAAGAACATCACCAATTTGCTAAATAGCTGTGCTAATATAATTTATTGTATTTTTGCCAACCAATTAGAACAGCAAACAGAGGCAGAGGCAGGGAGAGGCAGAGGCCGTCCGCCATTGACCTGGTGGTCAAATATAAAAAGGGACCTCAGGAAAGCCCAATTGCCTAAACCGACAACCCAAGATAGAATCACTTGGCGCAGGAAAGTGAGGAGACCCGACCCCGAATAAAGGGACCAGGGACGGAAGAAGAAGAAGAAGAATTAGAACAGCAAACATGACAATTGTAATTAAACTTTTAAAACTTTCGCGATATGCACACATTATAAACAAAACTAAGAAAACAACCTCCCTCCTCCTCCTCCTTCCACCTCCTCTCTCCTCCTACCTGTTTACCTCGTAAAAAGGAATATCACGAGAAGACCCGTTCTTAGTTTTGTTTATAATATGACAATTGTAAGCTGTTGTAATTGGTTTACTGTAGGATAACCTCATCATTGTAACAGACATCCAACAGTTTCAAAACTCACAGGCTCATTGAAAAAGTTCCTTGAATCCCTAAACAATTTACAACTCCCTACTCACCAATATTTTAATAATAAAATTTTCTGCTCGATTTCTCGCTTCGGTGTGACAGGCACCCTTTGACAAGGGCTGACGGATAATGTATGTAGGGGTAAAGAAGGTAAGGCGAGGGGATGAAGCTAAAATAAAGGGGATTATACGGGAATTACGTTGCCATAGCAACGGCGTTTCCTCGAAAAGTAACGGCACTGTTCTTGCATAAAAATAATACTTTGAAGACTCCATTTTGAATGAAACTGGGTAGATTATCTGATTCTGATACGTGGAACGGTGATGTGATTTGGAAAATTACTGTTTTATTAAAAAATAAAAGCTCATCATAATGTGAATATGGTTTTGGAATAAGATTTTAATTTAACTTTTGTTGTAAAGTCAAAGTCAAATCATTAAGTATTTTAAAAAGGCACTTTGAAGGCACCTATGAACGTCAAAATTTTCTAAATCATTGAATTGATTCTAATCGATTCATACCTGATTTATTCATACCTGTATTTTAAATGGTGTGCATAATAAAGAGTATTCTATTCTATTCTATCGTTCTTTTAAAAGGTAGTTTCGTATGGAGAAGAATGGACAAGAAACTCCACCGTTACTTTTTGAAAATGTTTTACAATATTTTGTTTGCATTCATTGTATGTACACGATGCACCTATATAGAATATAAAATGACTAAGTATATAACAATTGTTAAAAATAATTAAAAATGAAGGATATAACTATCATCATCTTCCTGGTGTTTTCCCAACAAAGTTGAGGTCGGGCTCCAGTCTAACCGGATGCAGCTGAATACAAGTATTTTGCAATGCAATTGCCTATTTGATCTGCTATAAGAATTATGTATATTAATGTTATTCCCGTGTTTACCCATATTCGAAATTAAGGCGAGTAGTGCCGCCAACTAGCGCCACCATTGAGAAAAAAATCATAAGTCCGAAGATATGCAACATTTTGAAATTTCCTAAGCTCACATTTTTAGTCAGATGAGGTAGAATTTTATGATATGATATTTTATGATTTTTTTGACCTCACCGGGACGCACGCACGGTGAGGTCAAAAAAATCAACCTCTTCTGACTAATAATGTGAGCATAGGTAATTTCAAAATGTTCCATATCAATACTCAATCATTTATTGCATTCCACAATGAATATTCTTAGGTGGTAAGTAGACATTTGTTGTAACAATCGTGGACCCTGTCGGGCATAGCAAAAGAAAAGTTTGAAGGCACAGGGCTTGTCTACAGACATATGTTTTTATAATAAAACACGCACGCACTGTCTAGACTACACAAAAAAGCCTCCGTGACCTGTGAGCTGGCGAAACCAACATCAAAACATCATTTTGAAGCCTCATCAACTCATAGCCACATCCAAACCATTATAAGTGTAAATAATAACAGCCGCACAGGTCCATTGAAGGCTAAGCAACACTTGCCGCGGTCCGTTCGTGGATAGGTGGTCATTCATTACATATCGAGACTCCTCCGTGCCTCGGAAAGCACGTTAAGCCGTTGATCCCGGCTGTCATTCGTAGATCTTTGACAGTCGTATCGATATCGTGTTACCCAGTTACTGGGTTGTGGAGGTCAGATAGGCAGTCGCTCCATGTAAAATTCTGGTATTCAGCTACATCCGGTTAGACTGGAAGCCGACCCCAACATGGTTGGGAAAAAACTTGGTAGATTGATTGATGTACGGACGCCAGCACATCAAGCTACTACAATCTGTCAAACTTTAATAGATTTTCATCTTTATCGCTGAAGCATTAGGTTCAAGGTTGATTGGGAAAATTTGACAGTTTCGGGTGGCTTGGCCTGCTGGCGTCTGTCTGCTGACTTTCTGAGTTTATCTTGGCCATTACGGACAACCGTGAAGGAAAACATCGTGATGAAATCTGAACTTATAGGTAATATAAATCTGAAATCGCCAACCAGTCTTGAGCAAGCGTGGTGATCAATACACGTGCCTTCTCTGTGTGAGACGAGGCCTTTGCCCTGCAGTAGGAAAATAAAATGCTGGTATTATAAATCCTTACTTTCTCTTTTTGCAAGAAAAAGGAGGATAGCGCCCGAATTCTGTAACCGTTAAATAAAACAATATTTTTCAAGATAATGGTTTGTAATAAAAAGCTTCCTCATTAATCTGAAGTGATGTCAATTAATTTGAACGCAACAGAGAAGAGAAAGTAATTATTCGACTACCCTCAAATTAAACTTCATTTGCAAAAATAACAGGGAGTGGCAACGAGGATAAATAATTTTAAAATGCAAGTAGAATAAAAGGCATGAATATGTTTAGCATAATCAGCCTATAATGTTCCCACTGCTGGGACACAGGCCTTCTTTCTTTAAGAGGGACTGAGCTGTAATCCAACATGCGGGCCCATGTGCGGGTTGGTAAATATCACATGTCTTCAAATTTTTGGTTCTAGGACATGCCGGTTTCCTCACGATGTTTTTTTTTTTTTTCACCGTTTTGAGAGCAGTGGTGATGAAATTATACAACATTATTTTTAGTATATGCGAAACCTGAATATAGTTTGTTCAGAATAAATAACTGAATCGATTCCAATAATTTTTATACCGTGTTATATTTCACCCCAAAAATCTTCAAAAAAAGTTACAATATGGACACCGAGCGACGAACGCAAGTCACGGTGTCATAGCGGCACTAGGCACGGGCGCACAGCGGGCATCGCGTGGTGATCATGTTTTTGTACGGACAAGCAGGTAACATAACAAGCTTATAACTTTGTGATTTTTCATGATACAGTTTTGAAATTTTGTACATAGATTCTTTACATAAAAATACTAGATAAGTGTTTCGGGTTTCGCATATACTAAAACTAATGTTGTATTTGTATATTTACACAAAGTAAAGCGCCTGTCTGGGTTCGAACCTAATACAACCTACAACTCGTAAGTTGCTCTTGAATAGAATGGCGTGACATTTTTTAACAGAGAATTAATGTCATTGGTTTGATGAACGGACTATACTATTAGACACTTTAATTTGTATAGTACTTAGGAAGCTGCAGTTATTTAGAATATAGAATATTTTACAACATTACATAAAGTGATTTACGTGGCCGCAGAACGTGTTTAATACATATGCCTATTGGATGATACGTTGTAAAATCTAACACTCGAGAATTTGGCCGCGGTCCGCGTGATCGAATCAGACGATTTTAGTGTTACAAATTGCTCTGTAGTTGCGGTTGCGATTTCATGCGTGTTTCAGTGGAAAATCGGAGTCATTACTACATTTTTAAAGGCTTTTGCCTTTTGCTTTTTTTTTTGGTTTTTGCTTTGGCATTTTTAAAAAAGTCTCCAAGACACGAGTAAATAAATAGGTTTTTCTGAGCAGGGCCATCTTTTCCATTGGCCACTTAGGACAACTGCCCGGGGTCCTGCCGGCTTCGTTGAAACTGTCAAAAGAAAACCTAACTAGATCCCAGGCGGGGTGCTAACATTCTAAATTCTTTTAATTCTCAAACTTTTCTGAATGAGCCCTATTTTGTCAAAAGAAAACCCAACCTATCCGAGGCGGGGTACTGAATCTAATGTGTAGTTTTTGCCTCCAATAGATAAAAGGCCTACTTCACAATAACCTTACACAATTACACCATTATGAGGTATACAACGTGTCGTTTTGCATCCTCGTCAAATTTCAGGGTGTGATACAGAACATCAAACCGAACAACAAAATTTTTGTCTCATTTTTTTTCTTTAGGTAATGGCAGATTGCCGTTATAATAAATATCCGTCCACATTCAGGTGGCAGGGACATCGCCGTGCAAACTATAACCATGAACTCACCAAATGATTCTAGCTAGACCACCAAGCGTAGAATATTTCCGTTCAGAATCTTACGCGGGGTTGGTCCGTGGATGGGTGACCATCTTTACATACAGAGACTCCTCCGTGCCTAGGAAAGCACGATAAGCCGTTGGTCCCGGCTGTCATTCGTGGATCTTTGACAGTCATTACGGGTCGTCAGAAGCTCGAAAGTCTGACAACCAGTCTTATCACTTACATTTGTAGTATTATGAATGTTTTTTTAGTATAATCGCCGCGTTTTCATAATATTGTACACTCGCTTGTTGCGCTCTCTCTTTTGTTCACTTGCGTCAATCGCTCTCGTTACGCAAACGCGGCGAACACGCTGCGCACTCGAGGCGTTCTCGCTACGCATACGCAGTGAGTACGTGCTTCGCTGGAAACACGCTCTCACATCGTTAGTGTGATAAGGCTCTAATGGCTGCGTCAGCGAACGGTATTCGCGTTGCTGAATTTTGGGCCAAACAAATTTAAAAAACTGCCGATGTATTCTTTATTTTTTCGAGTTATTTTTGCCATCGACACGCTAAGAAGAAGATCCTCTTCTTATTTCGCCGAAACCTAATAACATCTAACTCGCTTTTACGAGTCCTCGTAAAGCGGAACGTAATTAAGTTTCCCAATTCTGGCCGTCAATCAGGATAGCCCCATTGTCCAGCAGGAGCGAGCTATGAATATTTAATACGTGTGGCGATTAACATAGGAATACATCGTGTAATTGTGATAGGTACCTCATTTCGGTGGTAACAGGTGGTTTCAGAATTTAGAGGAAGATAATGTTGTTAATTACTATCATATTGTAGTACGAACAGAGTAACAACCTCTTGAGTGTCGATGATACACCGTTGGATCATAAGAAAAATCTTTCGAAAAATATAAAAAATAAAACTAAGTATACAATATATTAAACGTAAGTAATAAAGCTCATACATTAGATCATAATTGAAATGTTGTGCATTAAAACTTACAGAATTACTGTAAAATCAGGTAAATCAGCGAAATTAATAAAATTTCGTGTACGGCCTCTTTCTTAAGAGGTTCCGACTTTTAATGATTTTAAACTGAAAATCACGTCTAAACGAGTAGTGTTATTTATTTGGAAAAAAATAAATGTTAAATTAGAGCATTTTCTTAATAATTTAATATATATTTTTTTTACATCATGCAATTAATTTGTAAAGTTATGTCTAATGCGAATAATAAACTGAGAATCACGCAAAAACTATCAAGCGTATTTTAATGAAACCTTCACTATTTTAAAGATAATTTAATTATTTACCTTTTAGTAATAACTTTTGTTTTACGTATAGTAAATTAATAATGAGTATAATTTGGGACAGCGCTCCTTTTGGGCGAGTCCAATTACTGGCTGGACGTACGACGCATTGCGTGAGCTCAGCACAGAACACGCAAGCTAACCATTCAAGGTCGTTGGCTTATATAAGCGTCTTAAAAAGGCGTCTGTGTCTGAACCTCTTCATTTCACTGTCGGTTAAAAAGTTCGATGTTGTTTTCGGTAAGGTAGGAAAGGATGCTCTTGATTTTTATCCTGAAGCCTGGCTGGATAAAAAGAAGCTAAAAATCACGCCAACTGCGATAACTGGCAATGGAACAATTGGAGTGATATGGAACTGAAAATTTTGTATCTACTTTTTAACCGACAACAAAAAAAGGAGGAGGTTCTCAAGTCCACGAATAATTTTTTACAGAGTTGTCGATTTGAACGATTCTTGTTTTATTCGGGAGGGTGTACCTCCAAGTGGGTCCCATGTAAAATTTATTTACTTTGCTTGCGTAGTTTTTGAGTTAGCTTCAATCATACGTATTTTTTTCCACTTTTTATGTGGATGTTGTTCTAATTTCTTTTGCAGGTAGTGGTATTCGAATTGTTGTGGGGTAGTACCACAAATAAAAAGTGAAAAATAATAACTTTTTACAAAAAATAACAACCGACTTCCAAAAAATCACTACAAAGTGAAAAATAACTTTCAAATTTCGGAACTCAGTGGCAAAAAACGAAATTACAAAATCAAAGACACCGACTTCCGAAATTAAAGTTATTTTTCACTTTTTAGTGTTTTTTTTGGAAGTCGGTTGTTATTTTTTTGTAAAAAAGTTTTTAAAAAGTCATGTTCTAGCATACTTAAAGCCGAAATTGGGCGATTGCTCGCTAGAAGACACCAGTTCCCATCGTAGAACCAGAACACAGGTTTCCAAATCAATCGACTAACCAACAAAGCCTTTGCATCACTAAACACAACTGGTTACCTACTGGTACCAAACGTGCAGAACCCAGTAACTGACCATGCACATTCTACGCTCGCGAGCAACCAAATCGACTCAACCCCATAAAACCCGTGCGTACAAAGTAATTTTTTTTTCAAAAACTTTTTATCCCATTTATGAAAAAGTTATTTTTTTTTCAAAGCCTGACGTTTCAGGGAACCATAAGTAATAAAATCGGGGTAATTGTTTTCGAGTATTTGAGTCGAAATGCATGACTAGGAGTTGAGTAGATATGGTTGCACGCACGTCACGTTTGAAACTACAGCCGCAGAATAATAAAGTTACAGTAGTTTATCTGGGCAGTGACTTTGAATTAATTACCTACGGCTGCTCGGGATATAAAATACGAGTCCGTCCTCGCGTAACTGCCGCGCACTCAAACTGAAAACCTATTCTCGTACCTAAAAACGTTCAAATTCAAGTCGCAATCTCATGCCAGCGACAATCAAATGTCAAAAATGTAGGTACACGCTAATAATTTTTGACAGATTAAGACTGAGATGAGATTGCGAAAAATACGGGAATTGTCCCTCTGTTGCCTACTGGTATGTACTGAGATTTCGAAGCGCCACGTTTTGGCTGTTTTCTATGAAGGAAGATGTACTACTGCCACATTATTATTCTGTGCTACAGCATAGGTAAGTTAGTTCGAGATGTTGCTAATCGGATTAGTCCTTTGTCTGTGTCAGACCGATTGATATTTGGTAGAAGCCTTTGAGGAACTCCTGTGCGAGTTGTGAAGTACAGATGTAGTTATGGGTACCTAGGTTTTGCGATTAAGGTTTACGTTCTGGATCAGTTGACAGTGGAGGAGTAGAGTTTAACTTGCTCAATCAATCAATCTGCCTAGCCTTTTCCCAATTATGCTGGGGTCGGCTTCCAGTCTAACCAGATGCAGCTGAATACAAGTATGTTACATGGAGCGACTGCCTATCTGACCTCCACAACCCATTAACTGGGTAATACGATACCCCTTGGTAAGACTGATTGTCAGACTTTCGGGCTTCTGACGACCCGTAACGACTGTCAAAGATCCACGAATGACAGCCGGGACCAACGGCTTAATGTGCTTTCCGGGGCACGGAGGAGTCTCGGTATGTAAAGATGGTCACCCATCCACGGACCGACACCGGCAAGCGTAGCCTAACCTGATGGATCGACCCGTGCGGCTGTTATTACTTAGCCACGAGCTCCTCCCGTGGAGTTTAAATGAGCTTTTTGGGTAAGCTGAAAAGGATTATTAAGGATTAGGATCAGATATCTGTTGTTGTGCGTGTAACTGCTACTTGTTGTTGCTCCACTAAAGTATTTAAAAATCAGTGCATAATCTTGTCAAAAGTGCTATTGAAAGTGTAAACCTGTTGGAAGGTGATAATTGACAAAACTTGTGACAATAATGTGGTGTTTTTTGTGCACAGTTTTAGAAATATAGACCAAATTAACTTTGAAAATAATCCGGCCTACCGTCAGTCGTTGAACATCTGTGCGTTGTGATTTAACGCGTAAGCGCCCCGTATTACACGGCGCTTACGACGTTCTTCTCGCGAGCTCGCCGACACGCCTCTTGGGGCCCTTATTTGTGTACACTTTTTATTGTAAACAGCAAACTAAATAATATTTTTTTGTTCCTAACTGGTGGGTAGGCCTTTATTACTTAGCTGATCTTGTGAACTGGCTGAATTGAGCGGGGAAGTATAAGACATAAGACCACATACACATATTTATTATATTATTAAAAGACATGGCGACTTCAACGCAATCGTGGGGTTGTTGTACCAGTGATCGTTGTTATTTGGAGGACAGCAAAGAATATATAAACTGCATGAAATGCAAAAGATCTTTTCATTTCGTCTGTCTATCTATCCCGGAAATGTCTTCTGAGTCGGAAGATTACTGCAATTGGAGTTGTTCAGGCTGCACGGCTGTCATTGCAAACGTTTCTAAGACCGATACCCCTAACCGGAATGTCTCAACTACAAGAGGAAGCAAAAGGCCTGCATTGAACTCGCCACCTCAGGCTGCAGCTATTACTGCTGAAGATGTGCGTACCATAGTCCAAGACGTTGTTAAAACTGAGTTCACTTCCATGCTTCAACAACTCAACAACACCATACTCGGCATTATTAACAAGGAACTTGCACCTATTAAACATGAAATCAGTGAGTTGACGGCATCATTATCCTTCCACACGAATGAATTCGAAGAGTACCAATCAGAACATAAATTACTAGAAAAAAAGGTTAAGGACTTAACTGAACAAAATTCTAATCTAAAAATATTAATGACGGATCAAAGTCTACGTATAAACTACTTGGAACAACAGACTCGATCAAAAAACCTCGAAATTCAATGCCTGCCTGAAAACAAACAGGAGAATCTTTACACTATTGTTAAGCAGCTGGGATCTGTGGTGGGATGCAACCTGAGTGATAATGACATTCTTCATTGTACCCGTGTTGCCAAACAGCAAGCCGCTAATACCCGTCCCCGATCTGTCATTGTTCAGCTCGCCTCCCCAAAAATTCGTGATACCCTCCTAGCGTCAGTTATAAATCATAATAAAGACAAGAAAATTAACTCAGAGAAACTTAATACTACAGATCTGGGTTTTGCTGGCAATAAAATGCCAGTGTTCGTGCTTGAACATCTTTCACCTGCTAATAAAGCGCTACATGCAGCCACTAGACAAAAGGCAAAAGACAAGGGATATAAATTTGTCTGGGTGAGAAACAGCAGGATTTTTGTTAGGAAAACTACCGAAGACGAACATATTTTGATAAAGAATTTGGATTCCTTAAATAAGTTAGTATAGTTTTAAAAGAGGCTCCTTTCTTTTCTTGTCTATAAGATGCATGCTCCTGTGAAATTTATAATATCTATAATTCGATAACTTAAATGTATTCTATCAGAACTGCAGAGGATTGCGAACAAAAACCCATATGATATTCCGCAACGTTTGTATTAATAACTATGATGTGATAATTTTTTCGGAAACCTGGCTTAATAAGTCTATTCAGAGCAGCGAGCTATTCGATGACAGATATACGGTCCATAGGAGAGATAGAGAAACCAGTCAATTAAGTGGTAAAGAGGGCGGGGGAGTTTTAATAGCCGCCAAAAAGGAATTCAATCCTAAACGTGCTGAACATTTTGAGAGTGGATGTGAGGATCTCTGGGTTACGTTGGACCTTCCTCCCAACAAATGTTTTCGTCGAATAGCTTTCTGCGCTGTATACTTGCCGCCGCCAGTACACCTTTCTCATTTGGAAAATTTCTTAGATAATTGTAACGCTGTTTTTGATCAACTTAATGCATCATGTATAAGTATCATAGGTGACTTTAATTTAGGGTGCGTAGACTGGAGTCTTGACAGAAATCTGAGTAAAAGCCTCAAATTGCCTAATACCTGTGAAGCTTTGTTGGATTTCACATATGTTAATAAGCTCAATCAATGTAATAACGTTTATAATGCCTCCTCTCGTATACTAGATCTTGTATTAACTGATCATTCACTGTGTAATGTAAGTCAAAGTATTGGCTCCTTATGTAATATCGATCAGTATCATCCACCCCTAGATATAAATATTTGTTTTAAAAAAGAAGCCAAACTTCCATACAATATTACAAATGAGTTACGTAACTTCCGTAAAACAAGCTATATACCGATTAAAAAATACCTAAAGGAACAAGACTGGGAGGAATTATTTGAAGGACAACATGACGTTAATGATATGGTACAGGTTTTTTATGACATCATCAATGGTGCCATTCAAAGATTTATTCCTATAAAAAAACCCAAAAATAGTAAGTATCCTCCGTGGTTTAACAAAACTCTAATTAAAATATTAAACACAAAAAATAAGATTAGGAAACGTTACAATACTTACCAAAACCCGTTGGACAAAATTGAGTTAAAAATAATCAGTAAACGCTGTGATGCACTTGCTACGATTTGCTATAATAATTATTTAAAAAATCTTGAACAAAATTTAGCCAATAACCCTAAATCATTTTGGACCTATGTAAAAACTAAACGGGGCGGATTCAGCACGTATCCTTTATCTATGACGGATGGCACAGCTGCATCGTCAGATGGTACGGAGATATGTGAGTTTTTTGCTTCTTATTTTTCTTCTGTATACAGCCCTGCTGTAAACGACTGCAGTACCGATAAAACAGCAAAATATATTAATAATATTCAAGAAAGTAGCATATCTTTAACCAATCCAGTTATTGACAGTGAAGCCTTATACAAAAAGCTAAAAAGTTTAGACTGCAACAAAGGTGCTGGTGCAGATGGCATACCACCCATATTCATACATGAGTGTGCGAATGAGCTGGTCACGCCTCTGTTGCTTATTTTTAATAAATCTTTATCTAGTGGAGTCTTCCCTTCAAAATGGAAGGAAGCAAAGGTCGTCCCCATCCATAAATCCGACAATGAGGACTTAGTTTCGAACTATAGACCCATTTCAATTTTATCAACCTTAAGTAAAATCTTTGAGTCTATGATCTGTCCTCACATTCAAAATCATCTTAAAATTTACTTAAGTGAGGAACAACATGGCTTCGTAGAATCTCGATCTACAAATACCAATCTGACACTTTTTACTGAGTTATTGACGGCAGCAGTTGATTCTGGTCATCAAGCAAATGTCATTTATACAGACTTCAGCAAAGCTTTCGATCGAGTCTCGCATCGAATTCTCATTGACAAATTAAGAAGTTATGGTATCGCTGGATCTTTACTCTCATGGTTAAGTTCGTATCTTGAGAACAGAACTTTCTTTGTAGTCGTCAATGGCTTTCGATCAACAGTTAGACACATATCCTCGGGCGTGCCACAAGGATCTCATTTGGGGCCGGTTTTATTTAACTTTTTTATTAATGATATTCCTAACTGCTTTCGCTACTGTAAAATCTTTATGTTTGCCGATGACTTAAAATTCGTCAAAATAGTTAAATCTAAGCATGATGCCTCTGAATTACAAAGCGATTTGGATGAATTGGTGATGTGGTGCCAAATAAACCTGATGCTCCTAAATCCTAGCAAATGTTACCATATAAAATTTACTAGGAAGCATCATCTCATTGATCAGGATTATTATATTGATGGAGAAAAAATAAAGGAATTAGATACAATAAAGGACCTTGGTGTTATATTTGATCAGAAATTAACTTTTATCCCTCACATAGAAAATATAGTGAAAAAGTCTTCCAAAATGCTAGGTTTTGTTATCAGAAACGCAAAACAATTTAAAAACTGTAGAACAAAAATTATTCTTTATAATTGTTTGAGTCGAAGCATGCTAGAGTATTGTAGCGTGGTCTGGCGGCCACACTATGCTACTCACTCATTGCGTCTTGAGCGTGTACAAAAACGTTTTCTGGGGCACCTGGCCTATGCTAGCGGTTTGTCTAAGAAAATACGTTCATATAGTGATAGGCTCCAACATTTTAATATGGTTTCTCTTGACAAACGTCGACGACTGAATGACGCGATGTTTGTGTGCAAAGTTATGGCCCATAAAATCGACTGTCCACAAATATTAAATAATTTTAAATTCCGTGCCCCCTCCAGAATTCCTCGCAATCCTATAACGCCACTTTGCCCTCCGCAGAGAAGAACGGTTCTGGGTGCTAATTCTCCCTACGCGAGGTTTTGCAGGATTGTGAACGATTGTAGTGATCGAATCGACCTCCATTTTGACAGTTTAGGCAATTTGAAGGCCAGTTTTTATAAGTACCTACCTCCCTGAAAATTGATTTTCATACCCCTACATTATCTCACTGGGTGGATGAATTTAGGCTACATATTACTTTTTGTATTACTTAGTTTTATTTAAATTAGCTTGTTTAAGTTTGTTTTAATTTGTTTATTTTAATTTAGTCTTTTATTTATATTTTTTTTGTCAGTTACGACACCGTTTTGTGTGCATGCAGAGTTTACCTATAAGTGATTGTTACACTTTATTATGATTTGTTGCTTTTGTTTCATTTGCTTATACCAGTGTAATCAATTGTTGGTGAACCAAATAAATAAATAAATAAATAATTATAAAAGGAATCTACACTACATCGATTTAGGTAATTAAATAAAAATAATATACAGTGACCTTAATGGTGATATTCTTCACAAAGCTCAGGTGCATAGTCCTCGCAACGGGCGTACGTGTATGACCAGCACCCTAATTGCGTAACACACTATAGATGGGAATCTGAATCATTTTGAAACTGATTGCTAATCTATTGCTACATATGTTCGAAAAATTTGTTTGCTCGACAACGTAAATAACGCAATGAATGTTGTTGAACTGTCAAAATGAAACCAACTCCGATTGATAATGTGTTACGCAGTTAAGGTGCAGATGTATGAACGTAAACGAAGCAAAAGGAGTATGTAAGGATCGTAGCAGGTGGCGTTCTGTAGTTTCTGCCTACCTCCGTGGGAAGAAGGCGTGTGTTTGTGTATGTATGTGTATAAAAGATACGATCTTTGCATTAACAATAATGTTCCCAATGAGCATGAAAGCATGTCATCTCACAAAAGGCGTTGAGTGACGTTACAAACGTTTCGCCTGAACGTGAACGTCAACGTCACGGTTTACGTTACGTTAAGGTTTACGTCAATGAAGCAAACGTTACCTTTGTCTTTCTCGTAATGTTTTAAGAAATGGAATTGAAATTCTAGAAATTCGCTGAGTGTGATAACGTTTCATAACATCACGACTGTTATTCTCGGAAAGGGTATGCAGGGGTGTATTATAGTGCACTTTTTAACAGTAATATTATGATGGATACACATTTTGAAAAAGTTAATAATTTTTTAAAGGATGTTCATGTTACGTTCCATATAAAATGTGTAGGCACCGAACGTTATAAGCCCCATGTTATAGAAAGCGTTCTCTGTACTAACTCTTCAGGTGATACAATATACTAACCCCCAGGTTGGGGTTAGTTGTGAAACCCATAGGTTCACAACTACTTAGGATGATTTTTTTCCTATTATGTAAAGGGTTTTTCCTTATGCACACATAGGGTGCAGAAAGCCTTCAAGGAGCTAAATAATAACTAACTACAAAAACTTTTTAGTTGTGGAACTACCCCACACAAATTCGAATACCACTACCTGCAAAAGAAATGAGAGAAAAAGTAGGAAAAAAATACGTATTATTGAAGCTAACTCAAAAACTACCCAAACAAAGTTAATACATTTTACACCTTTCAAATCGGACAACTCTGAAAAAGTTTTGCGTGGTCATATATTAAAAAAAATAGACGTTTCGACTTGAGAACCTCCTCCTTTTTTTTTGTTGGTTAATAATCAAACCAAACTACATAAACATATATGCACCACACTAAAATATAGCAAAAAAAAAAAATTGTCTCAACTAAGCTTCCAGACACAACCATTTTGATAAAAGAAACATAAATGTGCGAAAATCTTTGTCTAGCAAAGAATGGATACCCAAACCCAGACGGAGGCACGAAACAATATAATATATGGAGATGAAATTTTCATGCCTTTGCATAAACTTTTAGACAAAACATTGTTCTCCTCTTTGTCAGATTAGTACCATTTCGTAATGTAACGCACTATGTCGAAAATCTGCGGCAGCAGGGAAACCTTTCTGCTGTTCATTTAAAAAGTCCTATCATTATTTTTATTATAACCATAGACGACATAATTATTTACCTTAATTACAATGTAACAAGCTAGCACTAAAATATATATATATATATATATTATGTATAAGTACATAATAAAAAATAAAAAGGGGAAGAGCTCTTAGGGCATCAAAACATTCGTCCACATCGCTGTCAATGGGAAAAGTGCCCAAAAGGCTGGCAGCATTGACACGTTGGATGGCAATGCTAATTCTTTGGGCTAAAAATAGGCCAGTCCTCTGGTCCCGTGTAGAGTCGACCAACCGCTTGGCGATGTCCCGAAAAACTTTAAAAAGATAAGACGTAAATAATACATATATGCCAACGGCCTTGAGTGGTAAGCTTGCGAGTTCTGTGCTGAGCTCACGCAACGCGTCGTACGTCCACCCAGTAATAGGACTCGCCCATCAAGGAGCGCTGTCCCAAATTAGACGCATTATTAATTTATTATAATACGTAAACCAAAAGGAGAGGAGCTTGTGGCTAAGTAATAACAGCCGCACGGGTCGATCCATCAGGTTAAGCTACGCTTGCCGGGGTTGTCCGTGGATGGGTGACCATCTTTACATACCGAGACTCCTCCGTGCCTCGGAAAGCACGTTAAGCCGTTGGTCCCGGCTGTCATTCGTGGATCTTTGACAGTCGTTACGGGTCGTCAGAAGCCCGAAAGTCTGGCAACCAGTCTTACCAAGGGGTATCGTATTACCCAGTTACTGGGTTGTGGAGGTCAGATAGGCAGTCGCTCCATGTAAAATACTGGTATTCAGCTGCATCCGGTTAGACTGGAAGCCGACCCCAACATAGTTGGGAAAAGGCTAGGCAGATTTATTGAGACATAAACCAAAAGGTATTATATTAAAACACATATACTAAAAAATAAATAATTAAATTATCTTTAAAATGGTGAAGGTTTCACAAAAATACATTTGATAGGTTTTGCGTGATTCTCAGTTTTTTATCGGCGTTTTAAATAACTTTACAAATTATTATTACGCCATGCACATGCATTCTCATAATAAGTTATTAAAAAATAATTCACACTACTCGTTTAGACGTGATCATCAGTTTAATTTTATAATTCTAGTACGTAGCTGTTCCACACAATTTCTCTCGCATCCAAGGAATACCACTACTTTAATCACTACTTTATTTACCTTACGTATTAATCAAACACAATGGTCTATCTGTGCGAGATTTCATCAAAATTCAGCCGTGCATGCGTTATGGAGTAACAAACATCTTGACAAACAAGGCAATATTTGCAATAATATTTTGATTTAAAAGAGTATCCATGGAGTTTCTTGCCCGTTCTTCTCCATAGGAACTACAACGCTTTGGAATGGGCGACTAGCTTCATGTTTCTGACTGACCGACTCCTTGGCAGTTCAAAAGTGCTTGTAGGTAAATGGTTTAATTGATATAAATGCTTTGAGTTTGTTTACCTTGATCCCTGTAAAATAAACATGAGGTACTCTTGGGAATAATCTTAGCATTTAACTCGCCTAGTGCGGGCTGTTTATGAGATTCGGAGGACAATGAACTTTGAAAATGGATTTAAGTTATGTCCAAAGCAGATGCACTCTAATTTCAAGAGCTGGTACTCCATTATAAACTTCATGACGCTATTTCTCTTTGAGGGTTAGTAGAACTCCAGGTTTACTATAGAGCGCGGATTCTTGTCTTTACCTGCTTATGTAATTTTTGGACTAAACTATTATGTTAGTAATCCATTCCATGAGATTATTTTTACCCGATTGCGCCAAAGAAAAGACAGGGTTATGTTTTTAGGGTTAGGTTACCGTACCAAAATGGTAAAAACTTATGGTAATGGTATAACTTGAAATTTGGAACAGTTTTAAATGAATTTGCCGAACTACACTTCTGGACACATCTTTTGGCCCACCTTGTATTTTCAGTTTCGTTTGGTCCTAGCTAAAATTTTATATTAGGTCGAGCAAAAAGTTTTTATGCAGTTTTGAACCTGGCACATTCACAATTTCATTCAATAGTCTTTTTTTGAATTTCGAACACAGAATTTAAAGAAACAAAAGACAATTTGGAGCCTGTTTGTTGATATCAAACAATCGAATACTAAGAAAACTTGGTTTTATTGGTTTACTTGGATTTAATTCTTGAAAAAGTGATTGATATCTTTGGTTTTGCAACAAACATTACTTATTCTTAACATTAAGGTGAGGTTCTATCAATAATCTATGGATACTTCACCTGAAGTCGCCGCCCAAGCTGTGGCACTTATTCAGGCCGGACACAGCCAAAGAAACGTGAGTGCTCAACTTAATTTAAGTCGATCTGCGGTCCGAAATGTTTATCGGAGGTACCTAGAGACTGGCGGCTTTGTTCGTCGCCAAGGAAGGCCACGATCTCGGGTCACAACTGAAAGGCAGGATCGATTCATCGTGACGACCAGCTTGAGAAATCGTCACCTTACCTCCATTGAGATACAAAACCAACTTCGCGACTTCCACGGAGTATCTGTGAGCGCTCGAACTGTTCGGAGAAGGTTAAAAGAACGCGATATGGTACCACACAAGCCAGCTAATGGCCCCAAACTAACGCGAGCCCACCGAACAGCGCGCCTTCATTTCGCACGCAGTCATTTAAATTGGACACAGCAAGATTGGAGCCGTGTACTCTTTTCTGATGAGTCTAAAATTGTGTTACATGGCAATGATGGAAGGAAGAAGGTCTACCGACGTAAGGGAGAGCGTTTCGCACAATGCTGCTTTGAAGAGAGGGTTGCTTATGGCGGTGGCTCATGGACTGTCTAGGGCGGTATATCCGCGAGCGGCAAAACTCAACTTGAGGTTGTTACAGGACCACGGCTGCCAACATTAAATGCTGAAAGGTACATTCGTGAGTGCTTAGAACCTCACGTGATACCATACGCGGACTATGTGGGCCCAAATTTCCTTTTTATGCATGATAATGCAAGAGCCCATGCGGCCGGCATCGTCAGGGAATATCTTCGGGATGTGAACATCACAGTTATGGACTGGCCAGTCAGAAGCCCAGACACGAACCCCATTGAGCACATGTGGGACGAGCTAAAAAGACGTGTTAGGGCTCGTCAGCCAGTTGCCCAGACGATGCAGGAGTTGAAAACTGCCATAGAAGAGGAATGGGAGATGATCCCTCAAAATTTCATAGAGCGGTTGATAAACTCTATGCCTAATCGTATGAGAGCTGTGGTAGATGCCCATGAAGGCAACACGCGTTATTAAATTAAACCTTTATTTGATAAAACATGTTTTTTATTCAAAAATCAATTGCCTTTAACAAGGCGCATATCCGACTTGTTAGGCGTAGCTCCATGTCGTATGGTATTCTGAATTCAAATTTAAAACAATACGATCGAAAAGGATGGTAAAATGTATCAGGTATAAAACTGCATCAACAGTTTTTGTTCAATCTAGCAATCATATTTCGGTAGGGGCCATCGAAACCTAAACTCTAAGGTGGGCCAATAGATGTGTCCAGAAGTGTATTTTGCAAATAAGGAAGAAACATATTTTTTTTTTTGAACAGTGACTGATAGGGTGTCTTAAAAAATGTAAGTGAAAGAACGCTGTTTGCACATTCTCAAACATTTTTTTTTTCTTTTTTTAGGCTGTATAGTTTTCGACTTTTGAATGAAAAATGTAAAAAAAAAATACCGTAAATTCTCTGAAATTTTTATGTAAAGATTACAGACAAAATAAAACGATGTCTCTACATAGCACAATTTTTCAGAAATCATCAACAAATATTACATATAGTACGGAACCCTCGGTGCGCAAGTCCGACTCGCTCTTGACCGGTCTGTTTTTTTACTTTTCGAGCTTACACGAAATAAAGGTAAGAAGATATCTGCACTGTCAAGAGCTTACATCAAAGTTGAAGAAGAAAAAAAGCCATTAACTACAAAAATAAAACTCTTCAGAAACACGTCTGCTTATTCTCAATTCCAGTGAATCACGATGTTCCAAGGAGGAATAGCCAGCCTCTAATAAAACTAACGCTTACTCCAAGATAAACGCGAGTTCCTCTCATGAACTTCCCCCAATTGCCTTCATTGGAAACTTCAGTCGTTACCCTCATTTTTGGGGTGCATCCTTAATAGTACCCAATTTACCCAATTATAGACCTTATGCTGAAAACATAGGGGTTATATTGGCATAGTTACGCTGGTAAGAACCATCTGCCACCTTATTAGATTCTCAAGGAAGTTAATTTCTTACATACTAAATAGATCTTGGACTTCTACTAGTCTTAAAAGTAGGAGTAATTACATATGTATAAGAAAATGGGAGTAGATAAAATAAAGTACTGAGGGTGTAGAGTCTAGCTAGACAAATGAATGAATGAATATTTATTTGTTACGACGAGCGCAGTATCGCGCCTCCCGCGCTCTTCCCGCCGCCCCGATGACGCCCGCTAAAGAGACCTTATAAATCAGAATAATCAGAATCAGAGAATTATAATCTACCGCGCAAGTCAAACTACGTGGTGTGTCAAGTCTCAACTTTCGTGGCACGCATTGCACCTAATACGAAACGAAACGCTTTGAAAACTATTGCATCTTGTCTAGACAAGTCCGAGGGCCTCAGAATGAAAAGTATTTACGAGAATAGCTCCTAAGCTTTTCTACCATATCTATATGGTAATAGTGGTGTAGGTAATAAATAGATTAGTCAGTCATCATGGTGGTTAACGGGTCTGACTGCCCATGGCTTACCTAAATATTTCAGTAACACTCGTAAAGGCTCTAACAAAACTATGAGCTTATTCTTGTACATACAGGGTTACTGGTAACTCGACGTATTCCTTGCAGGACGTCATAGTAGGGTTAAAATGCAGCAAATTAGGCCACCAAATGTTCTACCGAAATTCAGTAGTTTTTGAGTTAATTCGATTTTTAGCTTTTCTATGAAAAATCCCAGATTAAATCATTTGGAGCCAATTTAAAAATGATTTACGGCGCGACTGTACTGAAATTTAAGTTAACATCATAGCTGACGCCGTAGCAGATCCTTGTTAATAATTCAAAGTTCAAAAATGCCAAAAACTTTGGCAAATATCACTAAAGAAACATTTAGTTTTTTTGTGAATTTTGCTATTACTTCATACAAAATGTTGTCTAGTGAAAAAAAAAATTACTACGTCTGATGTACAAATTACTAGGAAAATATCCTTGTCTTATCAGCTATTCAGAAAGGTATGAAAGTTAATACAAAGTTAAGGACTACATTATGTGCGTCTCACAAAAAGGTGATTATTCGGAAAATCAATAAAACTATTTCGTGAATATTAGCATTATTTTTAATAATAAAATATCAGTTTAAAAACTTTTACTACACTTTCACACGTCTTGTTCGATGTGCTGCCCTCGGTTTCTAATACACGTTCTTATTCGCTTCCTCACTTCAGTTTTTGTGATTCTTGATGTGATTGTTGCCCTCATCTGGTCCGCTGCATCTCTTATTCTCTCCCTTAGTTCTTCAATTGAATTTACTGGGGTCACATAAACTAGGTCTTTCATATGACCCCAGACGTAAAAGTCTAGTGGCGTAAGATCAGGGCTACGTGCAGGCCACGGAATTGGCCCACCGCGCCCTATCCATCGGTTTGGGTAGGTTTCATCCAGCAATTGTCGAATTGTGATTCGGAAGTGGGCTGGACATCCGTCATGTTGATACATCATGTTTGCTCTTCTGTCTTCCGGTACATCCGTGAGCAGTGGTGTTAAATGATTTCTTAGGAAATCTTCATAAAGTTCCCCATTTAATGTTTGGGGTAAAAAATGTGGGCCAATTAATTTGTCGTCGATAATACCCATCCAAACATTAAGCGAGAATCTACGCTGGGATGCGGTTGGTTTCAGTTTCTTAGGATTTGCTTCTGCCTTCGGTGCCCAGTAATGTAAGTTGTGGTAATTTGTGATACCATCACGGTCAAAACATGACTCATCGGTCCACAGAATGTTTTTTAAAAAGTTTTCGCTTTCGGCGTCGGCATTTAGCATAAAACGACAAAATTCAAGCCGTCTTGGCGGATCTCCCTCTTCTAATGACTGGACAGGTTGATAGTGGTATGGATGTCGGCCTGATAAGTGAACTACAGACCAGACTTTCCACTGTGACATAGCAAGCTCACGCGCTACGATGTTTGTCGATATGTTGGGGTCGCCAATAAAACGTTGAAGAATCAGCTCTTCGTCCTCAGCCGTGTATCTCCGAGAACGACCAGTGTCAATTTGCCTGCTTCTTTGGACGCTGCCAGTTTCAGATAATCGCCGATAAGTCGATCCAAAAACACTAACGTGTGGGAGTCGGCGGTTGGGAAAACGAAGTTGATATTCTCTCCGCGCCTGAGCAGCGTTACCGTCACTAAGTCCGTAACAGTACATTATGTCAGCGTTTTCAAGGTTAGAATATGCAGCCATAGTCAGCACTTATGAAGGCACAGCACAGCACAAGAGCAAGATACGCAGTATCAGTTAAGGAAATAGCCAGATAACAAAACACGAGCTTGCGCGACGTAGAGTTGAAACTAACTGACTCTGACGACCAGATTTTGTAAAGTCGCACCCCGTGTCATGCCGGGAGAACAATAGTGACCAATCACAAAGCTTGCCGAGTGTTTGGGGTTCAAGCGCAGGTAAAAACTACGAATAATACGAATATGAAACAATTGGTTGACCGTCTCGCAATTTTACCTGCTCCTCATAAAACTCATTCTTTCCCTGTCACACATGCAAAAGTATTGACAATCATACCTTTCTGAATAGCTGATAAGACAAGGATATTTTCCTAGTAATTTGTACATCAGGCGTAGTAATTTTTATTTTCACTAGACAACATTTTGTATGAAGTAATAGCAAAATTCACAAAAAACTAAATGTTTCTTTAGTGATATTTGCCAAAGTTTTTGGCATTTTTGAACTTTGAATTATTAACAAGGATCTGCTACGGCGTCAGCTATGATATTAACTTAAATTTCAGTACAGTCGCGCCGTAAATCATTTTTAAATTGGCTCCAAATGATTTAATCTGGGATTTTTCATAAAAAAGCTAAAAATCGAATTAACTCAAAAACTACTGAATTTCGGTAGAACATTTGGTGGCCTAATTTGCTGCATTTTAACCCTACTATGACGTCCTGCAAGGAATACGTCGAGTTACCAGTAACCCTGTATACTGTGCGCGCAAGTGCTAGTTACCGCCTGAGGTATGTGAGCGGTGAGACGGGTGAGGTAGACAAACGTCAAGCTGACCCAGTCTGCCAATCTTGTTTTCATTCATCTCACCGTAGGAGTTTGGACTCCTAACACCATCTCTAAAGTTTCTAGTCAATTTACCAGGAGCCAAGGCTTCATACAACCACATTCACCCTTCCGAACAACGACTCTGCTTGAGTTTACTATTACTAAATAATGACAGTACATTCAAAGTCATATTACAGGTATTTAATACATCATAAGATAAAACAAACATTACAAAAACGCGTTCATATAGTAGTTAAACTAAATCGCGAACGCAGTTTACATTTTTTTTGTCTTAACTAATAATTCCAACGACAACAGCGCTAATAAGCCGCACACAGTGTGTCAGAATACAGTATTAATCGTAGTTCCAACAACGCTACTTCGGGCACACTTCGGTAGCAATCGTAGGTTCCGAAACACCGCTCGGAGCGAGGTAAGCCGTTCTCGAAAGAGACTGCTACTGCAACTTACATAACATTACCCAGCTCTAAAGACACACTGACATAAATAAAGATGGCCCCTTGATGATCCTTAGCAGCCCAGAAAATTACATTTGAATTGAAGTAAGATGGCCGACACTGAGACGCTTTTGATGTGCAGCGCAATGAGAGTGAAGCTGCTTTCATTAGTGAAGGGGAAGGGGCGCTGTATTAATAAAGTATTCTTGGAGTGGAGAGAATAATCTCAAAAACCGGACTAGTGCAGGTCCATAAGTAATATTAAGGGGGATGCGCTAAGGTAGCTGATTCTAATGATTATAATTCTGTAAAGCCATATCGTAATTAATATGGCTTTACAGAATTACGAGTATAATCATTAGAATCCGCAATACAACTCTATAACTTAGAATTGGCCTCAAATCTCATGATTTCATGTTGTAATAGTCATTCAATAGGGTAATATGAACTTAGAGAGTTATATGATGATTTTTATGATTATAATTCTATAAATAAATATTTGATACGGCCACAAATCATATTTAGATCAACATACAACCTAATACTGACTTGCAAATTGCAAAAAACGTAAGAAATTTTGAATTTCGCGGGCTACCTTGGCGCTTTCGCCTTAATGTTTTTTACAATATCTGTTGGATGTTATTCATATTTAAGTCGTGTAATGAGCTCAGACATGAGAGCTCCGATCAATTTCGTAACTAATCGGGCAAACCCGAGATACAAAAAAAAGTAAGTAAAACCGTGACAATAATAAACATGAATAGAACTACACACACTTCTGCTAACCCTTCGAGGATTATAGGTGTGATGTTGCGGCGTGGCTCGTAATAGCATAACATTAAAAGTTGTACTATTTGTGAAGCCGAGGCAAATGACAAAAAATAAATGTTGCTAACCACTCACGCGACAGCTCCCTGCGCGACGTTGTCCTGTACATTTTTTGTCAGCGCGCGACGGGGCGCCTAGCCACGTATACGCGGCTTGTACACAAAATATTTGTATGTACTGATAGTAAACTAATGACTGTTTCTTAAAGTGGATAGACTAGGCTAGATTACGAATTTTGTTTTAGAACAAAACAAAATATTATCATCGAAATATAATTTTCAAACCAATATTATCTAACGCAACGTTTGTGAAATTACAATTACTAGAAAAGTTTTCGTGAAATTGTAATGAAAAGGCAAGTAATTGCCCATTGAGTTATTTCTTTACTAGTTACACGCGTTATTGAAAACTGGCCAAGTTCGTGTCGGACTTCGCACATTTAGGGTTCCGTACAAAATCTTATTTATCAGTATATTAGTATTTGATAGTAAAGTATACGTAATAATAAACATTATTACCAAATTTCAAGTCCATAGGAAAGTTAAAAAATTCTTCGGAATAAAATTTTGTAACAAAAAGCTAACTTTGGTGGTTTCTCATTCCTTTGTTTTCCAATATTTTTTTAAAACAAAAAATACTGTATTTATATACTCAACGAGCTCTAAACAACAATACCACACTCAATGGGGTAGGCCAAATTTTTTTCTTCGCGCCCAATTTAGCTGTATAGGTACCCCACTTAAAAACATTTTTTTTAACAAATTGTATGGCTTTGGGTCAACAAAATGCTTATATTGTAAAAATTTGAAGACTGTAGCTCCAACCATTTGGCGGACACGTGAGTGACAACAATATGACTCCGTTTGGACCCTTCGGGTGCGGAACCCTAAAAATGAAAAACAAAATAAAATGTAAAATCTACAAAACATTTAAAAAAAAGTCTAAAGTTAAAAGTCAGAACTTCAAAACGGTTGTAGAGAAGTGCCCTTTGACATGAAAATAAACTAGTGATAACTTTGCACTAAGTTGGAAGTGCCTCGGGCGTGTGATTACGTCGTCTGAATTCTGACTGCAAAGTAGTCTTTGTTCTGCCAAGTCTTTTATGACAATACATCCTTTTTCTTCCCAATTGTCTATGACAATAGTTTGTTTGTGAACTACGGAACCTTTGTTTTGATTTACTTACCAGTTTTTTTTACCTTTTTTCTTCTTGTGTACGTACACATCTGCAGAGGTTCATCTCTGCCTAACCCTTCGGGTATTACAGGCGTTATGTTAACGTGTTTTATTTTTAAATGCTCACCTAGCGTTGCTATCCGTCCGGATAAAGCCGGACAGTGTTAGCTTTTTGACCACTTGTCCGGCCAAATTTGACTGCATCCGGCCCGTCCGTCTTTTGTTAGGCTTTTAGTTTTATTTGATTTTTTTGTCAAAAATCCCTTTTTAGTGTCTGGCCTTGGGGCACAAAAGTCCGGCTTTTAAGTCGACGTTTGCACGGACGTGAAAATATCGCGGTGATTTTGTTTCGCGCACTGGATTTTCAACGCTCTGCTTAGCGCCGAGAGTTAAAAATCCAACAGTGTGTTTTTTGCGCTAGAATGCACTCTGTTGTTGTTAGGTTGGATTCTCAATGGTCGCCTTTATAATAATAATAATAATAATATATCTTTATTTCAGACATACATCCATACATTTTTAACAAATGAAACGTTAGTAAGGTTGTTAGTAGAACACATAAAAATACAAATAACAAGGTGTTAGTAATTTGTTAGTACAGAATCAAAATCAGTAGGTAGAACGAGTATTTTACTATAATCTATTTCCTATTTCTGAGCAAGTGAACACTCGCCCAGTAAACAGTAAACGGACCATTAATTTTGCACGCTAACGCTCTTATAAACTATGTTGGGGTCGGCTTCCAGTCCAACCGGATGCAGCTGAATACCAGTATTTTACATGGAGCGACTGCCTATCTGACCTCCACAACCAAGTACTGGGTAATACGATACCCCATGGTAAGACTGGTTGCCAGACTTTCGGGGTTCTAACGACCCGTAACGCCTTTTTGCTGCTTCCAATGACATTTCAATCTCCAAACGGTAAAAAAACTGACTTTTACACTCTTAGAACTTCACTGACGATATTATTATATGCTCTGGCATATGACCAAAATGTTTCAGGTTTATATCACTCCTAAATTGTCCGAACATTTTCTTCTAATAAATCGTATAACTTTAAAGTAGGCTCAAAAAGTAGTACATGTCTTAAATAACTTAAAAACTTTTCCATTTTAAACTTAGGTCAGGTCTGTCCTTTGACCTCTGCGTCCTCCGTCACCTCAACAAAGTTTAAACGAAGGCTCTGGAAGGTTCTCGAAACAATTTGTTCATTTATTGGGTCTTAAGCAAGAATCTTTACGGGTACTGCTTTGGTTTGATTCGCATACTTGGTGAAAAGTATCCAATATGGGATATATTGGGTAATCGAACAGTTATACACAAAGCCATTCCATACATGGAAAAGTTCAACTGAACAGGCTAATCTGCATCAGTTTGGCTTGACTGAATGAGTGCAGTTAGCGCGTAGGTTTTGATACCCTTACCACACCCGATAATGATGTATAAGAGATGAAGCAAAGCAAATGTTCCAGCCTGAGATTTAGTCCGTGGACAACGGACCGTGTTACACAGTGCTATCACCCATAAAACAGCCAAGCTGAAGTTGGACTGGGCCGGATACGTTTGCCGTATATCGAATGAGTCATGGGCCAAATCTGCCGCCATGTGCCGCCATGCCCAGAAAATGTCTGTCGACATCGAAGCAGATCCACGAGCAGGTGACGAGAAGAATTTGACACCTACAGACAGGATTGGTCCAGACAGAGAAGAGTGAAAAGGCGGTCTAGCCTGTGAACCTAAAGACCTGACAATTACTTAAATTGGTATACCTAAACAAAAGTCAGTTAGTCTAAGTAATATCATAATCATAGTAGTCGCTCCATCTGTATTAATAAAAAGAGAAGTCCTGATTGACTGACTGACTGACTGACTCATCAACGCCCAGCCCAAACCCTTGAACTTAGAAAGCTGAAATTTTGTACAGAGGTTCCCTTTTTAACGTAGACAAGGAATAAGGAAGGATTTCCTGGAAAAGCAAAAACTAGTGTAAAATACTGGTATTCAGCTGCATTCGGAAAATGCATAATGCATGCACAGCACGGAAATTGACCCCAACATAGTTGGAAAAAGGCTAAGCAGAATACGATGATGCTGGTATACCTAACCCAGAA
The DNA here is from genome assembly GCA_946251885.1 of Cosmia pyralina. Taxonomy (NCBI): domain Eukaryota; kingdom Metazoa; phylum Arthropoda; class Insecta; order Lepidoptera; family Noctuidae; genus Cosmia; species Cosmia pyralina. The sequence continues at coordinate 6,580,034 of OX276342.1, forward strand.
CTGATTGATCTGTGACGCTCTCGGGAATTTTTAACGTCCTATTCTTAAACCAGGACTACTCCAAACCTGATCAAAATACAGACAGGAATCTAAGAAAAATACCACTTATTATTCCCCACAACTCTCAAGAGTTAACGGGTGGAAAACGGGTTACTGTACTAAACTAAGTGAACTTGCAGCTGATTCGAACACAAACTTGTACATTATTGTGATTCTTAAAACTTGCACGTCTTGCTTGCATAGCTGAGCTGTATAATCCACCTCTTATCGAAGCTGGAAGCTACTGGAATTCGTGGACATGCCTTAAAGGTTTTCCAGGATTACCTGTGTGATAGAACTCAATCCGTTAAAATTAATGATGTTATTAGTGACACTATTTCATTGAGTTTTGGCGTTCCTCAGGGCTCAATCTTGGGTCCTACCCTATTTCTCATATATATTAACAACCTATGCAAAATGTCTCTAAAGAATTGTTCAATCTTTACTTACGCAGATGATACGGCTCTATTAATTCATGGTAATGACTGGCCTGAAACAGTAAAATACGCGGAACTTGCTCTAAACTCAGTGATGAAATGGCTGTCTAATAATGTCCTAACCTTAAATTTAAATAAAACGGTATACTTACCTTTCTCCTTACTATCCACCAACCTACCTCCACCTGATTCAATGGTGCTCAGAGCTCATACTTGTTTACTTGGTCTATCTTCTTCACAATGTGCCTGTCCTCAACTCAAGAGGTGTGAGTCTGTCAAATATCTCGGAGTCTATGTAGATAGTTCTCTGAGCTGGAAACCTCATCTTAGTAATCTCATTTCGCGAGTCCGCAAGTGTATATTTATTTTTAAAAAACTAAGACACTCCGCGGACCGCCTTACGATTAAAACTGTTTATTATGCCCTGTGTCAGAGCATAATAAGCTACTGCATCACGGTGTGGGGTGGGACTCCCAAGACTGTCCTCCTGCCTCTTGAACGCGCACAGAGAGCTGTACTCAAGGTAATGACCTCGAGGCCTTTTAGGTATCCCACTACGGCTCTCTACACCGAATGTCAGGTTCTCACTGTGAGACAGCTCTTTGTCCTTGGCACTATTCTGCGCAAACATCCCTCTGTGGTATATGATCCGAATGCTACCAAAAAGCGTAGACACTTTGAAGTTTGCCCAACTCACGGTTGTAGAACGGCCCATGCTCAGCGTCATTTTGGTGTATTTTCAAACCATTTATATAATAAAATAAATAAACTCTGCTCCATTGCTCCCATGTGTCTAAATGAATGCAAAACCGAGGTTACAAAGTGGCTCTTGACAATGAACTATAGTAAGACTGAAGATTTACTACGTATATCAATCGCTTAACCTAATGTAGTTAATAAAGTAATATGTTTATAGTTATATTTATACAGACTTACATATACACGGGTTTTCATCATATTTATCTCTCCCTCACACTCATACAAACACTCATACATAGGTACAGAAATAGGCCACATCATAGCTGCTTTGGCTAGTTAGTTTAGTATTTTATATTGTAATTTGATTAGGTACTGTGCTCGTCTTACAACTGTTGTTATATGTTCAAATCTTAGGCGAGGACGCTGGCACCCTAAACACAAGTTAAATCTTACTTTGGGTGCCAGAGTTCATCGAAAACACTCTTTTCCATTGTTGAAACGTTGCATAGTTTTAAGATAAGTGTTAGTGTACAACTGAAGTTAATAAAATTATTATTATTTATTATTTATTTATAATGTATTGCAAGCAGTTCGTGCAATAGTTCCAATGTGAATAACATTTCTGTACAGCTTGGTCATTTGATGTTGGTGTGAATATTAAAAGAACTATAGGAATTTAGGCATTTTGAGTCTTCCAACGGGCTGTGTAACGAAGTTATACTAAGTGTCAAACTTACAGACTGCATTAGGAACTCCATACTTCGTTCCAAATCACAAACACATAGCACACACTGACCGCACAGCTGCTGGACTAATGCAGAGCTGGACTGTCCACATCTGTCCTATGTTGGAGCAGCAATACTCAAAAATCACCACTCAGTGGATCCCAAATAGCAGGAAACAACTACGCAGCAGGCCCAGAAAGAGATGGCGGGATGAGCTGGACTCCTTCTTAAAGGATTGGCCCGCAATCGCAGTAGACCGGGAAAAGTGGAAAGAGGGAAGGGAGACATTTGTCCTGCAGTGGGATAACACAGGCTTATAATAATAATAATAATAAGTGCCTCCTCAACATTTAAAATTGTTTAAGGGGCTTTTTCGAATCGGCTTCGGCCCCTCGTACGCCTCCAATGTTCCGTGACCCCAGGTTCCCAAGATATGTCAAAGCTATTTTCAAATATAATAATAAAATAGGAATTCAAGAAAGAGAAACATCAAGAGTATTATAGAACAGTTACGTTGACACCACAGAACACGGAGTCGCCGCCGCCGTGCTGGCAGCATCAAGAGGCGGCAGTACCTACTAATAAAAATCATGATGCCGTAAGTGCGTTGAGCGCAGAACTACTGTCACGGACGGCCATTTAAAGTCGTCAGTTTCCAAACATTATGTGTCGTAGGGTGAGTAAACGGTGATGCTCGTACATATGGTTTGTATGGATAGAAAGCGTTGACAGTGCAGCCTATATCAGCGATTCCCGAGGCGTCTCCGTACTCTCAGTCGTTGACTTGACACAAAAGGTTTCAGACTTGCCAACGAAACCATAGCCCACCAAAATGTTACCAGTCTCATTTTTCCCATAAATTTTGTAAATGCATGCAGTGGTCGGCTACAAGTCTGAAGTCTCCCCTCCCAGTTAGCACGAACGTCTAGCAAAATTACAATTCCTATACATAATTAGAGATGGCGACACGATAGCTAAGATTATACTTCGCAATTATCGTGTCGCCGTCGACTTTTTTTGTATATAAATTGTAACAGCGTGATTAGTATTTGGAATTAGGTAAATATCAACAACATACTCGTAGCTAACCCATTCCTTGTACGGATCCCATGAATCATAATGTGGTTATTACATTTGATTCACGGGGATTATTTAACTATTGTGTATTCTTCATGGATATGAAGCTGCTAACAAATTAATCTTGAACATGTTTTTATTGCGAGTAGACATTATGAGCCTCGTTCCTGGAGTTTTGCTTCGAGATTTTTTACGAAAGCTATCGCAAATCTCTTTAGGTAGATCCATATTAGTATACTCAACCTCAAAGCATATACTGACTTTTCGTCCCGAATAAATATTAGAATCTTCGTACCGTAACTTCTAAAGTCTGTATCAAATCATGTTGACATATTCCGTCCAAACGAATTTGCAGTTCAACGAAACACAGATCCATTCGATCAACTGTAAGTATCTCAAAGCATTTTAGTATGTCATAATCAGTCATCATAAAATTGACAGACCATACCATACCTCCTATTCTTCGAATTAACAGGAGCAATAGACATCATGTCTGCCAGCAATTATCGACCAGTACACAGAATTTAAAAAACCCAGCGTGTTAATAGCAATGTTGATAAGACCCGTCACGCGAACAATTCCTGGCCTTCAAGTGATTCGCCCTTGCTATTGATTGCTTGTTAAAATGCCGTTTGTTATTGTTATTATTTCCAACTAAGGCTTTTGTATGATGACAATATGATTGCAAAAATATGGTAAAGGTGACAGATGAGGATTGATGAGGAGAAATGATGACCAATATTTATGTACCAAAGAGAACGTGGGTAATATAATTCCCAGAATTAATACTTTGGGTCTCTGGGGACAACGGATGACAGGGTTAATATTGCTAGCCTTTGGAATTTATGTGAAGGAATTTACTAATGCCTTAATCACGAAAGACTTCAGAATTAAAACTTTTCGTTTATTTTCCTTCATTCTGGTATCGTATATGCGTCTGACGTACTTTATAACATGTTCAATGTTCATAAAAGACGCCTGACGACCGACAAATTTTACTTTTACCCTAGCAAATGGTCATCATGCAAGGGAAGTTTTGTCAGTCAGTCAGGTAGTAAAGTAGTAGCCGGCTGGCCAGAACGATCTGAATTACATTTAAGTACTTAAATATCGCCACTGGTGGAGGATTTTTAAATATTTTTTTTAGCATCGCAGAAAAAGTTTCAAAATAGCCTCTCATAATTCCATACGATTGTGTCCATTCTTTCTAGGAATAAAAGTGTATAGCTGTGTCGTCAGCTGAATATAAAGTAAAAGACAGGACGGAATGGATTGTTTTGTTCTGTTTTGTAACTGGTATCCGATTCGGTAGCCGGCTGTCACCTAAAACCCAGTGTTGTGTTTCGTGGAAAAACTTGTGTACGCGAGGTCTACTGAATTTTAGGGTATTTCAGGATAAATTAAATCTTTTCGAAAATCTAGTATCAATAAGAAAGCTTAAAAGTTTGTTTGTTTGTTTGAACGCTAAGCGAAAACTAATTAATAGCCAAGGTTGGCAATGCGACGCGACGGGGTGGGTCGGGAAACAAGATATTTCACGCAGACGAAGTTGCAGTCGCTAGTAAAAAAATTCAATAGAGATATTCTAGAAAATAAAAATTTCGATTAGAACCTCGCGTAAGTGACCGCACACAATTCGAAAGTGAATCATTCATACAGATTCACCTTTCTTGTTTACACAGTAAGCACCTGTAAGTCTTTAAAAACCACAAAATAGACCAATCAAGCTTACACCAAAAGAAAAGAAACACTACACACTTTTATATCTCCCATTCAAGTCCCATACAAACATAGGACGCAATAATACAAAACATAAATAACGCCTTGGAGGTCTTAATAGACTCGTATCCTTGACGAATTAGGGCTAGACGGAGTACACAGCAGACAGTCCGAGGGAGACTCCTCCGATTTATGGCTAGACTGAACGCGAACTAACGAAATTAGGACATTACGTAGTGAGTGAGTGGTTTACTTTACTTCTGAAGAATGATGACTTTAGTTCGGTCTTATACGGACTATTTTTAACCGACTTCAAAAAGGAGGAGGTTCTCAATTCGTCGGAAACTTTTTTTTTATTTTTTTTTTATGTATGTTCCCCGATTACTCGAAGATGGCTGGACCGATTTAGTTTTTTTTTTGTTTTATTCGAGAGGGTATACATCACAGTTGGTCCCATATAAAATTGATTAACTTTGCTTCAGTAGTTTTTGAGTTAGCTTCAATAATACGTATTTTTTCCCCACTTTTATATGGATGATGTTCTACTTTGTTTTGCAGATAGTCGTATTAGAATTTGTGTGGGGTAGGTACACAACTAAAAAGTGAAAAATAAAAACTTTTTTACAAAAAAATACAACCGACTTCCAAAAACAACACTACAAAGTGAAAAATAACTTTAATTTCTGAAGTCGGTGGCAAAAAACGAAAATACATTTAACACCGACACCGACACCGACTTCCGAAATTAAAGTTATTTTTCACTTTGTAGTGTTGTTTTTGGAAGTCGGCTGTATTTTTTTGTAAAAAAGTTTTTATCTGTCAAGATATTGCAAAAGGTTCGACAGACACACTACACATAACATCACGGCTATAATCCCGAAAGGTTAGGCGGAAACCTATAGCACACCCACATCATGTTCAAGTCCCATGTAACAGGGGGCGCGCCTATTGCCATCAACCGGGCACAAATCCAGACTCCGGCTGCTACTGAGGAATTCCAGATGGAAAAGCCCGATAACATTTTGCCCAACCGGAATAGCACCCAAGACCTCATGCAATAGATATACATATGCCCGATGCTCGATAGGGATACATACAGGTTGGTCCAAATATTGACGTCAAAAAGAAAAGTCTGAATTCCTCATACCCAGGGGTATACGAAAATACCCCATGTAACTTCCGCGATTCTTTGTAGTTTTCCGAGTTATTTTTGTAATTATTTAGTTTTCTGCCGCTTCAAGCTTCAAAAATTCATATATTTTTAGTGTTCCGTACCTCAAAAGGAAAACACGGAACGGACCGTGATTAAAGAGCCGTTGCGGTTGCACGTTGGTTTGCCAGCAGTGCAGGACCGGTCATTGTGGCGATCCTTGGGTTCCCTACTATCATCAGCTTCCTGCCCTGGTCCCATGTTACTTGGAGTCGGCGCAACACGTTGTCTTCTTCCATTAACTCCTGTACTGTTTACTTATTCCTTCTTTCATTACCTATAACCATAAGAGTAAAAGAGGAGCTCGTGGCTAAATAATAACAGCCTTACAGGTCGATCCATCAGGTTAAGCTGCGCTTGCCGGGGATTGTCCGTGGATGGGTGACCATCTTTACATACCCGAGACTCCTCCGTGCCTCGGAAAGCACGTTAAGCCGTTGGTCCCGGCTGACATTCGTGGATCTTTGACAGTCGTTACGGGTCGTCAGAAGCCCGAGTCTGACAACCAGTCTTACCAAGGGGTATCGTATTACCCAGTAATTGGGTTGTGGAGGTCAGATAGGCAGTCGCTGCATATAAAATACTGGTATTCAGCTGCATCCGGTTAGACTGGAAGGCGACCCCAACATAGTTGGGAAAAGGCTAGCTAGATTGGTTGATTGAACCATAAGAGTAAACGACTTTTGACTAGTTCTCTTGCAACAATGAACAGATGTTCAATCATAAGCCTACAACACTAATTGTGGACATAAATACTAACCAAACTTGTTTAGGCCCGACCCGACTGAGGTAGATGTTCCAGATTTGTTTGAGCCTCGCCGAACTTTGGGTCGGCCCAAAAGATTAATAAATCAAATAACTCGGCCTGAATGTTGACAAGCGACTTCGTAGTCTTGTTAGGCATCTGTTGGTATGTAAATTTTGTAAAAACAGCCTTCTATATTTATCTTTGTAAAAGGCGAAAGGAAAGTTGCTTTGCTCCTTGCTACAACTTTTTGCTTCCATTCTTGGGTAAAAGAAAACATCGAATGTATTTGTATGGGCTTATTATTCGAAGACAAGGAAAGAGCTACACATATTTATGCAATAGTTACCCAGCTTTGAGAGAATTTGCGTTAACGAATCAATCGCGAATCCGCTTACATGTTCAGACTGTTCCGAGTAAAAGGAACACGCATGGTCAATGACCATTGCTTTTGATATATTCACTTAGATGCCTATCTCTATGCTAGGGAAGGGATGGACTGTTCCAAAATAATTAAGTTTAAAACTTCAAGACATCCCAAAAATCCTTTGAGGGATTTGCTTGACTAAATATGTGACCTTGACAATAGCATTTAATTTTGTCCGTGACTCCTTTCTTCAAGTGTGAAAACCACCTTTCAAAACTTACCCTACATTTTCTCATGCTCAACCATTTGTCTTTTGCAGTTTAAAGCAATCTCGTGTAAGCCTTGCGGTTGGATGAGCTGCTCAAAACAAAGGAAGTGGCACATCACAATGGTAACTTTGTAAAATATTATGTGCTGAATTATATTAATGTATAATAATAGTAAGGTCAACGAACTTTCAGACAGTCAGTTCAGTTTGCATAAAGACATGTTGTCAGATGTGGTAGTGTTTGAGAACCTCGAATCTGTACTGAACTGAACTGATGGTTCATCTGGTAATATCGTGTTTTTTCCCCATTAAAGTAGGACCCATCAACGGTAAGAAAACCAGTATAACCTGAAACCTTCTATTGAAATTCCGTACCTACACGCTAGACCAGCTCAAGATCAAACTGTTACATGGACGAGCGGTCGTCTGTACCAGCAAAGCATAGGATTCATTGCGGGTCGAGTGATTGCCATGCTTGCTCAAATTTCTGGCGTTCGTTCAGGAGATACCGTTCGAAACAAATATTAGCAGGATGAATAGGGCTACAAATAGTTCCGGGATATGTGTGATTACATGCTTTCTGCCAGTGAATACAGGAGAAATACTACGTGAAACAGGTACTCAACAGCTTTCCATTACATGATAAATAAAGTGGCACTTCGATGATATAATTTAAAGCCGTGTGCCCGATGGGGTTTTCCATCGCCAGGAATCACACACTTCAAATAGTCAAATAGTACCAGGAAAAACAAATCTTTTGTTCTTCTTGAGTTGGAGGAGGAGTTGTTTCTTTGTGTGTAGTTTATTGGCACCGATCAGCTGACTTGGTCTAGTGGTGTGTAGAATTCAATTGGAAACATATTGATTTTTAGTTTAAAGTTTCATAACTTTATAATTATGTAGGTATAGGTATTAAAAATATATTGCCATGTGTTTCGTTATCACCAAAAGAATCCGTGCCTTTGATATATACCTTTCCGTAACACGCTGTATATAAACTTTGAGCCCCCATTACCTTTAGATGATGAATTTTCCTTCGCTGTATAAAAAAAGACTTGTAACAAATTTCATATTTCTAGACCCAGTGGTTTATTCACTGACATGAATAATCATAATCTGCCTATAATGTTCCCACTGCTGGCACACAGGCGTCCTCTCTTCGAGAGTGAGTAGGCTGTAATCTACCACGCGGGCCCAGTGCGGGTTAATAGATGTCACATGTCTTCGAATTTTTTGGTTCTAGGACATGCCGGTTTCCTCACGATATTTTCCTTCACCGTTTTGAAACGGTGTCAGTGAATAAATTTAAGATTTTTATTTAGATAGTAGAAGATTTGCGTCCATAATATGACGGTTAAGCCAAAATTTGACGTCAATTTTTTTCCATTTATTACGAGTTTTCCGCCTCGTCTCCACACGTCCACGTAGTTTTAGCCAGCTCCAATAAGAAAAGTAAAAGTCAAGTAATTTATTTTAAATAGGCACGTATAAGGCACTTTTAAAAGTCAAAATTTACAAAAAAAAAAAAAAAAAAAATATAATTGATTCTAGTCGCTCAAACGTAAGTTGTGTAGCATGAATAATTTAGTTGTCAATGCTAATCGTGTGAGTCAACTAGGTCGTTATTATGGCATTTATAAGAGATATGCTAAATAGGATGTTATTTGCACGCTGTTGGCATCTGCTTAGAGTAGGATGACAACAGAGACCAAGGGTCATACAATTCGCGCTGTGATTGAACGGTTTGTGTTAGTCACGTGCAAGGAAAAACCGGCTTAGTGTATGATATGGGTTATTCGTTAACACCTAAAGCCGACTAGAATATTTTTACTATGCGAATTGATGATATACCTACAATAGAATGCTTATCTATGTAATGCCAATATCTGTTTTCGATCCCGAGTAAAATTAGACGGATTCTGGTGGAGCCGCTAGTCATTTTATTACCCAACTACGGCGAAGCAAAAAGGAAGGTTATGATTTTGACCGGTATATATGTATGTATGTATGTATGTTGATCTGTTCCCTCATAACTTCTAAACTACTTATCATAATTTGACAAATGAGATATCGTTAGAAGCGTCTTGGTCGTCCGCTGGTTATAGGCTATGTTACGTCACATTAAATTGAATATGGCGCCCTCTAGAGGACAAAGTAATTAAATAATAAAATAAAGTTTTTTATTTTTTTATATGCCAAGCACTAGTGATAAGACACTTATAATCGTTTCACTTTTATGCCGTAGCCTTTCGTCCGGCAGACTTTTAGGGTTCCGTACCTCAAAAGGATAAAACGGAACCCTTATAGGATAACTCGTGTGTCTGCCTGTCTATCTGTCTGTCTGGCTGTCTGTCTGCCTGTCTATCTGTCTGTCTGTCTGTCTGTCTGTCTGTCTGTCTGTCTGTCCGTCTGTCCGTCTGTCTGTCCGTCCGTCTGTCACAGCCAATTTGCTTCGAATCTAATAGACCGATTAAGTTGAAATTTGGTACACATATGAATTTCTGTGACCCAAACTCGGACAGGTAAAGTAAATAAATGAATTTTGAATATGGGGGTCACTTTTGGGGGTAAATAAGAAAATAAAAAAAAAGTTTTGCAAACTATACCGTGTTACTCGTACATATAAAATGAAAGGACTTACTATGAGGGTCTCAAATATATTTTTTTTATAATTTTAAAATAAATTGTTTATAAGTTATTTAAGAAAATAGACGAAAATTGACCATTCCCCCCCCCCTTATCTCCGAAACTACTGAGCCTAAAACTTGGAAAAAAATACAGAAAATAGATCTTTATCTGTAGATTACAGGAAAACCTATAAGAAGTCTGTGGTCTTAAAATAACATGGTAAATCTCTCAATATTGTGAGTACAAACTTACATTTACAGTTGGAATGTACGGAAGAACATGTTTTTCAACTACAATGTTAAGTTTGTTCTTGGAATAATTCATCCCAACTACGGAACCCTTCATTGTGCGTGGTCCGACACGAACTTGGCCGGTTTTTGAATTATCGACCCACGCCAAATGAGTCCTATTGCTGATCGCCGAAACGATGCTATGTGATGCGACTACTGATCGCTTACTCTAATTTTATGTACCTACATGTATTTGTATATTTTATTAATTTGCTGCGTGTCGGTGTCAGCATACAATTGGTATAATTGATACGTAGTACGGGTTTCCTCGTACAAAAATCTCCATTAAAAATATTTTTAGTATTGCGTGGTCAGCTATAGGTACTCATATGAATATATTAATTTTCCCTCCCAGAAAACATTCTCTCAATTTTTTTTTAACCAAACAAAAAAAAGGAGGAGGTTCTCAATTCGACACGTATTATGTAGTTTTTTTTTTTATGTAAGACCACGCATAACTTTTTACATAAGTCGTACGATTTGAAAAATTTTTGTTTTATTCGAGAGGGTATACATCACAGTTGGTCCCATATAAAATTGATTAACTTTGCTTGGGTAGTTTTTGAGTTAGCTTCAAGAATACGTATTTTTTCCCCACTTAATGGATGATGTTCTAGTTTGTTTTGCAGGTAGTAGTATTAGAATTTGTGTGGAGTAGGTACCACAACTAAAAAGTGAAAAATAAAAACTTTTTTACAAAAAAATACAACCGACTTCCAAAAACAACACTACAAAATGAAAAATAACTTTAATTTCGGAAGTCGGTGGCAAAAAACGAAAAAAAAATTTAACCAGACACCGACATCCGAAATTAAAGTTATTTTACACTTTGTAGTGTTGTTTTTGGAAGTCGGTTGTATTTTTTTGCAAAAAAGTTTTTATTACGAACACAATTAAGTAGGTATTTAAATACAATATTAAAACAAATTAGAGAATATTTTCACAGTTGGTCCCATAGTCAAAGTTATTGATACTCATAACCACTTTGACCCCGTGAATCTAGATGCAAATGAATTCAAAGTCAGCTTGTTTAAGATATGCAATTTCAAAAGTATATTATGAGACCTAACTTCGACTAAGTTTGCCTAATTATTCAACCGCCTAGTGCAATGTATTATGTAGACTATAATTTGACACAATTAGGCCACAATTTACAACAAATAACTATGCCGAGGTTCAATGCCTCCTGCCTCGATGTCGTAATGTAGGATTAGTGTCAGATTACCTACCCCTCCTCTCACCCCCCATGTTGTGGCGTGTCGATGATATGTTTATCAGAGGATATGTATTTATATATTTTCTTTAATGTTAGCTTTTGGTCGCGGGATTTTTCTTTTGGAAAATTACCGTGTATCAGAAAGGTGTGGTCACATTTATGTTAAATAATCTGCCTAGCCTTTTCCCAACTATGTTGGGGTCAGCTTCCTGTCTAACCGAATGCAGCTGAATACCAGTATTTTACATGGAGCGATTGCCTATCTGACCTCCACAACCCATTAACTGGGTAATACGATACCCCTTGGTAAGACTGATTGTCAGACTTTCGGGCTTCTGACGACCCGTAACGACTGTCAAAGATCCACGAATAATAGCCGGGACCAACGGCTTAACGTGCTTTCCGAGGCACGGAGGAGTCTCGGTATGTAAAGATGGTCACCCATCCACGGACCAACCCCGGCAAGCGTAGCTTAACCTGATGGATCGACCCGTGCGGCTGTTATTACTTAGCCACGAGCTCCTCCTCCTTTATGTTAAACACTTACTATTAAATAAAAAAAGTTAACAAAACTAACATATTGTGAATTTTTCCACAAATACATAATGAAAAGTTTGGGGACAGAATAAGAATTATAAACATTAATAAACAATTAAGACTCCAAGCTTAGTCCTGACTGAGGCTACAGAACCAGCAAAGATAACTATTTCACCAAGATTGGAGTTCGCAAGAGAAACCATGCGGCAAATGGGTGAAAAATTATCTATGACTAATTAAGTACTAATAACGTTAGTGTGTGTGTGTGCGTGTGTTCGTGCGTTAGTGTTAGTGTGTAACGTTACTCCTAGATATTTTGGGTTTGAGCATTGTTCAAGTTGGTTTCTCGCCACGTGATGTTAAGGGCTTACATTAAACATCAATAGCTGAAGCTGTGCATCATCAAGAAATGTAGACTATACAGTATTCAGGCATAGACGTATAAAAAAAAACCGGCCAAGTGCGTGTCGGACCACGCACAATGAAGGGTTCCATAGTTGGGATGAATTTATCTTAAGAACAAACTTAACATTGTAGTTGAAAAATATGTTCTCCCATACATTCAAACTGTAAATGTAAGTTTGTACTCACAATATTGAGGGATTTACCATGTTATTTTAAGACCACAGACTTCTTATAGGTTTTCCTGTAATCTACAGGTAAAGATCTATTTTCTGTATTTTTTTCAAAATTTTAGGCTCAGTAGTTTCGGAGATAAGGGGGGGCAATGGTCAATTTTCGTCTATTTTCTTAAATAACTTTAAAACAATTTATTTTAAAATTATAAAAAAAATATATTTGAGACCCTCCATAGTAACCCCTTTCATTTGATATGCCACATGGTGTAGTTTGCAAAACTTTTTTTTTAATTTTCTTATTTGCCCCCCAAAAGTGACCTCTATATTCAAATTTAATTTATTTATGTGTACCAAATTTCAACTTAATCGGTCCATTAGATTCGGAGCAAACTGGCTGTGACAGACGGACAGACAGACAGACAGACAGACAGACAGACGGACAGACAGACAGACACACAAGTGATCCTATAAGGGTTCCGTTTTTTCCTTTTGAGGTACGGAACCCTAAAAAAGGCGGACAGATTCTCGCTAACAAAAAACTGTGTCTATCGGAGTTAGCCAGCTCGCTGTGCTTACAGGCCGCGGCACGCACACATTCACACATCTGTCAACCATTCGTAATATGGTAACGTATTCGTAATATGGTAACGTATTCGTAATATGGTAACGTATTCGTAATATGGTAAGGTATATAATATAAGGTAAAAATACAGTTTGTCTTGTGAAATGTGTGCGTGCCTGTAGGTACAGCGAGCTGGCTGACTCCGATAGACACAGTTTTTTGTTAGCGAGAATCTGTCCGCCTTTTTTTATACGTCTATGTATTCAGGCATATAGCTATCAATCAACACACTTGAGAACAAGACTTTTGACCTTTAGAGTGGCACTACTGTTTGATTTATTACGCCTTTTATTGATAAACTTGGCGCAAATTCATCTTACACCGTAGGTATAAAACCACAACAAAACAACTTCACTTTCAGATTCACAACCGTGTCTAAAACGCCACCTACATACTATTCATTGTCTTACAACACCCAAACGCCACATGCTGACAATAAACAACGAAAGCAACAAAAATAAGCAATGGAAGCAACAGTAACAGCAATAAGTTTATTTATACAGCAGACGGGCATCGTCGCGCCGGTAATTTGCATTCACCCCCAGTCGGCGCGGGGTGAAGATAAATCGGGACAACGCACGAACGGTACGTGTATTTAGTAGTAAAGTGAATTTTTGTTGTTTTCATTTTTGGTATGATATTTTGGAACAGACTGTTTTTCTTCTTCTAGGTTTGTAGTCTTCCAGCCTTACTAATAAATATTGACACACGACGTATACCGGAGATAAAACGCTTTTGGCCCTTTTATAAAGCGTTATAATTATAACTCCGGTATACGTCGTGTGTACATCTTTATTAGGTTCATGTTTAGGTATTGGGTAAAGTGTTTTCAGATTATGAAAAGATCTGAGCCAGTCAACTGTTTTGTAACTGCGTCCTATCCTATGTACCTAAGAAATAAATGTGTGTGGAAGAAGTAAAAAAATAGGTTTGGTAGTAACTAAGTACCTACTATTAGGATGTGAATTTAATACCAAATGTTCTACCATACATCTGCATCCATCTGCCTAGCGTTTTCCCAACGATGGTCGGCTTCCAGTCTAACCGGATGCAGCTGAATACCAATATTTTACATGGAGCATGAAGCGCCTGCCTATCTGACCTCCACAACCCATTTACTGGGAAACACGATACCCCTTGGTAAGACTTTCGGGCTTCTGACGACCTGTAACGACTGTCAAAGAATCAGGAATGACAGCCGAGACCAACGGCTTTACGTGCTTTCCGAGGCATGGAGGAAAAGATAAAGATTGTCACCCATCCACGGACCGACGTCGGCAAGAGTAGCTTACTTAGCCTGATCGATCGAGATGTGCGGCTGTTATTACTTAGCCACGAGCTGCTCATAACATTAAAGACCAGTGACTTAATTTCTTACCATACCTAAGCTCTTAGGCCTCTGCCTCGAATTTCTCGGGCAGCGGGGCGGCAGCGGCGGCAGCGCGGGAGCGGCAGGATTTTTTGCGTAAAAACAAATGGACCGGACCTCGAAAACAGCGGCGCGGGAGCGGCAGGATTTTATGCGTAAAAACAAATGGACCGGACCTGGATAACAGCGGCGCGGAAGCGGGGCGGGACAATGCGAGACGCGCCGCCGCCGCCGCCGCCGCCCCGCCGCCCGCGAAATTCGAGGCAGAGGCCTTATGAGTGTGTATGCAACGGCCGGCGGCCGAGAAACCACCAAGACATATAATTTGACCAAGATGTAAGGTTTGTAGAGTTAGGGATTGGCTATTAGATCTCATAACTTTTCAACAGTGAAAGCTTATGTAGGTCTTGGCAACCCACTTTACATGAAATGTTTTTAGTGGGATACTACATATTTTCCCATCAGAGAGTTCAAACAAGGAGGAGCTCGTGGCTAAGTAACAACAACTGCACGGATCGATCCATCAGGTTAAGCTACGCTTGCCGGGGTTGGTCCGTGGATGGGTGACCATCTTTACATACCGAAACTCCTCCGTGCCTCGGAAAGCACGTTAAGCCGTTGGTCCCGGCTGTCATTCGTGGATCGTTGATAGTCGTTACGGGTCGTCAGAAGCCCGAAGGTCTGACAACCAGTCTTACCAAGGGGTATCGTATTACCCAGTTAATGGGTTGTGGAGGTCAGATAGGCAGTCGCTCCATGTAAAATACTGGTATTCAGCTGCATCCGGTTAGACTGGATGCCGACACCAACATAGTTGGGAAAAACAACAAAGACAATTTCCTAACACTTAACTTACTTTACAAAGGCTAGCAGACGTCATGTTGGTCCTCAGTTCCAATTGATCCTTTACTCAATAATTGCTAAACTTATAAAGCAATTATAAGTGTTCGTCGACCGTCTGTCATGGGCTTCCCAAAGAAAAACTGTTCCTTTGAAAATAAATTTTCTGTTCTTTGAAATAAAGTTGGTTTTTATAGAGAAACAGGTTGTTATACCTCACCAAATGTTGCTTGCCTCAATTGAGTGTATTCGACGAAGTTCTTGGAAAATTTAATTTAGACTTTATAAGGATTCTTATTTAATATAGGTACTTAGTAGTGTTTCTTGTTGGATCGGGGAAATAATTGGTTAGTGTCCTGATCCGGGAATAGGGATGATGACTAAAAATGTTTGTTTTGTTCGTCATGTAGATTATTAGAAAATATTGGACACGTATTTTTTTTATTTTTTTAACCGACTTCAAAAATGAGGAGGTTCTCAATTCGTCGGAACCTTTTTTTTTTTATTTTTTTTTATGTATGTTCCCCGATTACTCGAAGATGGCTGGACCGATTTGGATTTTTTTTAATTTTATTCGAGAGGTTATACATCACAATTGGTCCTATTTAAATTGATTAACTTTGCTTCGGTAGTTTTTGAGTTAGCTTCAATAATTCCTATTTTTTCCCCACTTTTATATGGATGATGTTCTAGTTTGTTTTGCAGGTAATGGTATTAGAATTTGTGTGGGGTAGGTACACAACTAAAAAGTGTAGTTTACAAAAAAATAGAACCGACTTCCAAAAACAACACTACAAAGTGAAAAATAACTTTAATTTCGGAAGTCGGTGGCAAAAAACGAAAATACATTTAACTAGACACCGACTTCCGAAATTAAAGTTATTTTTCACTTTGTAGTGTTGTTTTTGGAAGTTGGTTGTATTTTTTTGTAAAAAAGTTTTTTTTACAAAATCAAAAGATTACGGCGATACATTGAGTTAAAACATCGCGTGACGTCACGTGTAGCTAGATTTTATACGTACAAGTGACGTAGCGAGCCCCCACTCCCCAACTTTAATGCGTGTTATATAAGTCATTTTCTATTAATATGATAAAGCAAAAAATACGTGTCTAATAGTTTTTTATTATCCGACTGACAGACTAAATAGATTTTTTTTTTTTTTACTCAGGCATCATCCCTATTATAATGTTAATAGCTGGTACCTAATTTTTTGTTAGTATTAAGAGTTCTTTGTCGATCGATCAGGTTAAGCTACGCTTGCCGAGGTCAGTCCGCCAATATAGTTGGGAAAAGGCTACGCAGATATAGTAGTTCTTTGCGAAGGAGCTCTATCTACTTCATACTTCTTTCAAGGTTTTAAATGGCTATAACATTATATATCACGCCTGTCAGTAATCCCTGAGGGGATAAGCAGAGGAGTACCATTCTTCCCAGACGGAGGGTTTCGCCATAGAAAACAAAAGGTAACCTAGCCAGAAGGCATACCACTTTTAATATGGGACGGAATATAATTGTTGTAGTAGTTTAAGCCGTCATACTTTTCAGATAACAGAATAACAAGAATGTCTATTTCCAATAAGTGCTCATACACACGAGCGGCACGCGTCGACGGCTGCAGTTGCCTCTGCCGTTGACGCTAGCCGCTCGTGTGTATGAGCGCTAAGAGGGACAATTCTCGCAAAACTTCTTTAAAAAATAAAGAAATTATTTTTTAACCGACTTCAAAAAAGGAGGTTCTGTATTCGACCCGTATGTATGTATGTATGTTTGTTTGTCCGCGATTTTCTCAAAAACTAATGAACCAATTTTGATGATTCTTTCACTAACGTAATCTACTTACTTTCAGGAAGGTTTTAGTTACATTATGTAGTTATTCTTCTGTACGAAGTTATATGCATAAATGTACTGTAACACCGGCATTTCTATATATTCCGATTTTGATGATTCTTCTTTTCGTTCGTCTTGGGCTTACTTATGATATTGTATATTCAACTAAAAATGGTAAAATAAATTTACTTTAAAAAAAGTAAAAACCGACTTCCAAAACAAAAGACGAATAAAAAAACTTAACAGCTTCTGAAGTCGGTGTCAAGCTAAGGTGCACTGAAGAATTGAAGAAACCGACTTCAGAAGCTGTTAAGTTTTTTAAGAATGTTATTTTATTCGTTTTTGGCTTTTGAAGTCGGTTTTTACTTTTTTAAAATAATTTTCGTTTTATTCACAACTTTTATGAGCAGTAAGACAGATCCCAGCCGCTCAATTACATTCATTATCATTCCAAAGACATTTTTCATCCCCTAATCCGACTCATTGCTTAGTCATCGCATCCTGTCTTTACAGTAGCGCATATCAACACAAATGTACGTGATAATAACCTTTATAACATAGACACTAAAGCTTATAATTGAGTAGCAATAATAATTCCAAAACCAGAACTACACACTAAAGAATAAATAAAGTAGTTGTTATTATAACATCAATATCGATTACAAATTACATTCGCGTGTGAAAAGCAACTTTACGTCAAGGTCATAAAGTTTAGAATCGCGTGATTAGGTGATGTTTTTAGGTTTTTTATGAATACTAGAAAGAATATTAATTAAGGCAACGCAAACAATGGTATAGTGTTCGGAGTGACCCCGTTATGCTTTAGATAGGTTTGTTTGGGTACAGTTGAAGACAGAAGTGTTATCTCCACAAATATTTGCTCATTTTTAACCGACGAAAAACAAAGGAGGAGGTTCTCAATTCGACACGTAAGTATGTTTTTATTTTTATTTTTATGTATGACCACGCATAACTTCTAACAAAGTCGTCAGATTTGAAAAAAAAAAAATTATTCCAGAGGGTATACCTCACAGTTGGTCTCATATAAAATTGATTATCTTTGCTTGGGTAGTTTTGAGTTAGCTTCAATATAGGTACGTATTTTTTCCCCACTTTTATATGGACGATGTTCTAGTTTATTTTGCAGGTAGTGGTATTAGAATTTGTGTAGGGTAGGTACCATAACTAAAAAGTGAAAGATAAAAAGTTTTTTTTACAAAAAAATACAACCGACTTCCAAAAACAACACTTCAAAGTGAAAAATGCTATTTCGGAAGTCGGTGCCAAAAAACGAAAATAAATTTAACCAGACACCGACTTCCCAAATTAAAGTAATTTTTCACCTTATAGTGTTGTTTTTGGAAGTCGGATGTATTTTTTTGTAAAAAAGTTTTAGATGTCGCAGCTTAATTAGTCGTATAGTTAACAGCCTAGCCTTTGGAAGTAGCGCTCGCTCGGCTCGCGCATGGTTGGTCACAGTTCTAAGCCATCAAACTCAACAACTTTGTCCATGGAACCAATATCGTAATCGAGAAAAAAAAAAATTGATGTCCGATACATTTGGGACGAGAGATATTGAAGCTTTGTGCGAGACTGCTGACAATTAGGGTTCCGAACCCGAAGTGTACCAAACGGAACCCGCTCCGGAACTAAGCCTCCGCCGTCCGTCCGTCCGTCTGTCACAGGGCTGTATCTCATGAACCGTAATAGGTAGACAGTTGAAATTTTCACAGATTGTGTATTTCTATTACGGCTATACAAATAAATAAAGTTAAAAATGAAAGGGAGACACCCCTTTTAATTTTTAACTTTATTTTATTTTTACAATAAATATTTCATTTTGAAAAAATATATTCTTACCCTAGCATGTGGGGTGTCATTGTCTAGAACTTACCGAGTAGAGTACAAATTATGTTTTTTATTTTTATCTTCAAAAATGAAGAAATAGGGGCCGTAAAAATTGACAATTTTATACCATTTTGTACGAGCTTTAACGCAACAATTAAACAAGTTAGGAATTAGAAACTTCTGTATATCATGTACCATAATACTGTATTTAATCAACAAATACTAAAAACGCCGATTCATAAGGTACTTTGTTTAAAAATGGGCGATTTTCTGCAACTGCAAAAAATAACCTTGTAATTCACAGTATCATTATGAAATATATACTTTTATCTTAGCGATTGTTAAACATATTATATGATACGGAACCCTTCGTGTTTTTTTTTCTCGATTACGATGTTGGTCACATGGAGAAAGTGTACTGGGTATGTACACCCTTTTAGACTACACCTTTCTGATACATCCTTTAGCCGCTCACACGGTTTCGGTGTGAATCGGGTCCGTGGAGTCATTTTACCTTAGATTGTTCGTGGTATGAGTTCTATACAAAAAAAATATGTTTTTATTATTAACGTTGTTCTATCACTATTAAGTAGTACTATCGAATTCCATGCATTTCATTTCATGCGTTATCTATATCCGAACGATTTAAAATACGTCAACACTGACTGCAACTCGTCTATGACACTAAAAAATATTTATTTCTCTGTCATTTCATCGTTCGATTGGCCGAGAGTGGAAGTGTATTTTCTCAGATTATAATTTAATTGTATTTTAGCGTTGTGTTACAGGAAAGCAGGTAAAAACTATTTGTGTGTGTTAGTAATAAGTTATATAATAAGAATTACAGCAGGATTTATGTCGGGTAAGCCAATTAATACGTGTTTTCTGTGTTTTTCTGTCGACCGTTACGGTTCGAACGATGTTCGTTGAAAATGTTTGCTGTCGTACTGGGTCTCATTACGTTTATTTCATATGTGTTTCCTTCAAATCATCGAACATATATAATATAAAACATAATTCTGTTCATTGAATACCAAATTACTACAATCTAAATTCATAAATTTAAAAAACATTCACGCGTCCTACAAAATTGGTTCGCCATCTTGCAATCTTGATGTAAAGCATAGTTTACATGATGAATTTATTCCACGAAACTAAAATCCGGATTCCGGATTTCAGAAATCGGTTTTTTGTAAGATCATAATCAATGTTTATCAGAATTATCGTTTGTTTATCGTGATGGTGGTTTGGATGTTTTTTTAATTTTGTTTTTTTTTTATTTTTTTATAAAAAAAAAATATTTAAGGTGGTGATTGATACATACCTACCGTCAAACTGAACAACTTTCTCCATGGAACCAACATCGCAATCGAGATAAAATTATCAGCCGTCTCATTCATTTGGGTCGAGTAGTTATTGAAGCTTCATACGGAACAGCTGATATTTTCTCTCGACTACGAACTACGATGTTGGTCGTCAGTTAAGTTATCTTTGTTTTTGTTTTACATTGTATTTGGTTTATTAGGCGGTATGGACAACGAGTGGACCACTTCTGCCGGTCGCAAGCAGGCTCGTGGCACCCGAGGTAGGCCCCGTGGATCACGAGGTCTGCCTCGGGTCTCACGAGATGGCCCGCGACTTGGCGGTGGTGGTGTTCGCGGCTCGCGAGGTGCTGGTCGTGGCTCGCGAGGTGCTGGACGTGGCTCGCGAGGTGGTGGTCGTGGCTCGCGAGGTGCTGGTCGTGGTGCTAGGGGTGGCTTGATTGGTGTCGGAATGTATGTTTTTTAATTGCACCTAAATAATTTATTGATGTCTGCCATAAAGGAATGTTCTAGTTTAGTTATTTTTTTAGGGTCCCGGAAGTTGGAGCTATCGTACAGCCTTCTACGTATGTATACTATTCCATATTTATGTCTACAATGAGACGGTTGTTTTAAGTGTTATTATTTTCATTTAGGTCCTCTCTAGCCGAGGTTATGAAGGTTGTGAAATTCAGCCAGAGCAGGGACAACAGGAATTTTAAAAATTTGTCGGAGGAAAACAAAACCAAGCTTATGGAGTTGCAAGAGGCAAAACAAGTTTATCGTTGTATATTGCCTGATGCTCCAGAGCGAAAACAGAAGAGGTACATGTGTTTTGTTTTCTTTTTTTTCAAATTGTGTCAAATTGACTTCTTTTCTGTTACTATCAAATATTTTATAGAAAAGCGTCGCCGATCCGCATGCCGTGTCCGCTTGTGCCAGGGACACCGGAGATTCCACCGCCCAAGAAATTAAGGCACTGGGAAATAGAAGCCGGGCCATCAACAAGCACAGGTTTGTTGTTTTTACTTAAATTTACTGTTGCTTTTATGGCATATTTACTTGTATTACATTGTGTACTCTTTTTAGACTCGACAACTTCTCGCGTGGAACCCGTGCCTGTAATTCCGAACATTGAGCGCCCTGTGTGCGTGTGCAGCCCCACAGCTGCAGATGTTCCGTGCAGCCCCACAGCTGCAGATGGTCCGTGCAGCCCCACAGCTGCAGATGTCCCGTGCAGCCCCACAGCTGCATATGGTCCGTGCAGCCCCACAGCTGCAGATGTCCCGTGCAGCCCCACAGCTGCAGATGGTCTGTGCAGCCCCACAGCTGCAGATGGTCCGTGCAGTCCCACAGCTGCAGATGGTCCGTGCAGCCCCTCACCTGAGGGTGGTCAGAGCCTCACATGTAAAGGTGGTTTGTTTTAAAATTCCCTCATTCCACATAATGATGACCACATTTCTCTAGCTTCTAATTTATTACTTGTTTTTAGTTACTCTGGTGACAGCTGATGTGGAGGTTGAAAGGCCAAGGAAGCGCATACCCAAGGGGATATTGCCTCCTAGGAAGTAGGTATAAGTTTAATGACTTAGTATGATTATTCGATGTTGATATTTATGACAATGTTATTTTTTCAGACTTATATTTTCGCCATCATCTGGCGTGGTGGCGGTGGAACCGGCGGATATTGCGAATGTTATGGTTCTGGAATCAGCGAACATCGAATTCGTTGGATTTATACCCAGTGAGTTAATCACAAAAGTAAAAGCTTGAAATTAATATACTTTGTCTAAATTTAACCAATAACTTCTTAATTTGTAGCGGATAGTCCGGCGCAGTCGGAGGTTTTGTCTCCCACTGCAAGCTCCTCCTCAGTCACGAATGGTGAGTGTTATTTTTCCACTCTTTGCTAATTTATTAGTATGCGTATAATTTAGTATGTGGTTTTATTTCAGACATTGAGGATGAGGTCGCTGAGTGGGAGCGAAACATCGACCAAAATTCCGGATCAGATGTGGAGGAGGAGGACATGGAGAGCAACCTGGACCAGCAGAGGACTACTGCAGAGCTTCCGCTGGATAGGACCCCGATGAGTAGGTATATGTACGAGTTTCCAGCAGGTTTAGACGACCTCACTCCTGACCTGCTGGAGAGCTTGAACGAGTTGGACGCCCGCGACGATAACGCGATGCGGGGTCTGGTAAGTGACAGCGACATGTTTTCTTTCAAATGGAGCAATGAGCCCGGCTTCGCTGGTAAGCGAGAGGAGTTCATTGGTCCATCTGGGCCTACTTTTGAGACTGATGGTATGACTCCTCTGGATATTTTCGAGAGGATATGGGATGAAACTATTATGACTCAGATAGTAGACGAGACCAACCGGTACGCCAACCAAATAATTTCTTCCAACCGACATATGTTTTCGCAAACTTCCAGGATTAACAAGTGGCAGAACATGACCATTTCCGAATTATGGTCTTTTTATGCACTTATTATGTTGCAGAGTTTCATCCCAA
Organism: Cosmia pyralina; assembly: GCA_946251885.1. NCBI lineage: Eukaryota > Metazoa > Arthropoda > Insecta > Lepidoptera > Noctuidae > Cosmia > Cosmia pyralina. The sequence continues at coordinate 6,602,893 of OX276342.1, forward strand.
ATCCTGTCGAAAACGAATTTTGGTACCCACGATATTCTTACTTGCGGATCGGGGATTTTAACAGCATCATGCCCTACAATAAGTTTCTACTTATTAAAAAGTTTTTACATTTTATCGACAACACGTCTGTTTCTTTTCCTTCAACTGTTTCTTCTAAGCTTGTCAAAATTTCTCCGATTATTGATCATCTTAATCGCAAATTCAGCAGTTTATATCTACCCGAGCAGAATATTGCGTTAGATGAGTCCCTGCTACTGTGGAAAGGGAGACTGAATTTCGTACAGCTCATCACCAACAAAGCTGCTCGGGTAGGGATAAAAAGTTACGAACTTTGCGAGTCGCGAACGGGGTATTTATGGAAATTTGAAATTTATACGGGGAAAGGTAGTCCTCTTAATGCAGGACATGATGTCGAAAGGGGTGTCAATGAACCAGAGGGTGCAACATCCCAGATAGTCTACAGGCTGATGCGCCCTCTCTTGAATAAAGGCCATACATTAGTTATGGATAACTTTTATAATTCGCCAATGTTGTCAAGGACTTTGAAAGCTCAGAAAACAGATACCATGGGAACCCTTCGACTTAATCGGCAGTTTGTTCCCCCTTGCCTGCGCAACAAAACAAAAAACAATATGCGCACAGGCGAGGTTGCTTTTAGTCATACAGAAGACTTGTCTGTTTTGGTTTGGAGAGACTCCAACTTGGTCTCGCTGATTTCTACATTTCATGATGTAGAAATCGGTGGGGCCGAGAAATATGGAGTTTATAAATATAAACCCAAAGTAGTCCTAGACTACAATCTTTCCATGGGGGGGGTCGACAAGAAAGACCAACTCTTGCAGGCATTCCCCGTGGAAAGAATCCGCAACGCGGTTTGGTACAAAAAGCTGTTCCGCAGGCTATTGAATGTGTCCATTCATAACGCGTACGTAATATATAGCCATAATAAACAAGTATCTCACCGGGAGTTCAGAATGCAGCTGGCAGACCAGATTTTAAACAAATATAACCGCCGCACGCCGAGTCGACCGCTGCAGGATGGGCTTACAGGACATTACCCAATAAAGGGGAATAAATCGCGTTGCAAAGAATGCGCCAAATCTAAGAAAGATTGCCGCACTATCTGGATTTGTGAGGCTTGCAATCTGCCTCTCTGTGTTAATCGTTGCTTTAAAAGTTATCACCTTTCTTTGAGGGAAGAGCTCTTAAGAAACGTGATAATTTCTTAACTTTTTTTTTCTCGTTTTCTTTTTGTTTCTCGAGCGGCATGGGGTGTGAGACTATGTGTAGTTGTTCGTTTGATTTTTGTTATTGTGTTTATCGTTTATATTCGTTCAATAGCCTGTGAAACTGTTTATTCCGTTTCAGTTCAATTCAATTAGTTTCAGTTGAATCAGTAAACAACTTGTCCACATGTGGCGATTTATGCTGATCTACTTTTCCTTTCTTTCTCGACTTTGCCTTTTATATTCTAGCAAAAAGATATCCATAGGTAGTGTAATTAGTGTTAATCATAAATAATTCATGCACGAAATAAGGGGTCACTGTAAACTGTTCCATACATCCCGCTCGGGACTCGCAAAGTTCATAAATTTTAATCTCTACCCGAGCAGTTTTGTTGGCGATGGGTGAGCTGTACGAAAGTGAGTCTCATTGCACAGTAGCAGAGACTCATCTATCTCAATATTCTGCTCGGGTAGGTATGAATTTGGGATTCTTATGCGAAACGTAGGGAGCAGATTTTTTTGTCTCGTGATTTCAGGTTTGGTACCATAGTTCAGGGGCTCAGGGGTTCAGGTTTGGTTAGTTCGTAGTGATGAGTACAATGACCCCTTAGTTGTATTTGGAAGTCTTGTAGCTCTCCCTACAAGCACTTTAGCTACTACCGCTCTCCGCTCTCTAACCTAACAGCCACCAAAATGTCAACGCTCTCCGGAGCGTTAACATTTTGGTGGAGGCGCCGTGTTTAGTGTGTTTCAGATTTGCAGCAGAGCAGAGCAGCATAACAGAGCGGAGCAGCAGCGACAGCATAATCATCAAAAGGTCAACGCTCTGCGGAGCGTTGACATTTTGGTGGACGCGCCGAGTTTAGTGTGTTTCAGATTTGCAGCAGAGCAGAGCAGCATAACAGAGCGGAGCAGCAGCGACAGCATAATCATCAAAATGTCAACGCTCTGCGGAGCGTTGACATTTTGGTGGACGCGCCGTATTTAGTGTGTTTCAGATTTGCAGCAGAGCAGAGCAGAATCGCCTTGTGGCCAGCGCTCTCTCCACCAACAGCAGCAGCATAGCAGAGCAGCATCGGGGGAGCAGCAGCAGCATAACTATTATTGTAAATGTGAAGACTATGTAGGACAGGTCCACTCAATCTATGTGGTTCTTTCCTCAAAAGGCCATCTCAAACACCAACCTACATGGTCTTTACAAGATTTGACCAATTGTAAATATATTCTGGCATTTAAAATAGACAGTGACCTCGGAGTTTGTTTCGGCTTTCTTCTCCGAGTAGTCAGGTAGGAAACGCCGGCCTCATCGTTCGCCTTTTTTAAAAAATATATTGCATTTTATCCAGTAAACGCCTTTTAATGATTCCCTTGACAGCACACCTAATATAGTATCAGGCTATTATAGGTCTATAATGGCCTGGCTTAGGTATTAATACGTCCATACATACATACATATATACATATATACATACATACATACACACATACTTAAAAATCCAGACGAATCTAATGATACATCATTTATTAAAATCGGTTCACCAGCTTAGTTTCTATGAGGGAAATCCCTCCTTTTTTTCGCCGCAGTCGGGTAAACAAAATCCGACTCCGGACTGACTGATATGAAATCCGTTAATCTATTTATATGATCTATACATAAATCGATCTCCTTGACAGCACACTACACTCTGGCACCACATCCGGAACTCTTATCAATACCTAAGTCAGCCCATTATAGGTCTACAGGGTTATTAGGAAACCCTTAGCTATTTTTTTTTTCTCTGAATCAGAATCGATAACAAAACATCACAGAAGAAAAAAAACATTTTTATTATTTTTTATTTTTACCTAATAACTTCCCGATTACTCCAAGACAATTGGACACTAAAGGAAAGCGAATGACCTTACGTTCCCTTAAGCACCGGCCACACAGAACAGACGCAAGGCACGGACCCGTCGCAGTCGCGGCGCCCGTTTAATCTACTTGGATATAAAATGTATACAGCCGTCGCGACGTAAAACATACAGAAAAGACGGGACGCCGTCACGACGTCGCCGTTGCGTCTTTAAAGACGCAAAACGAGGGCGGGGCGCGGACCCGTCGCAGACAGGGCGCCGTCACGACTTTTTATGGCGCGCACTAGTAGCTTTTCCCGGCATTCAACCGTCCGACGCAAGATGCACAATGGCGAGCGGGCGAGCGCTGTGGGAACCTGCTCTCCGCGCCCTTTCCACTACCCCGCTTGCGCCCGTGCAGGCCCGCGCCCTGCCCGCACCCTGTTCTTTCTATATGTTTTCCAATAGGGCGCCGACGAGTTAACGTCGTGACGGCGTCCCGTCTTTTCGTATGTCGTCGCGACGGCTGTATACATTTTATATGCAAGTAGATTAAACGGGCGCCGCGACTGCGACGGGTCCGTGCCTTGCGCCTGTTCTGTGTGGCCGGTGCTTTATGCTACCTACTAAACGCTCAAGGAGAACGCGGGCCACGGAGCGGAGAAGCGGGAGGGTGGCTGTACGGGTTGTAAATGCGCAATCGCTCACAAACACTACTACACGTACACAGAAGCGGTACGGTGCGAGGGGTGTGCATAAGGGCGGGGTGGTACCGCGCATTGCGCAGTGCAGTAAACAGTCCCCGATCGGTTATGTTCATGCGCGTACGTCGTCATTAGGGAATCGCGCGCAGACACGCGCCCCGTTATAAAAACTCTAAAATGTACAGTCACCGGGAATATTACGAAATGGTGTGGGCCTACATACAAAGTGGTGAAAGTCTCTACGCAGCTCGAAGGCGCTACGAGTCGAGACTATCCCTCGGTTACGTGCCCAAGGACTTCCGTATCCAACGATTCCTCACCATAACACAATTCTTGCGGCAAACCAACATCTCCTTGATTACGGTCAGTTTACAGCGCCCTGTGATTTTTATTTGTGGAGTGAGATTAAACGTCTTGTGTTTCGCGATGAAGTGCATAGTCTAGAGCAACTAAAACTGAAAATTATTAGTGCATTTGATACAGTTAAAAGTAACAGTGAAGTGCTCGATAGACTGCGCTCAAACGAAATTAAACGTGCAAGACTGTGTCTGTGTGTGTGTGTCTGTGTCTGTGTCGTGTAACGGACTCCACTTCGAGCAATTATTGCAGTATGTTTATTTGACTTTTTTATTTTCGTTTTATTTTGATTTTTATTCATTATTAATTATTGTACATAGGGTGATTACAATTTTTTAAATACGCCTGAATACAGCGAAAAATAATTTCGTATTTTGACGGTCCTAAGCCCGTAAAAATATGAAGGAAAAATTGCACCTTATGACAATCACGTACGTAAGATAGGTAATGAATTGTTCGCCCTACGGCTAAAGTATACGATCGGCCGCTGGGCGCTCGGTCACTGACCGCTGTAGGTACCATTGCGGAGTGACGAGCGTTGACAATAAAGTTCGCTGTTTTGTTGGATAACTTTGAGAAGTATTAATTGCTTTTTCGTTAATCATTAACCAATAAAAATAAAATAAACAAATAATATGTTTATTTTTAACCGACTTCTAAAAAAGGAGGAGGTTCTCAATTCGGATGTTTGTTTTTTTTATGTTTGTTCGCGCATAACTCCGTCGCTTGCCAACCGATTTGAAAAAATATTTTTTTTGTTGGAAAGGGTATACTTCCCAAATGGTCCCATTATTGTCAAAATCCAGTTCTGATGATGGGATCCTGGAGAAATCGAAGGAACTCTTCAAATATTATAGGCACACTTATAGCGATTTGGGTATTTTTTATAGTAGCTCGTGCATTTGCTCTCGGAAAGCACCACTTGGTGAAGTGGAACTGATGATGAAGACCACAGATGGCTACCGGAACTACTTACTCAATGATAAATATTTCACGGGTTGCGATTCGATTACTTTAATATGGTTGTTAAGCAATTTCCGCTCGTCACACAATGCGTGTGGTGAGTGGTTGTTGAGGAGTTCTCCTGGTTCTTACCAGCAGAACTCCTCAACAATTAACGTCCCAGCATCGGGAAAAGCAATATTTTGTAACATGTGATGAGCAATTGACATTAGACTATTGTAACTTATACAAATTATAAACAGACCCACAAAAAAGTGAAAAATAAAAACTTTTTTACAAAAAAATACAACCGACTTCCAAAAACAACACTACAAAGTGAAAAATAACTTTAATTTCGGAAGTCGGTGGCAAAAACGAAAATACATTTAATCAGACACCAACTTCCGAAATTAAAGTTATTTTTCACTTTGTAGTGTTGTTTTTGGAAGTCGGTTGTATTTTTTTGTAAAAAAGTTTTTATAGATGAGATTCTGTTAAAATAGCTAAGGGTTTCATAATAACCCTGTATAATGGCCTGGCTTAGATATTGATACGTCCATACTTACATAATATTCCAGACGAATCTAATGATACCTCATTTGTTAAAATCAGTTCACTAACTTACTCTATGAGGGAAATCCGTCCTTTTTTCGCCGCAGTCGGGTAAACAAAATTCGACTCTGGACTGACTGATATGAAATCCGTTAATCTATTTATATGATCTATACATAAATCGATCTCCTTGACAGCACACTACACTCTGGCACCACATCCGGAACTCGTATCAATACCTAAGTCAGCCCATTATAGGTCTATAATGGCCTGACTTAGATATTGATACGTCCATACTTACATACATAACATTCCAGACGAATCTAATGATACCTCATTTGTTAAAATCAGTTCACTAACTTACTCTATGAGGGAAATCCGTCCTTTTTTCGCCGCAGTCGGGTAAACAAAATTCGACTCTGGACTGACTGATATGAAATCCGTTAATCTATTTATATGATCTATACATAAATCGATCTCCTTGACAGCACACTACACTCTGGCACCACATCCGGAACTCGTATCAATACCTAAGTCAGCCCATTATAGGTCTATAATGGCCTGACTTAGATATTGATACGTCCATACTTACATACATAACATTCCAGACGAATCTAATGATACCTCATTTGTTAAAATCAGTTCCCTAACTTACTCTATGAGGGAAATCCGTCCTTTTTTTGCCGCAGTCGGGTAAACAAAATCCGACTCTGGACTGACTGATATGAAATCCGTTAATCTATTTATATGATTTTAACATATCATAACATAAATTAGGTAACGGATTTCAAATCAGTCATTCCGGATTCGAATATTGGTTTCACTATGTATACGCAGCCTAAATGACGGCATTTTGAGAACATCTTGCACAGGACCAACTTGATATGCTTATAACTTTTTATAAATATGTCGTAATAATAAGTGTAGTACCTGGTTGGAAAGGGTATTTAATGAAGTATCATGTAATTAATTTTCTAATACCTTTTGCTCAAATTTGTAGAACATTTTTTGAAAACAAATGCAAGTAATATTTTTTGTTAATAGTTGGATGTGTCTTCATATCCTTAGATCTAGACAGTGTTTTATTCTACTGTCTCGATTTTCACAAATATGTTGGAGCAATAAATAAGCTTTCTACAGGAACCAATATTTTTAGTCTACGTATAAGATTTAAGTAGAAAAAAAATATTTAGTCTGGGCGCGAAAGTTTCGCCCGTCAACAATTTTTGTCTCAACTTGGGATGTTCGTAAATAATAAATATTGTACTGTGGTAAGTGGTTTTATTTATGTTTCATGTTAAGAATTAACACACCATGCATTTTAAACGTTAAAACATATAGGTCATCGCTTGTTTTTTCTTACTAGAGTCATTTCTTTGAAATCTGAAGCTAAAAATTGTCTTTGTTCGTCTTTACAACCAGTTCTAGAAATGTAAACAATCACACATTCAAAAGAAACGCACACTACAAAAATGCTGTACTCGATGGCTTTCCGAGAAATGAACACTTGCTACAGAATTCTTACAAACTCCGCCGCCATAGCAGTTTGTTTACAAATGCGCGCAGCGAGCCGAATGACGTCAGCGGGTGGTACACTTGACTGGTTTTTTTAGCGGGCGTACCTGCTCGTGTGAGCGGGTATAGTACACCAACATTTCGCTAGTTATGTTCAAGTCCCATGTAACAGGGGGCGCGCCTATTGTCATCAACCGGGCACACATCCAGACTCCGGGCTGCTACTGAGAAATTCCAGACGGAAAAACCCAATATCGCCTCCTCCTCCTACTTTCACTCCTAAGTATCATAGTCCCTCACTCATGGAGAGAAGCAGCAAACAGATTTTCCAAAGCGAAACGGTAACTAAACTATATCGTGAACTTACCAAGAAAAGCTTAGCCAGGATTACTGCAAAGTTGTTTTTTGTATTTACCTGTAAACAAAAATAACGTCAAAATTAATATAAAAAAGGAATTAAAAGTATTCTTGGAAGATATAGTATAATATATTTTTTTAATAGTTTTATATCAAGAATTTATTATATTATTTTAGGGCGCGGTCAGACTACACGCGCCCGCTAAGCGCACGCCACGCGCGTCAGCACCCGCGTCTTGGTTGAATTTGAGTCTTATGATACATAAATAGATCTCAAATTGCATTTATCGGGGTGGGTGCAACGCGTGTGCAGGGTGAGCGCGAGGCGTGTGTGGTTGGACTTCAATAAATGCAATTTGAGATCTATTGAAGTGTGTGTGTGTGACTCAAATTATATACAAAAAAGTTCAAAGCGAGTTAGACGCGGATGCTGACGCGCGTGGCGTGCGCTTAGCGGGCGCGTGTCGTCTGTACGCAGCCTTATTCTTGATTTTCTAGTCGTGTCTGTGAAGATATTAACACTACAATAGATTCGTAAAAACAAAAGATTTAGAGAGAAGTACTTTTTAGTTCAAGTATGAAATTAACATAACGACCTTGTAATTAACAAAAACTAGGTTGGTAGCAATACTTTGCCTGCCAATAATGGGTTTATTTTTAAGTGACAATTATTGTAATTGTTTGTTCAAATATTGGTTGGTGTTGGTATTGGTTTGGTTGGAGGCAGGGACTGGATTACCCAAAAATTAAAGTACCTTTAAATTTCAGTATGACGTCATACCGTTAAAGTTGTAGTTGTTGTTGTTGTTGTGTGTGTTGTGTTGTTGTTTGTTGTGTTGTGTTGTAGTTGTCGTTGTTAGTAACCGAAATATTTCGATACCGTTTTATTTTTCAGTAATGGAATTTTGTATCAAACAAAATGTAAAAAATACACAAGTTCTAACTAACGTGTTTGACACCCCCGCATCGACCCCGCGCACCCGCGCCGCGCCGTCTCGCATGTTTTTCGGTACCGAAATCATATAAAGGTTAAGGAGCTCCTAGTCGGCGGCTCGAACTCATTGGTGGCGTGGCTAATATGCATGCTTTATTTATTTATTTAGTATTTCTATATAGTTTTTATGTATTTAGTGTAATAGAAGATGATTTATAATGAAATCGAGCGCGTAAAATTCCATGCACCGACCTTTGGGCGTTTAGATATTATGACAAAAAGACTGGACGTATTTATTCAAAATAAATTTATGTGAAATTTTGAGTAAGTTATTATCTATCCCTGTACGGTAACAATTTTGCCTTTTTCATACTCCGGGAGCTATTTATGTGCGCCCAAAGATGCGTTAAAATTAGTGTTGAAAAATGCAAGTTTCGACGCTCATAACTTCCAAACCAATATTTTTTCTCTGATTCTGCTTCCATACAGAGCTAGATAATGACGGGACAAATTAAAATTATTTTTAGTTTTGAACGTACACTGTCAAACAGACGAGTAATCACCAAACTACCTTTGTATGTAGCAATGAGCGACCAGCGTGCCCTTAAATAACGTTTTAACCCAACGTTTACTTATACTCAACATTTATTTTAAACCGGTACGGTACCGGTATTTTTGTGAGGTATCATAACTTCTAACCGTAACCGCTTTCAGTACCTGGTTGGGGGTAGGTAGTATTGGTAAGTTGTTGGAATGTTGGTACTAGTTGCTAATTTCGACTCTTCGCACATAGCATCCTGTATTGCCTCGTTGATCCAGTGGTCATAAGCGCGATCGCAGAGCGTGGAGGCCCTAAGTTTGATCCCCGAGTTACCCGTTACTGAGTGTATTCATTATTCAATACCAGAGTCTGGAGTAGTGCCTGGGTTATGGCCATAGGCTGTTATTATACAGGGTTACTGGTAACTCGGCGTATTCCTTACAGGACGTCATAGTAGGATTAAAATGCAACAAATTAAGCCACCACATGCTCTACCGAAGGAGCTCGTGGCTAAGTAATAACAGCCGCACGGGTCGATCCATCAGGTAAAGCTACGCTTGCCGGGGTTGGGCGACCATCTTACATACCGAGACTCCTCCGTGCCTCGGAAAGCACGTTAAGCCGTTGGTCCCGGCTGTCATTCGTGGATCTTTGACAGTGTTTACGTGTCGTCAGTAGCTCGAAAGTCTGACAACCAGTCTTACCAAGGGGTATCGTATTACCCGGTAATTGGGTTGCGGAGGTTAGATAGGCAGTCGCTCCACGTAAAATAATGGTATTCAGCTGCATCCGATTAGACTGGAAGCCGACCCCAACATAGTTGGGAAAAGGCTAGGCAGATTGATTGATATATCACGGCAAAAACCATATTACTGCGACATATATACTACTCTGTCAAACGCTTGGTTGCAGTTAGCACATTATTGTTGACCATTCCTTATGTAGCTATTAAATAGGTCAATGATATCAATGCGTGCCTTGGCCATTGCAATACATTTCCGCATTGGCTGAATATTAGTACAGTATCAAGCATTCAACCATGCTGCATGCTTGCATGATTTGTCCATGTGTTTGTAAAGGCATACAAATGTTGGTAATGTCTCCGGCTGAATTTGAAGCGGCTGTCCTATAAAAAATTTGATTTGTGATTGCCTTTTAGGCCACTTTCAGTATTCGTTGGTTGTAGGTAATTGTTAATGTTGATAGCGTAAAATTATTAGGTATGCGACAAAACTTTTTACAAAAAAATACAACCGACTTCCAAAACCAACACTACAAAGTGAAAAATAAGTTTAATTTCGGAAATCGGCGTTTGGTTAAAATGTATAATCGTTTTTTGCTGCCGACTTCCGAAATTAGTTATTTTTTACTTTGTGGTGGTGTTTTTGGAAGTCGGTTGTATTTTTTTGTAAAAAGATTTTATTTTTTACTTTTTAGTTGTGGTACCTATCCTACACAAATTCTAATACCACTACCTGCAGAAGAAATTAGAACATCATCCACATAAAAAGTGGGGAAAAAATACTTATTAATGAAGCTAACTCAAAAACTAACTACCCAAGCAAAGTTATTAAATTTTATATGGGACCAACTTTGAGGTATACCATCTCGAATAAAACCAACATTTTTCAATTCGGACTACTCTGTAAAAAGTTATGCGTGGTCATACATAAAAAATATATATATTCGTGTCGAGTTGAGAACCTCCTCCTTTTTATTGTCGGTTAAAAAAGAACTGACGCTGTGTAGATCCATCCTGTTCCCTTCGAATGCGTCGTCAGCTGCGCTGGTCTGAGCACGTTGTGAGGATGCCTGACGAGAGTGTAGCTAAGCGAATCTTTTCTGAACTCGAAAAAAGGCAAGCGGAAACAAGACGGCCAGTTCCTCAGATAAGGACGTTCAGAAAAGTCTACTAAGGGATCTATTTTGCATGTCTTCGCAATATTAACTTGATTGTGGAGGTCAGATAGGCAGTCGCTCCATATAAAATACTGGTTTTCAGCTGCATCTGGTTAGACTGGAAGCCGACCCCAACAGAGCTGGAAAAAGCTAACCAGATTGATTTATACCAACTTGTACTTAATATTCCCCATTTGGCAATAAACGTGATGTTTAAATGACTAGTTAGTTTCCAGTCCGTAAACGTCACGATCACGATGACCCAGTTCCCCAATTGACCACAAATTGCGCGTAATGACAGGCATCCGACTATCTGACACAATTTTCTGTTTGTTTTTATTTACGCATCAACAATGTAGATATACTATACCGTTGTATAGTACATCTACATTGCCGTTAACCGTAGTAAACCGAACAACTTTCTCCATAGGACCAACATCGTAATCGCGAAAAAATTTTCAACTGTCCCATAGAAAACTTCAATAACTATTCGACGCAAATGTATGGGAGGGCTGATTATTTTGTCGCGATTACGATGTTGGTGCCATGGCGAAAGTTGTTCGGTTTGATGGTCTTTAGCACACCCTCAAATTTGACGAGGATGCAATGGACCGATTTGGATGAAATTTGGTAAGTATGTAGATAGATTACACCCTGGATTAACACTTTACTTGTTATCCCGGTCTACGCGGGTGAAACCGTGAGGCGCAGCTAGTTAGCTAGCTTTTGCCCGCGGTTTCGCCTGCATGGAGATCGGAAATTATCCCACTGGAATGTAAACGGGATAAAAAGTATCCTACGTCCTAATCCAGGTCATTGTCTACCCATTTGCCAAATTTTATTCAAATCCGTTCAGCTGTTTGAGCCTGACAGCGTAACAAACAAACAAACTCACTTTCGCTTTACAATATTAATTAGGATGTCCCATATTTGTCTGTTTATCCGGTTCTTCTAAACTACACAATTAATTATGATGCAGTTTTCACTATATCCGTAATAAATGCTCTTATTTCGGAAGGTGTATTTTGTATATTACATTAATATTTAACATAGATCGATCCATCAGGTTAAGCTCCGCTTGCCGAGGTCGGTCCGTGCATGGGTGGCCATCTTTACACACCGAGACTCCTCCGTGCCTCGGAAAGCACGTTAAGCCGTTGGTCCCGGCTGTCATTCGTGGATCTTTGACAGTCGTTACGGGTCGTCAGAAGCCCGAAAGTATGACAACCAGTCTTACCAAGGGGTATCGTATTACCCAGTTAATGTGTTGTGGAGGTCAGATAGGCAGTCGCTCCATGTAAAATACTGGTATTCAGCTGCATCTGCTTAGACTGGAAGCTGACTCCAACATAGTTGGGAAAAGGCTAGGCAGATTGATTTAACTTAGATATTTAAGTTAGCTTTTGATTTTAAGGTAACTAAATCTTGTTGATTGAGTAGAGTAAGTAAGTAAGTAAAAATTTATTTGCACAGATTGTAGGTACATAAAATATGAATAGTATGTAGGTATAAAATATGTGTGCGGATTATTTTGTAAATATTTTATTTAATTATTTGAGACTTTCTGCAATCATCATCCGATGATGTAAATTCTGTCTCCCGTTAGTGAACGGAAGTCAATTACAAACTTGATTAAAAAAATATTTAATATTTTATTTCCGAAAGTTGCTTGGCACGCCACCTATTTGCAGTTTGAAATAAAAGCAAATGTAAGTGCATTTTAAAGTTTCCCCCGTCCCTTGGTCGGTGAAATCCAGCCAGCTGGTGGCGTAGCTGAGCCTAATCCCCACTTGCTGTCCTCCCCCCAGTGACGCCCTAAGCCGAGGTCTGTACCCCACAGGGGGTGCCCTTAGGGTGCAGTCGCTTAGATTATAAGTTAGTTAGTTTATAAGCCCTGGCTGGAGGCCTTGAGGTTGCTTAAGGCACCCACAGGAAAGTCCGGTTAAGTAGTCGAGAGCTCTCATGGTCACACTACCAGATGCCATACATAAAAAAAAAGTTAGTTTCCGTGTGTAAAAAGCTATAACGTTATGCTGCTGCTCGTTCTCTTGTTCCACTTCGTTCTGGTTTTTATACAAGGTTGATATGAGCGAGAGGCATTAAATTAAACCACATATACTATAGGTGCATAGTGTTAACTCGGAACTATTAAAAAAAAGTTTAGAAGAAAAATAAGAAAAACTTTTTTCGAACAAATAAAATAGCTTAATGATCTAATTATAATGTAAACATCCTTTGTAGACATTTCCACTGACGTGCGTAACAAAACGGCAACGTCGCGTCAAAAATTCTATCGTTTTATGGCGTATGACCCTAGATAACTTTAAAAGACAGATTTTTCTACAACATACTTAGTCAGCTGTTAGGGCAGGTACGTCGTGTTTCAACAAAGAAAAAACTAAAAACGAATCCTTTGACTAAACTATTGCTTCTATTTATCTGATTTTTAGTAAAGAGGCTGAAAATGATACAAAGTATATGTGGTTTAATTTAATGCCTCTCGCTGATATCAACCTTAACATAAGTATAGCAGAGAAATCTCGATATGTTGACATGTCGCCGCATCAGCAGATTGCACCTCTGTGAAATTACCACCATTGAGAAAAAAATCATAAGTCTGGAGATATGGAACATTTTGAAATTTCCTATTGCTCATATTTTTAGTCAGATTTATGTATCAAAAAAATCAACACTAAACCTTGTAGGTTCGAAGCCTTAGTAGTTAACGCCAAAAACGCGAAGCATAGGAAATTTCAAAATGTTCCATATCTCCAGACTTCATGATTTTTAGGGTTCCGTACCTAAAAGGAAAAAACGGAACCCTTATAGGATCACTTCGTTATCCGTCTGTCAGTCTGTCAAGACCCTTTTTCTCAGGAAAGCGTGAAGGCATCAACTTGAAATTAATATCAAATATGTAAGTCTGTGGTCTCTTCGATTCCTAAAAAAATCAAGCTTCTAAGTCCACGCAATAAAAAAATACGGCCATTTTGCGACACATTTTGATACTCTGAACTGTCGCAAGTAATCAAAACCTATAGGATTCTTCCCGTTGACCTAGAATAATGAAATTTGGCAAGAAGCAAGGTAAAGGGAAAAGTCCGAAAATTGTTAATTTGTAGTTTTATGACATATAATTTTTTTTTTTTTGGGATCCATTGTTAAGTTTGTTTTTGGGATAAACTCTTTTCAACTAGGGAACCCTTCATTAAGCGTGTTCCGACACGCACTTGGCCGGTTTTTTCTCAATGGTGGCGCTTTTAGCGATAAGACCGCCCATTGTGTCACTCGTATGTAAAATTTCAACATTGTAAAATTGTAACAGTAATTTAAATGGTGTGCATAATAAAGAGTATTCTATTCTATTCTATTCTAGTTGGCAGCCCTACTCGCCTTAAAACAAAACTGCATCTACAATTCTTTCCTTACATACCTACTAAGCATCTGGCCTTAACACGGACGGCTCTGATATCTATTTGCGATCATGAATCACTGACTGTGAACCCCAGAGGATGTTCCTCATTAACATATGTGCTATATAAAGTACAGATTAGTGAACGCATTACAGTAAGCTGGGATTAAGGTGAATCAGCTTTCGTGTGCTTGTTTTAGCTCACAAGTGTTATAGCGTCACCGGCACCGGTTAGATAGGATTTGCGGTCGCCAACCCGTGGAGTGAGACTTTTTATGTCAAGTAAAAGACTTACAAGTATCATAAGAAAATACTATAGTTAAGTATATTGAAATGAAGGTAAGTGGTTTGCATGAACAGACAAAAGAGAGATACGTAGGTATCTACAAGTGCCGCTGCAATTGCGATATTAATTCAACACGCGTATACGGTTCCGCGTTATCGTTTTATAAAGATATTTTTATTTAATTAAACGTTATTATTTATTGATTTATTTAAAATTTTCTAAATTAGCATCTTGGAGCAACCTGTAGCGCAGAGATGAAATTGAAACGAACGAGAGAAAAAATGCCACGCCACTCGAGTTTTTTTTTTTTTTCATGAAGTTACTTAACAGCTGGGTTAGGATAATAGACAAACGATGAACAAAAAACAAGTATTGTTCAACGTACTTTTATCAGCAAGCATAGAACAATAGTTCATAAATGAGTCTTTTGCATAGAGTGATCCTAATTTTGGTTATTATTTTATTATTTAGTTTGTTTGAAATTTGTTTATTTTTCAAATTACGAATTATTTTATCTTATTATAATTTGTATGATTACTGTCCACTAGCCTTATTCGCGTGTTGAAGGAATGTCGCCAGTGCGGTAGCACGTTGTATACCTCACATTATAAATTAAAGTCGTGTCTGTCTGCATGACCGCGTTGTTCTTCTAAGCTATACGACGGATTTTTTTACCATGATTTAGAGAAAAATCAACACAAAACCTTCTACGTTTGAAGTTATAGCGGTTAACGCCAAAAACAGCCGTTTTGATTGTCGTGTTGATTTTTTTATACAAAAAATTCAACAAAATCTGACAAAAAATGCGTTAATAGGAAATTTCAAAATGTTCCATATCTCCAGAGGGACTTATTCATTTTTCCCATGTAATAGGGGGCGCGCCTATTGCCATCAACCGGGCACAAATCCAGACTCCGGGCTGCGACTGAGAAATTCCAGATGGAAAACCCAACCCGGGAATTGAACCCAGGACGAGCCAGCAATAATAAATAAGTAACTTTTTAAATGCAGAGTACAACGGAAGTAAGAGTGGAAAACAGAGTATTCCAGGCCTTTAGTAAAAATAGGTCACAATATGTAATAATAACAGTATTCTGCTCAGACCGTAAATGTCCTCTACTTAATATGGATGGTCTCCACCGACTGTAGCAATAGCTCCTCAGAGGACGAACACAATACGCAAACAGCCTTCACTTAGAATAATATAGTTGGAATATGTACTTAGTAAGCCAGAATAAATAAACAAACAAAGATGATATTCAGACTCAAAGCTAATAGAGAAGTGACTTTGATTCTACATCATCATTGAAAATGATGATATTCACACGCACAATGAATCCTATTGAAGGGCTAAGTGCGGACACAATGAAACAATCCCTTATCATAAAACATGATGACATTATCCAGGACGATAATTGAGATTTAATTATTTAAAACTAAAGATCACGTCTAAACGAGTAGTGTTAATGATTCAGAAAAAATATATGTTAAATTAGAGTATTTTCTTAATAACTTAATATGTGAATATTTTAGATTATGTTTATATTACATAGTGTAATTAATATGTAAAGTTATGTATAACGCACATAAAAAACTGAGAATCACGCAAAAACTATCAAGCGTATTTTAATGAAACCTTCACCATTTTAAAGAAAATTTAATTATTTATTTTTTAGTATACGTTTTTTAATATAATACCTTTTGTTTTATATATAATGAATAATGCGTCTAATTTGGTACAGCGCTCTTTGATGGGCGAGTACAGAACACGAAAGCTTTACGTGCCGAAACTCAAGGCCGCTGGCACTTATCTGCGTCTTAAAGACACTAATGCCCGTTTTTACTCACACTAGGCGAAACGTAAACGAAAAAGCACTCTCTTGGACTTTGTAGCCTCGACTGAAGGTTGAAAATTCAGCAGCACGCTTCATTTAGCCATTCATTTATATTTCGTCCTACTGTTACTGAAAACGGGCAAAAAAACTCATGTGCACAAACATCGAGACTGAGGAGATACACATCTGGTTCTAAATTGACCTGCTACTATAATGTATACAGGGTGGCAGGAACATCGTCGCGCAAACTATAACCATTAATTTAGCACATGATTCATAAGCGTAGAAATTTTTCATCGGCTATCAAAAAAAAAAATCTAATGTTTCATAGAAAAGTGCAAAATTTACGCGATCAAAATATAGGAAACAGCAATTTTTTTTTTTTGTAACCTTCGATAATGTCCAGAATGCTGCCGGGGTCGCGGGTTGTTCGAAAGAGATACCGTGGCCCTGGCACGGGTAACTGAAGGAACACGGGTGGGTTTTAGTCAGTAAAAGTCTGATACGCCCAGCTCTGCCCAGAGCGGGAGAAGTCATTTGATGATTTCCCATCCACATTAAATTTAATTTTAAAATTAAAGGAAGTTCAGAATAGGGATGATGCCTGGGTAAAAAAAAGAAAATCTATTTAGTCCGCCAGTCAGATAATAAATAAAATTGGACACGTATTTTTTGCTTTATCGTGTTAATAAATAATTACTTAAATAACACGCATTAAAGTTGGAAAGTGGCTCGCTACGTCACTTCTACGTATAAAATCTAGCTAGGCGTGACGTCATGCCATATTTTAACTCAATGTATCGCCGTAATCTTTTGATTATGTGAAAAAGTAAAAAATACGTGTCCAATATTTTTTTATAATTTACATAATGAACAAAAAAAAAATTTTTTAGTCATAATCCTTATTAAGTACCTAGTGAATCTATGGTTGCGCGTCGATGTCCCTGCCACCCGTTGCGAGTTTAAAAGGATAGAAGTCATCACACAATAGGGTATTACTCCCATTTTTGAAGTGTCATTTAGATTCTATAGTGCTAATAAGCCACTAAAAAACACAAAATGTTTATTCAATCGATAAGTGCCATAAATATGCATTTAAATACATACATTTTCAAATTTCGCGCGAACACGCTGGACGCAGTGGACGCCATGTTGCTCTGTGGTCATGACGTCAGTTCGCTGAGTAAACAAGCACTATAGATACGCTGATCAGTTGACATTGGTGCCGATTCTCTTGTGAACGCACTAAACTCAAATTAGAGAATCGCTATCTTTTACTAACAGGCAGCGCGAGAAAAGGACGGCTATAGCTATGAACTAAGTTGGAGATGTCAAACTAGTTCACGCCTTGCGCTTCACGGTGTTTTTTAGTCGACATGTTTTTACGTGTCGTCTAAATGTCTATGGAAAAATTAGTTCTAACTAATTTGACAGCTCTAATTTACTTCCGTCCCTTTCTTGTCATAATAGAGAGAAAAAGTTAGCAATAGCCTAAATTAAGTTTAGTTTGTGCACAACAGAATCGGCACCATTGACACTTTTTAATTTAAACAGCTGTATGACGTAATAACATGGCGGCTACTTTCATGGTGTTAGAAAACAGATTAAAAAAACTGAAAACTTTGAATTGAATTTTAAAACTTATGTTGTTATTTTATGAACTAATAATAAGCTATCTAAATAATATTATATTTTTAAATTTTTTCTCATACAGAGTAAAATAACGTATTATTGAAAAAAAAGTTGAAAGGTGTCAAGGGACACCCGGATGGAACGAAGTTCCTTTCGATTAATTAGTGAAGGAATTGTAATAAAATTTTATTTTTTTTAAGTTATAATAATATTTTTTTTATTATTAATATCTGGCTTGCTTTCTATAAGAGAGAGAGAGAGAGAGAGAGAGAGAGACAGACAGAGAAACATGCGCACGTCGCACAGCTTACAATAGCTTACTATAGCAAAAAGTGTCGTTACAACTTTTCGTGACAATTTTTTCCGTCTAGACCCCTTTCACAACGCGCGATAAGGAACTTCGTTCCAAAAACAAAATGATAATGATGGCACTAGTCAACCCGAATTTAAAGACGAAAACCTCGCTCAGTCCCGTACTCCCATATAAATTGCCGTGACATAACCGTAAAATAGATATCACACGCTCACACCATCGCACCGTCACACCCCATAACTCAGGCCTCCAAATTGAGCCACGCCATCTCCATTCAATCAACAGAGCTTTCCCCATCACATTCACAGATACCCGACCGTTAATATGGCACACTAGCTTCAGCCCGCGACTTCGTCCGCGTGAAATTTCTTGTTTTAACATTAAATATCCTATAATGTGTCATACTGTAGCTTCCCCATTAGTGCAAGAATTTTCGGAATTAGATTAGTAGTTCCGAAGATTACCTCTAGATACACACAAACTCACAAATTTTCTTTATAATATTATATTCTAATAACAATGGTATAATTAAATTGCAAGGACTTTTTGAGGTGAACGCAAACTTGTCCGCGACGAAAGAATCGACCGCGGCGAACGAAACGAAGTTCCTAGTAATTCTTCCGGCGATTCGTCCGATTCGGCGAGTGTGCGGAGGTTGCAGTTCAGCCGATGTTCGATCAAAACAGGAAACATCTGTTTGGACTATACCCTGCCGAGCGAACATTTTGTTCAAAGCAAATGTTTGCAGTTCTGCTGATGTTCGCTCAAAACAGAAAACATCTTTTTCACTACAACGAGAAAACGAATGCTCGCTCGCCGTGACGCCGTTTTCACTGAAAGAGTAAGCGTGCGAGCATTCGTTCGCAGAGTCCAACCGATCATCACTGAACAAACATGTTCGCTCGCTCACTGTTTTCATAAACCGCGCGAACAAACGCTCGCTCGCTCAGAACTGTTCAGAACGATAAGTGAAAACACAGCTTAAAGCGATGATGGTAGATATTAATGCCCTCGGCTACAGTTACATCCTCTTTACTGAAAACGACAAATTCCTGAACAAATTGACTTGGAAATGTAACACATTCTCTTGAAGATTTGTTCGGATGATCCTTTTACATAATTAAGTGGGTAGATATATTTATGTGAAGAGATTTGAATGTAATGGCTGTAATTTGTAGACAGATTTGAGTTTTCAGAATTTGTTTTGATGTATTTTGAAATGTACTGCTGGGGCTCCAGAGGCTCGTAATGAATAGCATTAAAAAAAGGACGGCCAAATCGTACCTGACGACGAGGCGGTGGTGTACAGATATGCCATATATATGAAAAAATCCATTATTTTTAAGGTCTTAAAAAACATAAGAAATAGATATTTAAGTCGCCAGAAAAAAAAAAGATATGCATATTTTTTTGTTTATAGCATAATTTGGAAATTATTTAGAATAACATGTTCAGAACGCACCTATTGACGATTCATTTTGCTTAGGAAATGATTTAGTACTCAAAGATTATAATTATTCACGTTTTTTTGAATAGTTATTATATGTAATTCAATTCTATATAGGTACTTTTGTATCAAATCAACTAGTGCTGTTTTTGTTATGTATTGGATTCTTGTCATAAAAATAATTATGGTGGTTCATAGTAAGTATCAGCATTTTATTCAATTACATACAACGGAACGTCATAATATGTCATCGACGCGCGCCATTGTTTGACAGTGTCAATCACACGGGTGTCAATTTGACACCCGGCGGCGATCATTCGCAATTTCGCATTGTTGTTGTTGTTAGTGTGACTATTGTGATACGTACTGTACTGTTTTGGATTTCCTTCTGTTGTTTGACCTTGCATTGACTGTTTTACGGACTGATAACTACCGCTTAGCTTCGCCGCTGTCGGATAAAAACTGTGTGTCGTCTGCCTAGCATTAAATCGACTTATTTATTTATTCTAACCTCAAAAGTATTTTTTTTTCATTATTAAAATATCTTGGCTATTTAGATATTATTTTCAAACGGGATGGTGTTTACTACATAAAAAAATAAAATCTCACTATGATTTGTTTCAGTACACTGAAAATAAAACTCAGGTCCAGCTTCTATAGAAATTTGGCCGATGTTCTTTCCAAGTATTTTTCTCTTCTTTTACGTTGGTATTATGAAACCCAGCTGATGTCTCGCGACGCGAATCGCACGCGACACAAAGCACCTTTCGTCGCGCGACACGCGGTGCCTTTGTGTCGTTTCTTTTTTTCGTCGGTTAAAAAGGATATCCAAATGTAACAATAAATTATAGGCGCTACGTCCCATCTTTTGGGAAAATTATTAAGTAAAATAGTAAAATGATGTCGGGATAAGATTTAGAAACTTCAAGGACAAAATAATGTCTTTGTATTTTCAGGAAGACTTACCAAGATTTGTAATTCAGTGGGATGGTAATTTTACTTTAAAAATTAGCACTAATTGGCTTAATTTTAAGCTTTCAAAGTAAGTTAGGAAGTTATGAATAATTCATAGAAGAATGTTCTAATTTCATACTAAATATTTATGATTATTATATTTATTAGTCAACAAAATCTTTAGACATATTCATGAAAGTTCTTGAGATCACCTTTGTAATAAAAATTTAAAGGCTAGTGGACTCCTTTAGGAGTAGTAGAATAAAATAATCGCATTTTTGATAATATTTTCTTTAAAAATAGGATAGAATGTTGTATTGTTGCTGCATGTGTTTAATAAATAAAGATGGTCAAAATAAAATTAATTTTATTAATTTACTAGCTGTGCCCCGCGGTTTCACCAGCGTAGACCGGGATAAAAAGTAATCGGTCCAGCCGTTTGAGCGTGAAGAAGTAACAAACATACAAACACACACTCACAAACTTTCGCTTTTATAATATTAGTGTGATTCTAATATGGATAGGATACTTAAACAGAAAACTAGAAATATTCTAAATTATTTGCTTATGTTTTTTTTTACAAAATATTTTTTTTAATAGACTCACCCCATATTACTTGAGATTTAAACATAAATGGCGAAATGTAGATGTACTATATATAAACCTCTACCTACCCCTTCGCGGATTACAGGCGAGATGTTATGTTATGAATTTTTTGTAATCATCACAAACAGCGGATCTCAATTTCCGCACCTAATCATGAATAGGTTTAGTTAACTAAATCTTAGCTAAAAAACATAATAAAAATCAATTTTAATTCAGTCAGCGTCTAGACTTCGTTCGTAACGCCACATCTCTAAGCTAAATATATCGAGTGAATGCGACTGAACATGAAAGCAAGAGGAGATATAGAATGGAGGGATCATTTACAAAGTAAACGAGGAAAACATCTGCAGAAATTGTCAGGAATACACTACATGCTATTTGTGCCAGGCAGTGCTATTTTGTGGATTGCCGCAGAAAATACAAAAGTAAAATACAGACCAGTGCCGCGTCCTTGGTTTTTAAGAAGATGACTACAAGCAACCTGCTATTAAAATGCAAATATGATACGGATGTAAAAAAAAATTACGGTAATTTTATCATCATCATTTCAGCCTGGAATCACCTACAGGTGGATAGGCTGTTAAGTGTTCCTTCGACATTGACGATACGGTCAACAACGCTTTTTGTAATCCCGTCATATTGGTTAAAATTTGTCAATTGGTTTGGTTCAATTTCGTTTTTAGTGGTGTACACACGGTTACACATCAAGCTATACATTTCCAGTACAAGCTGACCTCTTATCTATGACGGAAACCATGTTCAATGCGAGATCAGCTTATACTGGACATGTATATCTTGATAATGTAGCCGTGTGTACATATACTAAAGAGTACTCTATCTATTTAAAATTCTCAATTAACGTTTCTCAACAAAACCATTGGCAGTAGTTGACATTAAGGAGTTAAGGGTTTGAGCACTCCATTTTCTTCCTACTCTGTGTTCTAGCCACAACACGAGCACTAGAGTGGTAACACAAAGGAGGATATAACAGTAACTCAAGTCGGATATGTTCTTCGGATTAATCGTCCTACTGCGTCGTTTGTCAATTGTGGCCTACAGGCTAAACTACGGACGAAACGTATTGATGTTAAGTCTGTCTATTGTTAGAACGTTGAATTGAATTAAAATGTATCTATACTAATCCAATAAAGCTGAAAAGTTTGTTTGTTTGAACACGCTAAATCTCTAGAACTACCACCAGTAAGATTTTAAAATTTATTTTTGATAGCCCAATTCTTGAGGAAGTTAAGGAGTTGAGCACAAAAAAAATACTGAAAGAACGCTAAGCGAAAACGAACTGAAGTAAAGGCGCGGGCGGGCAATGCGATGCGACGCGGTGGGTCGTGGGAACAAGACATTTCATGCGGACGAAGTCGCGGGCAAACAGAATCTAGTCAGGAATAAGTATAGACTACGAACTCTGATAGTATTTTTGTGCAAATAGCAGTGATATTAAGATTGTATGTAACAATAGCTAACTAGTACACAGTAGGTATCCTTGTCCAGGTATCAAATTACTTCTATGCCAAAAAACCGGCCAAGTGCGAGTCGGACCACGCACAATGAAGGGTTCCGTAGTTGGGATGAATTTATCTTAAGAACAAACTTATGATTGTAGTTGAAAAACATGTTCTCCCACACGTTCCAACTGTAAATGTAAGTTTGTACTCACAATATTGATAGATTTACCATGTTATTTTAAGACCACAGACTTCTTATAGGTTTTCCTGTAATCTACAGATAAAGATCTATTTTCTGTATTTTTTTCAAAATTTTAGGCTCAGTAGTTTCGGAGATAAAGGGGGGGGGGGGGATGTTCAATTTTCGTCTATTTTCTTAAATAACTTTAAAACAATTTATTTAAAAATTATAAAAAAAAATATATTTGCAACCCTCATAGTAAGCCCTTCCATTTGACATGCCACATGGTGTAGATTGCAAAACTTTTTTTTTTTTTTCTTATTTGCCCCTCAAAAGTGACCTCTATATTCAAAATTCATTTATTTACTTCGTCCGTGTTTGGGTCACAGAAATTCATATGTGTACCAAATTTCAACTTAATCGGTCCATTAGATTCGGAGCAAATTGGCTGGGACAGACAGACAGACACACGAGTGATCCTATAAGGGTTCCGTTTTTTCCTTTTGAGGTACGGAACCCTAAAAACATTAAAACCGGTGAGGTAATTCTGCAGTAATAATAATAATAACCCCACCGCCGTATCTCTACGTTGACGTCGTGGTGGGGCTTGCGCGCTCCGAACTCTGTGCCGGTGGAGTTTACTTTGCCGAAACAGGTCTATGAGGAGCCAGACGAAGAGAGATACGTGAACCCGCAGGGCAGCATGTGGCGAGCTGTTGGGCAGTAGCGACCCCACGGATCCTATTTCCCGGGAGAAGTCTTGTTCTTCACCTCTTGCCTTTATTGGCCGGCTGGAGTGAACATTGACGGGAACAGAGCTCCCACCTCATTCTTGCCTTTATTGGCCAGCTTGAGTGGAAATTCGCAAGAGCAAACGTGCTCGCAGGAAGGAAGTATTCTAGTAAGTGCTTGTAGGGATCTTGACCATCTTCAGGGCTCTGGGATTGTTCTGAGAGCCGTGGAATACCTCTCCACTCCTCAAGCACCTCAGGACATGTTGCCCCTTGTCGCTACGTCACTATGTGCTAGCGACCGTTTCCGGGGGCCCATTATTGAGTGTGCAAGTCACCCCCTGCCAATTTATCTGTGTATATTATATATAACATTGGTCAGGCAGGGGACATAGTTCTTCCATAGTTCAAGGTACCCAATCCATGTAGCCACCCAAACCCATAGGTCCAATGTGTTTTGTTTCTATGTTCTGCAATAGTCCTGCACCAACCAGGGGTTATCCTTGGGTGCACTAGCTTAGTGCATACAGGGATAATCGTCGGCTGGTGCCTCCTCGTCATTTAAAATTGTCTAAGGGGCCTCTGCGAGTTGGCTTCGGCTCCTCGTACGCCTTCCAAAGGTCCGGGACCCCAGGGTCCCGAGATAAGCCAAAGATAATAATAATAATCATTTATTTCAAGTTTCACAGACTCATTATTTTAAAACATACATGTTCATATTCAGTCACATTAAATAATAAAATCAAATACACAATTATATCTTTACATTATAAAATTATTCAAACAACAGATTATTAACACAACAACAAATAGGTACTCAATAGATTTGTTACAGTGTTGCCACATTATCTGCGCTCAATGTGCAATCTGCAGCAGTGATTAATTAATGTAGGCGCAATCGACCCTTTCGCGAGCGCAGCCAACATGCTGTTGCAGTTCCCCCGCACTCGCCGAACCAGCGAGGTGCCTCTTTTACACATTGTTGCATAAAAACAATATACGCGCACCTCCGCAAACATTGTGGAAGCGCTGCAGTAGCGAGGGAGACCCAACAACATTCTAAACGCATTGTTAAACTGAACTCGACGTAATAAATAAAAGTAATAAAAACTTTTTTACAAAAAAATACAATCGACTTCCAAAAACAACACTACAAAGTGAAAAATAACTTTAATTTCAGAAGTCGGTGTCTGGTTAAATGTATTTTCGTTTTTTGCCACCGACTTCCGCAATTAAAGTGTTTTTTTTTGTAAAAAAGTTTTTATTTTTCACTTTTTAGTTGTGGTACCTACCCCACACAAATTCTAATACCACTACCTGCAAAACAAACTAGAACATCATCCATATAATATTGGGGGAAAAATACGTATTATTGAAGCTAACTCAAAAACTACGCAAGCAAAGTTAATCAATTTTATATGGAACCAACTTTGATGTATACCCTCTCGAATAAAACAAAAAAAAATCAAATCGGACGACTCTGTAAAAAGTTATGCGTGGTCATACATAAAAAAAAAACAAAAAAAAAATACGTGTCGAATTGAGAACCTCCACCTTTTTTTCGTCGGTTAAAAAGTAAGTGAAGTAGTAGTAAGTAGTAGTAGTAGTAGTTGTAATTCTGCAGTGAACATGCTTATTGGATTCTGTCAGAATGGTATAGTATTTACTAGTTCCGAAAAATCTGAACTAAATCGCCAGATAGACAAGAAGTGTGATTGGGTTGATCTATCTGAATAACAAAACAATACCTACCTACAAGCGAACCGGGCTTTGAATTGTGTCCAATAAAAGTCGATAGGCTCAACCGTATTGCTCCATAGGGGAAACATCAACAACGGATACGTATAGAAGCATAGGTAGTTCGAATGCTGCGTACTTCGACTTGTTTATAGTGTCCTAGTACCTACCTAGACAAGAATTTTATCATGGTATATTAATGTATGCGCGAGGAGCTCGTGGCTAAGTAATAACAGCCGCACGGGTCGATCCATCAGGTTAAGCTACGCTTGCCGGGGTTGGTCAGTGGATGGGTGACCATCTTTACATACCGTAACTCCTCCGTGCCTCGGAAAGCACGTTAAGCCGGGTAGTTCGAAAGAGATACCGTGGCCCTGGCACGGGCAGCTGAAGGAACATGGGTGGGTTTTAGTCAGTAAAAGTCTGACACGCCCTCCCGCCTCTGCCCAGAGCGGGAGAAGTCATTTGATGATTTCCCATCCACAAAAAAAAAAAAAAAAAAAAGCCGTTGGTCCCGGCTGTCATTCGTGGATCTTTGACAGTCGTTACGGGTCGTCAGAAGCCCGAAAGTCTGACAACCAGTCTTACCAAGGGGTATCGTATTACCCAGTTACTGGGTTGTGGAGGTCAGATAAGCAGTCGCTCCATGTAAAATAATGGTATTCAGCTGCATCCGGTTAGACTGGAAGCCGACCCCAACATAGTTGGGAAAAGACTAGGGAGATTGATATTAATGTATGCGCTGCTGAATTGGTCGCACACACCATGGAAGACAATATCTAAAAAAAATTGTAAATACGCAGAACTCAAAGATGAAGTAACTAGAATATGGCGCCAACAAAAAGTTTATGTAGTCCCTATAGTCCTCTTCACAACAGGCGTCATCCCAAATCATCTTCTCCATAGCCTTAAACTACTAAACCTAAAAGAAACGCTCTATATCACCCTACGAAAAGCTACAATTTTAAATACATGTCGAATTGTCAGAAAGTTCATGCAAATAGATGAAAATGAAATAGGTCCTCATCATAACACATCCTCAACTTAACACACCACACGCTGCATTTGGCTTCGGTCCGTAAATGTTGCAAAAACCAGCCAAAGAGCTGAGAAGAAAAAACCACAAAAATAATAATAATAAGTTTATTAGTACATAAACAAAAAAAAACAACACAGTACACTAACAACTAACTAATACTTTTAACTACCACTTAACTAATGATTTAAGAATGTTGTTGCTATGTGAAATAAGTACAGCTGAATATGAACGCTGAATGTGTACTGTCGCGCTGCACTATAATTTGTGCAAGGACGTCGGTAAAGCGCTGATGCGATGCGCGCGAGCCATGATTAAGTTTTCAAACAAGATTTACAGGGTCAAATTAAATTAGCTAGTGAAACACCGCCGACGTGATGGGTACCGGGAAAAAAAACCGGTCAAGTGCGTGTCGGACCACGCACAATGAAGGGGTTTTTCTTTTGAAAAAAAGTTTTTATTTTTCACTTTTTAGTAGTGGTACTACCCCACACAAATTCGAATACCACTACCCGCAAAAGAAACGAGAACATCATCGACATAAAAAGAAGGAAAAAAATACGTATTATTGAAGATAACTCAAAAACTACCCAAGCAGAGTAAATAAATTTTACATAGGACCAACTTAAAAGTATAACCTCCCGAATAGAACAAGAATCTTTAAAATCGGACAACTTTGTAAAAAGTTATGCGTGGACTTGAGAACCTCCTCCTTTTTTTTCGTCGGTTAAAAACTATGGGCTAAAACAGTAACCTATTTCTGACAAGCCTCTTAAATATTTATATCAGCCATTTTTCTACAAAAATATTCATCGGCTTAGCTGACACTGACCCAAAACTGAACGACTTTTGACACGAAACTGATACGCTAAAATGCCGAGGCTATAGTATTTTTACTGAAATTTATAGCAGGTTCTGGTATAGTTTATGGGAGAGGACGGTACGCAGCTCGCGGGAGGATGATAAGTGGTTTCCGTAACCCATAGGCGGTTACGGAGTCAAGCTTGGAAGGACGAATACCTGAATATGAGGTTTTCTGTGATAAATGTGCCGGAAGATGGCCGAATAGCTCGTTCGCAGGATGTTATGAACGGCGATATGAAAGCCAATGTTTTGACCGATGAGGACGCATGTGAATTGGGAGCTTTATTTTTGTGATGAATATTACAGTATAAGGGATATTGAGAACGAAGCTTTCTTGATTTGACAGATGCGATGAAAAGAAAACGAATTTTTATTACTTCCAAAAAGGAGGAGGTTCCTAATTCGACTGAATGCTTTTTTTTGTTTGTTACGCGATTTCTCCGTCAATTGGGACCAATTTTGTTCTTTTCTGTTTGGAAGGGTATGCTCTCGAGGCGGTCTCATTGTCACCTAGTCAGAATCTAATGAGGACGCATGGAAATCCAAGGAAACCCTCAAATTGTATAGGCACACATTTTTTAAAGTAACGCGTGAATTTGCTCTCGGAAAGCACCATAAGTACTCCTGAGTATTTCACGGATTTCGATTCGATTACTTTAATATGGTTGCAATAAGCAATTTATGCTCGTCACAATGAATATGGTGAAGTTCAGTTCTCCTAGTTCATACTAGGAGAACTCCTCAACAATTGACGTCCCTATATCGGGAAAAGAAATATTTTGTAAAAGGTGATGAGTAGTTGACATTAGGCTATTGTAACTTAGATAAATTACAAACTGACCCACTAGAAACTGAAAAATATTATTTTATACAAAAAAAAAAAAAAAACCAACCGACTTCAAAAAACAAAAACACTGCAAAGTGAAAAATAACTTTAATTTCGGAAGTCGGTGGCGAAAAACTAAAATACAGATCCAAGACACCGACTTCCGAAATAAAGTTATTTTTCACTCTGTAGTGTTTTTTTTGTATAAAAGTTTTAATTTTGATCCGATTTGGATGTCTCCGTTTAGAGGTAAGTACCTACGTGAACATCTGACGTAATGCTGCTAATTATTGTTTCAAAAGCAGAAGCCTAATAAGATTTTGAATGAATAGCCAAGTGCAGACAAGAACAATGAAATGAAGATTTCACTTTTGTGAACAAATAATACCTGCTTCTTCAGCGCAAAACGAGGAGGGTTTTCTGATTCATATGCAAATAGACACAGTACCTAAACAAACCATACATTTCAATTACATGAAAGTCCCCCAAAACAAAATATATACTTATTAGGTATTTTCATTACCACATTAAAATTCACTCATTTTGATACGACGCAAAATCCCTAACATGCAGCCATTTTTGCGCCGTCCATCAGTCTTATACAGCTGTTCTCCTAAAATTAGTTTGTACATTTCTGTCATTACCTTTGACAGTAATAATAAATCATCATCATTCTCCTGCCCTTATCCCGAACTATTTGGGGTCGGCGCAACATGTCCTTTTTTTCCATACTTCTCTATTATTCGTCATCTCGGTAGTCACCCCCTTTCTAACCATGTCATCTTTCACACAATCCATCCATCGTTTCTTTGGTCTTCCCCTACTCTTATAGCCATCGACATTCATACTCAAAACTTTCCTCACGACATTTTCCTCACTCCTCCGCATCACATGCCCATACCATGACAACCGATTTTCGTACAACTTTTCAGTCACCGGTGCCACTTTCAGACTTCCTCTTATGTACTCATTTCTTATTCTAATCATTCGTGTAACACCACACATCCCTCTTAGCATTCTCATCTCAGCTGCATGCAATTGCTTTTCATTCATCCCTTTTGTGGCCTAACATTCTGATCCCAGTAATCTGACAGTAATAATAAATATTAATTCAATTATGGGACGGGGCTGTTAGCAAGCATTTGAGGGTTGAAACTGGGTAGAATTGGAATTCCTAAGGGTGTGACTTGCAAGTTGCAGCTGGGAACAGAGGCTGATGAGATCATTGTGTTAATAGACTTGCGATTTTTTTGACGCATGATTTGTGCTGCGACCTTTTTTAAGCTTGCCTTTTGAATGTAGAAATGGTAGATTAATTAATTTAGGTTTCGTGATTCCGACTTGTCGGTTCTGACTGGACCGTCAAACAATGATATAATGGTAGCATATCTATTTGCATAAAAAACCGGTCAAGAGCGAGTCGGTCTCGCGCACCGAGTGTTTCGTACCTACCATCATATTATATGTAATTTTTGTTGATGATTTCTGAAAAATTGTGCTATTTAGAGACATAATTTTATTTTTCCCGTAATCTTTACATAAACTTCTATCATATAGAATAATTTGACATTTTCTCTATGTAAACTTCGGAGATAAGGGCCGGAAGACGGAACGGTATTTTTTTTTTACATTTGGCATCACAAGTCGAAAACTATGCGGCCTTAAAAAAAAAATGTTTGAGAATGTGCACTCTTTCATATGACCCTACATGCCCTAGTAGCCTCACATTGAATTTTTAAGACACCCTTTCAGTCCGTTACAAAAAAAAAAAATCTTTCTTACTTGTAAAAGAGTTGAGCAAACGTCATCTAAAACTGTTCCAAATTCCTAGTTGATAGCATTATTCGTTCTTGAGATAAGATATCCAGCTGTGACAGACGGACAGACAGACAAACAGACTGAGTCGCACCATAAGGGTTCCATTTTGGTACGGAACCCTAAATATGAAACACTGTTCGTTGGTAAGCGCATCACTTTTATTCCTAATTAGGGTAACTGTTTTCTTTACTTGTGAAATATCAGTATATTTTCCAATAACATTAAGTAGGTAATAGTATTTACATAACTTTCATTTACACTATAGTAGGTACTGCTAGCCACAATAATAATAATTCTCCATGTTTCCTCAAGGTTCATAATAATTTATAATCGCAATTTCATAACAAGTAAGTAATGCGGTCAACAAGTTTATAAACACAATAATAACATTATAATGTGGTTTCAAATATTACGACATGACTATTATGAGTAACATGCCTATAATGGCAACACAAAAACAGGAGGAAGAAAAACCGGAGCTCGTGGCTAAGTAATAACAGCCGCACGGGTCGAGCCATCAGGTTAAGCTACGCTTGCCGGGGTTGGTCCGAGGATGGGTGACCATCTTTACATACCGAGACTCCTCTGTGCCTCAGAAAACATGTTAAGCCATTGGTCCCGGCTGTCATTCGTGGATTTTTGACAGTCGTTACGGGTCGTCAGAAGCCCGAAAGTCTGACAACCAGTCTTACCAAGGGGTATCGTATTACCCAGTTAAGTTAGTTGCACCATATAAAAATACTGGTATTCAGCTGCATCCGGTTAGACTGGAAGCCGACCCCAACATGGTTGGGAAAAGGCTAGGCAGATTGAATGGCAACACAAAAACAATACATAACACCACGGCTGTATCCCCCGAAGGGGTAGACAGAAATCTAAGTGTTAACCATGTGATAGGCTCGTCCGACGTCACGGCATTTTGCTGAGCAACGACCTTTCTTGCACAGATACGACGCACGGATTAATGTGTTTTAGTTATTTTTGTTATAAAAGTATTATTTTTACACTATGCAATTCGGATCTGTTATTGTTTGTTTGCTGCTGTTATTGTTTGTTGCATGACATTTCCTAGTGTCACAACACAGAGTAGAGGCAATATAGAGTTCGTAGTTATTTTACTGTTTTAAATTGTTGTCTTTGGTCTGAGATCGTAGACAACTTGGATACGAGGCTTTTGCTTACTTTGCATAACGTGTGTACTTTATTATTTTTAGTTTTTAATGTGCGTTTTATTTGTGCAAAATAAACGATTTTTCTTTCTTTCTTTCTTCTAACCATTTCTATATGGAGGGTGTTAAAACATGCACTAGCTATTTATATGAACACCAGCCCCGCGGTTTCACCCGCGTAGACCGGGGTAAAAAGTAGCCTGTGTTAATCCAGGGTATAAGCTATCTACATACCAAAAATTTCACCCAAATCGGTCCAGCCGTTTGAGCGTGAACAAGTAACAAACATACAAACCCACACGAACTTTCGCCTTTATAATATTAGTGTGATATATTAATTCGGAAATCACACTCATTACAAAATCAAACGTGTTACTCGTACGTGGCTTCAGAAACAACAATTGCGTCAAGTCATGACAAGTCCCTTTGTTCCAAAACTTTACGGCCAGTCCCTAGAGTAGCATCACTCGGTGTTGCCACTGCCATCCCTCGAAGTAGCTTGACTCGGTGTTGCCAGCATAAGGTATACCCACATTTTACCAGCTACATTTCAGTCCCATATAATTTGGAGAGAATCTATAAGTAACACATTCAGACCCCGGGCTGCTACTAAAAAAACCCAATAACTCTGCCCGACCTGGAAGTCGAACCCACGAACACATTTTTATGCAGTCTATAAAATAAATAAAATTACACTGGTAATTATTACGAGTATTAGCACTAATAATGACTATTGCCGAAGACTCTCTGAACAAAAAGTCCCCATATACGTATAACGTGCTATTAATTAGACACAGGTAGGGCTAGTGGCCAGTAATAATGGCCACTAGCTGGCTGGCTTTATTAAACAAAAATGCAGAACCGTATACGCGTATCAAATTAATGTCGTCTTTACAGCGGCACGTTATATACCTATCGAAAAATAGTTAGGTATTAACTCTATGTACGTTTTGCGTTCGGTATTGCAATACAATGAATCAGCAAATATTACGGTTTGAATAACAATAGCCTTTGTCAGCTTGTTAGTCGAAAAATGTCAAATAAATAATATAAGGATAATAATTATGTAGTCGATAAAGCATTGTAAAGGAAAATAGAGATATAAGTTAACTGTTATATGATATATTAAACTATTACATTAATAATACTTAATACCGATCTATTTTATTGTCCCACTGCAGGGCAAAGGGCTCTTCTCATACAGAGAAGGCGCGAGCATTGATCACCGCGCTTGCTCAAGACTGGTTGGCGGTTTCAGACTTATATTAACTACAAGTTCAGGTTTCCTCACGATGTTTTCCTTCACCGATGTCAGTGATGCCCAAGATAAACACGGAAAATACATACTTATGATTTGAAAAAGTTACATTGGTACTTGCCCGGATCTGAACCCACAACCTCGTGCACGAAAGGCGAGGCCTTAAGAGGCCGTATACGAAATTTAGCCGATTTCGCTGATTTACGTGATTTTACATACGTAATTTTACAATGAAAATACTGTATTTCTATAGGTTTTAATGCACAACATGAAAGATCATTTCAATTATGATCTAATGAATGGGCGATTTTTTTATTTTGCGTCCAGTTTATAATGCGAGAATTAGGTTGTTTGCTTTGATCACCACGCTTGCTCAAGACGAGTTGGCGATTTTTTATATTGCTTTTAAAGGGTTCACGACGTCTTTACTTCACCAATGTCAATAAACTCCAAGACAAATTCATCACATAATCAGCCTCTAACGTTCCCACTGTGAGAGGGAGTGGGCCGTAATTTAACACGCGGGCCCAGTGCGGGTTGGTAGATGTCACATGTCTTCGAGTTTTTAGTTCTAGGACATGCAGGTTTCCTCACGTTGTTTTCCTTCAACGTCTTGAGAGTAGAGGTGATGAAATAATTTACACAAAGTAAAGCGCCTGTCAGGGTTCGAACCTACGACCTACTGGTAAGTCGCGGCCGTTACCACTAGGCCACCACTGCTCCCTAGATAAACTCATACTTTTACATAATTTTAATAAAGTTAAAAAGTCTTCGAAAAGCTATTTTTCATTATCAACCTGTTAAAGTCTACTGCTGCCTTCAAAGACTTCTTTCTTAAGAATCAACATGCATAGCACCAGCTTGTACTCGGCATGTATTGACAATTTCGTTCGTCGTTTACAGATATATTAAAGAAGGAGGAGCTTGTGGCTAAATAATAACAGCTGCACGGATCGATCTACCTTGCCGAGGTTGGTCCGTGGATGGGTGACCATCTTTACATACCGAGACTCCTCAGTGCCTCGGAAAGCACGTTAAGCCGTTGACCCCGGCTGTCATTCGTGGATCTTTGACAGTCGTTACGGGTCGTCAGAAGCCCGAGTCTGACAACCAGTCTTACCAAGGGGTATCGTATTACCCAGTCACTGGGTTGTGGAGGTCAGATAGGCAGTCGCACCACGTAAAATACTGGTATTCAGGTGCATCCGGTTAGACTGGAAGCCGACCTCAACATAGTTGGGAAAAGGCTAGGCAGGCTAGGTTTACAAATATATTAAAAACATATTTAAAGAAATAATATACGTATGTATGTTAAACTACAGTTTGATAGTCAGGAAAAAAGAGCAGTCCATTCTACTCGTATATAAATTGCAAGACACACGTACTTGCTACCAAAATTAAACCGGAATTTCCAAGACTTTTCAAGCAATCGCAAACGAAGAATCTTCTTGCCGCAAAGTCGCAAGTCAACACGTTCTCAAGCATATCTTAGCAAGTTAAATTATGCAAAGCTAGGAGGCGAATAAGTGCCGCTACGGGGTGACAACTTAGGGTTGAACCGTCTATGCATCCCTTGATGACATAATCTTTTTGAATTACCTTTGTATTTTTTTTGGAGAAGAATATTATAAGAACCGGGGATTTTGTTATTTAAAAGGTTTACCGTTTTGTTTGTTTTTGTTTACGAGTGAAATGGTTTTTTTTAGGGTTCCGTACCTCAAAAGGATAAAACGGAACCCTTATAGGATCACTCGTGTGTCTGTATGTCTGTCTGTCACAGCCAATTTGCTCCGAATCTAATGGACCGATTAAGTTGAAATTTGGTACACATATGAATTTCTGTGACCCAAACACGGACGGGTAAACTAAATAAATTAATTTTGAATATAGAGGTCACTTTTGGGGGCAAATAAGAAGATTAAAAAAAATAGTTTTGCAAACTACACCATGTGGCATGTCAAATAAAAGGGCGTACTATGAGGGTCTCAAATATATATTTTTTAATTTTAAAATAAATTGTTTTGAAGTTATTTAAGAAAATAGACGAAAATTGACCATTCCCCCCCTTATCTCCGAAACTACTGAGCCTAAAATTTTGAAAAAAAAATACAGAAAATAGATCTTTACCCGTAGATTATAGGAAAACCTATAAGAAATCTGTGGTCTTAAAATAACATGGTAAATCTATCAATATTGTGAGTACAAACTTAGATTTACAGTTGGAATGTATGGGAGAACATGTTTTTCAACTACAATGTTAAGTTTGTTCTTAAGATAAATTCATCCCAACTACGGAACCCTTCATTGTGCGTGGTCCGACACGCACTTGGCCGGTTTTTTTTATAAGGAAAACATTGTAAAATCATTCTCCGGTGTAAGGCTGCTCTTGCACCAGAGATGTATCCATTCCATCATTCGACACGCGGTAGTGTTTTAATAAACAAGTGAAGTTATGTAGATGGTTAATACGTTCATGGTAGGTACCTACGATGCTTACAATAAGAGAGCATAGCTCAACTTATATATAAGGAAACGCTGGCAGTTCCTAAGCTAGTAGGTGTCACGACCGTGTCTCAATAATAACTACCCAAATGTTTGCAAGTCACATTAATATGACTAAGTGGTATGGATCTGTATAATGCCCGAAATTGTAGCAACACTTATGGCGAATGAATTGATTTGATTTGAACTGACTCCACAGTCCACATGCCGACACCATACCGCCTAGACTCTGCGAGCGCCAACAAGACGCTTGGGTTTTGATTATGAAGTGCATACATCATCACAGGATCCGACATATACTATATTCATGTCACGATAAAATGTTGGTACTTTTAGTGCAAAACCTACAAGAAATAAGATTAAAATCGCCTTCCCATTTTTATAGCAATATACAACTACTCGTAAACCTTTATTCTATAATCTGAGCAACTAAAACTAATTTAAAAGCATGCTTTCAATATCTCATTAAAATGTTCAAAAAAGATTATTACTTATTAGTCAAATTGATTTGTCTAATGGATACTAGCCTAGTATAGTTTCTGAACTCCTTTATTACCCGATGAGGTGGAAACTATACTTGAGTATCGCGCATAAATCGAGTAGGTATACCTTCAAGAGATATTTTATTTTCGTTCTTGAAAGTATACTGCACTAGTACAGTATGGGTGCGTACTGGCACAGTATACTCTCAAGAAACACAGCAGTGTGTGATTCTGGGCTGAAATAATGGATGATAGCTATATACGGGCAGTATCAATAATATTTTTTTGAGTTTTATTTAACCGTCAGTGGGCTATTTGCTCTTTACAGCATTTGTGAATCATTAAAAAGTTACAAATGACCAATTATTATTACTAGAAAAATGATTTACCGAAAATAAAATTACAACATACCGAAAATTCCCAAAATACCACTTTACTAGTCTAGTTTTCTGTAAACGCAATAAGACAAGAGTTTGTTCTATCCCCCTTTACCGTACAACACTCGCAAGACACCAGTACTACATTATAAGTAATAAATTGTACCTAACATAGCAAACCGAGCCAATAACATTTATGAACTTCCTACCAACAAATGTAAGGATAAAATACGAGTTTGGCTATTACAACTAAACTATATACAAACGGAGGAAATTTTATACAGTTAACAGGACACACTTTCACTACACATAAATTTACTCATCCACACACACGCACACACAGACACACACACTATACATATGGTAACGTATCTATGTCTATTCTATGTTTAACTAGGTTTAATTTTATTGCAAACTTTTGTGCTATTAAAACTTATATTAAAACAATGTAAAGATATGAAATTTATGTACAGAGTGGAAGGCGCTGACGGCTGTGACACAGTTCATACTACTGCGGTCGTCAACGTATTCTCTTGTTTAATGTCACCCATTGTTGTCACATATTATCCTTAGATTAAGAGATATTTGTAACATTTAGTGATGGAAATAAACTATTCTACTAGTGCTAAAAGTTCAAATTCAAAATATGGTAAAACTTTCGAAACTAAAATGTAAACTGCATCAGTACCATGAAACAATCACTAAAAAGCACTCGAACTAAACTCATATTGTCAGTGTAGAACTTCGTTCTAAACTCGGATCACTAAGTCAGATCACGTTAGTAGTTCAGTCACAAAGTAGGTTAACTCAGAACTTGGAACAAACAGCTGTTTATGGTCAGTTAGTCACGACTCACCATTGAGAAGGCCACACAGCCATACTTACTTATGTTGAGTATATTGGTATTTGTATTATTTGTGCTTAATATCTATAGGTACTCGTACTATAAAAAATAGTAACAAATTGCTGTCATTCGTGGATCTTTAACAGTCGTTATACGTGTCGTCAGAAGCCCGAAAGTCTGACATCCAGTCGTACCAAGGGGTATCGTGTTACCCAGTTACTGGGTTGTGGAGGTCAGATAGGCAGTCGCTCCATGTTAAATACGGTATTCAGCTGCGTCCGGTTATACTGGAAGCCGACCCCAACATAGTTGGGAAAAGGCTAGGCAGATTGAGTAACGGAGAATTTTTGTCCGTTTGCCTGTCTGGATGTATGTTCTGGATAAGCACAAACTCCAGTTCAAATTGGCTGAACGGATTTGGATGAAATTTGGCACACAGATAGTTTATGACCTGGATTAAAGCATAGGGTACTTTCATTCCTGGTAGTACGTTGCGTTACCTCTTCACGACTAAACCACTAAGCCGACAATAATGAAATTTGGCAAAGAGGTCACCTGAAACATATGCCATGGACATACGCCACTTTTCATCCTAAATATTTTTGATGAAAAACAAAATACACGTAGACAAAGTCGCGGGCAAGACAGCCAGTTGAAAATATATTTGGAATGGCTGAGTTTATAAATTGCATGGACGTGAGAGGAGAAAAGCATCAAGCCTTGTACCCTCTAGGCACATTTGTATCGGAACATAGTTTTGCGAACAGTTCCGAATTTAGATGTACTAACAGTTTCAGTACTTACTGGGACAGACATACACCTGCCCAAGTGAGGACAACGCTTTAGAATCTGATTTTTTAATAGTTTTCTCATACATAATATTATTATAACATTATATTATATTAAAACATTAACGTAAAGTCAAAACTAAACGCTGAATATTTAAAAAAAAAAAAAAATGCTACGAGGTGTGTGGGTGGAGGGGAACGAGTCTGATGCCAAAAATATAGATTTTAGAATTTTTGTCCGTTTGTATGTTCGAGTCGTACGGGTCGATCCAACAGGTTTAGCTAAGCTTGCCGGGGTTGGTCCGTGGATGGGTGACCATTTTTACACACCGAGACTCCTCCGTGCCTCGGAAAGCACGTTAAGCCGTTGGTCCCGGCTGTCATTCGTGGATCTTTGATAGTCGTTACGGATCGTCAGAAGCCCGAAATTCTGACAACCAGTCTTAGCAAGGGGTATCGTATTACCCAGTTACTGGGTTGTGGATGTCAGATAGGCAGTCGCTCCATGTAAAATACCAACATAGTTGGGAAAAGGCTAGGCAGATTGATTGTCTGTTTGTATGTTCCGGATTGGCGCAAAAATGATTGAACGGATTTGGACGAAATTTGGTAGAGATAGATTGTAATCTGGATGAACACATAGGGTACTGTTAATCCCGGTTCTCGCGGGATATTTTTTCGACATCCACGCGGGCGAAGCCGCGGGCACAAGCTATTGTAAAATAAAAATAAAATCGAAAACCCCACAAAATTTTCTCATTTATTTTAATTTAATGAGTCGGTCAGTCAGAAAATTGAAGCTAGTCCCATTCCAAATAGTAATTTTCATGGAGAAGAATGGGCAAGGAATTCCGTGGTCATTCTTTTAAATCACTAATTTTCTAGAAAAATAACATCACGCCTGCAATCCGCAAAGGGATAGGCAGAA
Organism: Cosmia pyralina; assembly: GCA_946251885.1. Taxonomy (NCBI): domain Eukaryota; kingdom Metazoa; phylum Arthropoda; class Insecta; order Lepidoptera; family Noctuidae; genus Cosmia; species Cosmia pyralina. The sequence continues at coordinate 6,641,239 of OX276342.1, forward strand.
GTTTACCCACATTTCGTCAGTTACTTTTAAGTCCCGTTATAGAGGGCGAGCCTATTGCCATCAACCGCACCGCTACTGAGAAATTCCAGATGGACAAACCCAATAACACTTTGCCCGACCAGGGAATCGAACCTAGGGCCTCATGCTCAGCAATAGCGCTACCGACCAATAGACCAACAAGGTATTCGCAAAAAATACTCTTCTTTTGAAACAAACAGCGATCTAATAAAGAAAGAAATAAAAAGAAAATTGTATTTTAACGACCGGACATTTGAATGATGAGGGAGGACAGGACTTTCAATTTGTGCCGTAAGTATTATGTTGCGATGTCATTCAGATAAAGTACTGGGAATTTGAGTGCTTATGTTCACGGCGAGATGTGATGGCTTGGGGTAGGAAGGTATGGTGATAAATTTAGGGCATTTTTTGCATACAAAACGTATTATTCTGTTTTTCTTTTCTAGAAAAAAGAGCTATTACACTTACACATACATATACTCATGCCTTCTTCCCGTGGGGGTAGGCAGTAACTAGAGAACGCCTCCTGCTACGAGCCTTACATACTCCTTTTGCTTCGTTTGCGTTAAGAACTTAAACTACCTCAAATGGCTTAGTTAGCATGATCCTCCGTTATGTCGAAAATGCTGCAGCATTAATTTTGAAATAAATAAATGGCAAAGTTGAGGATTAATGTTAAGTACTATGTTTGACGAAAACACGATTCCATAAAATTATCTCCATAGAAAATTCCAAAGTTACCTCCAAACCGAACAATAAACCACTGGTACATATTCAAAAAAAACTTTTTTACAAAAAAATACAACCGACTTCCAAAAACAATACTACAAAGTGAAAAATAACTTTAATTTCGGACGTCGGTGTCTGGTTAAATGTATTTTCGTTTTTTGCCACCGACTTCCGAAATTAAAGTTATTTTTCACTTTGTAGTGTTGTTTTTGGAAGTCGGTTGTATTTTTTTGTAAAAAAGTTTTTATTTTTCACTTTTTAGTTGTGCACCTACCCCACACAAATTCTAATACTACTACTACCTGCAAAACAAACTAGAACATCATCCATATAAAAGTGGGGAAAAAATACGTATTATTGAAGCTAACTCAAAAACTACCGAAGCAAAGTTAATCAATTTTATATGGGACCAACTGTGATGTACGCTCTCGAACAAAACTAAAAAAAACCAAATCGGTCCAGCCATCTTCGAGTAATCGGGGATCATACATATAAAAAAAAAAAAAAAAAAAAAAAAAAGGTTCCGACGAATTGAAAACCTCCTCCTTTTTGAAGTCGGTTAAAAATACTTCAAATTAGATCATGAAACTTTGCATAGCTACTAACTGGACTAACTATAGAGCGGGTTTTATATATTTTTTTTTTCAAATTACCATTATTTTTACCGTAAAAAACAGTTACCTAAACTATCGGCGCCCAGCACCAGCACCAGCAGTATCGTGCGAGAGAGATAAAAACAAGAGGGCTCTTAAGAGCTAAGTATTAATATTTCTCACACTTTTTTTAAATATTTATAAGTTTATAACTACTACTAGAATGAGTTAATAAGTTAATGAGGTAATTAAACTCGGGGCGGTTAGAACAAAGCCTGCTTTTTTTGGTCCTACGCCCAGCACTAACTACGACTACGACTATGACCAGCAATAATCGTCTTTCACGCTAATTTCGTTTAGGAATAGGCCAATATACTCCATCGGTTTAGATATTTAAATAAAGGTAAACAAAAAAAAATACATGTCTGGTTTACAAGTTGCTAAATTAATGATTACAACTGTGTCGTCGCATTACAACTGAAGTGACAGGTATTAAATTTAGTCGGTTAACCAGAAACGTAGTTTGTTTTTGTTTACCTTTATTCAATTACCTAAACCGATGGAGTATAGTAACATTGTTAATAGCTTTGATTTGCGATGCAAAAGTAAACCGGATGATGGAAAATAAATCACCCTTGAGGCTCCCACAGACAGAAGCGACACGACTTTGGTGGAACAATGTCTATGAAAATTTCATGGAAATTATTTTACCTGAGTCGTGTCGCGCCTGTCTGTGGGAGCTTTTATTCTTGTCCTTTCACAGTCCCTGTTAATAAGACTACACAATTCTTTTCATCATCACCTGCATATCCCTTTCCCAACTACATGAGTCGGCTTCCAGTCTAACCGGTTGCAGCTTCAGACTTTCGGGCTTCTGACTACCCGTAACGACTGTCAAAGATCTACAAATGACAACAGGGACCAATACGGCAAAAATACAATCCTATTACCTACTAATGACCACCTCATTGTCCTTTCACCATTGTATTACTTACCTGTACTTCAAAAATTTTCCGGAAAAAGGTGAAGCTAACAATTACTGTGACCTTTAATACCACATCTCTTTGTAATGGGGGACCTGGGTGTAAAGATTACCCTTCAATCCGCATTGAGCACACACCTTTGTGTTCAACCAAAGCGGAATAGGGGTGTGAATGATACGATTAAAAGTATTTTATCGAGAAAAGGTATTATGTTTTTCGAAGGATTGCAGTTACTTATGTAAAACCTCAGCAAGCACAGTAATAGAGTATTTAAATTAGCCTACCACTAATTATCATCATCATTAACTTGACAGCCTTGTATCACTTATGGCCGATAGGTTACAATAACATATAACTTAAACATTTAGAGGACACACTTGCTCATTTGCCTGAACTAGGTTGAACCTGTGTTTCAGGCTAGAAAGGTGCTTAGAATTTTAGAATATAAAATTAACAACGGAGACTAATTAAAACTAATATTAACTTAAAAGACTAAACATGTTTTATTTACAGACAACGAGTAAATCCTCTATCTCACTGTTTTTTTTTTATTTTTATTTTTTTATGTATATTCCTCGATTACTCGAAGATGGCTGGACCTATTTGGATTTTTTTTGTTTTGTTCGAGAGGGTATACATCACAGTTGGTCCCTTATAAAATTGATTAACTTGTCCTTCGGTAGTTTTTGAGTTAGCTTCAATAATACGTATTTTTTCCCCACTTTTATATGGATGATGTTCTAGTTTGTTTTGCAGGTAGTGGTATTTGAATTTGTGTGGGGTAGGTACACAACTAAAAAGTGAAAAATAAAAACTTTTTTACAAAAAAATACAACCGACTTCCAAAAACAACACTACAAAGTGAAAAATAACTTTAATTTCGGAAGTCGGTGGCAAAAAACGAAAATACATTTAACTAGACACCGACTTCCGAAATTAAAGTTATTTTCCACTTTGTCGTGTTATTTTTGGAAGTCGGTTGATTTTTTTGTAAAAAAGTTTTAGCAAAGCATTTCACCATCTTTACATAGCGGGTCTCCTCCGTGCCTCGGAAAGCACGTTAAGCCGTTGGTCCCGGCTGTCATTCGTGGATCTTTGACAGTAGTTACGGATCGTTAGAAACCCGAAAGTCTGATAACCAGTCTTACCAAGGGGTATCGTATAACCCAGTTACAGGGTTGTGGAGGTCAGATAGGCAGTCGCTCCACGTAAAATACTGGTATTCAGCTGCATCCGGTTAGTCTGGAAGCCAACCCCAACATAGTTGGGAAAAGGCTAGGCAGATGATTTCATTTTAGCAAAGGCAGCATTGGTGATCTCAGTTTCACTTTAGATCATTCTGCTCATCATAACATACCATAACGCATGTTTTAGAGGGTTAGGAAGAGGAGTTAGTTCGAGTCCCATGTTAGCCAACTACCGGGCACAAATCCAGACTCCAAGTTGATACTGATAAATTCCTGATAAAAAAAAATACGATAATAATTTTCCCAACCTGGTCGTCGAACCCAGAACCTGGAACTCAGCAGTAACTCTTGCGATCATTAGTCTTCTGCTCATCCTTTTGTTTTAATACATTTATTCATTGTAGACAAAGTGAAATTGAATTCTAGGGCATTGTAATCATCATTATGAACAACTTTTACTTTGGAACCAAACCTGAAATCGCGAAAAAAATCAGTTGTTCCCTATATTTATGTTCGCTATATTTATAGCTCGTCAAAATGTAGGGAACAGCAGTTTTTTTTTGGTTATTTTAGGTTTGGCCCATAGTAAAATTTCATTCGTAATGATGAGTACATTTGCCCATGAATTCAATTTACCTTTGTATACAGGATGAAATTATTAAGATTGTGATAAGAATCTTATTTGTTTACAGTGTTGCCTTTATACGTAGACTAGCGACCCGCCCCTGCTTCGCACGGCTTTTACGACTTGACAAAAACTCTAGTTTTACCACGAATATTTACATAATTTAAAATCTAACAATCATAAAAACAAAAAATATGTACAAGTATATAAAAAAGGAGGGGAAATAATCACAGGGCATCAAAAAATTCGTCCGCATCACTGTCGACAGGAAAAGTGCCCAAAAGGCTGGCAGCATTGCCACGTTGTATGGCAATACTAATTCTTTGAATCTTATTTATATTTTTTAATCATATTTTTTTTATGAGAATAGAATTAACGATTACTACTTATAAGTATTTACTAAAAATTTAATTAATTAAGGTTTAACCATATTATTTTTATTGTTCCTTTTAAATGCACTAAAATTAGTAAGATACATTTGAAACTGAATAATTTTGCATGCATATTGTTACTGAAATTCTAGTATGATTATGCAAGAAATAAAAGGCTTTTTTATTTTAATTTTACAGGATGAAATTGAATTCATGGGCATTCACCTAGCAACTGTTGCTAGGTCAAACTACTCGTTACCCAAGCTTGAAACAGCAATAAAGTTAGGTTTCAAATAATTTAGTACTCATGACTAAGTACTAAGCAAGTTGTAGACCATACTGTGTTGTGAATTTATAAACAAGGAGTGCTGTGTTTATGAATTATGATAGGCCTAATAGATAGCGGATCGAGTATCGTTTGATTCAATAAGTAAGTGGGTCGACCTTGTTTAATAACTAAAAGTATAGATAGCATAGATAGGATAGATAGTACATACCCTAAATTGTTTCTTAGTGCTATTAATCACAGGAATCTGGTGAGAGTGGAATAATTAACCAAAAACGGTGATAATCCTTGTTTCTCCAAACTAGTAAAGGGCAAGCAAAGTGGTAACACAATAACACACACACACCCTCACTCACACACCCAAACACACCCCCACAATAATACACACATACTCATTTTTTTTGCCATGCATTTTTTTTTGTTTTTTTTTTGGTACTAATGTTCTCATTTTGGGAAATCTCATGTTCAGCAGTGGCATAATTATACGATGACTAAGAGTAATTTATCTATACTCAGGCCAACGATACGAGAGAAATAGGTAGGTACTCATAAAATTGCAATTTATACAATTATCAACTTTAAACTCAAGTTATAAAAGTTGATTTTTGAATGAAAAACTATCGATAAACGTCATAAAATAATTTTAGTTGCATTGTAAACTGACCCATACGCAATTAACTTAAAGATTTTAATAAAAATCAATCTGCCTAGCCCTAACTGCCTATACCGCATATCTGCCTATGTTGGGGTCGGCTTCCAGTCTATCCGGATGCAGCTGAATACCATCATTTTACATGGAGCAACTGCCTATCTGACCTCCACAACCCACATACTGGGTAACCCGATACCCCTTGGTAAGACTGGTTGTCGGACTTTCGGGCTTCTCGTAACGACTGTCAAAGATCCACGAATGACACTCGGGACCAATCGGTATGTAAAGATTCACCCATCCACGGACCAAGAGCGATCGACCCGTGCGGCTGTTATTACTTAGCCACAAGCCCTCTAAAGATCTTAATCCCAAATCATGAAATTTATCTCGTTTCGTTGACTTTATTATTGCTCTATTACCGATGTGTGAGTTACCCATTTTAAACGTAACATGTTTTTCACAAATAAATTCTTTGTGTGCTTAAACAGCATTGCGAGTTTTAAATACTCGTATTCAAATGGCAACACATCGACAGCCACCATAAACTCTCGGCACATCACTAAAGACCACAGACAGAAGTCAATTACACAAAAAGCCCATCTAACAGACTATTAATTTTACACCGCCGGGATCAATGCGGCCCTGTTTATTTAATTACTTTTTAATTATCAGCTAGAAACGTTTTGTTTCTTAATCGCCCATGTGGGGGATAATCGTCACAACTTTGGCCAGTGTGTCCCTAAATGAGGTAATGGTGTTTTTGCTTGGTTAAGGTTATCTGTTTAATCGTGCGCATGTTTTGGGGCTTGCCCATCTAGAATGTACTTATTAAGACGCAGATATATGCCAATAGCCTTGAGTGGTTAGCACGGAATGCGTCGTACGTCGCAGCCAGTAATAGGACTCGCCCATCAAGGAGCGCTGTCAAAAATTAGACGCATATTATTAGACAAAAAACAAAAGGTATTATATTAAAACACGTATACTAAAAGATAAATAATTAAATTATCTTTAAAATGGTGAAGGTTTCATAAAAATACGCTTGATAGTTTTTGCTTGATTCTCAGTTCTTTATCCGCGTTAAATATAACTTTTCCAAATTAATTACACATTCACTTAATAGGTTACTAAGAAAATGCTCTAATTTAACATATTATATTATATACAAATCATTAACACTACTCGTTTATACGTGATCTTCATTTTAAAATCATTAAAAGTCGTTTAACGTCACCTTAAGTAGTTATTGAATAGCTCAAAACTACGTGCGAGTACAATTACAATATACAGGGTTACTGGTAATTCGACGTATATCCTGACGGATATACGTCGAATTACCAGTATGCATGCAGTCCAGTGTTGCATTTTATTTCATACAATTACAAATGACCCTTTCTCTCCCCGCGCCGATTCAAACACATGCCATGCCACGAATTATGTATTTTAAAACTTTTATACCTTTTTGGAAAGCTTAAAGAATAGGCAAGTTGTTTTAGTTATTTGTACGATTAATGTCATAGTAATTTTTGTAACGAGACAACACTTTTGAAGCGTAAAATGAAAATATTAATAAGATATTATTCTTAAATCGCTCATTATGCTAATTATTTTGTTAAATTAAGTAGTTTTAATTATGTCAATAGCTTAATTAAAGTGCCAGCTACAACATCATTTTTAGTGGTACCCATTCAAATATGTATTTTTTTTTTAATTTGGAATTAAATGTCAAATTTTGGGTAAATATCGAAAAACTCTTAAAATTCAAATATCTCGAAAACTATTGAATTTCGGCCATACATATGTGGGGTTCAATTTGTTGCATTTTGGCCCCCTTATCAGCCCCTGACGGATATACGTCGAATTACCAGTAACCCTGTATAAACGCAAAACGCACTTTATTTGGAAGACTTAGCTTTTGCTTTTCCCAATTTTCGGATAAACATCAGCCACTATACTCGCTACCGCTAAACCAATGACTTTCTTATTAACCTAATGGCTTTTTAATTAACCAGTAAAAACCAACAGTTCTTCTCTTAATGGCACGTATGGGGAACAACTTCGGAGATATGTGGAGTGCTTGTGTTTGAAGAAACAAGTTCGCATAATGCAGTGGGTTGAAGAGGGGTTGGGGAAAGCTATGTATGTCGTGTTATGTAGGTTAGGTTGCTACCCGGAAATAGAGAAAATGTTTTTGGGGTTCATATGGAATTATGCTTGAATTTTGGAAATTTTTGAGTATGAATGTGGATATACTATGGGCCAAAGTTCCGCATGCTCACCTCAAAGGCGATATTCGCATGCACGGCTCACGACTCGATCGCACAATGTTCGTTTGTCACTAGCTGCGCTCTCACAGGAATATTTTCTTAAATGAGCATGCTTAAGTTTTGTCCATAGTACATAGATAGGGGAAGACCAAAGAAACGATGGATGGACTGCGTGAAAGATGATATGGCTAGAAAGGGAATGACTACCGAGATGACGACTAATAGAGAAGTATGGAAGAAAAAGAAATGTTCAAATGTTGCGCCGACCCCAATTAAATTAGGGTAAGGGCAGGAAGGAGAATGATGATAAGGAATTATGTTATGATAGACTATCATCATTAAAGAAGTGTAGGTAGAAGATATAAGGCATTGGCATAGGTAAGGGGTTTTTGAGAATACTAGATTGAGATCCATAATAGCTACCTTAAAAATCACTTCTTGAAATCCAATCCTGATGAATACTGACTGAGAGACCCGACTTTAAACAGTTATGTCTTGTCATCATAATTAGATCGTGAGTTTGAATCCAGGTAGGCACTTTACTTTGTGTGTTAAATTCTTCACCAATGCTCTCTAAACAGTGAAGAAAAACAACGTGAGGAAACCGGCACTGGGCCCGCGTGGTGGATTATGGCCCGTTCCCTCTCACTGAGAGGAGGCCTATGTCCCAGCAGTGGGAACATTAAAGGCTGATTATGTCTTGTCATGTCATCATGTAAATCTCAAACCCTTCAAAGGGTATCACAGCAATGAAACTAGACCGCATAAAAAGGTAATTTACTACTTACTTCCATGGACAAACTGGAGTTCCTTCACAAATATTGACTGCAACTATGCAGAGACACAATATCATTCTCCTGCCGTTATCCCAATCTATTTGGGGTCGTCGCAACATGTCCGTTTTTTCCATACTTCGCTATTAGTCGTCATCTCGGTAGTCACCCCCTTTCTAGCCATGTCACCTTTCACACAGTCCATCCATCGTTTCTTTGGTCTTCCCCTACTCTATAGCCATTGACATTCGTACTCAAAACTTTCCTAAAGACATTTTCCTCAATCCCATACCATGACAACCGATTTCCGCATAACTTTTCAGAGATACAATAGGCTTTCTAAAATTTCATAAAATGTACTCGATTTCAGAGTATAATGAAAAGTAACTCAAAAGTTTCGGTCAATAGAACTCCACCAACTGGATTTTCTGTCCACATAAACATTTTCCTCTAATTACATTAATATTCCTTCTATGTTACTATGCAGTAAAAGTGCATATATACTAAGCATTAGTCCTACCCAGTTAAGCCGTGTTCTTTTACAGAAAAACTTGAGGCGTTACTAATGAGGTGCCTTGCTCTGAGAGGCGCCTTATTTCTTAGTTGGGAACAACTTAGACTTTATCCCGGTGTCGTCGGCACATTGCCAGGCAGTGTTGTTATCTGCTGGTTTTCTTAAGATTAAGTCAATGAGGTTGCTTAATAAATGTAATGTCTTATATAAAAAAGAGATAATTGGAAATCTCTGTTTCTATGGAATATTTAAAATCGGCCGAATTTAGCTGCAACACTATTATTCGAAAATGTTCTTAACTAACTTTTTAGACCTATGTTTATGCGTATGGAAAAAAAAAATGTTTTATTTGTTATACAAGTAAATTTAACAACTAGTGATTGGAGTCTCCTTTTAAGCAAAAAAAGCCTGTGTTAGGAGACTCCGCTCTTCCAAAACTTAAAATATTAACATAAAATTACTTGTTTTAAGTGTTATAAAAACAGGCGATTTAAAATAAAAAGAGAAAATTAAAACTAGACAAGAAGCATGCAAATGTGTGAGTGAGAGTAGGGGGGTGTGTGAATGTGAGTATGAGGGTGTGTGAATGTGACTATGACTATGAAGGTGTGTAAATGTGAAAATGGGGGTGTGTGAGTGTGAATACTAAGGAGTGTTACTGTGAGTGTAAAGGTGTGTAAATGTGAATTTGAATGTTGAATGTGAGCATCTGTGTGTATGAAAGTTAAGTGATAGTGTGAGGGTTTGTTAAATTTAATGTAAAATACAGAGTGAGTGTAAGTGGCAATGAATGAATCAGACTGTATACGACAAGTACGAAAGATAAGAGCATTAAGTGTAAGGTTTTATTTTATTCCAGTAGATTCTCCGTGTCATCATAAGTGGTTTTATCCAATTAGTTACTATTTTTTTACTGTCAGTTAATCGTTTATTGTATATGTAGATCTTTTAAAATATGTATGAAGTTTCATTAAAATCGGTTCATTAATTTCGATAAAAAAGGACTTGAAAGGTTGTATGAAATGCCGTACCGAGCCCTAAAGAACAATAACTCTTCAACAGTTATATGAAAAAAAAAAGCAGTTCATCGAAACATTTTGTGTTAATTTAGATGATGTCAAAAAGTAGCACTGTTAACCGTCTTCTGATGCTGACCGTACCAGCTGGCTCTACAAGTTTCATATTGTATTTTCTACTTCGTACAAAACTATTACTAAGTATTGACTTATTTTTAGCAATATTTTCGTCTTAGATAGGTAATAAGGCTTTCATTTATCCATATTCAATACATGTTACCAAAAGCACTCCGTATTATGCCAATCATTCATTGCTTGTTTGTCCCATTATTATCATGTACATAGGGTAATGATAATAATAATGTATTATTCTAAGAAGTCGGTTTTTCTAAGAAAAGGTTTTTCTAACCAAACCATTTTTTTTTTTTTTTTTTTTTTTGTGGATGGGAAATCATCAAATGACTTCTCCCGCTCTGGGCAGAGCGGGAGGGCGTGTCAGACTTTTACTGACTAAAACCCACCCATGCTCCTTCAACTGCCCGTGCCAGGGCCACGGTATCTCTTTCGAACTACCCGCGACCCCGGCGGCATCGGCCCAATTGACCCCGTCACTGCTGACATCTCTTTGACGATTTTTGGGGGTTTTTTTTTTTGGTTTTTTTTTCATCTTTGTCTTATTAAGTAACTATTATTACTGAGCAGTTCCAGAGCGCGTGTCTGATGTGAGGTCTGGCTAAGTAGTAACAGCCGCACGGGTCGATCCATTGCTGGGGTTGGTCCGGGGACAGGTGACCATTTTTACATACCGAGACTCCTCCGTGCCTCGGAAAGCACGTTAAGCCGTTGGTCCCGGCTGTCATTCGTGGATCTTTGACAGTTGTTACGGGTTGTCAGAAGCCCGAAAGTCTGACAACCAGTCTTACCAAGGGGTATCGTATCCTAGTAACAGGGTTGTGGTCAGATAGGCAGTCGCTCCATGTAAAAAACTGGTATTCAGCTGCATCCGGATAGACTGGAAGCCGACCCCAGCATAGTTGGGAAAAGGCTAGACTGATGATGGTCTCCCAAGACTAATAAGGACCTTATTTGTTTACGTATGGCAAGAGAACCTTTAGAATTATAAATACAGTCAAATGTTGGTCAACAAATTAGTACTAGCCTACCAATATTTAGCGCCAAACACAGTCATGTTCTTACAACAAATAAAGTATTGACACCTCCTCGGAAAGATGTGATCTTTGGCGAGAGAAGCTCAAAGCTCCTGAAGCTTTCATAGAGACATCAGCTTGGTTTGGGACTCCGCACTCAGGTGGCCGATCGGAGAACGGAGTATGATTTAAGTTTAGCAGCAAAGACAATCTCCACTGAACCTCAATGTACAGTGGGCTACATCAATTGGGTACCCCAGTTGTATTAAAATTTTAATACAACTGGGGTACCCAATTGATGTAGCCCACTGTACAAGAAGCGTCTTCCAGCAGACCATGGCCAACCTTTCAGAATTTAGTCGAACCTAGATACGAAAACTTGTCGTGTCTGCTGCAGACAAGACGTGAACGTGTACACGGTAAGATTGTTGTCGGGCAGTCGTACGTAGGGTTTGTCAGGAATAGGACGCACTGTGGGGTGCACTAGTCAAGTCTGTTATTGATTTTCGATTGTTTCCCTACCTACCCCAGCCCTGTCTATACCGCAGCAACACAGAGCGCGTCGTGACTAGCCAATTTTTTTTCTTGTTCAGCACCTTGGCAGTGTACAATCAATCTGCCTAGCTTTTTCCCAACTATTTTGGGGTCGGCTTCCAGTCTAACCGGATGCAGCTGAATACCAGTATTTTATCTGACCTCCACAACCCAGTAACTGGGTAATACCACACCCCTTGGTAAGACTGGTTGTCAGACTTTCGGGCTTCTGACGACCCGTAACGACTGTCAAAGATCTACCGTGGCAGTGTACACAATGCTACATATCAAGCTATACATTCCCAGTATAAGCTGACCTCTCATTGAACAGAAATCCTATACAATGCGAAATCAGCTTATACTGGGAATGTATAGCTTGATCTGTAGCCGTGCGTACACAGTTCGTGTGTAGAAACGACACGAATTCTTGCGTAGGTGCGGCGACTTTTCTTAGCGTATACAAGCGGCCTAAGACTGTGTTGGTGTTAGCGTTGCTGAGTTCTGGACCAAACAGGAAATTTTAAATTATATTTGCTATCGACACGGTATGAAGAAACTTACAAAACAACAGGACATCAACAAAAGGTCACTACTACCCTTTTATGACGCGTAAAGTCAACCCTTGTGATACCCAAAGAAACATAGGTTCCTCACGTTTGTCAAATTGCTCGACATAAACTTTTTTAGTATAAAAGGTACCCCAAACACATTAGTTAGCCCGAAGGGTTATTGTGCGAAATAAAATGATACATCGTCCCACCATTCCTTGAAAAAAATACAACTCGAAAAGCGGCCAAGTGCGAGTCGGACTCGCCCATGAAGGGTTCCGTAGCAGCAAGTAACATAATATAAAAGTTCTTGTAGTTCGTTTGGTTGAATGAAAGGTAAATTGCGGTTTACGATTTATGACGTATTAAAAAAAAATACTTACTAGATCTCGTTCAAACCAATTTTCTGCGGAAGTTTACATGGTAATACATATATTACATATATACATCATATATATGTTTTTAGTTTTATCATTTCTTATTTTAGAAGTTACATGGGACACACACACATTTTACCACTTTGGAAGTGTCTCTCGCGCAAACTCAATATCATTTTTGAAGACCTATCCATTATGGGTTTGCTAAAAAAAAAAAATTTTAATTTCAGTTCTAAGTATGGGGAACCCTCAATATTTATTGTTTTTTTTTTTCTATTTTTGTGTGAAAATCTTAATGCGGTTCACAGAATACATCTACATACCAAGTTTCAACAGTATAGTTCTTATAGTTTCGGAAAAAAGTGGTTGTGACATACGGACGGACAGACAGACATGACGAATCCATAAGGGTTCCGTTTTTTGCCAATTGGCTACGGAACCCTAAAAATCAACAAAATTTCATGCCAGTATTCCCCGAAGAATTCCTCAGAGGTGTGTAGTACATCAACATTTCGCAGTAATGTTTAAATCCTAAGTACATAATAGAGGGCTGACTATGTCATTAATCAGGCATAAATCCAAATTATTCCAGATCCAGAATTTCTTGTGAAAAAGTATTACTGAGAATTGTGAATTGAGTGTTAATACCAGTATGCCCGACCTAGAAAGTGACCCCAGGACGTTCAGAAATCTTGCTTGCGATCACTAAAGGTGACCGCCCAAAGAAGTAGTAGGTTCTTGAAATTAAATAGGTCACCGTAATAAGATTGTGAAAAACGTTAAATGATTTTATTTTTGACGACACGGTTGGCGCAGTGGTTGAGCGATTGACTGCTGCGCAGCATGTCGCGGGTTCGATTCCCGCACGGAACAAATATTTGTACGACCTACAAGTATTTGTTCCGAGTCTGGGTGTTTTTCTATCTATAATATGTATGTATTTACAAAAAAAAAATGTATATAAGTAGTTTATCATCAGCCATCTCGCTCCATAACACAAGCATTAGGTTGCTTAGCTTGGGGCTAGATGGCGTTGTGTGATATGTCCAAACATATTTATTATTATTATTTTTATTTATTATTTCTGTAAGTAGGTTTGTAAAACAATTTTATCATACTTTTAAAACTAGATGAGGTCGGCGTTTCCTATCTGACTACTCTGAGAAGAAAGGTCGAAACAAACTCAGAGGACACAGTCTCTTTTAAAGTTCAGACATAATTTTGGTCAGATCATGTGAAGACCATGTAGATTGGTGCCTGACATGGTCTTTTGAGGGTAAACCAGATTGAGTGGATCTGTCCAGTCAGTGCACGCATTTGTCAGTAATCGTGCAGCTCAACTCAGAACTTAAGGAGCTCAACGATTCGACGAACAATACCAAAGAAAAGACATTTGAGTAGGCCGCATAAATTACTCAAACTGCCAGACTATGATTAAAACTATCTGAGAAAAGGAAAAAAAAAAAAACAAGACCCACGTAGTCTTCTCATTCACAAAATTAGATCGTTTATAATTTATCGGCATTATTTCCGTTAGATCATAAACTGTCGAAAAATTGTGAACTGGGTGAAATGGGTTAGGTTAGAATTGTGACCAACCGCGCACGAGCCGAGTGAGTGAAGGAAGCTGTGCCACGGCTGCGGCTGGCGAACGCTACTTCCAAGTAGCTCGCAGCTAGGCAGGCTACATCGCAAGCAAGTTTTATACCAGTTCACAATTTGTCGGTTTCCCATTGATAGATTATAAATGGTTTGTTGCAGTTCACAATGTTTCGACATTATATAATCTAACGGAAATAATACCGATAGATTATAAACTAACGAAGTTCATAATTATATGGTGATACACATGGTATGGAACCGAGACATGTTCAATAAATTAAACTCCAAGTAATCAACAATTAACAATTAAATTAGCAATTAAATTATAAACTGGAAATTAAAAAAGTTCATTTTTCAAACAAAATAAATTCAATAAAAGTAATCACTCTGTTTAGACAACCGAGCTGGCCACCTGCGGTGCACCATAGTGCCCAATTCAAGGATACAAGTTCATTGACTCATTGACCTAGTCATCCAATTCTACAGTGATAAAATTTATTCAAAATTAAAACTCTACTTTTTGACTTACTGGACCGATTTAATTCATTTTTTGTATATCGTCAGCAAAGGCGATAACAAGTATGTGGTTGAATTTATTGCATAAACTTATGTGAGTTCCATACCATATTTATGTGGTTTTCTAATAATTATTATATTGCACGATCGAGCATATTTTATATAAATATGATATACCAACGAGGCAAGTGAAACCTAATAAAACCGCTGCAAAACACTTTTACAAAACTCTTCAATCTGAATAGATCAAAGAGGGCAGGAATCTATCGGTATTGAAATCCTTCTATCAATAAAATACACATAATAACGTTTCGTGGACCCCTCGTAGGGTTTCCATCGCACAAAAGATCTATAAAGGGCCTTCGCTATGTATCTGTAGGGACTAGAGAGGTACACGTTGATAAGCGGTAGCGATGAAATGCTTTAGCATTTTTGCTCTGGGGGCAATCAAGTTTGAAGCTTTAATTCTAACCAAAGATTACATTATTCTCCTGCCCTCATCCCAATCTATTTGGGGTCGGTGCAACGTGTCCCTTTTTCCCTTATCTAACCAATGATTACGTTTTTCATATATAAGTATTCGCTTTAAATTATCATCATCGGCCTAGCCTTTTCACAACATTTTTGGGGTCGGCTTCCAGTACAGGATGCAGCGGAATACCAATATTTTACATAAATCGACTGCCTATCTGACCTCCACAACCCAATTACTGGATAATACTATACCACTTGGTAAGGCTGGTTGTCAGACTTTCGGGCTTCTGAGAACCCCTAACGACTGTCAAAGATCCACGAATGACAGCCGGGCTTTCCAAGGCACGGAGGGGTCTCGGTATGTAAAGATAGTCCGCGGCAAGCGTAGCTTAATCTGCACCCTAACTGCGTAACACATTATCAATCGGAGTTGGTTTCATTTTGACAGTTCAACAACATTTAATGCGTTATTTACGTTGTCGAGCAGACAAATTTTTTGAACATATGAAGCGGGTTAACAATTTGTTTCAAAATGAAATCAACTCTGATCGATTGTGTTGCGCAATTAGGGTGCAGATCGATCGACCCCCTCTAAGAATTCGCTTTAACGCGCACGAACGCGCGAAGACGTAACGTAAATATAAACGATTTATCGAATATACAACTAAGCATAACTTACCCTATAGCATTTTGTTTTAAGATGGATGCGCAAAGTTTGCTCGCGGAGTTCTTTCTTGCGTTTTTTTTTTTGCAATTTGCAGGTCAATGTCAGGTTGTATCTTGATCCAAATAAGATTCACAACTATAACAAATACTTATGTATTTAAATAATAATTATAACTAAAATAATCATCATCTCATCAACATCTCTCTAAGTTAGATTTGTTCTAAAATGTCATGATATAGGAATTCATAAAGAAAGAAAGAAAAACCGACCACGATTTCCCGACGATTTTCCGATTCACGTGAAAATGACACACATACATAAAATTGTTTATCATTAAGCGGGCTCCATATGAGCGTTGGCTGCGTACGGCATTTCATACAAATATTCAAATAATTTTTTATCGAAAATAATGAACCGATTTTAATGAAACTATACGCATACGCAAGATACATAGATCTAAAAAGTTAGTTAAGAACATTTTCAAAAAATAGTGTTGCAGCTAAATTCGACCGCTGTTAAATATTCCATAGAAACAGAGATTTCCAATTATCTGTTTTTAAATAATACATTTCGCAAATATTCTTAACTAAATTTTTAGACCTATGTATTCTGCTTAAGCGTACGAAGTTTCGTTAAAATCGGTTCATTCATTTCGGTAATAAAGGACTTGAAAGTTTGTATGAAATGCCGTACGGAGCCAACGCTCTTAAATGTATACGACAAGCACAATCAGTTACCACCATCACCAATCATTAGTATCACCTATAGATATGAATCACACTAATCGCACTAATATTATAAAGGCGAAAGTTTGTGAGTGTGTGGGTGTGTGTGTGCGTGTGTATGTTTGTTACATTTTTAATTTATAGGCTACTTTTTATCCCGAAAAAATGTAGTGCTCCCGTGGGATGAGCAAGGAATTAAAATATATTTTTTACTCTTTCAAACTCAAACGGCTCGACCGATTTTGATAAAATTTGGTGTGGAAGTAGCAGACATCCTGTATACACATAGCACACATAGGCTACTTTACATCCTGAAAAAATTTAGTGTTCCCGTGGGATGAGATTTTTTTTTGTGAACACTTCTCACCGATTAAATAATACACGTTTTAGTGTATCTCATAAACCGCGGGTAACACCGTGGGGCGCAGCTGGTATATTATAAAAGCGAAAGTTTGTGAATGTGTGTGTGTTTGTTACCTCTTCACGCTCAAACGGCTAGACTGATTTGGATGAAATTTGGTATGTACATAGCTTCTACTCTGGATTAACACATAGGCTACTTTTTATCCCGGTATACGCGGGTGAAACCGCGGGGTGTAGCTAGTAAAGTAATAAAACTAGATAAATATGTTGTGTAGTATTTTTCAATTTTAATTACGTTCACTCCGCGCGTTCGTGTTAGGCCCACAGTGAGCATGATCGTTTCTGCGGAGCAGTGCCACACAACACAAGAAAGAGACGGAAGAAAATGGCTGTTTTAGTTTGTGGAATTCATTAGCCGGTTTTGTATGTTTTACTAGTTTTAAACATAAAACAGTTGAGTTGTTTTTAATCCTTGATGAGATACGGCAACAACTCAATAATTCATCAGTTGCTTTTATCCCGGAAAGTTTAATTTAATCAAGGTGGATTAAATAAAAGCAGCAGGTTTACAAACTTGCACTAAGTAACTCGTTGTTAGTAGTTAATAAATTAGTAGAAATAGCTTTTTAATCCCAAGCAAATAAAGAAGAATAAAGTTTCTATTTATTTTTCTTTGCTTAGCTTACATAAGCATAGCATTATTCTCTATTCCCCTTTCTCGTCCTTTTTTGTATACGTGTCCAATGTACTTACATGTTATTATTTTACGACTGTCACCTTGTTCGAAAATAAATAACCCTAAGAGCATTCCCCTGACTATTTCTAGATGCAAACTTTTCACCCCCCTGTTGTTTTACCCCTCACTAGTTAGTAAGACTTTCCCAGATTACTTGGATGCACTTTGAGAAATCACCCCAGAACTTAGCTACGAGAACTTAGCTCAATGATCAGTAGGTACAGTCAGCAACAAAAGTCGATTAACACTTGCATTTTTTAATCATAATTATTAAGCGAAATATTTAACTCAAATCGGAACAGAACTTCATAAAATTTTAAGAACATTAACTCATAGCAGTTAAGCGAAAAAAAAAAGCAGTTTATCGAATTATTTTGTGTTAATTTATATGATGTCAAAAAGTAGCAGTATTAACCGACTTTTGTTGCCGACCGTACAATCCATTTGTTTCTCCAGGCAGGTGTGCTAAGAAGTTCCCATCGTTAGCAGGATAAACAAAACAAATCACGGATTACCCGCTTCTGCTCCCGCTCCTTACCTCAACTAAGTCCTCAACCCACATCCGAACCATTTACTAGGCACCGAGCGAATGCAATGATTATTACGTGCGATGGGACTGATGAAAGAATGCCTTCTCCATAAGAATGCTAATGTTTTCAACGAAAGTTCGGGTAGTCTCGAGATTGCCGGCTAATATTTTGATAGGATCGGAATCCTCCTATTTTTCGAAGCAGTGGAGAAGGTGAGTAAACGCTTTATGGTTTCCGTAATATCTTGGGGGGGATGAGGGGTATAAGGGGGAATTTGTTCCGCTAGCTTGAGCTGTGTAGGCACAACATATTATGATTGTAATACAAAATGCCGGGGATAGTGATTTTTTGTCCCGGAATTTTTCTCTGTTTAGAGTTCATAATCTTTGTATTTTGTCCGGGTACACGGATGTAGCATTTCATGACTGATTAACGCTATAAATAACTAATTAACCTCTATTACAATTTGTAAATGAAATGGAGGAATGACCGTCGTTGATATCATTATAAGGTAGGCACTAGACCCATTTTAAATGCTGTCAAGCCTATTTTCACCTAACGCGGGATTAAAATGGCCGCCTGAGGGATTTTCTTGCTTTTCCCCCTATTCAAGACACCGGATATTTTTACTGTGTAGCAATCAGAGTGCAGACACTTTATCTCTACTTACCCCAGGGAAATACATGACATAAAAAAGCAATAACAAACGGATTAAATAAAACCAAGCGATATTAAAAAGGGGGTGAAATTCCTATAGGGGTTGAAATAAGTGCGTATTGAACTTTAAATTGAGTATTCCATGCATTTTCATGCAAAACAGGCTTCCTCACTTAGCAGGGCGTAAAATAAAAGCTGAGACTAGTTTATTCAGAGGGCTGCCGCATTTTATCACCTCTCTCGATCAACGGAACCAAATTTTTAAGATTGTTAAATGAAAACTTTTTTGAAAAATGTTATTATTGTAAAAACTAGTTACCGCCATTCCCCTATAAATAGCGTGTCAATTATGTGGCGACACTCCTGTCCATAAAATGCTGTCTTGTTTTTACAGTTCCCATGACTGAACACTGACCGCTAAAATACAGGCCTAGTTTGGGAGAAAGGATCAATATTCCGTGTAATACATTTTTTTTGTAAGATTGTGCCTTTGAGTCTCTGTCATTTTTTTTTTAATGTATTTTTCTTTAGTGACAATTGTATTATGTTATCTAATAAACGCAGCTCAAAAAGTACTATCTCAATTGAGATGAGTTAAATTAATGCCGCAATAAAAAAATGTTTTTAATAATAATTACTTACTTATTAAATTAATATTATTTACTAGTTCGCCAACTGATTACATTTTTCAAAAAAGCATCTTTTCATTTAACATTCTTGAAAATTTGGTCCCGTATGAGGTGACAAAATGCGACAGCCCTCTAACATTAATATTATTTTATTACCTTGACCTGTTAGAGCATTATGTGCTAATCTTGCAACCAGAACCATTCAATCATTTGATAACTAATATAACCAAATGATGAGCTAAGTTTTTATCGATGGAAGGACTCGGTGAAAAATTATATGGCTAGAAAGGGGATGATTACCGAACTGATTATTAAAGACTAATATGTTGCATCGACTCCAAATAAATTGGGATAAGGGCAAGAGAATGATGCAGCCAGAGTATGGGCAAAGACAATTTTGTGTTTATTCTTGTGACAGAAAATTTATGGAAAACGGCTTTGAGGTGGCCACCGTGTGGATAATACATTAAGTAAGTCATATTTTGACTTTATAATCAAATGCAGCTTTACCATCTTATGATTAAAATCGTGTGTTTTCATTCATTTCAGAAATAGTAATATGTTTCTTCAATTATTTTAACATTAAATAAGCCGACAGGGAATTTGTGGTTTGCTCCCACTTATCGCACTAAAGCTGCTTTTTAGACTAAAATAAAAATAAATAATTTATTTATTTCAGGCGACACAGACCCTTAGATAAATACCTTAACCTAAACATACATATTTGAATATAAACAAAAAAAAAAAGCCTATGCTTGGTGAGTTTTATATGTTACAAGACAAAACTTACCACCCCTTTTCACCCCTTTAGAGTTGGTAGAATTTCACATCTAGGTTATACCGTTATTAATTTCTAAATCGTGAAACCGATACTTAAATCACGGTTCAATCTCTCTCAGCCTTGCAAATTCATTAACTTTTTCTTCAAAACATTTAACCCTAACACATTTTCCGCTTATGTTTTATAAATAAAAACGACACATTTTAGTCTATTTTCCTAACCTCATTAAATTACTCGTGCGTAAACTTTTATACTCAAACAAGAATGTTTTAACTGTTGTACGCCTATTTGGGGTCAAGATAGGACCCATAATTACATGGACATTTGGATGATTAAAAATAAAAAAATAAAAACTTTTCGGTTCACAATTCCGTTTTAATTAGAAAAGTTGTACGAAGGGATATTTTGGTGTTGCGCTTAAAAAAAGTTTTTTTTTTGTAGAGACCGCTGCGAAAACGTAATGAACTGTCAACCCATTTTACTAAAGACAGTTGGATCTGGCTTTTGTATTATAACAGGCAATGGACTATTAAAAACATCAATCACTATGAGCGGATTCGTCTGCTGTATTTAAGACTATAGGTGAATGGATGTTGTGTTGGTAATGTGGCCGGCTACATTCGTCGATAGTGAACCCTTCAGCCAATCTTCCTAACTCGGTGGCTTTTAAATTAATTAATATTTTTTATTACAGAATAAAACATTCCATACATTCATCTGCCTAGCCTTTTCCCAACTATGTTGAGGTCGGTTTCCAGTTTTCTGACATCCACAACCTAGTAACTTGATACGATACCCTTGGTAAGACTGGTTGTCAGACTTTCGGGCTTCTGACGACCCGTAACAACTATCAAAGATCCACGAACGACAGCTTTCCGAGGCACGGAGGGGTCTTGGTATGTAAAGATGATCACCCATCCACGGACCAACCGCGGCAAGCGTAGCTTAACCTGATCGATCGACCCGTGCGGCTGTTATTACTTAGCCACGAGCCATACATTGTAAGTGAATAATACTTATACATGTTAGTGCTTAAAATGATTAATTATTTTTTTATTATTCATCATTATATTTATAATTCATTATTATTTAATATTATAGAAGGCACCTCCGGATCCGTGGACGGTATTCCAGTGCCTCACAACCAGGCAAACACCCCCTCCCAATATGGTATTCAGAAAGCTGTTGGTGCTGCCTCGCACGCGGCGCATCAGGGAGATTATGCTGATGCTGCGCTGATACAAGACTGCGAAGACCATCAAACGCAATATCTGATAGATTGTGTTGAATGTCGAAATTGAACTCTGGGTGATGGCTGAGATAAATTTATGGGAGAAAAAGTCGTGCTGCGTCGAAACCAAACAAATTGAGATAAGGGGCGGGAGGAGTTCTTCTTGAGTACATCCTCATCATTCAATTCACTTATGATAAGCACAATATCTGACACACACATAAAATTTCTCAAACCTGCATCTACATAAAAATGGATCGTTTTCAAACAAATAAAAATACTTCGCGTCTCATAACTCTATTTCATCCCCTCAGCGTCATTTTATCGATGTTCAGGCATTATATCTCGCGGGGGAGCTCCCCAACTTTGCTTAGGGCTTGACTTATTGTGCGGGGTCTTAAGTGAGGGTACAAAACGTAGGGTAGATTCAAATTTATCACCGATACGCATGTATTTATGTGGCACTTAAGTCGGTTTTGTGGGAGGAAAAACTTGTAACGACGACAGAGTAATGACGAATGTTGCTGAGTTGTAAAAGACCGAGTTTTGGTATAAAACAATGCGACTTTCTCAAACAACTGCCTAAAATTTAATGAAACTTGTTTTTTACCTGACTGTAAAGAAGGGTTCAAAGGTATAAAATTATATCCACTCGTCGACCAGGCGACTAATAGAGCCGCCCAAAACGTAAACGTCCAGACGACTAGAGCGGCCTATATGTCGTGTTCAATTTAAAACGTGTTTGTACCTTGTATACTATAGGTATTACTAAAAATTATACGAGATAACGGTGTATTAAAAATAATTGATTGTTAATGATGTATTCAATAATGATTGTTTAATTGATTGATTCATAATAATGACATTTGCGCGTGCGTACTTTCGCGTATTTGCGCTCTAAAGCGACACCCGAGTGGTTATACAGTGTTACTGGTAAAACACCAGCAACCTCTTAAGGGATCATTGTAGTCATCATTATGAACAACTTTTACCTTGGGACCAAACTTGAAATCGCGAAAAAAAAAATCTGCTATTCCCTACATTTTCACGAGTTTGATGTACTTACATGTACTGAGCAGCTGTTTTTTTAGCGATTTCAGTTTTAGTCCCATAGTAAAAGTTGTTCATAATGTATGTAAAAGTGGCACACTACCAGGCCAGGCGCAATCCGTATTTTAGGTATGAAACTACAAGTACGCGGCGGGCTCGACTTGTCGACACAATTCAGTGTGGGCTGCCGCGCACCGGCCGGCTCGCACTTTAGTTCGACACTCGCTCACGCGCCGCTTCGCAAAAGAAGACAACCCTAACGAGTCAGAAGGTATAAGAGCTACGCGATAGAAAGAGAGGCAATTTCTAGGCGAATATAACTGTAGGTAACTTTATTGTGTCGCAGCAAGAGTCGCTATTTATTTAAATGATTTTGCGGAGAGAATCTTCGGTACTTGTACTATTCTTTATTCTGTGACACTTAACTACCGGGGAGCATGACGTAATTCAAGAGAGGTCTATAACCAGCAGTGGGATATTGGGGGCTGTGAATTATGGTGATGGTATACACAATAGGAAGAAAAAACATTCATAACTTCTCGCGTCGTAAAAATATACTATAAATATTTCGTCACAGAAGTAAAAAAACTGAATCACGACTTATGTCAGCTTATAATAAGTTTCTTTCATTAATCGCGTGAAGTAGGTAGTTTTTGTTAGTTTAAACTATATTGAGACTCGTAGTGAAGGCAACAAAAAATTGGTTTGCTTTCAATAAGCTATTCAAGGTCAAGCTTAACGTCTAACCGAAATTAACTTTACTTTTCGGCCTGAACAACTCTTGATTATGAGATCGCGATAACCATAACGCCTGTGAATTTTCGCAAGTTAATTAAAAAGGACCCTGTAAAGTTTTGCATCGTCGACTAGAAGCAAGAAAAAAATCTTATTGTCACTTGACACAGAAACACTTGCACCATGCAACGTATAAAAATATAAAACAAAAACTTCTGTCACTTGGAATAATTTCAGATTTCTGTTTATGCAAAATTCGGAGATAAGGGCGAGAACGGTATTTTTTTTTACAATGTTCGTCAAGTCGAAAATTATGCCTTTTCCCAACATCTTGGGGTCGGCTTCCAGTCTAACCGGATGCAGCTAAATACCAGTATTTTACATTGAGCGACTGCCTATCGACCTCCACAATCCAGTAACTGGATAATACGATAGCCCTACGTAAGACTGGTTGTCAGACTTTCGGGCTTCTGACGACCCGTAACGACAGTCAAAGTTCCACGAGTGACAGCCGGGACCAACGGCCTTAACGTGCTTTCCGAGGCACGGAGAGGTCTTAGTATGTAAAGACGAGATCATTGACGGACCAACCGTGGCAATCGTAGCCTCCCCGTGCGGCTGTTATTACTTAACCAAAGGCCCCTCAATCAGGCCCACAAAAAAAAATAAGATGCATGAATAATTTGTATGCAAGCATGCCCTATGTAGGATGTTATCCACTCGGATAAACCTTGTATACAAAATGTTGGAGCCACACAACTGGGTTTTTTTGCAAGTACTCGTTTAATCACGAACCATATTACAAGAAAATGTATGCTACGTATGCAATTTTTGATGAATGTGTAGCAGCGCTTATCGCGAATGTAGGAATGTTCAGAGAAGTTCCGGTGTAGCCTTAGGGGGAAAGAAGGGTGTTTTGTACCTACTATGGTGCCTACAGAGTCTGCCAACTGTATAAGCAGGTAGGCTGCAAGACGTGGGGCAATTTTGTGAACTTCTAAAGGAGTAACTACACTTATTCAGCTCAATTCAGCTTTTGTCCATAAAAAAAAAACATCTGTTTATTATGGAACGTAGTGGAAAGTTAAACCAAACTTTTTAACTAACACAATTTTATTAGCTTCACCTGAATGTATGTTTGTATGTAAAGGAATCTTTGAACTCGATTTTTACCCACTTTAAATGGTCAGATTAATTCGAAATTTTGCACACATAACAGGGCCCGATGACAATACAATAATTTAAAAATGTTGTCCCATTATCCTGATCAGGATCAACAGGATTAACGATTTGTCTCTAAAAAATTTAAAAAAAAATTATAGTTTAAATAACTAAAAAACACGCTTTAATACCACTAAGCTGAACTAAAAAGTAAAAAATAAATTTAACAATGTAACAATAAAGTGGTTAACGAGAAAATTAATGTTATTGTGTAAAAAAAAAGCGTGGGGTGCTTTTGAATTACTGAGATAGTGTAAGAATGTCGTACAAAGTACCCCACGCTTTTTTTTTTACAATGACATTAATTAAAAAAAAAAAAAATAAATTGCACTTAATATTAATAAATTTTAATTGATGTATGTATCAGTCACAATATGAAATTAATTGACTATTTAATAAGATAACGCTGACATTATATTTTTTAATTGTGTATGTAATGCATGTTTAAATATGTATTGTTTTGACCCAATTGTCACTAAATATTTGCACGACTTGATGTATGTCGAATATAGTGAAACTCTAAAATTATCGTCACCATGTATAACCTATATTCTAGCAAATAAAGCATTCATTCATTCATTCATTCATTCATTCATTCATTCATTAATCTCTTTATTCTTACATTGAAAAATGTATTTTTTACTTTTTAATTCAGTTTAGTGGTATTAAAGCGTGTTTTTTTTAGTTTTTTAAACTATAATTTATTTTCTGTGGACAAAAGCTGAATTGAGCTGAATTAGTGTTGTTAGTCCCTGAGTCCACCATAGGCACTGTTTTTTTTATATATTTGAGAGGCTACATACACATAGGTACATAAACTTACGATTGTCCCACAGAAACTACAGAACGCCACCTGCTACGATCCTTACGTACACCTTTTGCCTCGTTTACGTTCATACACCTGCTCATTCAAGTACTACGCACCTGACCTTTCTGAAGAACATCACCAGTGTGATCACCCCGGGCATTTCCACTCATATCTGATGATGCGGTCGAAGATCGCTCACGCTTGCCTAGGAGTAACCGTTTCTTTTGAGACTCCCAAGTGAGTTTTTTTACCAATGTTTTAATTTAAAAGAGAGTCCGTAGAGGAGCTCGTGGCTAAGTAATAACAGCCGCACCGGTCGATCCATCAGGTTAAACTACAATTGCCGGGGTCGGTCCGTGGATGGGTGACCATCTTTTCATACCAAGACTCCTCCGTGCCTCGGAAATCACGTTAAGCCGTTGGTCCCGGCATGTCATTCGTGGATCTTTGACAGTCGTTGCGGGTTGTCAAAAGCCCGAAAGTCTGACAACCAGTCTTACCAAGGGGTATCGTATTACCCAGTTAATGGGTTGTGGAGGTCAGATAGGCAGTCGCTCCATGTACTGGTATTCAGTTGCATCCGGTTAGACTGGAAGGCGACCCCAACATAGTTGGGAAAAGGCTAGGCAGGCAGATTTGTCCATGGAGTTTCTTACCCGTTCCTCTCAATAGGAACCTACTACGCTTTGAAATGGGCAACTAGCATCATGTTTTTCGACTGACCGACCCCTCGACATTTCAAAAGTACCTGTAATTGGTTTATTTCAAACTAGCCTCTGCCCGCGACTTCGTGCACGTGAAAAATAAATCAGACACTCAGGAATACTGTAGCTTCCCATCAGTCAAAGAATTTTCGGAATCGGATTAGTAGTTCCGAAGATTATCCCCTACATACAAACTTACAAACAAATTTTACTTCTTTATAATATTATAGTATCGTAAATGCTTTGAGTTTGTGAGCTATTATTAGAGACACATTTTCCAGTTAAAATTTAAATTTTAGTTAGACCTTATTTTCGATTACAGTTTTACAATATAACTCAGCGTTTAACCCGTCTAGGATTATTAAAGGAGATTACGTTCTTATCCCACATAATCCCTTACACAAGCAAAATACTTTGCCTACAACCTTACTTTCGAAACTTCAACAAAATATGTGTCTTAGCTGAAAATGCCTGTTCATCAAAATATATATATTCTCTTGCGCCTCCAAACTAAAAGTAATTCTACTAGATGACTTTTGTTCATGCAGAATAAGCCTAGGAACAAATGAATTGTGAGCCTGGTTAATCCTAGATGGTTCTTATGCCATGGTTTTGTTGAGAGGACGATGATGAAGCCTGAAATTAATCCAGAGTTAATTTGGAAAGACCGAACTGTATTAAAAGTGTTGCAAAGATCCTAATAAGATGTTTTTATTTTGAAAGCGAAATAGCTATTTACCAGTTAATTGCTGGCAGTATTTGGCAAAGTTTTCCTCGGTGTTTTGATGATAATCTGTTTTACAGCAACGATGTTATTCTAAAGATTATTCGGAGTTTGCTCAGTTGTAGATAATCTTTGCAAGTTTTTGAGATCTTAAATGGTAGGGATTATTTGCGAAATGATTATTTGGGTTTAAATCAACTGAGTTGTTGAGTTTTGTAGTGAAAATCTATCTCTAAATAAACTCAAAAAGCATTTATTTCAAATAAACCAATTACAGGCACTTTTGAATTCTGAACGGGTCGGTCAGTCAGAAAGATGAAGCTAGTTGCCCATTCCAAAGCGTAATAGGTTCCTATGGAGAAGAACGGGCAAGAAACTCCACGGACACTCTTTTAAATCAAAATATTGTTACAAAATATTAGTTACATTATTCATTTTGAAAATATACATGTGAGAACAATGTAGAAAGACGTGCACGTTAAAAGCGTCCGTAATAAAAAGATAAAAACTAAAAACAACTAAATTAACCCTTAATTGGGCGCGTGGGGTGTCGTACACCCCAACGCATGTTGCCAGGATCATAACTTAAAAAAAAATTAAATTAGTGCGCTGGTCTTCTAGGTAGCTTCGTAAACGCGTTTGACGTTTACAATACAGTTGCGAGCGGCGCCCGGTTGTGAACGGTTGGGCTTGGAGAGCGTGTTTGGGGTGCACGACACCCCAGGTGACTGTTTGTGTAGTCTAAATTCCGGGTAAGTAAATATTGTTAGTTTGTTATTTTATGCTCTAAAATATTTTTATTAGACTAATAATAATTACAGTAATATTGAATATAGTAAATTTTCAATATCTTGACATTTTTGAGGTTACATTGTGATTTTTGTTTTAGGTTATCTGTAAAATGTCACGTAACTTGAACGATCTGCAAATTGGTCAGGTGTTGGAAGAAGAAGAGAAGGCTATCGATAGTGCATCTGAAAATGAGCAAGAACGTGAAGTTATATTGAGTGATCATGTCAGTGAATCAGAGCAAAGCGAAAACGAATCCAATGATCGATGGAGTAGTGATGATGAGGTCCCATTACAAAACTTTGGCAGCTCTTTTCAAAGTCATGGAAGACGTAATGAATCATTTTACCTCGGAAAGAACGGAAAAACAAAATGGTTCAAACAAGCACCAGACTCTAGGGTAAGAACTCGATATGCTAACATTGTGACAGAAGCTGCTGGACCTAGAGGGCCCGCTAGAGATGCAACGACATTGAGCGAAGTATTTTTGAGTATATTTTCAAGGGAAACTATAGATCTTATTCTAACCTACACGAACGAATATATAATATCCGTTAGAAACAACTTCCAGAGAGAACGTGATTGTAAAGTTGTATCTTATGAAGAGTTACTCGCATTCTTTGGACTCCTTTTTATGTCGGGAGTGCTGCGATCATCGCATTTGAATTATCAAGATTTATGGGCCAACGATGGTACAGGAATCGAATTTTTTTCTAACACAATGAGCTGCAAAAGGTTTCTTTTTATTCTCAGGAGTTTACGTTTTGATAGCCGAGCAACAAGGGAGGAAAGGCAATCATTAGATAAACTGGCGGCTATCAGAGAGTTCTGCATTTTGATGAATGACAATTTTCAAAAATGTTATAGTATGTCTGAGAATGTGACCATTGATGAGCAGTTGCCAGGGTTCCGTGGTAGATTCTGTGCTGTGGTTTATATGCCTAGCAAACCCACCAAATACGGGATAAAACATTTTGCTCTTGTGGACTCCGCAACATACTATTTACAAAAATTTGAAGTTTATGTTGGAGTTCAACCTGATGGACCATTCAAACTGCCCTCTGATACCGAAAATTTAGTGAAACGATTGACAGAACCTATTTCTGGGACTGGAAGAAATGTCACTATGGACAACTGGTTCACCAGTGTTCCATTGGCCAAAGCACTATTGGATGATCACAAGCTTACCATGGTGGGTACACTGAGAAAGAATAAGGCCGAAATACCAAAGTGCTTCCTACCAGATAAAAGACGAGAGGAGACTTCTAGCTTATTTGGTTTCCAAAAAGACATGACTTTGTGCTCATATGTACCGAAACCAAAAAAAGCAGTTTTGCTTTTATCCACAATGCATCACAACGATAATGTTGAAGGTGACAAAAGAAAGCCAGAAATTATTCACTATTATAACAAAACGAAAGGAGGAGTTGACACAAACGACCAAATGTGTGCCAATTATAATGTAGGAAGACGTACCAAAAGGTGGCCGATGGTGATATTTTTCCACCTGTTCAATGTTACCGGTATCAATTCTTACGTATTATATAAAATGAAAATTGACTCCAATATATCCCGAAGGATGTTCCTGAAGCAACTAGCTGTCGATTTAGTCAAACCTCACCAAATATCGAGAGCAAACTTACCAATACTTCCGCGACCGCTGCAAAAACGCCTAAAACGGCAACATGAAAGTCAGGACCAAGTAACTGTTTCTGGAGCAGGCAGATCTTCTTCATATAAAAGGTGCCATATATGTCCGAGAACTAAGGATAGGAAAACAAAGACTAATTGCTCCAAGTGCCATGAACATGTGTGCAATGACCATATGGTAGTAGTCTGCCAAAATTGTAACTCAGAAAACTAGTGTTTATTAAAGTCGTTTTTTCTTGTTATTTTTTTAATTATATATATCAATAAGAAGTTTAAGAGATGAATAATGTGTAAGTCAAAATGTTCTCTTAAATAAAAGTCTGATTTTGCATGTATTTCGTATTTTATTTCAATATTTAATTCTGGGGTGCAACACACCCCGCGCGACCGATAATGCAACTTTTTGGGTGCGCCCAATTAAGGGTTAAAAATGAGCCATGGCAGCTAAGAGTCGTAAGAGTACCAACTGACGGGGCTCGTTCACGAACATGACGCATGGACCAGCACAATATTTAGCTCAACCATTTTGAAGGGAACATAATGATCCAACACACGTGCCACCATCAGGCGAGACATACTCTCAACCGCTAGGGCACATTCGAGTCATTGAAAGACTTTCCCAGTCAACGTTAGCTTTACAAAAGCTGCATAGTGCTCACACATGTGATGATAGTAAGAAATGATTACAATTATTTCTTGATAGGAATTGATTTTCAGTGACAGATTATCAAGTTCTATTGATATCATAGAAGCAAAAATGACATTTTTCTTTGTTGAAAATTAATATTATATGTAACATAATATAAAAGTTCTTGTAGTTCGTTATAACTTTGATCAATATTTTAATAATAGTGTATTTTTTTTTTAATTAAATTATTGATAAGTAAACATTATAATTGGGTACCTAAATGATGGGATTAAGGTAAATTGCGGTTTACGATTTATGACGTATTAAAAAAAAACTACTTAAGTACTAGATCTCGTTCAAACCAATTTTCGGTGGAAGTTTACATGGTAATGTACATCATATATTTTTTTAGTTTTATCTTTCTCTTATTCTAGAAGTTACAGGGGTGGGGGTAGGGGGGGGGGGGGGTGGGGGGGGGTGGGGGGGGGGTGACGACGACACACATTTTACCACTTTGGAAGTTTCTCTCGCGCAAACCATTCAGTTTAGAAAAAAATTATATTAGAAACCTCAATATCATTTTTGAAGACGTATCCACAGATACACACGTATGGGTTTGATGAAAAAATTTTGTTGAGTTTCAGTTCGAAGTATGGGGCACCCCCAAAATGTATTGTTTTTTTTTTTTCTATTTTTGTGTGAAAATCTTAATGCAGTTCACAGGATGTTACTTACCAAGTTTCAACAGTATAGTTCTTATAGTTTCGGAAAAAAGTGGCTGTAACATACGGACGGACAGACAGACAGACATGACGAATCCATAAGGGTTCCGTTTTTTGCCATTTGGCTACGAAACTCTAATAACATAAAAACCCACATCACGACATTTTTTAACAACAATTACACACGAACATCATTGATATCACGAATAGAAACAATCTGTGAATATAAAAAACATATTTATATTTATAAACTTATGATTCTGGACACATTCGTCTACCGTTCACCTTTCGACCAGTGAAACAGACCCACCATTTCTTTCACCAACTCTAAATGCGACGAATAAAGTTGTAAACTTCACTTAGGTACTGAGCTCATATTTAACTGGTCGTGTTAGTGCAGTCACGAAGTATACGAACACGGTAACTTAGATCATATCTGAGTGGGATTTATTTAAGTGAAGTACCGTTTTGCCGTTAAGATGGTGAAGGTATGCCCTGCCGTTGCCAAAGTCGTGCTTTGAACTTTGATGCTGTACATTTAAGATACCTGGAGAATTACGGAGTTTCTTGTGTGTAATTTTGAGGTAATATTTTGTCGTATTTTCTGGAGGGAAATGACGGCTTTTGGGGGTTAGGTTGAGATTTTGTACAACAAATTTCAACTCTGTGACTGCTACACTGTTTAGAAAGGTAATCATAATGTGTACACAATGTACACCTCCACAAAAAATGTTTGTGAAAAAATAAATAAAAGTACAATTGGGATTCATGTCAGGATATTGTACATGTCAGGATTTTCTTCCCCAAAAAATACGCGAAAAAAAGCGTAGAACAATGTGTAATTTCAATAACAAATTGACGTTGTATCACGCGTGACATTTCAGACATTACGTCCGGCGGCATACACGACGGTAGCGGTGAAAAGGTTAAGCCCTCACTAATTAATTTCAACGTAGGTCGTTTATAATGGCTTCCACCATAAGTTTGAATGGTCGCCAAGGACATAAAAACGTATTAATGGTTTATTTCCTCAGTTATCGTCATATGCGAGTCGTGAAACTCATGGATGTGAATTTGTATGTTTAAAGTTTATGGATCAAACAGATTTGTTTTATATTCGAAAAAATGTAAGCTCGAATAAATATGGATTTCGCTTGGAAATTGCGTGCATTCAAAGCCACAGTTAAATTATTTATTTCTAGTATGCCATTAAAAGACACCTTTGAACGTAAAAAAAACAAGAAAATACAATTGTTTCTTGGTGCTCCTTCTAAAAGGTAGTTTCGTAAGAAGATGAATGGGCAAGAAACTCCATAGATGATGTAAGTACCATCGCGGACATTTGCGGTGAACAACTTTTCGACCTTATGACTATGGTTATAAGGTTGAAAAGTGGTTCACCGCTAAATGTCCACCAGCTGTATCTAGTATCAAATGTCTATACTCAATAGGTTTCGACAGGAATAGCAAGTTTGTACCAATTTTGTGCCTCACTTATAATTAAGAGGAACATTATTATCACATTGGCAAAAAAAGAGATATTATTGGCATACCTATCGTTAAATGACCAGAAATAAAGAACTAGGTATTCTTTTTTCTACTTCTAGTTATTCCCATTTTCTAGGGGCTTGTGGCTAAGTAATAACAGCCGCACGGATCGATCGATCAGGTTAACGGTTGGTCCGTGGGTTGGTGACCATCTTTACATATCAAGACCTCTCCGTGTCTCAGAAAGCATGTTAAGCCGTTGGTCCCGGCTGTCATTCGTAGATTTTTGACAGTCGTTACGGGTCGTTGGAAGGCCGAAAGTCCTTAATAAAAGGACATAGTAACTGGGTTGTGGAGCTCAGATAGGCAGTCGCTCCATGTAAAATACTGGTACTCAGCTGCGTCTGGTTAGACTGGAAGCCGACCCCAACATACATAGTTGAAAAAGGCTAGGAAGATGATAAGTTATTCCAATTTTCGCTGTACAAATGTTTCAATTTATTCAAAGCCAATGCTAACAAGAGGAAATGTATTTGTCAATCTCAGGGAAACAAATTGTGTTGTTCGGTTAAATCGATGAGGCCTCTTTGAAATGACACGGTCCCTCCCACGTCACTCTTAAATGTTTCTTTACCTAATATTAATTGCTTTTTCCTTCTCTAAGAAATCGTTACAATTTTAGGAACATCATTTTCACATGAATTAAGTGGTTTTTGTCGTTAATGGGTTGTGGAGGTCAGATAGGCAGTCGCTCCATGTAAAATACTGGTATTCAGCTGCATCCGGTTAGACTGGAAGCCAACATAGTTGGGAAAAGGCTAGGCAGATTGATTGATAAGTGGTTTTTGTCGTAATAGTACCACGCTAACCACTGCAGGGTTATAAGAGCTGTTGGAAGAGCTGTCGGAAAATAAGCTGAACAAAGGAGTAATTATAGGTACTTGTTTTCTATACTATAATCCTAACTAATATTATAAAACGAAAGTAAGTTTGTTTGTTTGTTACCTTTTCACACCTAAACCACAGAACCGATCATCCTGAAATTTTGCATATACGTTGTCAGGTGTACAGAAACGGACATAGGGTACCTTTCATCCCGAAAAAAGGTAGTTCCCGAGGAAACTCAAACTCAAAGCATTTATTTCAATTAAACCAATTACAGGCACTTTTGAATTGTCAAGGGGTCGGTCAGTCAGAAAGATGAAGCTACCTATGGAGAAGAACGGGCAAGAAACTTCACGGAACACTCTTTTAAATCAAGATATGGTTACAAAATAATAACGTTGTTATGATAATAGATGGCACCACGTGTCTTTCGAATCATGATTGAATTATTTATATTACCTAAAAGCAGAGTACAACCCGAATTGATTGTCAAATTCTAAATTAACGCGAGCGAAACCGCGGGCAATATTATAAAGAGGTAAAATTTGTTTGTTTCTCTGGTAGAGGTATATATAATCTCTGAAACTCAAGTCGGATTTGGAAAATTATTTAAGGATATAGGCTATTTAACATCACGCTCCGACACTTAAGAACCG
Source organism: Cosmia pyralina (assembly GCA_946251885.1). Taxonomy (NCBI): domain Eukaryota; kingdom Metazoa; phylum Arthropoda; class Insecta; order Lepidoptera; family Noctuidae; genus Cosmia; species Cosmia pyralina. Next base: position 6,674,831 of record OX276342.1, read on the forward strand.
AGCAAAAAGAAAAAAGTCAGAAAGAACGCTAAGCGAAAACGAAGTGCGGGTGGGCGATGCGATGCAACGAGGTGGGTTGGGGGAACAAGAAATTTCACGCGGACGAAGTCGCGGGCAGAAGCTATTCTTCTATTAAAAAAATATATAATTTGTTTGTTTGTATCTTTGGATCTACTGATCCGATTCCAAAAATTCTTTCACTATTGGGAAGCTACAGTATGTCCGAGTGTCACAGGATATATTTTATGTAAAAACAACAAATTTCACGCGGACGAAGTAGCGGGCAGGAGACAGACGAAGTAGCGGGCAGGACTCAGACGAAGTAGCGGACAGGAGACAGACGAAGTAGCGGGCAGGACTCAGACGAAGTAGCGGGCAGGAGACAGACGAAGTAGCGGGCAGGACTCAGACGAAGTAGCGGGCAGGACTCAGACGAAGTAGCGGGCAGGAGACAGACGAAGTAGCGGACAGGAGACAGACAAAGTAGCGGGCAGGACTCAGACGAAGTAGCGGGCAGGAGACAGACGAAGTAGCGGGCAGGACTCAGACGAAGTAGCGGGCAGGAGACAGACGAAGTAGCGGGCAGGACTCAGACGAAGTAGCGGACAGGAGACAGACGAAGTAGCGGGCAGGACTCAGACGAAGTAGCGGGCAGGAGACAGACGAAGTAGCGGGCAGGACTCAGACGAAGTAGCGGGCAGGAGATAGACGAAGTAGCGGGCAGGAGCCAGACGAAGTAGCGGGCAGGAGACAGTATGTATTTGCCAATTTTATTGTAATCCCAGTTCGGGCAGTGTTATTAAGTTTTTCCATCTGGAATTTCTCAGTAGCAGCTCGGAGTCTGGATGTGTGCCCGGTTGATGACAATAGGCGCGCCCCCTATTACGTGGGACTTGAACATAACTGGCGAAATGGGGGTGTGCTATAAGTACACTTCTGGCTTACCCTTCGGGGGAAAAAGTCGTGATGTTATAAAAAGAAAGAAAGAAAAATATTTTATTTGGGACACGCACAGGAAAAACAGTTAAGAAGGAGCACATAAAAGTAAGTAGCAAAATAAAGATTAAAAAACAAAAAAATAATAAAAATTCATACTAAAAAAAGACCTGTGCGAGGCTATCTCAGCATAAAGCTGCGATATTTAAAATATAAATACCGCAACGCTGCTAGTATTCTGATAGGTCCTGTGTGATGCCACGGGCACACCCACGGATATCTATAAATCCCTAGGGGAATATCATAAAATACAAGAACAGGTACCTACAAGTATAAATAAAAACTTTTTTACAAAAAAATACAACCGACTTCCAAAAACAACACTACAAAGTGAAAAATAACTTTAATTTCGGAAGTCGGTGTCTGGTTAAATGTATTTTCGTTTTTTGCCACCGACTTCCGAAATTAAAGTTATTTTTCACTTTGTAGTGTTGTTTTTGGAAGTCGGTTGTCTTTTTATTTGTAAAAAAGTTTTTATTTTTCACTTTTTGGTTGTGGTACCTACCCCACACAAATTCAAATACCACTACCTGCAAAAGAAAGTAGAACATCATCCATATAAAAGTGGGGACAAATACGTATTATTGAAGCTAACCCAAAAACTACCCAAACAAAGTTAATCACTTTTATATGGGACCAACTTTGAGGTATAGCCTCTAGAATAAAACAAAAATTTTTCAAATCGGATGACCCTGTAAAAAGTTATGCGTGATCATACATAAAAAAAAACACGTGTCGAATTGAGAACCTCCTCCTTTTCTTTCGTCGGTTAAAAAGAAAAGAAAAAACAAAAACCATAAATAAGTAGTTTGTACGTTATGTTGTGTTTATTATAATCTGAGATGGGAGATCGCTTACGCACGTTACTATGTTTAGTACCCAATTGTAAGTTAGATATATTCAAGGTAGGTACTAAATCGTAAAATAATTCAAGAGACACAAAAATCTCATTATCTATGACAATGTAAATTCAAAATTCTGTAACATAGGACCTAATAATATGGAAATGGAACGTTTTCGCCGCCCACTTCGCAGCTGTATATTTTCTTGCGGTAAAATAAAATTGTGGGTCTCCCCGGATAATTGGTAAGAACATAAATTGCCACCTCCGCAGTTGCGGGTTTTCCCTATCCACCATTATCCGCTATTATTGAAGAAAAAAAGAATAAGCAAGTGTGTCGATACAGAGAGCTTAGTGGACAAAAAAGCGAGGGTAGTATTGTGACTTTTTTAGGGTTCCATACCTCAAAAGGAAAAAAACGGAACCCTTATAAGATCACTCGTGTGTCTGTTAGGCAAATGATGATAAAAAAAAAATTGTTTAAAGCTGCTTTTCGTGTATATGTGTGACACCGCGTTGTTTTTCTAAACTACACAACTTATTTTGATGCGGTTTTCACCATCATTTAGATAATTTATTCTGGAAGGATTATATGTACTAAACTTACCTTTAAGTCATAACGAAATCTCGGTGTTTTGTCAAGCCGTAAAAACCGTGCGAAGAAGGGGCGAGTCGCTAGTTTATTAAGGGGACTACAGGACTTAAAGCGCGGTTATTGTCGGACTGCACAGAAAAAGAAAGAGAAGCGCGATGACACAACCCTGGTAATTTATTGCAAAAGATGAAGCAATTATCTATTGACAAAAAATCTATTGATTGGACTAAAATAATATAAAACACTATTACTTTATTAAGTTGCTTGTAGAGTAATCTGACAAAAAAACTTTTTTACAAAAAAAATACAACCGACTTCCAAAAACAACACTACAAAGTGAAAAATAACTTTAATTTCGGAAGTCGGTGTCTGGTTAAATGTATATCAGTTTTTTGCCACCGACTTCCGAACTTAAAGTTATTTTTCAATTTGTAGTGTTGTTTTTGGATGTCGGTTGTACTTTTTTTGTAAAAAGTTTTTATTCTTCACTTTATCACTACCTGCAAAACAAACTAGAATATCATCCATATAAAAGTGGGGAAAAAATACGTATTATTAAAGCTAACTCAAAAACTACCCAAGCAAAGTTAATCAATTTTATATGGGACCAACTTTGAGGTATACCCTCTCGAATAAAACAATTTTTTTTCAAATCGGACGACTGTAAAAAGTTATGCGTGATCATACATAAAAAAAAAAACATACGTGTCGAATTGAGAACCTCCTCCTTTTTTTCGTCGGTTAAAAAATCAGAAAGATTGCATGTATATTAGTATGGTTTCTAATCGTCAAAAGAAATTTTTAGAGGTATCTTCGAGATTTTTTCTATCATATAAAATTAGTTATATTACGTTTTCAACACACTAACTAGCATATATCCTGAAGAATATCATACTTATATTTTTCTGATTTTGATTACTGCAGTAGATCATATACTTTTTTTAAGCATTATAAGACTTGCGTTTAGGTTCTGTAGTCCCCTTAAATAAAATGAATTAACTTTTACCAACGAATGTTCCTTGATATTTTTCCAACGCCTCTCGTTTGGGGTTGATTTCTAAAGGTTTTTTTTTAAAGTACCTATCGTTGAATTAATTAGAAGGCTCTTTACGTTTTTAAGTCAGAGTTTATAATTAAGTTTTTGTTGTTTGTAACCTTAATTTTATTCAGTGTTTTTTTAAATGATTCTATGAATAATTTTATGTTACTTTCTAATTATTAATACTTATTAAATGTTTGCTAGAATCAAATTAATTATTGAGAGGGGCTTGTGGCTAAGTAATAACATCCGCTCGGGTCGATCAGTCAAGCTAAGCTACGCTTGCCACGGTAAACCATGGATGGGTGACCATCTTTACATATCGTGACCTAAAAAGTCTGGGCTGTCATTCTTGGATCTTTGACAGTCGTTACGAGTCGTCGAAGGGGTATCGTGTTACCCAGTAACTGGGTTGTGAAGGTCAGACAGGCAGTCGCTCCATGTAAAATGCTGGTATTCAGCTGCATCCAGTTAGACTGGAGACTGGAAGCCGACCCTAACATAGTTGGGAAAAGGCTAGGCAATTCAGAATGGTTGCACCTATTTGGAAAATTTTGTTGTGTTTGTAATTGTCAGGACAAGATTTGTAAAAGTAAATGTTTGAAAAGTTGCCGCGAAAATTGGAAAATTCAGGAAAATTGAAAGTGCATTTTCTATGGGAATTTTGTATGGATAAGTCAGCTTGTTTATATTTCAACTCTAACACAATGCTAATAAAGGTAAAATTAAATTACTGACTAGTTAGGTACAACCCTAAGTACAAACAAATGACGTCAGAAGTCAACTGGCATAAATGGCATTGTGAGAATTAATTAATAATATTTTGATTTGAAATATTAATAAAACTGTATTTAGGTTTTTAGGCCGCGTGAACAACAAACGTATATGTGAGAATGACAAACAACGGACAGTAAGCCGACGTACGCACGGACGTAAAAATATCGCGGCGGGATTTTTTCGCGCACTGGATTTTAAACTCTCGCTGTTGAGCCGAGCGTTGAGAATCCAAATTAACAACAACAGTGTGCATTCTAGCGCGTCGAAAAAACACTGTTAGATTTTCAACTCTCGGCGCAAAGCAGAGTGTTGAAAATTCAGTGCGCGAAATAAAATCACCGCGGTAATTTTACGTCCGTGCGAACGTCGACTAAGTCGGCTCAAGCCGGCTACTGATGTTGTTTTTACTTACATTTTGAACTTAACACCGTGGTCTAATTAAATTAATTGAACCACAGATTAATACAGATGGGACAATTCAGTGTGGGCTGCCGCGCACCGGCCAGCTCGTACGTTAGTTCGTAACTCACTGATGCGCCGCGTCGTAAAAGAAGACAACCCCAACAGAAGGTATAATCGTTTTAGACCGATTCGCAAAATATTAATGCAAAATCAATATAGGAGTATGATATATACATATAATAATGAATGTAAAGTGTAAGTATATGATGTAAAATATCTGTAGCGTTCATTATGTCACTCATTTGTTCGGAAAAGTGGACGGCGCCCACTGTCGTCGGCGCGACGGCGCGTTCGTGTTCGCCGAACAAAACGAACGCGACCGTCGCGGGTTCTCGCAGTAACGGTTTTAGCTCACAGTCGGCGGCCGACTATACGTTAGATGTGAACGTGGCTTTAGACCTACAATTTTCATTTACTTCAAATAGCAAATGTAAAAGGTTCCGAGACTGGCTTTTGCAGATAATTGTTTCAAGTCTAGTGGATTTTGATTTTAATTTAATCTCTGTTATTAACGTTCCAACGAGGGCTATCCCTTGTGCCTTAACCATTTAAATTTTAACCAAAATTAAATGTAAGCCAGTGTCTAGAATTTTAGGGTTCCGTACGTCTGAATAAAAAAAACGGAACCCTTATAGGATCATTCGTATGTTTCGTCTGTCACAGCCAATTTGCTCCGAATCTAATCGACCGATTGAGTTGAAATTTGGTAACTACACATACTCGTACGAATTTCTGTGCTGTATAGAGGGTGAAATTTTAATCGTTTTAATCCTCTTAAGGGGTCATTGTACTCATCATTATGAACAACTTTTACTATGGGACCAAACCTGAAATCGCAAAAAAAAATCAGCTGCTCCCTACATATTGAAGAGTTAAATGTAGATAAATGTACTGAACAGCTGATTTTTTTTCTGCGATTTCAGGTTTGGTCCCATAGTAAAAGTTGTTCATGATGATGAGTACAATGACCCCTTAAGAGGATTAAAACGATTAAAATTTCACCTTGTATACAGACGTGTAATGTAAATAAATGAATTTTGAATACAGGGGTCACTTTTGGGAGGCTAACAAGAAATTGAAAAATAAAATTTTGAATACTGTACGGTGAGAAATTAAAATTATAATTAGTAATAACTATTTTCAAATAAATCGTTTTAAAGTTATTTGAGAAAGAAAATAGATGAAAATTTAACCATCAAAATACATAAAATAGTTCTATTACTTATATTACAGGAAAACCTATAGGAAGTATATGGTCCTACAATAACATGATAAATCTCTCAATATTGTGCGTACAAACTTACATTTTATGTAAGTTGTATGTGAGAACATTTTATTGAACTAGAAAGAAAGAAAGAAAGAAAAATATTTTATTTGGGACACGCACAGGAAATACAGTTAAAAAAGAGCAAATAAAAGTAACAAAATAAACATTAAAAAGCAAAAAAACAAAAAAAAGAAATCAGAATAAAAAAAAAAAAGAGATCTGTGCGAGGCCAAAAAGGCTCCCATCTCAGCATAAAGCTGCGATATTTAAAAAATAAATACCGCAACGCTGGTATTCTGATAGGGCCTGAGTGATGCCACGGACATACCCACGGATATCAATTAAAAATAGCAAGGGGAATAAAATCAAATAAAATAAAATACAAATACTAGAATACTTGAAAAGAAAAAAACAAAAACCGTCAATAAGGTGTAAAGATCGACTCACGCTTGACGCCCGACGGTCCAACCTCACTTGTCTATGCTATAGACTATTGTCTATATTTATGACAAGCGATGAGACCATGCATGAGACGCGGGCGCAGGCGACTGGCTGTCAATGTGCATTAATGTAAAAAAGGAAGTAAAGTCACACAAATAAACAAAAAGTGAATAATAAATACGACAAGAAAATGGTGCAAATAAATAATATAAAGTATTGTTGTGTGTATATCTGAATGTGTTGTGTTGTGTAAGTCGTAAACTACCTACAATGTTAAGTTGTTCTTGGGATAAATTTATCCCAACTACGGCATCCTTCATTGTGCGTGGTCCGACACGCACTTGGCCGATTTTTAATACAGTGGTTGTTCAGAAGCCTTAGGTGGTGGACTATTCCACTAAATAAGTAGGTACTTCTGAAACTAATTTTGGACATTATGTACCTACCTAAGTACTGGGGCCGTACTATGACGTAAAAAGATCATGGATCCATCATGGTTCCGTTGAGAAAAAAGGATGGTGCTATAGATCGTATACGTATAGCTCCGTCTCTCTCTCACACTGGAACCATGACGGACCCGTGATCTTTTTCTGATTTTAAAGGAAAACGTAGTGTGCAATCCTGCCGTCAATCTGCCTAGCCTTTTCCCAACTATGTTGGGGTCAGCTTCCAGTCTAACCGGATGCAGCTGAATACCAGTATTTTACATGGAGCATATCTGTCCTCCAAAACCCAGTTACTGAGTAACACGATACCCCTTGGTAAGACTGGTTACCAGACTTTCGGGCTTCTGACGACCCGTAACGATTGTCAAAGATCCACGAATGACAGCCAAGACCAGCGGCTTAATGAGCTTTCCGAGGCACGGAGGGGATATAGAAGGTCACGTTCTATAAATTATGCCTATCTAAGTCGGTAAAGGGCCAGATTTTGTCTTTAGCCTACAAAATCTGCAATTCAAAACCTAAATCCCTAACTTTGTCGTCTGAGAAAGCCTTTACAAAAGAGCAAAAGTTGTTGTCTGTCTTTTTACCTTGTTTGCGAACCGCGTAAAGGACTATTCGTTCAGCCGGCAGTCGGTAGTTCCCAGAGATTACGACACAACCGACTAATTAAGTTCAATTAGTAACATCTGCTCTAGATATACTTGTTAGCATAGGGCTCTGACCTTTGTGAATGGTACTATTATTTACCTTATTTTTCTTTGAAGATCAATTAGGGATCTATTGGTGGACTGTACGATTTTTAACCGACGAAAAAAAAGGAGGAGGTTCTCAATTCGACATCATGTATATTATATAATCTACATACTTTTTACAGTAGTCCGATTTAAAAAAAAATTGTTTTATTCGAGAGGGTAATCCTCAAAGTTGGTCCCATATAAAATGTATTAATTTTGCTTGGGTAGTTTTTGAGTTAGCTTCAATAATAGAGTATTTTTCCTCACTTTTTATGTGGATGATGTTCTAGTTTCTTTTGCAGGTAGTGGTATTAGAATTTGTATGAGGTAGGTACCACAAACAAAAAGTGAAAAATAAAAACTTTTTTACAAAAAAATACAACCGATTTCCAAAAACAACACTACAAAGTGAAAAATAACTTTTATTTCGGAAGTCGGTGGCAAAAACGAAAATACATTTAACCAGACACCGACTTCCGAAATTAAAGTTATTTTGCACTTTGTAGTGTTGTTTTTAGAAGTCGGTTGTATTTTTTTGTAAAAAAGTTTTTATGTAAGTACTGATTTTTTATCAAGCGATACCCCTCGGTGCCTCGGAAAGCACGTTAAGCCGTTGATACCGGCTGTCATTCGTGAATCTTTGACAGTTGTTACGGGTAGTCAGAAGCCCGAGTCTGACAACCAGTTAGACAGACAACAACTTACCAAGGGGTATCGTGTTACCCGGTAAATGGGTTGTGGAGTTCAGACAGACAGTCACTCCATGTAAAATTCTGGTATTCAGGTGCATCCGGTTAGACTGGAAGCCAACCCCAACATAATTGGTAAAGGCTAGACTGATAATGATGATAATTATCGAAATGTGGGCCTGTGGAAATGCGAAAGTGAGTTTGTTTGTTTGTTACACTTTCACGATAAAACGGCTGAACGGATTCGGATGAAAGACGGATAAGTAGCGGGGGACTTGGACAAGGACATAATTAGGCTACTTTTCATCCTGGAGCGCAGACGAAGTCGCGTGCAAAAGCCAGTATTCTATAGTTTCAATATGAGTGATGTAACCAATACCTACCAGTTTTGTAACAATATTTTATTTGAAAAGAGTGTCCACGGCATTTCTTGCCCGTTCTTCTCCATAGGAACCTACTACGTTTTGGAATGGGTGACTAGCTTCATATTTCTGATTGACCGTCCCCTTGACGATTAAAAAGTGCCTGTATAACTTTCATAAAAAAACTTAACAGCTTCTGAAGTCGGTGCCAAGCTAAAGTGCATTGAAGAATTGAAGACACCGATTTTTTTTTTCTTCAAACCCATACGTGTGGGGTATCTATGGATAGGTCTTCAAAAATGATATTGAGGTTTCTAATATCATTTTTTTTTCTAAACTGAATAGTTTGCGCGAGAGACACTTCCAAAGTGGTAAAATATGTCCCCCCCCCCCTGTAACATCTAACTTGTATGATAAAACTAAAAAAAATATATGATGGTACATTAACCATGTAAACTTCCACCGAAAATTGGTTTCAACTAGAGCTAGTAAGTAGTTTTTTTTTAATACGTCATAAATCGTAAACCGCAATTTACCTTTCATTCAATCAAATGAACTACAAGAACTTTTATATTTTACTTTACAATCATTTAGTTGCTTACTAGAACACTCTTTCACTAATGAAAATATGTCGCCTACATAATAATGGTCTTAGCTAGAAAAAACACAGAATGTAACTTAGCAAATTAGGGGCCAAAAAACAAACAGTATGCCGCAGTACCGCCCAAAAAGAAACTGCGCTCACTTAAGCTGAAAACTAGTTAGCAGCTTAGTTCCAGCAGCATTTGCAGCGCTGCAGCGCTGAATTTCAGCACAACTTTCGTGTTAACTTACATGTGACGTAATCTAGTTACTGCATGACTGGGTAAGTACCTGAAACAAATATTATTTACATTAATATCATGTTTTAAGTAACACGTTAGTAATTTTTAGGGTTTCGTATCTAAATGGTGCCAAAGGGACTAAGCCTCCGCTGTCCGTCCGTCTGTCACAGGGCTGTTTCTTTTGACATTCAAGCACACATTGACATGAACATAGGGTACCTTACAAAGGTACGTCAGCCTCATCATATCCTAATCTAACTAATTATTACCCGTAATTATAATATTATGAGTACAAATATATTATTGCGTTAGTGAAGGAGATAGTGATGCAGCAACCATTTCGTAAATTAGTTTCGCTTCCACGCACAATGGTCCACATGAAGGACTACGTGCGGAAACCAAATCCTTAACATAGAACATAGTTTCGCTTCTCCCGAATTAGGTGTAGATAATATTATAATGAAATAATCATACATATTAACTTTTAACTCCCGCATCACTATCTCCCTCTCTCTCTTGTTCTTTTCACATTCTACCAGCAAATGTTGGACATCTTCGAACAAATAATAAAAATAAAATAAAGTTAAAATTAAAGTGGGTCCCCATGCTCTCCATGCAAGAAACGTGCTTTTTCGGCGTTTTTAGAAAATATTTTTAAATATTGTATGGTGTTACGGAACCGTTTTGTGCGAGTTCGACACACACTTGACATCAATACTTAAAATATTTTTCTGTCAGTAAATTCACAGTACCAACCCAGAGATTAAAACCGGCGAAGAAAAACATTGGGAGGAGACCGGCATAGAACCAAAAAATCAAAGACATGGTGAATTGGTGACATCTACCACCCCGCACTGGGCACGCATGGTGGATTACGGCCCACTCCCTCGAGGAAGCCTGTGTCACTGCTAATATTCCCATTACAGGCTGATTATGCTAACCCAGGAATCTGTATTTGTGCCCGAAATCGTCCAATTATTTCGTAGAATTAGTAGCGGAACTTGCGAAACATAGGGAACATCAGTTATCATCATAATCTGCCTAGCCTTTTCCCAATTATATTGGGGTTGGCTTCCAGTCTAATCAGATGCAGCTGAATACCAGTATTTTACGTGGAGCGACTGCCTATCTGACCTCCACCAACCCAGCTACTGGGTAATACGATACCCCTTGGTAAGACTGGTTGTCAGACTTCCGGGCTACAAGGAAGCCGTTGTTAGGGAACATCAGTTTACTATAATATTATATTATTATGTTCATACACCTCTGCCTACGCCTTTGCAGACTTCAAACGTACTTATGTTACGTTTCCCGTGATGTTACAAAAAAAATTACCTAATTGTATTTAACTAAACCGTAAACTTTTCGGAAAAATAAGGTGAGTTCTACTTCCTACGTTTTCACAAACAATTTATAAAACCATCTCGCTATGCATCGTTTAGACAAGACTGTGGCTTAGACATGAAACATAAATCACCTCTCTAAACAAAGGAAGCTTAAGATTTTGGTAAATCACAACCTCGGACGGGAATGGCGTAACAATCGTGTTGTATCCAGTTCCGGATTGCGGAATGTAAAGGGTTTGTTTGTAATAATAGGTCTTTACCTATGAAATTGCCGTTTTGTATGAAACAATTTAAACGAATTTTTTTCATGCATTTTTTATTTGTATTAATCGAAGTAATCACCCATGCAATCAATGCATCTTTGCCAACGCAGTTGCAGTTTATTGATGCCCTTCTTAAAGAAATCAGCTGGACAGGAGGCAACAAATTCTTCAAAGGCATTTTGTACTGCCTCTCGGGTATTGAATTTTTTTCCCGCCAAGAAGTTATCCAAATTCTGGAAAAAGTAGTAGTCTGTAGGCGCAAGGTCTGGTGAGTAGGGCGGATGACGGAGAGCTTCCAATCCCAGTTCTTGCAACTTGGAGACCGTCTGCTGTGCAGTATGAGGTCGCGCGTTGTCGTGCAGGAGCAGCGGAGACGAGCGATTGACCAATGCTGGTTGGAGATGTGCCAGCTTCTCCATCATTGTGTTCAGTTATTCACAGTACACATCTGAAGTAATGCTCACCTCGTTTGGTAAGAAGCTGTGATGAATCACACCGGCGCTAGACCACCAAACAGTGACCATCACTTTTCTAGGCGTAAGTTTTCGTTTAGGGCATTGTTTAGGTGCTGAACCAGGATCCAACCAACTTGCTGAGCGCTTGCGGTTATCAAACAGAATCCATTTTTCATCGCAGGTAACAATGCTGTTCAAAATTCCTTCATTTGTGTGTCTGTTGAGCAGTGCAAGGCACGTCTCGACGCGTACTTCGCGCTGGCGATCATTGAGTTCGTGGAGCACCCATTTGTCAAGCTTTTTTACCTTGCCAATTTGACGCAAATGGACCAATATTGTTTTGACGCTAACGTCGAAAGCTGCTGCTAATTCAGCCGTAGATTGTGTATCATCAGCTTCCACAATCGCCTTTAATTCGTCATTGTCGACCAAAGTCTTCGGACGACCGCGAGGTTCATTTTTCAGGTCGAAATTTCCAGAACGGAAGCGAGCAAACCAATAACAAGTGATGCGTTGGTTTGCAGTGTTAGCTCCGTAAACGTCGTTGATGTTGCGTGCCGCTTGTGCCGCGTTGCTGCAACGACGGTACTCATATTCCATAATTACTCGAATTTTTAACGTATCCATGATGACGAAAAAGATTGAAATGCGATGAAAATGTAACACTAATCAATAAACAAATGACTACTTTTGGAAAAAAAAAATCCATGTTTTTAAAATAAAATTAATTTGAAATTAGAATTCTTAGCCAAACAAAAATTATTTTGATTTGAAATGGCCAGTACTGCAGAACGGCAATTTCATAGGTAAAGACCTAAATATAATACAAGGAATATTGAGCGTGTTATTATTAGAATCGCAAGCAATTTCGGTAACAGAAGATAATTACTTACAGACGAATTGAGAATGTCCTCTTTTTAAAAAAAAATCGGTTAACAATAACATTTCTAGTAGGTACGCACGGCTACAGATCAAGCTATACATTTCCAGTATAAGCTGATCTCGCTTTGTATAGGATTTCCTTACAATGAGAGGTCAGTGTAAACTGGAAATTTATAGCTTGATGTGTAGCCGTGTGTACGTAGTTTCCTGTTTACTGAGAAAATATAGGGAACATATATATATTTGTAGCTAAGTATTTACTATAACTAATGCTTTGATTGAAATGTATAAAAATAACTTTTGCTTCACGCACTACCGTCGTCGAACATAGGCACTTTGTTCGACGACACTACTTTCCGCCTCGCTGCTTCCCTGCGACTAGGAGCTCCTTCTTGTTCTCCTCATCGCTGTCACTGTGGCGAAGTTGTCAACAGCCTCGGACACCACGGCCTGTCTTGCAGCCGAAGTGCGGGTCGCTTAGCACGGAACGCGAACATCAATGACATCATCCGACGAGCCCTTGTCACCGTCGGCGTTCCAGCTGTATTAGAACCCAATGGCTTGGCACGCGACGATGGCAAGAGACCGGACGGCATGTCTTTATTTCCATGGAAGTTGGGAAGGCCTTTAGTGTGGGACGCAACGTGTGTCGATACTCTTGCGCCATCCCATCTTCCTGGCTCTGCGTGCTGTGCTGGCACTGCTGCTGCCGCTGCGGAAAACCTCAAGCGGCGGAAGTATAATAACCTTATCGGTAATTATATTTTCGAGCCGTTTGGGGTTGAAACCCTTGGGCCGTGGGATCCGAGTGCTCATAGTTTGTTCAACGAAATCTCCAAACGGCTGGTTGACACTTCCCGTGACCCAAGGGCTGGCTTTTACCTTGGCCAGCGGCTTAGCATTGCCATACAACGTGGCAATGCCGCCAGTCTCTTGGGTACTTTACCAGTCGACAGCGATGCGGAGGAATTTTTCGACGCCATATTTTAGTTTTTTAATAGTATTAGTTATGTTAGTATATAATTTTGTTATTTTTAGGTTATGTTTACAGTTAAATAAATAACTTCACCATAAAAGTTATTTTTCGCTTTGAAGCGTCGTTTTGGGAGTGGATTTTTCACTTTTTAGTTGTGGTACTACCCCATACAAATTCAAATATCAAGTAATATAATAAAAAGTAGGAAAAAAATACGTATAAAATAAAACGAATCTAACTGAAAAACTACCCAATCAAAGTTAATAAATTTTACATGCGACCAACTTCGAGGTAATACCCTCCCGAATAAAATAAGAATCTTTCAAATCGAACGACTCAGTAAAAAGTTATGCGTGGTCATACATACATAAAAAAAAATATATACTTATCAACTTGAGAACCTCACAATAATGTTCCAGCTCTATTCACGAGCAATTTCGTTACCTCAAAGACTGTGACGGTCACAGCTCTTCAGTGTCAGTCTGTTAGCAGTTCTAACGTGACTTGTTTGAGAAGCTCTTGTATGGCTGCGCCGAATATCGGGAGATCCGAATACCAGCCGGCCTATCACTTTCACGGCAGATGGTCGATGCACCTGGTGCGGGGTTGTTGAAGTGTGGTCTCTTGGATAAAAGGTAGATAGGGCGAATTATGATAAATAATGAGTGACTACTAAGCTTTTTTAGGAAATTTGTATTTCGAAAGGATTAAGTTTTTAGAATTTTTTAATCGATTTCAAAAAAGGAAGAGGTTATAATATTCGTCTGTATGTATTATTTCACCATGCGGGCACAGTGCGGGTTGGTAGATGTCTCATGTCTTAGAATTTTTGGTTCTAGGACATGCCAATTTCCTCATGATGTTTTCCTTCACCGTTTTGAGAGCAGTGGTGATGAAATTATTTACAAAGTAAAGCGCCTGGCTGGGTTACTCCCTCCATCCCACTCCATCTCACTGAGAGGAGGTCTGTGTCCCAGCAGCAGTGGGAACAATAAAGGCTGATTATGTGTGTTATGTATGTATTACTATTTTTAATGTGTGTTTTATGGACCGATTTTGAAAATTGTTTTTCATTTGGTAGAAGAAAGAAAAGAAAGAAGAAAGAAAAACTGTTTATTCACATGAAAGTGACGCACATTACATAGTTATCTTATATGTAGGCTTAAAAACTAAAACAAAACGGAAATTTGCGTCACTTCCGCGCGAAACGGCTAACGCTGAGCATAATAGCGTGGCCCGTACACGAAGGCACGAATTTTAAAAGAATTTTAAACATTAAAGAAGAATTTTCCTTTCCTCTCAAATGTGAGTATTTATTTATAGTATATGTGTATTTATTTAGGTATATGTTAATTTATGTTTTCCGTTATACGTGTAGGTATATTTCATATTTTAGTTTAAGACTTTACATAATCATATGTTTCTCTTCTTGTTCTCACACACTATTGTCAAAATTTCTTTTTCATTTCTCCTTTCGCAGGTCTGCTGGAAGAAATTTCTTAAGAAATAAGCATTACCTTTGTACTCCAAATTATAAATATGATGTATCTCTATGTATTTTTCTGTGTGTACATAAATAGTAAAATAAATAAATAGAAAGAAAGAAAGAAAAGTATTTATTGTGACTCGCACAGGAAGATCACCAACTAAAATAAAACACAATAACAAAAGTTTGAAAACAAAAATAAATAAAAAAAGTTGAGAGGTGTCAAGGGACACCCGGATGGAACGAAGTTCCTTTCGATTAATTAGTGAAGGAATTGTAATATTTTTTTTTTTTTTTGTTATATCTGGCTTGCTTTCTATAAGAGAGAGAGAGAGAGACAGACAGAGAAACATGCTTACGTCGCACAGCTTACAATAGCTTACTATAGCAAAAAGTGTCGTTACAACTCTTCGTGAGATTTTTTTCCGTCTAGCCCCCTTTCACAACGCGCGATAAGGAACTTCGTTCCAAAAAAATGAAATTGCATAAAAAAAAAAACAGAAAGTCCTGTACGAGGCCAAAAGGCCCATACCTCAGCATGATGCTGCGACAAAATGAATAAGAAGCTTTCGTTGTGGTCCGGTGTGTAAGTGAAACACTTACACTCCTAGCTAAACCACGTTTCGATGTAGGGCCTTATCAAGATACATTTTATATTGTGGATAACAGCAGTGAGTTATAAAATTCATAACAATACATATAATTTCACGACAAAAAGATACACTCATTCATAAAAGTAACATCAAAAAAACTTTTTTACAAACAAATACAACCGACTTCCAAAAACGGTGTCTAGTTAAATGTATTTTCGTTTTTTGCCACCGACTTCCGAAATTAAAGTTATTTTTCACTTTGTAGTGTTGTTTTTGTAAGTCGGTTGTATTTTTTTGTAAAACAGTTTTTATTTTTCACTTTTTAGTTGTGTACCTACCCCACACAAATTCTAATACCACTACCTGCAAAACAAACTAGAACATCATCCATATAAAAGTGTGGAAAAAATACGTATTATTGAAGCTAACTCAAAAACTACCGAAGCAAAGTTAATCAATTTTATATGGGACCAACTGTGATGTATACCCTCTCGAATAAAACAAAAAAAAAATCCAAATCGGTCCAGCCATCTTCGAGGGTTCCGACGAATTGAGAACCTCCTCCTTTTTGAAGTCGGTTAAAAAGGACAATGACAATAAATTATTTAACCGCACCCCAGTTGATCCATATTTAAATTCGAACAAAAATATCTTGTTCCAAGCTTATCTATATCTACAAAAAGTTTTGAGTAAGTCTGTCAACATTTCAACAATAGCTGGTTTTTTTTTTTTCACGAACATTTTTATAAACGGGCGAGTGAATGAACAATGTACGAGTAAGAATGAAATAATAATATCAGGAAACTTATTTATATGTATGGTCACGTTCCTTCCAGACTAACTGAACTTTAAGCAGTTTTTGTTAAAATATCGTGTAATATAACCGTCGCGACATGGGTATACCTAACCTGCAATGGGTCGCTTCACGAATTAACTTTATGTAACACGGCCTATGGGTGCTTACATAATCATTGCAATAACTATTGGTAGGTACAGTGTTTGTCTTAAAGTCAGTGGTTGAGTTCCTAATACAAAGTCAGACATTTGACATGCAAAACATTACAATGTAGGTGTTTAATGCTACAGTATAATATTTACTTCCAATGGCATGTTTCAAATTATACATATTAGGTCATTACCTATGAAATTGCCGTTCTGCAGTACTGGCCATTTCAAATCAAAATAATTTTTGTTTGGCTAAGAATTCTAATTTCAAATTAATTTTATTTTAAAAACATGGATGTTTTTTTCCAAAAGTAGTCATTTGTTTTTTGATTAGTGTTACATTTTCATCGCATTTCAATCTTTTTCGTCATCATGGATACGTTAAAAATTCGAGTAATTATGGAATATGAGTACCGTCGTGGCAGCAACGCGGCACAAGCGGCACGCAACATCAACGACGTTTACGGAGCTACCACTACAAACCAACGCACCACTTGTTATTGGTTTGCTTGCTTCCGTTCTGGAAATTTCGACCTGAAAAATGAACCTCGCGGTCGTCCGAAGACTTTGGCCGACAATGACGAATTAAAGGCGATTGTGGAAGCTGATGATACACAATCTACGGCTGAATTAGCAGCAGCTTTCGACGTTAGCGTCAAAACAATATTGGTCCATTTGCGTCAAATTGGCAAGGTAAAAAAGCTTGACAAATGGGTGCCCCACGAACTCAATGATCGCCAGCGCGAAGTACGCGTCGAGACGTGCCTTGCACTGCTCAACAGACACACAAATGAAGGAATTTTGAACCGCATTGTTACCTGCGATGAAAAATGGATTCTGTTTGATAACCGCAAGTGCTCAGCAAGTTGGTTGGATCCTGGTTCAGCACCTAAACAATGCCTTTAACGAAAACACCCCTAGAAAAGTGATGGTCACTGTTTGGTGGTCTAGCGCCGGTGTGATTCATCACAGCTTCTTACCAAACGGGGCGAGCATTATTATTAGGTGGTACCAATTGTGAAGAGTAAAACCGGTGACCTAAGCGACACGAGCAACTACAGGCCAATCTCACTAGCCACAGTGCTTGCGAAAGTTCTTGACAGTTTGCTTAATGCACAGCTTGACCAGTATGTCAACACTCATGACAATCAATTTGGTTTTAAACCGGGATTGTCTACTGAGTCAGCTATTTTGTGTCTGAAGCAGACTGTCAAGTACTACTCCGATAGAAGCACACCTATTTATGCCTGTTTTCTCGACCTTTCGAGGGCGTTTGACCTGGTTAGTTATGACATCTTATGGCAAAAATTTTATAACATCTCAATGCCTCTCGAACTGATAGAAATTTTCAAGTACTGGTATCTTAACCAGGTCAACGTCGTTCGATGGTCGAGTGCTCTGTCGGAGCCGTACAGGATGGAGTGCGGGGTGAGGCAGGGAGGGCTGACCTCACCGAGGCTCTTCAACCTGTACGTGAACGCACTGATAGAGGAGCTCAGCAGCATCCGTGTCGGCTGCCATATTGACGGTGTGTGTGTCAACAATATTAGTTATGCGGACGACATGGTGCTGCTGAGCGCCTCGGTGTGTGGTCTGTCCAGGTTGCTGGGCATCTGCGAGCGTTACGCGCTGGATCACGGTTTGCTCTATAACGCAAAAAAAAGTGAATGCATGGTCTTTCAGGCCCGGGGTCGGAGGTGCCCGGATACTGTTCCACCTATTATGTTGAACAGTGTCAAGTTAAAAAGAGTTGAACAGTTTAAATATCTCGGGCATATCGTGACCTCTGACCTGAAGGACGGTGCGGACATAGACAGGGAGCGGAGGGCGTTGTCTGTGAGGGCCAATATGATCGCCCGCAGGTTTGTTCGTTGCTCGGGGGCCGTCAAGATAACTCTTTTCAGAGCGTTTTGTACGTCCCTGTACACAGCCAGCCTGTGGGCGTCATATACCCAGAAGCAGTACAACGCTCTCCGTGTTCAGTACAATAATGCGTTCAGGGTGTTGTTGGGGCTGTCCCGGCACTGCAGCGCGTCGGGGATGTTCGCCGACGCCCGTGTCGACTGTTTCTACACGACGATGCGAAAGCGGTGCACATCTCTGGGGCGCAGGCTCCGGACCACTTCCAGCACCATCCTGAGCGTATTTGCGAACAGGTTTGATTGTCAGTACATTAACCATTGTTATATGGTTAATGTAATGACAAACAAACAAATGACTCAGGGGCAGGCGTATTATTGATAATGTTGATTTTGGATTGAATTTAATTTTAATTTTATTATATTAATTTAATTTTATGATTTGGTTTTGTGATTTTAATTTGAATTTAAAATTTGAATTTTATTTATTTGTATTATTTAATTAATTATTTTTATAGAATATTTGTGATTCATGATAACGTATGATCTGGAAATGATTGAAATAAATGATTTTTGATTTTTGATTTGATTTTGATTACTTCAGATGTGTACTGTGAAGAACTGAACACAATGATGGAGAAGCTGGCACATCTCCAACCAGCATTGGTCAATCGCTCGTCTCCGCTGCTCCTGCACGACAACGCGCGACCTCATACTGCACAGCAGACGGTCTCCAAGTTGCAAGAACTGGGGTTGGAAGCTCTCCGTCATCCGCCCTACTCACCAGACCTTGCGCCTACAGACTACTACTTTTTCCAGAATTTGGATAACTTCTTGGCGGGAAAAAAATTCAATACCCGAGAGGAAGTACAAAATGCCTTTGAAGAATTTGTTGCCTCCCGTCCAGCTGATTTCTTTAAGAAGGGCATCAATAAACTGCCACTGCGTTGGCAAAGATGCATTGATTGCATGGGTGATTACTTCGATTAATACAAATAAAAAATGCATGAAAAAAATTCGTTTAAATTTTTTCATACAAAACGGCAATTTCATAGGTAAAGACCTATTATTACGAAAACAATCCTGATTTTTAACCAACGAAAAAAAAGGAGGAGGTTCCAATTGAACACGTATATATTTTTTTTATGTATGACCACGCATAACTTTTTACAGAGCCGTCCGATTTGAAAAATTTTTGGTTTTGATCGAGAGGGTATATATTACTGTGCGTGTCGGGCCACGCACAGTAATAGGGTTCCGTAGTTGCACAATAATGCGGACTAAGAAGAGGGCTTTTTGTTGTTTCACGAATATTTGACTATGACTCGTAAACCTGAAAAACCTACTTAGCTTAGATAGTTTTCCCTTGACTTCGTTATATATACTACTACCGTGAATTTTTCACCCATCCAAAACTTATCGTTTAGCATGGCAGGGGGGGATTAGCACTTTAAAGCTTAATATTTCAGAATCGGATCCCTAAATCGAAAAATTGTTGCCACACACCCACAATATTTTTGAAAGACCCATCCAACAACACCCCACACTATGGGTTAGACGAGAAAAAAGAAAACATCCCCACTTTACGTGTACCTACAGAAGGTACCCTAAAAAAATATTTTTTTCATGATTTTATTTTACCACTTTTCGGCGTGTTGAATATGTATATCCGTGCCAAATTATAACTTTCTAGTACTAAAAGTCTCTGAGCTAAGGTGCAGACGGACAGACAGACATAGCGAAACTATAAGGGTTCCTTGTTAACTACGGAACCCGTCAAGCATCAGAAAATTATAGGCCGATTGTTCTGTTATGCTAATACACACATCACGAACCAACAAACACTAACACAATTTCTCTACAACTCCGAAGATTGATACACAAAACATATTCAAAGAGCATACATCAAATTTTTACCCCTGTCGCAAACAGTTGTACTGAAATAAGTCGGCGCTAAAAATAGCTATGTTTAAATTAAGCCGAGAAACAATTCTTTTATGTTTTTTTTTTGTCAGCCTATTAAGTAACTGGCAAACAAAAGAGTGAGGGAGTAAAACGTTCAAAGAAAGACTTTTTGAACGTTTTATCCGTTTTGGAAATTATTTTCGGTGGTATACTTTTATAAAAGATGGCTAGGTCAGACCGGATGTGGAAGGCGGAGGACAGGGCGTTGTGGCGCAGCCTGGGAGAGGCTTCTGTTCAGCAGGGCTGAGTTGACTTTTATAGATTAAGTACTGTTAGTAATTTAGTATGATACTTTCTAGATAGGAGGAATGGAACAAGGAGGCAATGAATGTTAATACTTAATGGTGTATTTATAACAGTTGCTTAAAGTTAAGTGCGCGTGTTATTAGCGACTGTTTGCCTATACGTTTTTGACGTTTAACTCTCTCTCTCTCTCTCTTAACTTTAAATAACGTTTAAATAAAGGGGTTAATTGTTTGCATTGCTTACTCAAAATTAGGAATCTTCTATATAAGGTGTAACATAAATAACGGACAGCTTCTTTAGTGGTCATTGTACTCGTCATTATGAACAACTATTACTATGGGACCAAAATCCGAAATCGCGAAAAAAAGAGATTGTTCCCCACATTTTGACGAGCTATGCGAACACGTCAAACGTTTTAATTTTAATTTTTATAATATAGTACGTTTTAATTTTTAATTTTTTATTTAGTGTAATTTTTTTTTTATAATTTAGTGTGACATTTCGAAACAATGTAAAAATTGTTATTGAAATACATGAAATGAAACATAAATGTAGGGAACAGCAGATTTTTTTTTCGAGAGTACCTACAATGACCCCTTAAGAAGTTGTGCGTTACTTAGGTTACACCTTGTAAGTATACATTTCTCCTCTAACAAACTCTTCTCACAGAAATCTTGTTAAAGATATTCCTCTAGAAATAATATATAATTAGTAGTAAATTATTACCCATTACCTATTATAATTCTTACCATATATTTCCTTCTATTCTGTGTAAACAAAATAAAAAATCAAGAAAAACGAAAATTCTAACAAAACATATTTTTAAAGCCAACAAAACTTTGCCTGCAACAATTTCTTTAACGTACAAAAACCGGAAACTTTTCAAAACCCTGTTTACATGATGTGCAAAATAACTTTGCGGCGGGTAGTACGAGTAAAAAAGTGAAGCATCATAGTTAGAGGGTAGTCAGAGATACTTGGTCATGTGTCAGTCATCGTGAATAATTGATCCTATCCGTCCTCAATGGTACTTATAGTAGGTAGGTACTTGTTGAGGATCTATAAGAAGAAAATGGTTTACTAATTACTGTGGAGCTGTTGGGGATCAGGAAGCCCCTTAAGGGACTTGTACGATATCAAGTTTGATAAAGGGGTCGAAAGGGTATGTGAATAGGGGTGATGACTAAAAATTTATTTTTTAGTCCCGTCACTTAGATTATTAAAAAATATTGGACACGTATTTTTTATTTTTTTACGTAATCAAAAGATTACGGCGATACATTGAGTTCGACTGTGGCATGACGTCACGCCTTGCTAGATTTTATACGGAGAGTACGTGACGTAGCGAGCCCCCACTCCCCAACTTTAATGCGTTTTTTTTTTATCCTGGCATCATCACTATTGGGCATTGACTACATGTTTTATCAGTGATATTGTGCAAGCCAGCGTAAAAAAGATGTATAAATCGAAAAGAATTCATTACACTGTCTACAATCAACGTGTAAGCCGCAAAACTTAGTGCACATTGGGTACTTAACTGTAGCATTACATTGATACAATAGGTAGGTACGAGTATTAAGGAACACAAACACAAAGTATATATTAATCCTTGTCGTCTTTTTGAGGCGGATTGTACGTGCATTTGAAAGAAAAACAGTAAAACTGGTATATTAAATATGCAAAAAAAAAGGAAAAACTTTTGAAGAATAAAAATAATAATTTAACATGCATGCATGTTTCCGAAATTTTTGTTATTTTAATTGAATAAATGGTATTCTTTTAGTAAGGACCACTAGACGGCTAACGTACAATGGAACGCCTCTAGCCAGCCCATATGAAAGCAACCTGAGGATGACAGGATGCGGGAAGCGGGCTACCGTACATCGTAACGCAATTTGGCAGAGTGCCAGTAGATGATTGCGATTGGGTGATTTAAAGTTAGAACATGGTTTGGAATAATCTTATGATGTGACAGTACGCACACAAATATTTGATGCGCGATAGGGGATAATTTATATTATCTTATTATTCTAAATCATGGTATGTAGCCAAATGGCAAAAAACGGAACCCTTATGGATTCGTCATGTCTGTCTGTCTGTCTGTCCGTCCGTACGTCACAGCCACTTTTTCCGAAACTACGAACTATGTTGTTGAAACTTTGTTGAACGTTTGCAAAACATTTTTTTTAAATTTTCTTATTAGACCAAAACCTCCATGTTCAAAATTCATTTATTTACTCACACACACATCAACTTAATCAGTTCATTAGATTGGGAGCAAATTGGCTGTGACAGACGGACAGACAGACACACGAGTGATCCTTTAGGGGTTCCGTTTTTTTCCTTTTGAGGTACGGAACCCTAAAAAATCGCATTTAAAAATCGTGCAGTGTATATTATTAAACGAAGTTACTTCATAAGACCTTCAAGAGCTCAAGACCCACTTAAAAGATCTTCCATTTCAATAATTTAATTTTTATATTTGTGGAAAACCTTACTCGGTGGGAACCTTATCATTTTAATTATTGCTTACTACTATAATTAGACTTTTTCTTATTAAGGCGCGGTATTAGCTCAATATACACAAAAGTTGGTTTCTTGGATTGTCGAGTACGACGTAACGCAATTAAACTATCCGAAACAAAAAATACAGTGGACAGAGAAGGGTTTACAGAAAACAATTGCCGAATAGAATAGTAAAAAATAGTTTGATATTTCCCAATAAAAAATTTGAAAGTTGCTCCACAAAAATAAATTTGGCGTCGAGCATCTCTGTATTTTCAGCGATAACGACATTCTTTTTTTTAAGAATTTAATAGAATTAGCATTTTTTTTAAACTTTAACCGGACAATTATTTAATGTATTATGTATATTCTGAATAATCTAAAGAAAACCCGGAAAATAAATGCACATTCGCAGCTTCTCGGCAACACAAATATTATTTTCAATTTTCAACCTTATGACAATAGATTACGCGGTTGTGTGCCGTTTAAAATCGTAGTCAGTCCGCGCCTTAAGCCGCATCTGGCGCAAATTGTAAAAAATCTCCGGGATGCTAAGGCAAAATTATGAAGCTAAGGTTTTTTCTTTCATTCTACTGGATATTCCTGAAAACAATTCCAATTTTACTGACCCAGTGCCATACTTAGGGATATATTTGTGTAGCAGTGGTCTAATGGTAGCTACTGCTGAGCATGAGGTCCTGGTTTCGATTCCCGAGTCGGGCAAAGTGTTATTTGGGGTTTTCCATCTCGAATTGCTCAGTAGCTCGGAATCTGGATTTGTGCCCGGTTAAAGACAATAGGCTCGCCTTCTGTTACAATCAATCTGCCTAGCCTTTTCCCAACTATGTTGGGGTCGGCTTCCAGTCTAACCGGATGTAGCTGAATACCAGTATTTCACATGGAGCGACTGCCTATCTGACCTCCACAACTCATAACTGGGTAATACGATACCCCTTGGCAAGACTGGTTGTCAGACTTTCGGGCTTCTGACGACCCGTAACGACTGTCAAAGATCCACGATTGACTGCCGGGACCAACGGCTTAACGTGCTTTGCGAGGCACGGAGGAGTCTCGCTATGTAAAGATGGTCACCCATCCACGGACCAACCCCGGCAAGCTTAGCTTAACCTGATGTATCGACCCATGCGGCTGTTATTACTTAGCCATGAGCTCCTTCTGCTACATGGGGCTTAAACATAACTGGCAAAATATGGGTGCAGATATAGGTGCACCTCTGCCTTATCCTTGGGGAAGGCGTATCGTTATGTTGTGTATCATATTATACGCGCTTTATATGTAATTGTAATAATTCTAATGGTGACATATTAATTTGTAAATTTTATTTTTGGATAGCTTATAAACAACTTTTATAAATTTTGCGTGCCTATTTCCAGGCAGAATGTACATGGCTCACTCCTATCGACTCCACCTATATTTTAATGTAACCTACATTCGTTGCAAATAAATGATTTGATTTGATTTGATTTGATTTACGTTAAAGCTTGGTTAGTTAGCAAACCTGAACTCAGTGTTTCGCTGGCGTGTCACCTCCTTCTGCGAAGCAGTAATGCTCACGAAGGAGGAAGCGGAACGCGTGAGGGAGAGGCAACAGCCGCGCCCTCGCGCCCCTAGCCGCCGTAGGAGACGCCCTGGGCGGCGGGAATCGATTGCCGATTCCCGGCCACCGTAGGCGCGGGCTTGCGGACGAGTAATGGACAGCTCGCCGTCCGGTAAGGAACAGGCCCGGGTCGACGGCGCGTTGTGTTCCACGCGCGCCTCAAAGAGATGTCAGCAGTGACGGGGTCAATTGGGCCGATGCCGCCGGGGTCGCGGGTAGTTCGAAAGAGATACCGTGGCCCTGGCACGGGCAACTGAAGGAACATGGGGTGGGTGTTAGTCAGTAAAAGTCTGACACGCCCTCCCGCTCTGCCCAGAGCGGGAGAAGTCATTTGATGATTTCCCATCCACAAAAAAAAAAAAAAAAAAATGTTTCGCTGGCGTCAACGGAAGCGTTCTGTGTACCGTGTGTACCTTTTTCAATTAATAATCAATCAACTCAGCCTATCGCAGTCCGCAGTCCACCCTGTCTTCCGCCTTCTGCATCCAGTCTGTCCCAGCCACCTTTATAAAGTCGTCGGTCCATCTACCTGGGGGCCGTCCCACACTACGCTTGCCGATACGCGGTCTCCACTCCAGGACTCGTCTGGTGCACTGGCTTTCGTTCCTTCGGCAAACATGTCCAGCCCACTGCCACTTCAGCTTGCTTACTCTGCAAGCTATGTCGGTAAAGGCTTCTACAGACAGGAAAATGCACGCGACATAAAGGCACCGCGTGTCGCACGACGAGCTTAATTTCAGTTCTCCGGTCCTCGTGTTATGCATGCATGTCTTATTAGCATAATTTCCTACTTTGCTGTTGGGATTATTTACAGGACGAACCACCTCTTAATTTAGACAATGACAGTATTTGTATTCGTGGAGTCTTCACTCACCAAGATTTATGTTGTAAATACGATCACTCTAATTTAATTCTTGGAACCAGCACTTATGGGACACAGAGCAAATTCAGCAAACAAATGTTGTACCTTGTACAAATAATACCAAGAACTACACACATCTGGTAGAGTATTGAGAATGGTTGGCCTATACTATAGCAACTATAGTAAAATCTTTCAAACATTGCAACTTGCATCTGCAAGGAATTATTTGCAACAAAAACATACAATCTTTTAAAAGCACAACCCGATTATTTTTTGCTGAATACCATCAGCATCACTACGGAATTGAGCGCCTTATATTCGCTATGAGCAATAGGCATATGATAAAGGACCGGAGCAATTCGTGCTCCATGATCCCCAATGGGATGCTGCCACATAATCACAGAATAGTAGATACCTGCAGAAGGTCAGCTCCAATACAGAGGCGAGCGAAAACGAAAACATATGCACGCACATAGACGCGAATGATCTGCTCATAAAGTCATCACCTGCCCAGCCTTTTCCCAACCATGTTGGGGTCGGCTTCTAGTCTAACAAGATGCAGCTGAATACCAGTATTTTACATGGAACGACTGCCTACCTGACCTCTACAGCCCAGTTACTGGGTAATACGATATCCCTTGGTAAGACTGGTTATCAGACTTTCGGACTTCTGACGACTCGTATCTGATCCACGAATGATAGCCGCGACCCTCTGTGGAAGCCAATTTGTAAGGCCACTTCCAACTAAAGTGCTATGTTTTGATTATTTGAATGCTTTAAACACTCGAAAATCTAATTTCATGTTTTTCATTTGACTTTGAGGTTAGTTTTAGAACCTCGATTTTCGTTGATGATTTTAAACTAATAAATTTTGGAAAAAAGTGATAAGAAATGAAGTTGAAACCTTCTAAATACAGACGAATGTGTTACTAATTCCCTTTAGTGAGTTATTGTGTAAGAATTTAACATAAACAGGGTTTGTTTACACGTTCATCAGATAGTTTTGGAACAGACTATACATACGTAGATCTCAACCGAATATCATTCGCGAGTGCGCTTGCACTTGCATGAAGCATGTCAGCCCCTCCGCTGTCGACCGACCAGCAGCTGGTCGATATAAAAAGCGCGCATATTGAACAATATTGTATGTGTAAAACTATATCTTTATTGCTTTAACTTAAACAAAGTGTAGAGAAAAGGACAAGGATGACATAACGTCACATCGTCACGTTCTCGGAATATGAAGTATAAACACTTACCCAAGTACGTGCTTTTTCGTTAGTTGTATGGATTTGACCTTCTGTACCTTTCTATTCTGTGATGGTTCCATGTTAAATAGTTTCCAATCTGTCTGCGATTTTTGTTTGTTTAAGGAAAAGGCTTAGCTGTCTTTTGTTTTTTACTCTTTTTCTGAAATGAGCGAGATATAAATTGGGTACTTGATATTCAAACGGTCGCCAAAACGTTTGTAGTTTAGCTTTGAAATTGAGGACACGAGTGTTAATAAGGTCCTGGATCAAGAATATTTTCCAGAATTTTACATACTAACGTATGCATGGAGTACGTGAGCTGAATCAGTTTCTGTAATAGGTACCCTAGGTGTCGTATTTCTGTCTTTTAATCGACTTGAGAGTAGAGGCTTGCGGCTAAGTAATAACAGCCGCACGGGTCGATCCATCAGGTTAAGCTACGCCTGGATAGACCCCGATACGGAGGAATCTCGGAAAGCACTTTAAGCCATTGATCCCGGCTGTCATTCGTGGATATTTGACAGTTTTTACAGTTCGTCAGAAACCCGTCATTCCAAGTGCTATCGTATTACCCAGTTACTGGGATGTGGAGGCCATATAGGCAGTCGCTCCATGTAAAATACTGGTATTCAGCTGCGTCCGCTTAGACTGGAAGCCGACCCCAACATAGTTGGGAAAAGACAGCCAGATTGAGTTCACTTGAGGGTAGAATAACAATAATAATAACGTGCCGAAGTTTCTACAGTACCCTTCATGAATAAAAGTCCGAGATGGGCTGCAGATTGCAAACTGGAACCGCAGACTGTATCGTCATATAAATGACAATGTATAATTATACCGGTGATTTTTTTTACCGTCTTGAAAAAAATAGGCTACAGGGTATAATAGGTGAACGGAGTAGAAGCCTATGGCACAGCTAGATTTTTTTTTTCAAAAATTAAAAAAAAACGAAATTCAAATCTTAACATGGTGCATATATCATGGTGCATATTTTTTTTCAAAACTTCTTTGATCTAGTATGAAAAGTTTACTTCGATTTTGTAGTAATTTATTGATACTCAATTTCTGTCCCAGCTATTAAAAAAAAAGGAAACTAGGTATGCCGTAGGCTAGATCTCCCTCCGTTCACCTATTTATACCCTATTTTTTCTTTCAAGATGAAAAAAACTGATCCGGTATATAGAGATCTATATTGATTCAAAGAAACCAGTAGTGTCGCTTGCAGTTTAGAAGATTTTCTAAAAATCCCTTATTTCCCCAAATCGGAGAGAGTTGAAAAGAAACAATTCTTCATGGCTGAACATTTGTCAACGAATTTATCATCAAGTATAACAAGCGATTACGTTTGATAAAGGTATTGTTTTCTTTTTCATAATAACGCGGCTTTAAGGTTTCTTAGAATAGTTTTCGTGTTTTATTGATCGTGCGTGGAGTCGCTTTGGCTATAAAATATTTTACGAGTGAAATGTTAAGATTTTATATTGGTATATGCAATGTTGTTTTATTATGATGTGTTTTGAACAGCTATTAATTTTCTGTGCATTTAAATGATATTGGTTGAAAACACATTAATTTTGGCTTTTGTAAAAGCATCCTAACTACTTAATATCATAAATGCGAAAGCAAGTTTGTTTGTTTGTTACCTTTTCACGCCTAAACCACTGAACCGATCATCCTGAAATTTTGCTTATACGTTGTCAGGTGTGCAGAAACGGACATAGGGTACCTTTCATCCCGAAAAAAAGTACAATTCCTGAGGAAAATTACAATAACGTTTTTATGATAATAGATGGTGCCACGTGTCTTTCGAATCATGATTTAATTATATTATTACAAGCAGAGTACAACCCGAGTTTATTGTCAAATTCTAAATTAACACGAGCGAAGCCGCGGGTAAAAGCTAGTTGGATATAAAGTTATAATTTGTGCCAGCTGCCATAATAGTTGTTTTCGACAAAATATACAATTTTTGAATAGCGGTGGACCCATAAAAATATAAAAAACAGATATTACAAGCACTTACAAAAAAATAAGTAATATATACGAGTATACAGGGTGTACCAGAAGGTGTGGACAACTTCAAGGGTGAAGGGTGTGTTACAGACCAACAAACTGAACAATTTTCTCCAAAAAATTATCAACTGTCCCATAGAAAACTTCACTGCCTACTCGTCGCAAATATATGGGACGGCCTAATTATTTTTTCGCGATTATGATGGTGGTCCCATGGCGAAAGTTGTTCAGTTTGATGGTCACACACTTAAATTTGACCACACCTTTCTGGTACAACCTGTATAGCAAACAAAGAAAAGAAAAGAAAGAAAGAAAGAAAAGAAAGAAAGAAAAATGCGTTTAATTGGCATTACCTACAGCAAAAAATAAATATACCTTAAAATTATAAAAACATAAAACAAATATTGTAATGCCAAAATGGCCTCAGCTCAGCATATTGTCAGATGACAACACAAGGTGTACCACCTGACGCTGATTTTCAGCTGCAACCTACGAGTGCCATACGCTAGAATCTAAGGTTAGAATAATCTGAATAATTAACACAAGGAGAGAATAGATTTAAAAAACACACAAACACTACGTTCCTCCAACTATGGAAGGACCAATTACTGTCTCATGTTATTACTGCGTCATGTTCGTGAACGGGCGCCGTCAGTTGGGACTGGTCGTCTCTTAGCTGCCATGGCTTATTTTTAATTTTAATATTTAATTTAGTTGTTTTAGTTATTAGCTTTTTATTACGGACGCTTTTTAACGTGCACGTCTTTCTACATTGTGCTCACATATATATTTTCAACTTGAACGATGTAACCAATATTTTGTAAAAATATTATGATTTAAAAGAGTGTCCGTGGAGTTTCTTGCCCGTTCTTCTCCATAGGGATCTACTACGCTTTGGAATGGGCAACTAGCTTCATCTTTCTGACTGACCGACCCATTGACAATTCAAAAGTGCCTGTAATTGGTTTATTTGAAATAAATGCTTTGAGTTTGTCTTTAAAAGTAAAATACATCTAAGAACAAAACTTATAATTTTAAGGTCTTACACCCACTGGCAGTACGGCACGGCAGTGGATTCTACAGGGATTCTATACTACATCATAACATCACTACATGCAAGCGTATATTGACGGGAACAATGCCGCAGTAAAGTCAGCGTCAAAAATATTGGGACGAACAGACTGTTCAAAACATAGAAATATAAAAAACAGGAGAAGTGGCATGGGGGCGTGTTTGTGTCCACGCGTTATGCGCACGCTGTGCCTTTACTCGCCAAATGGCCGTCTCCGCGAACTAGTACGCTTTCGACCGTGGTCACGATAAATTATAAAAATGCCGTGTTCTTCAGTAGTTTCCTGCAAAAACCGAAGTGATATTAAAAACTTCGTATCTCACGGAATCACTTACCATATGTAATTAAAAGTATTTTACTGTATTTATCTTTAAAATCATAAAAAAACAACAAATCGTAAAATATTTCTTGCTTTTACTACGTTATTTTTGTTTTCAAATATCGCAGCGGCTGTACTATTTTTGCAGCAAATACATTGCTCCTTAACCACTACCTTATGTATGTCGCTAAGCGACTGGACAAGCAATGTAAAAATAACAAAACGATACTTTATTTACGCGGAGCGTCGCATAGTACAGCCGCTGTGTCTTGCGGCGAGATAGTGATGAGGTTAAGATCCACTAAAGTAGGCTATCGATAATAATGTCGATTGCCCAGCGAATATTATATTGCTATTATAGTTTATTTTTCAATTTGTCAACCGTTTTAGCCCGGTTGGAACACTTGAAAAGATGACGTTTAAGTACGGTTGGAAAACCTTTGAGAATGTAAAATAATCTTTTTTACTGTTTTTGATTATTTTACCTAGTTGAGAAATGCATAACCAACGGTCGTAAAGTAAGTTTATTAATGTTTAGGTGGAGTGTTTTAGGGTTTAAATTATCGCATCTTCGTGCTATTTCCTTACTTTTTTTTGGTTTTGGTATTTTACTTCCGCTAAAGTCTTTAACTATGCACCACAAGATTCGAATGCGTTGTAGTAATCGGTATGGTTCAGATAAAATATTAGTGATTTTTGCTTAAAATAAGTCAACATATTCAT
Source organism: Cosmia pyralina (assembly GCA_946251885.1). NCBI lineage: Eukaryota > Metazoa > Arthropoda > Insecta > Lepidoptera > Noctuidae > Cosmia > Cosmia pyralina. Next base: position 6,705,682 of record OX276342.1, read on the forward strand.
GCTATTTATTTGTTATGCATGAGTATGGCATTTGTTTGTTTTCATATATTTAACTATTTCTTAACTAAGGGTTTTTTTTAACAACAAAAGCCTATTCGCCTGTTGCCTGCTACCTGCTTACTCATCGTGAGGTTAAGAAGTATAGACAACGCCTTAGGTATGTGAGCGGTGGGATGGAGGAGCAGGGGCGCATTACTCAGTACGTGCGTTGCGAACCGCCGCCTCACCCCTGTCTCAGCGGCCATCTAGTTCCTATAGACTATAGACTTAAGATACTTATTATGTAAATGATAAATAAGTTCATAAAGTACCTTTTTAGCTTCCCAAAAGATACAAATACAAAAAAATAATGGATTGATGCCACAGGAAGGCCACCTAACTGGTTCCCAACAAAATGTAGCACCATATGCTCAATTCACTTTAAGGCAGAAATGTTCCAGCCTCTAAAGAAAACTCGCAGGCTTTTTGAATGGGCAATCCCAAAATTAAGAGTACGTCAAGTACTGAACAAATACCTCCACTTTACAGGTCAGTGAGTAAACACATCATAACAGGGTTCAACAATTCCTATGGTTTCACAGCCTAAACCAACTTAACCGGATTGTTTTAATTTATTGATTCGTGTTTTTTTTTAATATACATTTTTTTTTAATTTAAAATATATAATACTTTCTGGACATATCATTTTTTATTTTATTTTCAGGACCCCAATTTTTTCTTGTACAGTAATAAATGGAAGTATCGATAACTTTCCGATTTAGTCAATCACTAGCGTATATGTAAAATAAATTGCTTTTTGCACAACACAATAATAGCGCCAGATGTTTTTGTGTGAGTAAGTTGTACGGTGCATGGTAAATGCACGCTGTGTGTGACGAGTTAAGGTTTATAATTGATTGTGTAGTATGTTCAGATTTATGAATTGCAAGTGTGTGCGCGACTTTGTATCTATTGCTTTTAGTGAACTACATGTGTAGTAGTGGCGCGGTGGTGGGGCCAACCTAGCGACATCGGGTTCTGATACATTTTCAACTACCGGGCATATCTCCTTCTTTCATATATCTATGGTTCAAAATGATCTCAACAACTAAGAAAATTAAACTTTAACTCAATTGGATAAAGTTCTTGTCAGAATAACAGTTGTCGTGTACCGTCTTCATTCAACATTCCTTGTGTCATTGAGTTATTTTTTTTTTTTATAGTTATTTAGATCATTTTGAACAGTCTGTTCGGCCCGATATTGCTGACGCTAACTGTACCAATCCTTAGCAACGCCGCGAGCCCACGACGTCCTTAGGCATTATCAATGAAATTTCAATTTTATTGTCATACAATTAAGTTATCCTATTCGTCGGCGCAGGCCCTCGAACCAAACAAACTCGAAAGAATGATCTTATCTAATTCAGATCCCAAAAAAAATTGTAAGTATACCTTAATCAATCTCCTTCCATTCTAAGCGCCTTTGTTGCGCTAACCAAATTTATTCCTTTTGTATCCAGAGCTAAGGTACATTAGTTAATAATGCTCCATTCCTTAATATCTTTTGTAAAACCATTAAAATATAAAAAAAAAAACCTTTTAGAATAATTTCCTGCGGTAGACCTGAGCCCTGAGGTGACGGTAGGGAATACCGAGGGTCTAAAGTGCGTTTGGTTGAAAAGAGAAGTAATATCTAGAAAGGTATACTTTCTGCGGTTTCAGCGGGAAAACCCATATTGCTGTACACACGGCTAGACATCAAGCTATAATTTCCCGTTGACACTGACCTCTCATTGTGAGGAAATCCTATACAATGCGAGATCAGCTTATACTGGAAATGTATAGCTTGATCTGTGGCTGTGCGTACGAGGGTTATGTATACAGCGTTATTGGTAAAACACCAGCAACCTCTTAAGGGGTCATTGTACTCATTATTATATACAAATTTTACTATGGGACCAATCATGAAAGCGTGAAAAAAAAAATCAGCTGTCAATCTACATCAAACTCGTCAAAATGTAGGGAGTAGCTGATTTTTTTTTCGCTATTTCAGGTTTGGTCCCGTAGTAAAAGTTGTTCATAATGATGAGTACAATGACCCCTTAACAGGTTGCTGGTGTTTTACCAATAACGCGAGCGCGGTTTAAACATAAAGATTTAAATATTATAATGCTGCGCTGTTCCCGAACATAGGCAATGTTAAAATATTCGCATTTTTTTTAACATAGCCTATGTTACTCGGGGACAGCGTAGCATTATAATAAATCTTTATCGTTATATTTAAACCGCGCTTAGGTGTCAATTCATCACGTGCGAACATGTATTATAGACAAAACGGACGCCTTTACACCTTAAAGTTGCTTTTTGTATACACTGATTCATTGAAGAAACCCTGCCCCAATGGTCCTTTGTTTTACTTTGTCATAATACAATTTAGGCTTGCGAGCAAAATTGTTTTAAAATTGGAAAGGCCTGGCGTTTGTCGATAGTACCTACACGGAATACGTGTTCGAGCGTAGAACACTTAAGGGCTGCAGCTGAAAATCAGCGTCAGGTGGTCAGTACTGTAGACTTGAACAGCGTTTTAGCATGCAACCTTCGCGGATGTTTAAACAGATTATGAGACAAACTTTAATTTGAATATAGAAACCGTAGTTGCCAGTCAAAAGAAAAACACACTATGTTTTTCACAATCACTGTGTCACCAACTCTAAAATATGACTAGCCTTTGCCCATCTATGTTGGTGTCGGCTTCCAGTTTAACAGCATGCAGCTAAATACCAGTTATTGACATGTAGCGACTGCCTAACTGACCTACAGAACCCAGTTACTGTGTAACACGATACCCCAATGTTACAATGTTTTTCTATTACTATTTTTATTTTATAAATTAATACCTCTCACTGCTGGTTATAGCAGCAGGTGTTGGAGCCATATAATCCGTAATAACAACACCCCTCACGTCGAATGAAATAAAACTAACGCTTATTACCAGCACAATATCATTAAAACTTATAGGTAACGCAGGTAGCCTAAACAAAGATTTGCTCCTTCGGTCCGAAGCTTCTGAAAAGGTCTAATTGAGGCTTTTAGATAGAAAAATTATAGTTAGATTCTTAAGGCGATACCAAATAAAATTGGTGGCTTTATCAGGTTATTCGCACTTGGTCCCATTCGCACTTGGTCCCATTTGCACTTGGTCCCATTCGCACTGGGTCCCATTCGCACTTAGTCCCATTCACACTTAGTCCCATGCAAGCAGTTTGTAAGGGAAGAGGTAGGTTTGTGGACCAAAGTGTTATATAACACCACGCTACGAGCGGAGGATCTATGAAAATGTTGCAAAAACTTGAAAAAATATTTCTTTTGAGACAAATTATTAAAAAAAACCCGTGATGAACTATTTACATACCTACAAATTTTTACGGAACCCTCGGTGCGCGAGTCCGACTCGCACTTGACCGGTTTTTATAAATCCAACCCACTGGTCCACAAACCTACCTCTCCCCTTACAAACTACTTGCATGGGACTAAGTGTGAATGGGAATAAGTGCGGATGAGACCAAGTGCGAATGGGACTACGTGCGAATGGGACCAAGTGCGAATGAGACAAAGTGCGAATGGAACCAAGTGCGAATGGGACCAAGTGCGAATAACCCGCTTTTTCGTAACCATTTATTGCACTATTGCAGCATGTATGGATTTAAGTTTTGGCTATAATAGGTTGGGGAAAAAGTTTCTTCGCATTTTTTAAGAAAATTCAAAACATTTTTTAATATACATTATTTACATTTATCTAAAGTATGTAGGTACCATTTTGTTCGGTAACTTTCTGCCATCTTGTAGGTAGGGACATGATCCCATTGCTATAGAAATTTTGGGACTTCTGATCAAAATACCGCGACAAGTGGTTTTGACAGTCCTTTTTTTTTTTTTTTTTTTTTTTTGTGGATGGGAAATCATCAAATGACTTCTCCCGCTCTGGGCAGAGCGGGAGGGCGTGTCAGACTTTTACTGACTAAAACCCACCCATGCTCCTTCAACTGCCCGTGCCAGGGCCACGGTATCTCTTTCGAACTACCCGCGACCCCGGCGGCATCGGCCCAATTGACCCCGTCACTGCTGACATCTCTTTGAGGCGCGCGTGGAGCACAACGCGCCGTCGACCCGGGCCTGTTCCTTACCGGACGGCGAGCTGCCCATTACTCGTCGTCCGCAAGCCCGCGCCTACGGTGGCCGGGAATCAGCAATCGATTCCCGCCGCCCAGGGCGTCTCCTACGGCGGCTAGGGGCGCGAGGGCGCGGCTGTTGCCTCTCCCTCACGCGTTCCGCTTCCTCCTTCGCGAGCATTACTGCTTCGCAGAAGGAGGTGACGGCTTCCCATACACTCTTGCTCCGCACCATGGCCTGGACCAGGTTTGGACGCGAGAGATCGCCGCCGCCGATCGCCTCCGTGAGAACACGGCGGTGCTCCGCCCAAGCCGGGCAGACCTCCACTGTATGCTCCACCGTGTCCTCCAGATGATCCACACAATGGTGACACCCGGGCGTTTCCTCCCGCCTTATCCGAAACAGGAACCTCCCGAAACAACCGTGTCCGGTGAGGACCTGCGTCAGGCGGAAGGTGAGGACGCCGTGGCGCCTCTCCAACCACTCCTCAAAGAGGGGACTTATCGCCGCAATTGTGGCGTGCCCAGCGCTGGGTTGCGACAATCGCACTCTCCATGTCGCCATGAGATCCCGCCGGAGCTCTGTCCGCTGTACCGTGATTTCTCGCGGCAGCGGAGTTACGCCCCGGCGTTTCGCCTCCTCGCGCCACTCCCACACGTGCGCGAGGACTTTTGCCTCCAGATCCCATGGCGGTAATCCGGCAAGGAGGCATGCCGCCTCACAGGAGACCGTGCGGTATCCCCGGACTAGCCGGATGGCCATGACCCTCTGGGACGCGTTCAACCGGCGGGCTGGTCGCAGCCTCAGGGAACGCGCCCACACCGGTGCCCCGTAAAGGGCCATGGACCGCACGACCCCCGCGTAAAGCCTCCGGCAGGAGGCGTTTGGACCCCCTAGATTGGGCAGGAGCCGCTTCAAGGCAGCCCCGGCCCGCTCCAGTCTGGGAGCCAAACGTCGGAAGTGCTCCACGAAGTTCCACCGGCTGTCGAGGACGAGTCCCAGGTACTTCATCGTCGACTCGACCCCGATGTGAACCCCTCCTACCGTTAATTGGGAACCCGACGGTGGCGCGTTCCGAGGACCATGAAAACACATGACCTCGGACTTGTGCAGGGCCACCTCGAGTCCCAACTGCCGGATCCTCTCTACGATTGTCGCAACCCCGCGTGTCGCTAGTTCGGCCGCCGCCTGGTGCGACCTCCCTTGCGCCAGGACCAGCGTGTCGTCAGCGTAGCATACAACGCTGACGCCGCTAGGGAGGTCGGCGCGCAGCACCCAGTCGTACCCGATGTCCCACAGATGTGGCCCCAGGACAGATCCCTGTGGGACACCGCACGACATCTCTCGCCGGTTCCACTCTCCCTGATGACCGGGGTAGATGACGGTCCTGTCCGTCAAATAGGCCTCGACCACTCGACGGAGGTAGGTTGGCACCCGGTGATACCGGAGTGCCTCCCTGATGCAACTCCAGGGCAGGGTATTGAAGGCATTGGCGATGTCTAGAGACACCGCCAAGACGACCCCACCCCGGGCCACAGCATCCCCCGTCGTGAGGGCTTGCACGCGCATGATGGCGTCCACCGTAGAGCGCCCCCTGCGGAAACCAAACTGGCTCTCCGCCAAATCCGGCCCCTCCTGCACCAGCCACCCAACGAGGCGGTCTGCAATGACTCTTTCAAAGAGCTTGCCCACCTCGTCGAGCAGCACGATGGGCCGGTGTTTTGACAGTCCTCTCGTGATGTTAACCTGACACTGCCTAAAGAATCTGAAGAGACCGAAACAGGTGGAAATCTGAAGGTGCAAGGTGAGGACTATACGGCGGATGCATTAACACCTCCCAGCCAAACTCTCTTAATTTTTGCTGAGTGGCTAAAGATGTGTGAGGTCTAGCGTTATCATGATGAAAAACCACACCCCTTCTGTTGATTAATTCCGGCAGCTTTCTCTCAACTTCTTGCTTTAATCTCATCAGTTGTTTGCAGTAGAGTTCAGAATCGATAGTCCTGCCTGGTGGTAACAGCTCATAATCAATAATGCCTTTCCAATCCCACCACACACACAGCATCACCTTGTTGCGAGTGAACCCGGGTTTCGCCACAGTCTGTGAAGCCTGACCGGCCTTTGACCACGACCTTTTTCGCACGTTCTTGTCGTACGTGATCCACTTTTCATCTCCAGTTAGTAGCTTCTTCAAAAATAGTTCGGTTTCATTACGTCGTAATAAAGAATCACAAATGAGTACACGGTTCATTAGGTTTCTTTCAGTGAGCTCGTGAGGTACCCAAATATCGAGCTTTTTTGTGTACCCAGTTTTTTTCAAATGAGCCAAAACTGTTTTGTGGTCAATTCCCAGTTCTTCAGCTACGTTGTAACTACTGATATGCCGATCTTGCTCCACTTTTTCAAAAATGGCATCCATTTTATCCGTGATAGGGCGACCAGAGCGTCGTGCATCTTTGGCATCAAAATTTCCGGATTGAAAACGCTTAAAACAAATTTGTGCTACTCTCACAGACACTGCACTGGGTCATAAACATCGCAATTTTTTTTCGCGGCTTGCGTTGCATTTTTACCTTTTTTGTAGTAAACTTTTAAAACGTATCGAATTTCTTCATTAGATTCACTCATCTTGACAGTACGAAAAACAAATGAAAATCACACTTTTTCCTAATTTGAATTTGGGATTATGTTCTTTAAAATTTAAACTTTCTGTACTGGACGGGCGTGATCGTCGGACACGGTGTGTTGAAGGAGTGTGTAATGCCTATCCAGGTGTATCCCTGCTTGAGGTTAGGCCTCCTAGTCCAAACGGCGCTGACGTCCTGTACCTATAGGCTCAGGATAACTGCAGACTGGCGACCAGTAGCTATGTGTGAAGTCTTGACGGGGAAGGGTTTCTTGATGATGAAATAATAACAGCGATTTTGATAAGTCTTCAGGTGATTTCAGGAGACGATTTGCGTAACTCTTTAGGAACAGAACGATGAATAGGTACCATGCCGATGGCTACGATTCTATGTTTTCGCTTGCGCGCTAAGGTACCTCGAAACTTTACCTTAACGAGAACCGCGAACCGTCTCCTGATTTCGAGTTTATTTTTATTTCAAAAATTTTACAAAAGTGCTTATTAGCAGCTGAAAAATGGCTATAATAACATCATATTATACACCGTTACAATCGTCATTAGATTGTCCAGCGATTGAGACACCTGCATTTCCTGTAACTATATTCGCTGAAAAGATTTCAGCGTGTAAATACAAAAATGTTAATTGTTTTGATTTTAAATTATTTTTCAAACTATTTTATTCGATAACCAAAGAAGATATTTCAACGGGGTAAGCAGGTATCTCAAGCTGGTCTAATGACCTAAAAAACTATGAAAAATTCATGATTACATCTATATTTTTCAGGGCGTGACAGGCCCTGAAAACCTAAATTGCTAGAACGAGTCACCAAAAAACAGCAAATTAAAGTTTCCGACCCCTATAAATCCAATCAAGTAGGCTTTTCAGGACTATAATGGTACGTCCAGGGCTAGGTCTCGGTCTAGGGTACCTGGACGCACCAATTAAACTATAATTTCGGCTATGTAGCCCACTTAATTGGAGTTTATAGGGGTGGTACTCACGTTTTCCTTAGGAAACACTATTTTTCACTGTTTTCTAACTATAAAACACTATTTAAACTGATTTTACTGTTATTTTCACTAAATTAAGCTATAAACAACTGTTTGGTGACGCATCGTAGCGAACAAAAACGTAGCTCATTCGCGACTCGGTACGTTATACGATGGCGGTCCCTCCGCTACTTGCGCTAGCGTGCGCCAGATAGGGTCTCGCAGCTGACACTATGGAAACGCCTAACTTTTCATGTTTTTGATGATGCGTCGTCGCGAACATCTCTCCCGCCGTGCAGCGCTGTGACGACTCGTAGCGGCGTCGGCGCGGCGCTGCATCTTCTCCGGTGAGCGACGGCTGTAGCCACGGCGCTCGCTGCTGCGACGCCCGCCGCCACGACGCTCTGCCGTCGCGACGCTCGCCGCCACGACGCTCTGCCGTCGCACCGCTCGCCGCCACGACGCTCGCCGTCGCGGCGCTTTGCCGTCGCGACGCTATGCTGCTACTTCGGTAATGGGACGAGTTTCTTCACCGGACGCTTCAAGGTGCCGCCGGCAGTGCGCACCTCAGCGATCCGGACTTCTCCGTCGGCCCCGGGGAATATGGTGACTATGCGGCCTCGCGGCCACGTGTTACGAGGCAGCTGGCCGTCTGCGATGAGCACGGGGTCGCCCACCTGTAGTCCGGGTCCGTGGCTATGCGGCTCCCGCCGGTTTTGAAGCTCCGGCAGGTATTCTCTGACCCAGCGACGCCAGAACATGTCGGCGAGTATCTGTGTTCGACGCCATAGCCTCTTACTGTTTGCGTCTTCCTCGGAGAACACGCCGGGTGATGGTAATCGCGCCGACCCACCAAGTAGAAAGTGGTTCGGTGTGATTGACTCGTCGTCTTCGCTGTCCACGGATACGTGCGTCAGCGGTCGGCTGTTTACTGTGTACTCTGCCTCACACAACAGTGTGGACAGCACCTCTTCGTGTGGGTGCTTTTCTGTGAGCACAGTATATAGTGCGGACTTCACACAGCGCACTAGACGCTCCCAGGCGCCTCCCATGAATGGCGCCGATGGCGTTATAAAGCGCCACACGATGCCTCGACGACTGGCCTCCTCTCGGAAGGCGTCTCGGAGCTCCTTTTCTATGACGCCTTTTGGTAGGCGGGCGAGTGTCAGGTTGAAGCCTAACGTGTCTTCTCTCGGTCGCCATATCAGGCCGAGTATCTTCTCTGTATCTATATTTCCGATGCTGACGACTTCAGTTCGGATCTGTGTGGAATCTATATTTTCTATAAGTTGCGTGCTGTTTGATACCCATTTTCTTAGTTCAAACTTCGCCTGTTGGTGAATTTTCTTCACCGCTGTTGCGATACGTGTCGCTTCTTCTACTGACTTGTAGCTATCGAGGTTGTCATCGTTATAATGACTCTGTATATTGGCTTCCTGTGCTTCTGGATGCTCTTCTGTATGCCTTCTCGCGTTCCAATTATTCGCGAGAATGGCCGTGCACGGCGAGCTTGCCGCGCCGAATATTATGGACGTCATGCGGTACTCTTCGGGTGCCTTCTCATCGTATCTCTTTTGGATGAGTGAGTCCATCTGTTCTGTGTATCTGTCTCGAAGAGCCGGTTTGCTATCGAGCTTCTTTTCTATTGAGACGAGCCTTTTGTGTGCTGTCCCGTAACTATCTGGCATTTCTATGTTTTCATTTTTCCACAGCATGGCTGTTTCTATGTGTCCATCTTCTATTTGTTGAGTGTGACGAGTCAAGATATCTTCTGCTTTCTTCTCGGGATCGGGGTCTGGTCGTCTTGGATTGATAACCAGCGATTCTATAGCGAAGAATTCACGATGCTGTTTATTTAGATCTTCATCGCTAGCTGTAAGTCGGTTGACGTAATGCACCTGCTGACCCAGTATTCTAGTGTGCGCGCCGTGAAGTGTCCAGCCCAGTGTGGTTAGCGACGCAACAGGCTGGTGTTTCGGTCCTCTTCGAATCTCACTGGCCAATAATAAGTGCCAGTTATCTTGACCAATGATTATCTTCGGTGCGCCTGTGTCGTAAATCAGCTGTTGCCTGAGGTCATCTAGATGTTTGCAATGTGCAACGTCCTCTTCGCTGACTGTCTGCGGTGCGAGGTTGAGCTTCGGTATGGTGCGCGCTCTGAATGGAACCCTATTCTTCAGCTGGCTTGCGAGAGTTACGGTGATTCTTCGAGAACAAGGAGTGTCGATTGTGGTGTTTCCGATCGCACCTATCTTCAGAGGGTCGATATGGCCCTCCGCTCCGACTTGCTTCGATATTTCTTCGTAGATCAAGGAAACGGTAGATCCATCATCGAGAAGTGCGAATGTAGAAGCTTCTCCCGCCGGTCCTATGACTCGAACCGGTACTATTTTGAGGTAGGCGTGACTTGATGTTGATCTTGAGCTGGCCACCGTTTCCTGAGCTTCCTTCTTCTGTTCTGAAGCGTCGGGCTTCTCGACGTCCGTCGCTGCTGGCTTCTTGTTGTAGTGAAGAAGCCGATGATGCGTGGCTATACATCCCTTGACGTCACACTTCTTCGCTTTGCATGTGTGACCATTGCGACGGCTTCGCAGGCATCGGAAACAGAGATTGAGTTTCTTCGCGAGTTCCCATCTCTCGTCACTGGATCCCTCTTTGAACTTCTTGCAATCAGAAGCATAGTGTCCCTCCTTATCGCAGATACGGCATTTATTGGCTGTGTTGTCTGTAGCTGCGTGAGTTCTCTGTATGACACGCTTGGAGGACGTCGCTTCAACAGGGCTGATGTTCTCTGGCGGGGCGAAGGCGCTGCAGAAACGAGCTTGCTCGGTGATGAAGTCGCTGAAGAGTGAGAGATCTGGAAGCGACTGATACTTCTCGGTATATGTTCGGTACCACTGTACACGCAGGGAGTTCGGCATCTTCTCTGTCAGTAATCGCATCAGCTCAGCGTTGATCAAGTAATGTTCTTTCTTCAGTGCGCGCAGAGTGACTACGCCGCTTCTGACTCGACTTGCGAAGTTGTAGATATCTTTTGGTGATTCGCTGCAGCGCGGCAACCCACGTAGCCTGTCTGTTTCAGCTTGAGCGATTGAGTCTGGACGGCCGAATTGCAGCTCGAGTTCCCTCATGATGTCATCAGGTCTGGCATTTCCAATGAGTTCTGAGCTCACTGTTTCCAACGCACGTCCACGCAGGCTTCTTCGGAGTCTTGCTGTGTTCTCAACATCATTGAAGTATGTTCTTGTTGTTTCATAGATGGCACGAAATGAAAGCCATTCTGTATGTGCTCCACTGAAGTTCGGTAAGGTCATGATGGCCTTTGACGCCGAGGGCTGGTTCGATGTCCACTGTTCTGTTTTCCTGTCGGCGAGCGACGCTATAGCGGACGTCAACTCCGTTATAAAAAAAAAAAAAAATAAAATAAAATAATATTTATTTGTTCAAGACTTAAACCTTTATAACTAGTATTACATTTCTTGTGCAATTAGACTAGGTACTGGCAAGGTACAAAACTTGTGTAACTGGGCTTAAACTAGGAGGATTCCTGTGCTATAAGCACCAGTTACTTTCGTCACCACCGTTTCGAGCTGCCATCACAAGTGTAGTGCAGAGCAAAACAAATATTATACTGTAAGTACAGTCAGCATCAAAAGTTGATCAACATTTGAGTTTTCTAAATCTTAATTACTGAGATAAATACTTCATTAAAATCTGAACGGATGTAAATTTTAAAGAAAATTAACTCTTATCTAATAAATGAAATGCTAAAAAGCAGGTTATCGTATATCTAATAAATGAAAATTAACTCTTATCTAATAAAAGAAATGCTAAAAAGCAGGTTATCGTAATTTTGTGTTAATTTAAATGATGTCAAAAACGTAGCAGTATTAACCGACTTCCGATGCTGACCGCACATATTACACTAATAGGAAAATTAAATTATTAAAATAAACATGCGTGAGTGTGTGTGTATGATTGCGGTGTGTAGTGGGGTGTGTGTGTGTGTGTGTGCAAGGGTATGTTTGTGTGTGTATGTAAATGAGTTGTAGAGTTATGAAAGGACGGAGTGAGTCTTTCCCCTTGGTGTCTTCTATTGCTTCTTTGGAGGGCACTGTGTTGTTTCTCACTTCATTTACTGTAGGATTCGATTGCGTCTGGAGGCCCGCTATAGCATCGGCGACCACAGGGGGGGGCTGTTGCACACGGCTTCTATTTCTGTAGTCCCCCTCGGCGGCGTTGTCCCCTTTCGGCGGCGCTGGTTCTGGTGCCTCTTCAAGCCAGGAACGCACGTACTCATTGTTTGAGCTTCTATCATCCATATATTCGCCGTCGGAGTCTTCTTCCTCGGCTTTTTGAAGTGCTATTTGAGCAAGTTCCAACTTAATCTTCAATAAGTCTTCACGCGCTCTTGAAATTTTTCTGTTTGACCGCGTCGTTCTATTCGTAGTCGACGGCGGCTTGTTCTGTTCGGTACGGGCGTCACCCCGGGTAGTCATCGGCATGGTTCGGCGGTGTTCCTGTTCTGATTCTTTTTCTATTCTCGGCTGTACTGTTCTGTTTACTGTTTCATCTGAAGTTCCCTCCGACTGGGTTCCCTCTCCTGAAATATACGGCTGCTCTTCAGACTGTGCTCGTACAGGCAGATCTTCTCCCTCCCGGGGGGCGGGGCGCTGCTCGGTTCCTTCGACGGTGGACGGCGATCGCGGTGGTTGCTCATGACGGATGCCCGTAGTACTGCGTTCTCTGCCCACCTCCATCGTCGAGGACTCTGGTGCTCTGCCTTGTGATCTTGTAAACCTCATTATGGATCTTCAGTCTTCGCAACGAATCTTCAAACTTGAATTGTGTGATAAGGTTTCAGTGATAAATCTTCAGTCTTTGAGCTTGACTCTTCAGTCTTGAATCTTCTATAATAAATCTTCAGAGCATATCTTCAGTCTTGAATCTTCTATAATAAATCTTCAGGAATCTTCAGAGATCTATCTTCATTCTTCACAGGAACAGATGATCCCAGCCGCAGCTATCCGGCTCGAAGGACCAGAAAATGTACGGAGCGGGCCGGGGTCGTAGCTGGTCCCAGTTGCTATCCGGCTCGTAAGGACCAGAAAATGTACTGGACGGGCGTGATCGTCGGACACGGTGTGTTGAAGGAGTGTGTAATGCCTATCCAGGTGTATCCCTGCTTGAGGTTAGGCCTCCTAGTCCAAACGGCGCTGACGTCCTGTACCTATAGGCTCAGGATAACTGCAGACTGGCGACCAGTAGCTATGTGTGAAGTCTTGACGGGGAAGGGTTTCTTGATGATGAAATAATAACAGCGATTTTGATAAGTCTTCAGGTGATTTCAGGAGACGATTTGCGTAACTCTTCAGGAACAGAACGATGAATAGGTACCATGCCGATGGCTACGATTCTATGTTTTCGCTTGCGCGCTAAGGTACCTCGAAACTTTACCTTAACGAGAACCGCGAACCGTCTCCTGATTTCGAGTTTATTTTTATTTCAAAAATTTTACAAAAGTGCTTATTAGCAGCTGAAAAATGGCTATAATAACATCATATTATACACCGTTACAATCGTCATTAGATTGTCCAGCGATTGAGACACCTGCATTTCCTGTAACTATATTCGCTGAAAAGATTTCAGCGTGTAAATACAAAAATGTTAATTGTTTTGATTTTAAATTATTTTTCAAACTATTTTATTCGATAACCAAAGAAGATATTTCAACGGGGTAAGCAGGTATCTCAAGCTGGTCTAATGACCTAAAAAACTATGAAAAATTCATGATTACATCTATATTTTTCAGGGCGTGACAGGCCCTGAAAACCTAAATTGCTAGAACGAGTCACCAAAAAACAGCAAATTAAAGTTTCCGACCCCTATAAATCCAATCAAGTAGGCTTTTCAGGACTATAATGGTACGTCCAGGGCTAGGTCTCGGTCTAGGGTACCTGGACGCACCAATTAAACTATAATTTCGGCTATGTAGCCCACTTAATTGGAGTTTATAGGGGTGGTACTCACGTTTTCCTTAGGAAACACTATTTTTCACTGTTTTCTAACTATAAAACACTATTTAAACTGATTTTACTGTTATTTTCACTAAATTAAGCTATAAACAACTGTTTGGTGACGCATCGTAGCGAACAAAAACGTAGCTCATTCGCGACTCGGTACGTTATACGATGGCGGTCCCTCCGCTACTTGCGCTAGCGTGCGCCAGATAGGGTCTCGCAGCTGACACTATGGAAACGCCTAACTTTTCATGTTTTTGATGATGCGTCGTCGCGAACACTTTCAATGATACCAAAACCAGCCAGATACAAATAGTATAACCAAAGATATTTTATTTTAAGTTCATACATACTATAATGCGAAAAGACTTTTTCCCCAACCTAATATGTTTAATGACTATTAGATTAATACTTTGACTGAAGGAAAACGCGATTGGGTTAAATTTCCTCGATAGAATTTAATTCCGAAAAGACCTCTATTTTTTTACATTGTTTTCTGTAAATCTAAAATCTTAAATCCCAAGAAATTTCATTGCAAAACTGCATTCAAAATGTGCACATTAGGTAATTAAAAAATCTGACTGAAAATAATTTTGGTAGATAGCTTAATTTATTTTTAAATAATTTTTATTTGGTTTGGCGCTTTTATTTTGGTTCCAGTGCATTGTTGCGGTCTCTTTTTTTCGCATGTGGAAGTAATTATTAATTAAGTAAAAATTAAGTCATGTTTACCGCAAATAAACTTATTTTCTTTCTTCTTCTTTCTTTCTTTAATTGACTCTGTCACTTTCTTATTCCCGCCCAGTTCGCTTTTTACATATCACCTTAACTCAATTTATACAAGGGATTATAGGAGATTACGGTTGTTTTAATACAGTAAATGGGCTTTTAAATGATTGCCATTAAAACTATCAATGAAAGGCGTTGTCCTAATCATTGATAAAAGTGTCGTTTTGCATCCTCGTCAAAGTTAAGGGTGTTGTTTAGACCATCAAACCGAACAACTTTTTCAATGGTACCAACATCGTAATCGCGAAAAAATAATCAGCCGTCCCATACATTTGCGTCGAGTAGGTGTTGATGTTGCTCGCCCGTGTGCGTTTGCGTCTTTACGATCGCGAACGCTCGGGAATGAGGATTCTACGCGCGCTTCGCTTCGCCGTCGTCGTCGTCGACTTCACCGTCGTCGGTGTGCGGGGGCGGGACGGGGCGCGTGTCGATCTCTTATAACGAAGTGGGCTTGCGGACGACGAGTAATGGGCAGCTCGCCGTCCGGTAAGGACCAGAGGCCTTAGTGTGAGTTTTTATACTTACTCGATCGCGTTTACGTAAACGTTAACTTACGTCAATTTGTATAGAATAATTGTGTTTCCCATTATATTCACCAGACGGCGCTTATTCAGTTTCAGTACAAATTGAAGTTTACGTTGACGTGATCGAGTAAGTATAAAAACTCGCACTAAGGCCACAGGCCCGGGTCGACGGCGCGTTGTGTTCCACGCGCGCCTCAAAGAGATGTCAGCAGTGACGGGGTCAATTGGGCCGATGCCGCCGGGGTCGCGGGTAGTTCGAAAGAGATACCGTGGCCCTGGCACGGGCAGCTGAAGGAACACGGGTGGGTTTTAGTCAGTAAAAGTCTGACACGCCCTCCCGCCTCTGCCCAGAGCGGGAGAAGTCATTTGATGATTTCCCATCCACAAAAAAAAAAAAAAAAAAAGTGTTGATGTTTTCTATGGGACAGTTGAAATTTTTTTTCGCGATTACTATGTTGGTCCCATGGGGAAAGTTGTTCGGTTTGATGTTCTGTATCACATCCTGAAATTTGACGAGAATGCAAGGTGACACGTTGTATAAACCACAGAATACATAATATTAGAAGTACAATTCTTTTTCTTTCTATTTACATCGATGTTTATCCGATTATGGACAGTTTGGTGAAATGAGCCCTTATCCATGTCTAACCCTAAACAGCGGCTAAACATGGTTTTGTGGTTTCACTTTAGCTAATTGCTATACAACTGCTAAAACTTGTCTAACGGTACGCGTACACCAAACCCGTTATCGGCCGATCTTTACTCGGACGTCTTCGACCAAACTCGGCCGATCAAATCAAACGTATGTAAATGAAAGGGAGCGCTTACACTACTACAACCGCCATCGTCCGATGACGCCCGAAAACGGCCGATCAATCCGAACTTGTTGGGATTTCTCGCCAGTCTACCGGTGGCGTCTAAAGCGTAGATTGAGTGTACTCGTATGTATACTCGTAGTTTAATTTAATCATTGTATTTATTCTGTTGTTTCTGCCAGTGTTGTTATCTACCTAAACGACTAAACGAGGGTTTACTGCGAAAACCAACTAAGTGCAGTCAAGTTAGTTATGAGTTACTGCGTTTTAAAAGTCTATAACTAATTAAAATACTATAATTTTAGTAAATCCATGGAGTATCTTCTAAACCGTTTAACGTAGCGCTTAGCCGGTTTTACCCGTATAAAAAGCTCAACAAGATGAGAATTTTAATGCATTTATCTAATTTTTGTCAAAAATGTTGGTTTGCAGGTTTTCGCAGTACACCCTTGAAATAGTCGTTGACTGTGCGACTTTACTTAGGCCGCACAGTCAACTACAGAAGACCGGCAACGACCAATGTCGGCACAACAGTGTCGGCCGATAAAATCGGTTTTGGTGTAACCGTACCGCGCACATGCACGTCCGAATTACTCGTCCGAGTAGTTCTGTCCGTCATCTGCCGACAAAATCGGTTTTGGTGTAACCGTACCGTAAGACGTGTCTATGTTTTATGTGGTAAGGCAGTACCTATATGAATGTTTTACTAAAAATCTAGCACAAGCTTGTGCCGACTAATCATCTTCGTAAGGGATTACGGTCTAAGACTTAAACAAACACAATATTCTAGCAAGTCTAGCTCTCGTGTGTATTCTGTATCATATGCAACCTCTCGGGTGTAAAGACCCACAATTCTATTCAGATATGCGCATAGGAATTAGTGGCCATTATTGTTGGTCGGGTAAATAGGAACGTTTCTGAGGAAATATTACAAATTGCGGTTTAGATGTGCTGTTTGTGGAAGGTTCTGAAGATGGTGTATGTAGGTGATGGTCTCAGATCAACAAAAAAAGGAAGATGGAGCGCCGTGAACAACAAAAGTGAAGCCATATTTTTATCTATGTTGCCATTTGTTACATTGTTTCCTTATACTCGTAACTTGGGGAATAATATTGTATGGGTAAGATATCATATTTTTGTTTAATCGAATAGGAAAATTTTAAATCGTATTATGGCAACCCTCATACTTTATGTCACTGAGTTCGTTCGTTGTTGAGATTTTTTGTTCCAAGTAAGCTCATCTAAAACTCACAGTTTATTTAATAAAAAAAAAAACGATGCTATTTCAAGTACTCTACCTACTTACAAGTGAAAAGTGATTCCATGATACTTTTTATGTGATTTTCACTAGACAGGAAGGCATAATTCTATTTTTTTTTAACTATGATAACTAGACGACGACTAGTCATTTACTAAGAGCGGTGAGCACGGTTTTAATTGTGTGTGAGCGTGTATTTTACTTGCAGGAGCACGGTTTTGTGGCTTCAGTTTTGATGTTCGCGGCGCTCCATCTTCCTCTTTTTGTTGATCTGAGGTGATGATGATGGATATAAAAATAAAGATAAAAA
Organism: Cosmia pyralina; assembly: GCA_946251885.1. Classification (NCBI taxonomy): domain Eukaryota; kingdom Metazoa; phylum Arthropoda; class Insecta; order Lepidoptera; family Noctuidae; genus Cosmia; species Cosmia pyralina. The sequence continues at coordinate 6,723,163 of OX276342.1, forward strand.
CTATAATATGGTTTTAGACCTGCATCCCAATTTTTCACACTGACAATCACATTCTAAAGGATTTAGAGGGATATTCACAATGTTTGGAAAATTCGTCTACACGACAATGTGAATACCGCAATGATTATTGTTGAATTGTCATAATGAAAGGCATTGTTATTATTTATTATTTTATTTCGCGGCTGTCATTCTTGGATCTTTGACAGTCGTTACGGGTCGTCAGATGCCCGAATGTCTAACAACCAGTCCTACCAAGGGGTACCGTGTTAACCAGTAACTGGGTTGTGGAGGTCAGATAGGTAGTCGCTTCACGTAAAATACTGGTATTCATTTACAACCTTTTAGACTGGATGCCGACCCCAACATAGTTGGGAAAAGGCTAGCCAGATTGATTTTTTGTAATTGTAAACATGTTATACAATTAGGCCGCTGAGATCCGCAAAAATGTGAAGCTTCATTACTTTCGTTAATCATTTTAAGTTTTACTATAGGTAGGTCGACTAGTTTTAAACATCCAAAGGAACTTCACGAGCTGATCACGCGGAGAAGGCGACATGTTCAAAACCACAAAAATAACTATAAAGTAAGTTTAAATAGAGCTTTAAATTGGTTACAGAGGTAAAAGCTTTGACACCGTCAGCTGCAGTTGACGTCTTATCGAAGGCAGCTGACATCACGTTGACGGCTAACGCTAAAGTCGCTCAAGAAAAGTGCTTTAAAGAGTCGATTGCCGACCGACAAGCGCACGAGTTAAATTCTTTAAACTTTTGTAAAACATTTTTCATTGTACCTATTTTCACTTTAGAGAGGAAGCTATATAAGGGCTCCTACAAACAGGCGCGATTCGCGAACGCGACATTTGGTGCATTTGTGTCGCGTTGCGGTTAATCATTTGTTTTCTTAGGCAAACTGTCCCCTACGTATTGAAATATAATAGGTCTTTACCTATGAAATTGCCGTTTTGTATGAAAAAATTTAAACGAATTTTTTTCATGCATTTTTTATTTGTATTAATCGATGTTATCACCCATGCAATCAATGCATCTTTGCCAACGCAGTGGCAGTTTATTGATGCTCTTCTTAAAGAAATCAGCTGGACGGGAGGCAACACAAATTCTTCAAAGGCATTTTGTACTGCCTCTCGGTTATTGAATTTTTTCCCGCCAAGAAGTTATCCAAATTCTGGAAAAAGTAGTAGTCTGTAGGCGCAAGGTCTGGTGAGTAGGGCGGATGACGGAGAGCTTCCAACCCTAGTTCTTGCAACTTGGAGACCGTCTGCTGTGCAGTATGAGGTCGCGCGTTGTCGTGCAGGAGCAGCGGAGACGAGCGATTGACCAATGCTGGTTGGAGATGTGCCAGCTTCTCCATCATTGTGTTCAGTTATTCACAGTACACATCTGAAGTAATGCTCACCCCGTTTGGTAAGAAGCTGTGATGAATCACACCGGCGCTAGACCGCCAAACAGTGACCATCACTTTTCTAGGGGTAAGTTTTCGTTTAGGGCATTGTTTAGGTGCTGAACCAGGATCCAACCAACTTGCTGAGCGCTTGCGGTTATCAAACAGAATCCATTTTTCATCGCAGGTAACAATGCGGTTCAAAATTCCTTCATTTGTGTGTCTGTTGAGCAGTGCAAGGCACGTCTCGACGCGTACTTCGCGCTGGCGATCATTGAGTTCGTGGGGCACCCATTTGTCAAGCTTTTTTACCTTGCCAATTTGACGCAAATTGACCAATATTGTTTTGACGCTAACGTCGAAAGCTGCTGCTAATTCAGCCGTAGATTGTGTATCATCACCTTCCACAATCGCCTTTAATTCGTCATTGTCGACCAAAGTCTTCGGTCGACCGCGAGGTTCATTTTTCAGGTCGAAATTTCCAGAACGGAAGCGAGCAAACCAATAACAAGTGGTGCGTTGGTTTGTAGTGTTAGCTCCGTAAACGTCGTTGATGTTGCGTGCCACTTGTGCCGCGTTGCTGCCACGACGGTACTCATATTCCATAATTACTCGATTTTTTAACGTATCCATGATGACGAAAAACATTGAAATACGATGAAAATGTAACACTAATCAATAAACGAATGACTACTTTTGGAAAAAAAAAATCCATGTTTTTAAAATAAAATTAATTTGAAATTAGAATTCTTAGCCAAACAAAAATTATTTTGATTTGAAATGGCCAGTACTGCAGAACGGCAATTTCATAGGTAAAGACCTAATATTTAAACCACGCCTCTTTGTTTTGATGTTATTGAGTAATGTTTCACAAAAAAATACAACCGACTTCCAAAAACAACACTACAAAGTGAAAAATAACTTTAATTTCGGAAGTCGGTGTCTGATTATATGTATTTTCGTTTTTGCCACCGACTTCCGAAATTAAAGTTATTTTTCACTTTGTAGTGTTGTTTTTGGAAGTCGGTTGTATTTTTTTGTAAAAAAGTTTTTATTTTTCACTTTTTAGTGGTTCACATGTGCTTACCCCTTCACAGCGTACTGGCGTGATGTTATGTTATGAACTGGTGTGAACAACAAACAGACATGAGATTTCAGCAATCCCAGTCCATTTGCTATCATTTATTGAGGAGTTCCGTTGCCTATCTCAGAAGTTCTTCATCAGGTCTTCACCAAATTGAAATGGGACCACTCCAAGAAAGTACTCTTCCAAAAACTATCCAAATCGCTTCAAGTGTGCCTATAAAATTGGAAGAGTTTTCTCTATTTCTCCAGGATCCCATCATCAGATCCTGACTTGATGATCATGGGACCACCTGGGAAGTATACCCTTTCAAACAAAAAAAAAATAATCCAAATCGGTCCAGCCATCTTCGAGTAATCGGGGAACATACATAAAAAAAAAAAATAAAAAAAAAAAAAAAAAAAAAAAGGTTCCGACGAATTGATAACCTCCTCCTTTTTGAAGTCGGTTAAAAAAGACGCGCAGACCCGGTTTTAGGTAACAACATTCCAAGAAAGTAAGCTAAAAGTGAGGAAACAACACGATATCACTATCTATACCTACACCCATAAAGGGAATAAAAGCGGCCAAGTGCGAGTCGGACTCGCCCATGAAGGGTTCCGTAGCAGCAAGTAACATAATATAAAAGTTCTTGTAGTTCGTTGTAACTTTGATCGATGTTTTAATAATTGAGTAGATTGAAAGAAAGGTAAATTGCGGTTTACGATTTATGACGGTTTAAAAAAAAACTACTTACTAGATCTCGTTCAAACCAATTTTCGGTGGAAGTTTACATGGTAATGTACATCATATATTTTTTTTAGTTTTATCATTCTCTTACCACTTTGGAAGTGTCTTTCGCGCAAACTATTCAGTTTAGAAAAAAATTATATTAGAAACCTCAATATCATTTTTGAAGACCTATCCATAGATCCCCCACACGTATGGGTTTGATGAAAAAACATTTTTGAGTTTCAGTTCTAAGTATGGGGAACCCCCAAAATTTATTGTTTTTTTTTTCTATTTTTGTGTGAAAATCTTAATGCGGTTCACAAAAACATCTACTTACCAAGTTTCAACAGTATAGTTCTTATAGTTTCGGAAAAAAGTGGCTGTGACATACGGACAGACAGATAGACAGACAGACACGACGAATCTATAAGGGTTCCGTTTTTTGCCTTTTTGCCTTTTGGCTACGGAACCCTAAAAAGGGCGTGATAAACCACCCATATTTTCGGAACATGCACAAAATGAACGCCATGAAATAGATACGTTCAGAAACTGAAGTGAACATAAAACGCGACATTGGAAACCCGGCCAAGTCAATGTCGATATCGCAAAGGTGGCATCAAATGGGATTGGACAGGAACCTACATGGAAAAGTTACATGATATTATATGAAAAGTGCATTTGTCTGTTGACCTGTACTGTCGAAATGGGTTTGGATCGGTTTTCGATACGAAATGGAGTCATATGTTTCCGCTACAATAGCGGAATATCTATTATGTGATTGAAGTCGGATAAAAATTAATTGAATTAAGTGAATTTGCCTAGCCTTTTCCCAACTATGTTGGGGTCGGCTTCCAGTCTAACTAGATGCAGCTGAATACCAGTATTTTACATGGAGCGACTGCCTATCTGACCTACACAACCCAGTAACTGGGTAATACGATACCCCTTGGTAAGGCTGGTTGTCAGACTTTCGGGCTTCTGACGACGCGTAACGACTGTCAAAGATCCACGAATGACAGCCGGGAGCAACAGGTTAACGTGCTTTCCGAGGCACGGAGGAGTCTAGATATGTAAAGATGGTCACCCATCCACGGACCGACCCCGGCAAGCGTAGCTTAACCTGATGCATCGACCCGTGCGGCTCTTATTACTTAGCCACAAGCTTCTCGGATAAAAATTAAAGTAATACAAATAAAGTTGGAACGGAACCGGTCGGAGTGGCGGTGCTTGGGGGAGGCCTACGCCCAGCAGTGGACGTATTTCGGTTGAAATGAAGACTTTTGAAAATTTCCAATAATCGAGTCAGCGTTAAGATCCAAATTCAGTGAATTACCTCGCTAAAATTCCAAATACACCATTATGTTTAAAGAAGATTGTAGATGAATCCTTTTGTAAGTTTTCCAAGTAAGAAACACTTGTACAGAGGTCAAATTTAGGTCAACGAGCATGGTAATAAATAGCCTTAAACGAAAACTAAGACCAATTCAATAGACCATCTTTCATCACAAGCTAAAATAACACCATCCTCACTCGAAGTCCACTCCACTCCAATCCGCCGCAAAAACAAAAGTATTGGTATAATATTTCTATAAAAAATATTTCATTTCACTCACGGACAACCCGGTATTGACCCAAATATCAAGAATTCAAGATTGACACAGAACATATCCGAGAACTTGTACATGATGATAATACAAATTACTTCGCAACCCTAGTTGCTGAAGCGGCGGACGTATCGCCTTAGCAAAATGGTTCTTTCATATTTATGAGAAGTCATGGCCTATTTGTCATGGTAACTGTTGCCAAAAACTGGGATTAAATAAACGTATTGAAGAAAGTGACGCAAGACTTATAAGTAAGTATGGTGTGCCAAGATCTTACGGAGCTTTTCTTCGAGTCCTTACTATTGCAGACATAAAAGCTAACAGATAGTTAGCTACCTGAAAGCTATGGAAACACCTGCAAGCGCTCAACAGACCCAGATTCTGTCTGAAAATAAAAGAAGTGTGTGTGTTCGCTCTGACGCACGACTGGAGTTTAACCCATCCCCCCCGTGACAACGCTTTTAAGTTGACACTTTTATTTCACTCCTCATATTTTTTTCAAAAGGTGGGGCCTTATAATTAAAATCGATTCTTAAGGTTGAACTAGTTGCGGGCTCGAACTCAATGGTGAGGTTGGCCAAAAAGCACGCTGTCTCATCTGGCATCGTGTCCGACAGAGATAGTATCATTGATGAGCAGTTAGATGCTAGTAAAATAATGAATAGTTAGTAGTAGTAAAGTAAAACTAGTAATAGTGAAACGAGCACGTAATAATTTACGAAAAACCATTTGGTCTTCCACAGGAATTTTCGTATATATTTCCGCGAGTTTCAAATTTTATGAAAAAAAACCACTGCAATTGCAAATAAAGTTTATTGAACTCTTCAATAATTGAGTTTTGTCGGTACCGACTTAGTTTTGGAGATTTTACTTCTTTTATCACTTATTTACGCCTAAACTTGCGTCAAATAAATGTGTTTTCTTTCTTTCTTTCTTTCTTTAAATTAGCAAGAAAAACGAATCTTTCTTGGCTCATAGCTTTTTAATGGCTATTTATTTTACTATTCTGTTTCCGCACAGACAATATTAATAATGAGACAATACGATATCATGTTAACTTTGGGTGCACAATGTCAAACAGTTGAGCAATACCCTCCCGAAACTTGTATGGCAAAAATATCGACTAGTTCTACCTTAAGAAAACTCGAAGTAAACTCGAATTATTATGAAATCATCTTAAAAATAAACAGTACACCACACCCTGTCCTGTCAAACATTCCCTAAAAAGGTTTCAAGGAATAGGAAGCCTCCAGACATAAAAGACACATTTGAAAGCGAATCTTAGCAAGAACCTAGGCACACATAAATCAGCTTCACATCACAGAACATACATAAAATACACCCTCCAAGAAAAATGGGAGGAAATCATATAAAAGGTTCCAAAGGTTTCATTGTTATACTGGATATAAATTCTCGGGTTGCACGGGGGACAGGGAAATAGTCTAGGTCAGGTCATATCCGCCAAAATAGGATGGATGGAAATAACTACATGATGGATGACAAAGTTGTGGACAAGAACGTGACTGGAATAGATTGAGGGTAAATCTGTTAGTCTTTTGTTAAGACTTAAAAAGGTATGTCCTATTTGTCAAATAGTTCTTGATCGGGTAACTTAACATGATACGGGTGAAGTTTGTAGTAAAAGTCATTTGGAAAATTGATGCTTTAGGGGTTAGCTGGATAGTGTCGTTATAGACAGTAAACAGTTTGATCGATAGTTTAAAATTTACAAGATCTTGTTCAAAATGGACTTGAGGTTGACGTTCACGATAATGTTTCCAGTATAGACACCATAATCCATCTACTGATTGCACGAGCACTTTCTGTGAGCTCGAAATATGTTTTGCTAAGAGATTTATAACAGAAGCACACAGCTTTAAACTAGATCGAAATTTAGGTATATAAGCCAGGGGAGTACATCGTGAAGGCTTTAAAAGTAGGGCATACACGAAATACAGCCCGGAAGTTGGCAAGACAGCAAGCTGTAAACATCTTAACATTGCGAAATTTACGAACATTTTTCTCAAAACCAGGACGTAAAAGAATTGCCGTAACATTCGTGAAAAAAGGCTCTATCGAGAAATAAGTAGAACGCCTCGATCAGTTAATACGATTGCTATTCAAAGCAGCTCAATAAACATCTCCAGGGATATTTTCAGGTTTTACACTTTTTATTCACGAGGCTGATGAATGTGTTAAGTGCTATAAAGCTTGAACTAGCCCCATTTAGTTATATTCAGTTCGCTTATTAAAAACTTTTAAAGCTCCTATTACAGCACTGAATAACGGAGGAAAATGAAATATGTGAAAATTTTCACATGTAATTCGTCCGTCCGTAGATGTACAAATTTTAATTTCCGAGCAATTTTCCGCGTGCACCATGAAATTCTTTAAATATTTGTTTCATGAGAAGAAAATGCTTTATCTACCAATTTAGACTCTGTTTCAACTTGCGAGCGAGCAGTTTTATTTGACGAAGCGAGGGACATGAAAAATTCTGGGCCATTTAGGCAATTTGTGACCATATTGAGGCTTTGTATGTTTCATACCTGACAATTATCTCCCAGTGTGTTTCGTGGCTCATATAAATTCTGCGTCCTTTTTACCGCACTTATACGAGGTCCAAGATTACCTTTAATATCAGGCTGACCGTAATTTGGGATGTCTAGATTAATTCGGTGATATCTCAAATATTCTGGGCTGGATTTACGACGTGGCAGCTTGAGCAGCTCTTGCAATATTCAGTGTTTCCCTATTAATTCGTTTTCAGAGTCAAAAGGCTACAAAGTTTTAAAAGCTTGGTAGAAAATTGTCTGCAGTTATTACTTGGAAATTGTGGCTTCGTTCTAGATATGCAAAGAATAAAATGCTTCTTTAATTAAAGCGATCTCGGGTTTTATTATGTGAATAAAGAGAAATAATGTTGTAACAGCGCTTTTAATATCATTGAGTTGCGTATCTGGTGTTCAGAAAAATATTTTCCAAGGTGTTACAAAATCCTTAAAGGATAAATAACACCATCTCCAAAGGATTAGATTATCTTAGATACCGTCTCCAAACTAGTCCACAAATTTATTTAAAGGCTTTATCAACATGACAAATACATTGTCCGATCAATTTCGGAGAGATTTATTATGCTTATAGAAGCATTCCGGACACATGAAAGTGCTAAGATAAAGAAAACATACCAGATGCATAATTTTACCATTTACGATTGGGTGGGTCATCGACCAGTAAGAAATATCAGAAAAAATCTTTCTGAGGAATCCAGAATATTCTAGAGCCAAAAATTCGAAGACGTGTAACACCCACCAACCCATACTGGGCCTTGGTGGACTACGGCCTACTTCTTCTCACAGAGAAGAGGTCTTAGTTCCAGCAGTAAAAACATTATATGCTATAAGAAACTGAGGCATATTTAGTCTGATTATTTGTATGTGTAAGAAATGAAGGAATTCTTGGTATGTTTATTAATATAAAGTGGAGCGTACAAGTCGCTTATCGCATTCCACAGCGCGAAGTCAAGTTGAGGACATAGGTCACTTAGATTAGTGTACAAACGTAAACCGACAAGTTATCAGTAATAATAACTACCTAGCTGACGTCTTGAAGAGCTGTGCAAACTCAAACTCAAAGCATTTATTTCAAATAAACCAATTACAGGCACTTTTGAATTGTCAATGGGTCGGTCAGTCAGAAAGATGAAGCTAGTTGCCCATTCCAAAGCGTAGTAGATCCCTATGGAGAAGAACGGGCAAGAAACTCCACGGACACTCTTTTAAATCATAATATTTTTACAAAATATTGGTTACATCGTTCAAGTTGAAAATATACACGTGAGAACAATGTAGAAAGACGTGCACGTTAAAAAGCGTCCGTAATAAAAAGATAAAAACTAAAACAACTAAATTAAATATTAAAATTAAAAATAAGCCATGGCAGCTAAGAGACGATCAGTCCCAACTGACGGCGCCCGTTCACGAACATGACGCATGGATCAGCACCAATTAGCTCAACCATTTTGAAGGGAACTTAATGATCCAACACACACGCCACCACCAGCGAGGCATTTGAGTGAGCATGACATACTCTCAACCGCCAGGGCACACTCAAGTCAGTGAAAGACGTACCCAGTAAAAGGTAGCTTAATAGTAGCTACATAGTGCTCACACATGTGCTATGCAATTATATAATACTAAGAGATTGAAGTGAGAGAAGTGCGTTCCATGAAGCTTCTTTCCTGATACTTATGCATGTTTAATGCTAAGGGTTTACATTGCTTGGATACCAATGCAGGGTGCTGCCAACTAGCGCCACCATTGAGAAAAAAAATCATAATATGTGAGCATAGGAAATTTCAAAATGTTCCATATCTCCAGACTTACCGATTTTTTTTCTTAATGGTGGCGCTAGTTGGCGGCACTACTCGCCTTAATTTTTAGGATGGGTTTTAAGGAGTTTCTTGCCCGTTCTTGTCCATTGACATCTATGTTTTGGAATGGGCAACTAGCTTCAACTGTTTGACTAACTGACCGACTCTGTGACATTTCAAAAGTGCCTGTAAAATGGTTTCATTGAAATAAACTACAAAGAACGGAAACTGATCACCAGTAAATGACGTCACCATGCTTGCATAATTATGTGTTTTGGCGATTTCAGACCTAGTCTAGATTTCTTACTTACAAACTACTTACAAAAATGACATTGAAAGAATCAGTAAATTCAAACATAAAACATTTATTTCATTTGAGTCTGAGCGACAATTCAAAAGTGCCTGTCAATACAGGCACTTTAGAAATGTCAAAGGGGTTGGTCATTCAGAAAGATGAAGCTAGTTGCGCATTACAAAGCGTAGTAGGTTCCTGTGGAGAAGAACGGGCAAGAAACTCCTTTCCAAGATTTGAAACCATGTCATGTCTAAGAAGCGGCATAACAAACTTAATAAGATCGAACTTACACTAACAAAGGAAGAACTTCCAAAGACCTCAAAATCTGTTATATCTAAAAGCTATACTATATTCTAGCGTTTAAGGGGATACATCGATCATTTTGTGTTTTTTAAATTCCTATAAAACCTATTGTATACAGTTAAATCATTTGGATTTTCCATATGTGTTATTTGACTCTATTGTCTACTGCTGTACTAAAACCGAAACATGATTACTTGGAATTTATTCGCTAGAAAAAAAATTTTATACGAAGGTATTTAAATATTTTAAGAGCTTACTAAGCCAAAAATTGATTTAAGTATAGCATTTTATCATAAAATCTACATTTAAACGAAGCGCGTTTAAGTTCTAGACAGCCATAACGCCATTTCACTGATACACCGAGCTAAGGCGCGCTTTGATAATAGGTCTTTACCTATGAAATTGCCGTTTTGTATGAAAAAATTTAAACGAATTTTTTTCATGCATTTTTTATTTGTATTAATCGAAGTAATCACCCATGCAATCAATGCATCTTTGCCAACGCAGTGGCAGTTTATTGATGCCCTTCTTAAAGAAATCAGCTGGACGGGAGGCAACAAATTCTTCAAAGGCATTTTGTACTGCCTCTCGGGTATTGAATTTTTTTCCCGCCAAGAAGTTATCCAAATTCTGGAAAAAGTAGTAGTCTGTAGGCGCAAGGTCTGGTGAGTAGGGCGGATGACAGAGCGCTTCCAACCCCAGTTCTTGCAACTTGGAGACCGTCTGCTGTGCAGTATGAGGTCGCGCGTTTTCGTGCAGGAGCAGCGGAGACGAGCGATTGACCAATGCTGGTTGGAGATGTGCCAGCTTCTCCATCATTGTGTTCAGTTCTTCACAGTACACATCTGAAGTAATGCTCACCCCGTTTGGTAAGAAGCTGTGATGAATCACACCGGCGCTAGACCACCAAACAGTGACCATCGTTTTTCTAGGGGTAAGTTTTCGTTTAGGGCATTGTTTAGGTGCTGAACTAGGATCCAACCAACTTGCTGAGCGCTTGCGGTTATCAAACAGAATCCATTTTTCATCGCAGGTAACAATGCGGTTCAAAATTCCTTCATTTGTGTGTCTGTTGAGCAGTGCAAGGCACGTCTCGACGCGTACTTCGCGCTGGCGATCATTGAGTTCGTGGGGCACCCATTTGTCAAGCTTTTTTACCTTGCCAATTTGACGCAAATGGACCAATATTGTTTTGACGCTAACGTCGAAAGCTGCTGCTAATTCAGCCGTAGATTGTGTATCATCAGCTTCCACAATCGCCTTTAATTCGTCTTGTCGACCAAAGTCTTCGGACGACCGCGAGGTTCATTTTTCAGGTCGAAATTTCCAGAACGGAAACGAGCAAACCAATAACAAGTGGTGCGTTGGTTTGTAGTGTTAGCTCCGTAAACGTCGTTGATGTTGCGTGCCGCTTGTGCCGCGTTGCTACCACGACGGTACTCATATTCCATAATTACTCGAATTTTTAACGTATCAATGATGACGAAAAAGATTGAAATGCGATGAAAATGTAACACTAATCAATAAACAAATGACTACTTTTGAAAAAAAAAATCCATGTTTTTAAAATAAAATTAATTTAAAATTAGAATTCTTAGCCAAACAAAAATTATTTTGATTTGAAATAGCCAGTACTGCAGAACGGCAATTTCATAGGTAAAGACCTAATATATCCTCTTAACCACCCACTACCCAACAGACCTCCTCCGTTATTTCCAAAGTTCGCAGTTTTGCTCTTGTTTTCCGACCCGATCATCCCATAAATAATGACCGGAAGGCGTCAGGAAAGGAAACAATGGGTTCTATTTATAAATCCTGTTATCTTTGCTCTAAGAGCCCCCCATCATAAGATCATTAGCCTACATTGCTAAAAAGGAAAGTAATGATGAAGGTAGGTATACTATAATTCAGGTGTGACCACGTTGTTTTGGAATGCACGAGCGACGAACTTTAGTTTGGATAAGTTTAAATTTAATTTTGGTATGAATTTCGTTGTTTTGTTGAATCCTATACAGGGTGAAATTGAATTCACGGGCTATATTTTAAGGGGTCATTATGAACAACTTTTACTGTGGGAACAAACCTGAAATCGCGTTAAAAAAATCTGCTGTTCCCTACATTTTGACGAGTTATGCGAGAATGTATGAATTTTTTTGAAGATTTTTATTTTCGCGATTTCAGGTTTGTTCCCATAGTAAAAGTTGACATTAGCACTCATTAATTTATACAGCCGTATGACGTAATAACATGGCGGCTACTTTAAAAAAACTGAAAACATTGAATTAAATTTTAAAATTTATATTGTAATTTTATAAACTAAAACTAAAATTTTCCGACTGCTTTTTGCCTTTTTTTTTTTTTTTTTTTTTGTGGATGGGAAATCATCAAATGACCTCCCGCTCTGGGCAGAGCGGGAGGGCGTGTCAGACTTTTCCTGACTAAAACCCACCCATGTTCCTTCAGTTGCCCGTGCCAGGGCCACGGTATCTCTTTCGAACTACCCGCGACCCCGGCGGGACTGCTTTTTGCCTAAACTGTCTAAATAATATATTTTTAGATTTTTTTCCCATAAAGAGTAAAATACCGTATTATGTTATGTGAAAAATGTTGTCTTACCATATTATAGGTCCTTCTGCCCTAAGATTATTAGACAGACAGCTATCCTGACGTCATCAAATCATTAGCCCACTTTGATCCATAAGTATCTACCTACAGTAATGAGATCAAAAGTAGGTTAAATAATTACCGTAGTAGGTCGGTACCTTATTGACGGCCGAACCCAATAACCTACTGTCAGTAATAGACACATCGCTACAGATGATAGACAATATAATTCTGTGGCTTGTGGCTAAAAGGGCCATTGTCAATAATCCTTATTTTCAGTAATATGCATTCGAAGAATGCACCAGAATTGATAGTTATTTTTTCATGTTATATTGTAGAATGACAAAATCTCTTTTTGTTATTTGATACATATTTGTAGGTTGATTTATTTATTTATTTAGGAGGAGCTCGTGGCTAAGTAATAACAGCCGCACGGGTCGATCCATCAGGTTAAGCTACGCTTGCCGGGGTTGGTCCGTGGATGGGTGACCATCTTTACATATCGAGACTCCTCCGTGCCTCGGAAAGCACGTTAAGCCGTTGGTCCCGGCTGTCATTCGTGGATCTTTGAAAGTCGTTACGGGTCGTCAGAAGCCCGAAAGTCTGACAACCAGTCTTACCAAGGGGTATCGTATTACCCAGTTAATGGGTTGTGGAGGTCAGATAGGCAGTCGCTCCATGTAAAATAATGGTATTCAGCTGCATCCGATTAGACTGGAAGCCGACCCCAACATAGTTGGGAAAAGTCTAGGCAGATTGATTGATTGATTGTAGGTTGATTTATTAATTAAATTAAAATTCAAGAAAAAATTGGTATTTTTGAAAATATTTGCTACTTAAGCCTTTTTAGCACTAACAAGAACCCTATGTTAATGACAAATGGTAACTTCGGTCTTTTTAGTACAATAGAAGAGGATAGTAAAAATATTATTGTCTTTAGTGCAAATGCAAAATGGGCCAATGTATTATATTGGTCTATTTTGTTTTATTAAATAAATATTATAGGTAATACGGGCTGGTATCCGCAACTCCACGACAATGTGCGTATTTTGCGTATGGATATATATTATATATTAAATTAATATTATGCAGCCAAAGCAAAGATTGTATCACAAAAACGGAAGTTAACTTTGGTCATTTTAATTCCGACTATATTACTAGGGTAGTGTTTATTTTTAAATTCCCTTGGCTTAAGTACACTGCAGCCCTTTTAACACTTAATAATTTTTTTGTAACAGTATGAAAGCACACACCACATTGGCCTTTTCAATTCACAATAAATTAACACATTAAATTGAGCACGATTTCAGAAACCGAAGGATAGCCTTTCGATACGTATAATTCTAGACTTAAGCCTTTTCAAGTAACGGAACAAAGTCGTCACAGTATTAAACACTGACAGGTCTCACTGTATATATGTAATACCACATAATACATAAGAGTACATAATACCACAGTCTATACGCCATACAGTCGTCCGACGAAGCCCGAGCTGCTTACGTAGTTCGCCGAACTTCGTATACAGCCCGGGCTTCATCGGACGACTGTATGATGTTTATTCTGTGGTAATACAGAGTATCAATAATACCTGCATACGATTCACATGGACTGAAGGCCGTTTGATCGCCTTAGCTAATTACCTATTACAAATAGCGCCATTAATGATTACATACCTAATAATTACTAACATATTTGTCTACTGCGGTCGCAATTTGTTTCAAAACATGTAAACAAATAAGTGTTTTTGAAAAAATACCTTAATACCCTGATACATAAAATTCAGTTTGCGCTTATGTATATGTATTAATAGTACATTCCTAAACTTTAATTTTCATATTTAAAATAGTTTTAAAATAATAATAGTCCTCCAGACCGAATTCCAGCCATGGCGATGACGAATTGCTACCAATCTCAGTGGAGACTAGCCTTCGGCGCGGGAGATTTTATAATGCACAAGTGTGTGCGCAGAGACAGGTGCATTCTCTCTTCGCTCACTCTCATATTCCGATGGAACGGCAATCCGACACGACCGTAGAGGCGATCAGGCGCAGGGCCAACGACTTATCGTGATTTACGAGACACGGGGTTCACACACCTTCAACTTTTAACTCTGTTGTTAGTACGAAATATAATACTGGAAATTATCATAGGGCATCAAAAAATTCCTCCGCATCGCCGAAAAGACTGGCAGCATTGCCACGTTGTATTGGCATTGCTGACTTTTTGGCCAAAAAATAGGCTAGCCCTCTATTATAGACACGAGAAGAGTCGACCAACCGCTTGGCGATATCGCGAAAAACCTAGTACAGTACATTCTATAATTAACTGATTTTACTCCATATAAAGTTGATATTTTTTGAGTGGAAATAACGTCAGTTGGAAACAAGGATTTGAATATGCAATAGGTATGTATTACCAAAAGAGCAAACTGTATCATTTTACACTAGAATTAATTAACCTACTCAATATTCTAGATAACATAATATACGAGTACAAGACGGTAATTAACACATAATTCAGGTCAATTGGGTCTATTTGGGTTACAATAATCTAGATTAATAGGATTATGTTACATTTGCATTCCATTTAGTTGCACATTCTGTATATCTAAATGCCTAATGCTGCTTGTCCATTAAAGCGGAACAGAGACAAAATTAATGGATAGGATCATAAAAACTTTCACTCACCTTTATCAATCTGCATAATACACAGGCCCAGCTCGGGTTGGTAGATGTCACATGTCTTCGAATTTTTGGTTCTAGGACATGCTGGACAAAGCACGTCCTAAACAACATGACAATGCAAATAACATAACTAGTAAAGTCTATTTCTAACTACAATGTGACATTGAATTCAAGGGCAATATTTTAAGGGGTCAATGTACTCATCATTATGAACAACTTTTATTATGGGAACAAACCTGAAATTGCAAAAAAAAAACAAATCAGCTGTTCCCTACATTTTGACGAGTTGTGCGAGCATAATATATGGAACAGCTGATTTTTTTTCGCGATTTCAGGTTTGGTCCCGTAGTAAAAGTTGTTCATAATGACGAGTACAATGACCCCTTAAAATATTGCCTATGAATTTATTATCACCCTGTATAAATTGCCTCCTTTAGCCATATCACTAACAAATTGAGTTGTCACATCACGTTTTGTATCAAAGAAGCAATCTTGCATTGCCGATAGATATTAAATAATAGACAGGTACGTTTAAGAGAATCAAAAGCTCAATTTGCAAACGGTTTTATCTATATTATGCGGTTTTTGCCTCGACTCGAAATAGGTGGTGTACCAGAGAACTGCCTACGGCCTGCAATCAGCATCTCACTATAAAAATCAACAGTTTACACGAAAATTAATCTTCCTACTTTGATCTTAGAACTGGAAATCCCTTGCATGTGCTCCGATCTTAACTATCAACAACAATACTGGAGCTTCAATATTAATTTCAACTTTATGCAGATCTGTTAAGGTACAGTTTTCGTTGGATATGATGGAGTTAAGTCCTTTTAGACAGGTTCATAAGAAACCGGTGAGGCCAGTGTCTGACTGTCTGTTGAAGCGGTTGCTCTGCATAGCGAGAAATAACCACAGAATGTTTTGAACTTAGCAGTGTTCCACGTTTGAATGGATAAAGTAACTCAATTTTATATAAACTTGTTGTTTTCTTTAGCAATAATGGGCGAATCTACTATAAGTTCTTATGGCCAGGAAGAGCAAAGATTTAAGGGGGATGCGCTGTGGTAGCACGCGAAATTCAATTATTTTTTGTTTTTTTTGCAATTCGCTGGTCCGTGTCAGGTTGTATCTTAATCTAAATATGATACGCGGGAATAAAACATATGTATTTACATAATTTTAATCATAAAAATTATCAATACATCTCTCTAAGTTAGATTTCGTGCAGAGTCGTTTAATTTCGTTCGTTCGACAAATCTGCACGAAATCTAACTTAGAGAGATGTATTGATGATTTTTATTATTAAAATTATGTAAATTTATACATATGTTTTATTCCCGCGTATCATATTTTGATCAAGATACAACCTTTGTGATACAACCTTAGAAGCTTGATTTTTTTAGACCTCCAAGGGACCGTAGACCTACATATTTGATATTAATTTCAACTTGATGCCTCTACTCTCCTGAGAAAAAGGGTCATGACAGACAGACGGAAAACGAAATCGAACGAAAAAATCCTATAAGGGATCCGTTTTTTAACCGACGAAAAAAAAAGTAGGAGGTTCTCAATTCGACAGGTATGTTTTTTTTTTAAATTGTTTTATTCGAGAGGCTATATACCTCAAAGTTGGTCCCATATAAAATTGATTAACTTTGCTTGAGTAATTTTTAAGTTAACTTCAATAATACGTATTTCTTTCCCATTTTTATATGATGTTTTAGTTTGTTTTTTATTAGAATTTGTGTGGGGTAGGTACCACAACTAAAATGTGAAAAATAACTTTAATTTCGGAAGTCGGTGGCAAAAAAACGAAAATACATTTAACGAGGACTCGCGACTTCCGAAATTAAAATTATTTTTCACTAGTGTTGTTTTTGGAAGTCGGTTGTATTTTTTTGTAAAAACGTTTTTTTTTCTTTCGAGATACGGAACCCTAAAAACGTGATAATAATAAAACTTCTATTATGTCTTATCGTTTGTAGGTTACTGCAGTTGTAAACTAGCCAAAACCCGAACGAAGCACTGCAGTAATCAATATAATTATCACATGCATGTCGTATATGTGAATGTCAACCTACTATTAGCTGAGCATAAGGCTCATAACCCACAATTCATCTCGCTTGCTAGCGCTAGCTAATTACATTACACCAAGATGGATAGGTAATGAAAGAATGAATGGATGAATGAATGAAATGCAATGACCCTAGCGTAGTTTGACTAGACTCGGTTACTCGAATGAACCCAAAGATTCACAGTAACTATTGCCTCATGTTATAATTGCATATCATGGAGTAGACCGGGGAGCGCGATAATGGTAGGGAAGACGTGTTCTTAGGATATGGAGGGGACAAAAAGCCTAACAAGTATGCACCCTATAGCAAGCATTGGAATAGTGGAGAATCAAATATCTGGATAACAAACATCTGCCTAGCGTGTTGTATGATATGTTGGGGTCGGCTTTCAGTCTCACCGGATGCAGCCGATGTATTTTAATAGAGGCGAATGCCGATTTGACCTCTACAACCCCATGGTACGATTGGTTGTCAGACTGTCGGCTTCTGACTAACCGTACAGCTGTCAAATTTAATTTTAATAACAACGGGACCGACGGCGACGTACGGGATCAAACATCTAATTATCATCACATAACTTACGGTCCGTTATTGGTTAAAATTAAGGCTTTTGTATCTTTACCAATAATGAAGCAAAGACCTCATAGCTTTGCTTATTAGACCCTCCCATATGGAAGCTATCACAGGTAAAATTAGCTTCCGAATCTATTTATATGCCAAGTTTGGCATTAAAAAATGCTACCATTGTTGGTAAGCAAAACGATTCGTTTTTAGGGTTCCGTACCTTAAAAGGAAAAAACGGAACCCTTATAGGATAACTCGTGTGTCTGTCTGTCTGTCCGTCTGTCACAGCCAATTTGCTCCGAATCTAATGGACTGATTAAGTTGAAATTTGGTACACATATAATTTCTGTGACCCAAACACAACGGACGGGTAAAGTAAATACAATGAATTTTGAATATAGAGGTCACTTTTGGGGGGCAAATAAGAAAATTAAAAAAAAAAAGTTTTGCAAACTACACCATGTGGCATGTCAAATGAAAGGGCTTACTATGAGGGTCTCAAAAATATTTTTTTTATAATTTTAAAATAAATTATTTTAAAGTTATTTAAGAAAATAGACGAAAATTGACCATTCCCCCCCCCCCCCTTATCTCCGAAACTACTGAGCCTAAAATTTTGAAAAAGATACAGAAAATAGATCTTTACCTATAGATTACAGGAAAACCTACAAGAAGTCTGTGGTCTTAAAATAACATGGTAAATCTATCAATATTGTGAGTACAAACTTACATTTACAGTTGGAATGTATGGGAGAATATGTTTTTCAACTACAATGTTAAGTTTGTTCTTAACATAAATTCATCCCAACTACGGAACCCTTCATTGTGCGTGGTCCGACACGCACTTGGCCGGTTTTTGTTTATACCAACCGAACTTGTAACTACGGAAGAAATAAAAACGTTTTTACAAAAAAATACAACCGACTTCCAAAAACAGCACTACAAAATGAAAAACAACTTTAATTTCGGAAGTCGGTGTCTGGTTAAATGTATTTTTGTTTTTTGCTACCGACTTCCGAAATTAAAGTTATTTTTCACTTTGTAGTATTGTTTTTGGAAGTCGGTTGTATTTTTTTGAAAAAAAGGCTTTTTTTTTTGGCTATGGTAAATTCTAATTCCTGCAGAAGAAATTAGAACATCATCCACGTAAAAGTGGGAAAAAAATATGTGTTATTGAAGCTAACTCAAAAACTACCCAAGCAAAGTTAATACATTTTATGTGGGACCAACTTTGAAATCAAATCGAACCACTCTGTAAAAAGTTATGCGTGTCGTCTTGAGAAACTCCTCCTTTTTTTCGTCGGTTATAAATAGTCTTATTTGAGACACACTGTGTATAAGGTATAACAAACGACCATTGTATAAAAAGATGGTTTATTTTCAGACACACATAGCTGTAGGTAGAAAAGCCATAACATAAGTGGTGTTCCTGCCTCGTAGGTATAGTGGTCGCAAGCACTACTGCTGAGCATGAGGTCCTGGGTTCGATTCCCGGTCACGCAAAGTATTATTGGTTTTTTTTTGAGGAATTTTTCAGTAGCAGCGTGGAGTCTGGATTAGTGCTTTAATTTTTTTTTTCTTTTGTTTTTGTGTTTCACGAAGTGTGTCCAAATAAACGTTTTTCTTTCTTTCTTTCTTTCTTTGCTCGGTTGATGGCAATAGGCTCGCCCCCCATTGCATGGGACTTAAACATAAATAGCGACATGTGGGTGTTCTATAGATACACCTCTGCTTAACCCTTCGGGGATTACAGGCGTGATGTTGTGTTGTGTTTAGTTATAAAAAAACCGCCCAAGTACGTGTCGGGACACGCGCAGTAATAGGGTTCCGTAGTGCGCGCCGCCACCCGTCGTTATTCAACCGTAAATATTATTAATTTAGAAATTATTATTATTAATTCCTTTATTTCATTTTTGCACATGTCTTTTACACTTTTAAATATTAGAATATAAAAACATTTAAAAATATAAAAAATAGTAGCCCACCGGTATAGGGAACAGGGTCCAAGCTACCGGCGGTCAGGGCTTCAGAGAGAGGAACCGCCTAACAATGCGCGCCGTGTCCAGAAGTACCGCTTTCTGAATCAGGCCCTTAATCCAGCTGCCCAACGAGAGCCTCCTTAGGTGTTGATCGAGGCTCTTGACAATTAAGAATGTTATGATTTTATTTTTGTATATTTTTACATGGTTTATAAACTTATATATACTACCTGTTTTACACAACTAACAACGTTATTAAGTAATTTTTAATGGAATTTGTACGAAATTTTTACTGTTCCAAGTACATTTTACAAATTGATTGACTATTTGTCATAAACTTGAAAAGCCTACTTAGCTGTGATAGTTTTCCTTTTAAATTCGTTATATATACTACTACCGTGAAATTTTTCAGCCATCCAAAACTAACCGTTTAGCTTGGGGGGGAGGGGGGGGGGGCACACTTGACTAACAAAAATTAGCAGTTTAAAGCTTAATATTTCAGAAACGGATATCTAAATCGAAAAATTGTTTTATCAAATCCGCAATATTTTAGAAAGACCTATCCAACAACACCCACACCATGGGGAAAAAACATCCTAACTTTACGTGTACCTACAGATACGCTAAAAAAAGTTTTTACCACTTTGTCGGCGTGATAAATAATAGGTCTTTACCTATGAAATTGCCGTTTTGTATGAAAAAATTTAAACGAATTTTTTTCATGCATTTTTTATTTGTATTAATCGAAGTAATCACCCATGCAATCAATGCATCTTTGCCAACGCAGTGGCAGTTTATTGATGCCCTTCTTAAAGAAATCAGCTGGACGGGAGGCAACAAATTCTTCAAAGGCATTTTGTACTGCCTCTCGGGTATTGAATTTTTTTCCCGCCAAGAAGTTATCCAAATTCTGGAAAAAGTAGTAGTCTGTAGGCGCAAGGTCTGGTGAGTAGGGCGGATGACGGAGAGCTTCCAACCCCAGTTCTTGCAACTTGGAGACCGTCTGCTGTGCAGTATGAGGTCGCGCGTTGTCGTGCAGGAGCAGCGGAGACGAGCGATTGACCAATGCTGGTTGGAGATGTGCCAGCTTCTCCATCATTATGTTCAGTTCTTCACAGTACACATCTGAAGTAATGCTCACCCCGTTTGGTAAGAAGCTGTGATGAATCACACCGGCGCTAGACCACCAAACAGTGACCATCACTTTTCTAGGGGTAAGTTTTCGTTTAGGGCATTGTTTAGGTGCTGAACCAGGATTCAACCAACTTGCAGAGCGCTTGCGGTTATCAAACAGAATCCATTTTTCATCGCAGGTAACAATGCGGTTCAAAATTCCTTCATTTGTGTGTCTGTTGAGCAGTGCAAGGCACGTCTCGACGCGTACTTCGCGCTGGCGATCATTGAGTTCGTGGGGCACCCATTTGTCAAGCTTTTTTACCTTGCCAATTTGACGCAAATGGACCAATATTGTTTTGACGCTAACGTCGAAAGCTGCTGCTAATTCAGCCGTAGATTGTGTATCATCAGCTTCCACAATCGCCTTTAATTCGTCATTGTCGACCAGTCTTTGGACGACCGCGAGGTTCATTTTTCAGGTCGAAATTTCCAGAACGGAAGCGAGCAAACCAATAACAAGTGGTGCATTGGTTTTAGTGTTAGCTCCGTAAACGTCGTTGATGTTGCGTGCCGCTTGTGCCGCGTTGCTGCCACGACGGTACTCATATTCCATAATTACTCGAATTTTTAACGTATCCATGATGACGAAAAAGATTGAAATGCGATGAAAATGTAACACTAATCAATAAACAAATGACTACTTTTGGAAAAAAAATGCATGTTTTTAAAATAAAATTAATTTGAAATTAGAATTCTCAGCCAAACAAAAATTATTTTGATTTGAAATGGCCAGTACTGCAGAACGGCAATTTCATAGGTAAAGACCTAATATGTATATCCATGCCAAATTATAGCTTTCTAGTACTAAGAGTCTCTGAGCTAAGCTGCGGTCGGACGGACAGACGGACGGACATAGCGAAACTATAAGAGTTCCTTGTTGACTACGGAACCCTAAAAAAGATAGTTAAAATCCTATAACTAATAATAAGAGTATTAGTTATAGGATTTTAACTTTTACATTACAGAATGTAAAAGTTTGCATGTATGTTACTCAATCACTCAATAATGCCTCATCGGATGTAAATGAAATCTGGCACACCGGCAGACTATGAGCTAGATTAAGATATAAGATACTTTATAAACGCGTAAATGTAGCCGTTTCCCTAGAATCCGCGGGCGACAGTTAGTGTTAACTTGATATTCAAACTCAAAGCAATTATTTGAAATAAACCAATTTATAAATTACCTTTAAACTGTCAAGGGGTCGGTCAATCAGAAAGATGAAGCTAGTTGCCCATTCCAAAGCGAAATTGTACTTATGGAGAAGAAAGGGCAAGAAGCTCCACAGACATTCTCCCATAGAGAAGACGCCAATTTCACACTACCAATTTCCAAGAAAAATGGACTCCCTTCTACCGCACTTAAAGACACAACCTTTAAGTAGTGATTCAATCTAGTTGGGTGTTGGGTACTCAATATTAAGTTACCTATTTAATGGGAAACTTGTAGACAACGGCCATTCAGTTCACCAGCTTCCTAGAATTCAATAAGGATGTTGATGACCGTCATTACGTTTTTTCTGCCGCATCGTTTCGGTTGAGTTGAGTTAGATACTTCTTTTTCTCGAGTTCTCGACTGTCTTTATTTTATGTTTCCATCCCAATATTTGTTGGTATTTTAAAACGATTTATTTTTAACCGACTTCAAAAAAGGAGGTTCTCTATTCGACCCGTATGTATGTATGTATGTATGTATGTTTGTCCGCGATTTTCTCAAAAACTAATGAACCAATTTTGATGATTCTTTCACTACCGTAATCTACATACTTTCAGAAAGGTTTTGGTATATAATACATTATGTAATTATTCTTATGTACGAAGTTATATGCATAAACGCACTGTATCTCCGGCATTTTGAAACGGATCTTGATGATTCTTTTTCCGTTCGACTTGGGCTTACCTAATTATGTTATTGTATATTCAACTAAAAATTAAAAATAAATTTCCTTAAAAAAAAGTAAAAACCGACTTCAAAACCAAAAAAGTTTTTTATTTTTCACTTTTCAGTGGGTCAGCCTGTAATGTATCTAAGTTAAAATAGCCTAATGTCAACTGCTCATCACCTTGTAGTTCCGATGGCCATCTGTGGTCTTCCTCATCAGTTCCACTGCACCGAATGGTGCTTTCCGGGAGCAAATGCACGAGTTACTATAAAAAATACCCAAATCACTATAGGTGTGCCTATAATATTTGAAGGTTCCCCTCGATTTCTCTGGGATGCGATCAGCAGATCCTGGTTTCCTTATCATAGCACCACCCTTGGGATATCTCCTTTACAACAAAAAAAGAATCATCAAAATTGGTTCATAAAAGACGAAGTGGATAACTTCGTCTTTTATGAACACACAGAAAAAAAAGTAAAAAATATATATATACGGTCGAAGTGAGAAACCTCCTTTTTTCGAAGTCGTTTAAAAAAGGGACATGTTGCGCCGACCCCAAATAGATTGAGATAAGGGCAGGAGAATTATGAGTTAATTAAGTAGAATAAATACTACTAAAGCTATTGATAACAAGAACATAAGTATTCTGATTTTAATTTCTCAAACAATTTTGTATAAAAGCAATAACTACAGAACTTATTCCTAAAATCCATGTATAAACACAGCAAAATAACATTCCAGTCAGACTTAACGACTACAAATAAGTCCTAGAAGGCTTTAAAATTGTAAAAGAGCTATAATCCAGATTACTTTTAAGGCACTTTCGGGAATACCAAGCTGAATTTTAGGAGCATTTTCCGTAAATACTAAGAATACGACCACATTTCTGAAGATCACTCGAAACTGGAGAAGTCAGTAAAATAAATCATTTTCATTATAATGAGAAGACCTCGTAAAAACTCTTTGTGTAAATAAAGAGTTTTCTTCCAATTTTCTGTAAATAAATATAATTGCCGCATAACTTTGACTTGGATGAGTCTTTCAAGAAGATTAGAATGAACATCAATCAAGTGTTTGTGAGTTACAGATCTGTTTGTTTGTTGTCTTGTAAAACAGGATTATCTTTCATTTCTTGATATCATGTATTTTTTATTTTTCTAGGAATTCTTTATATACTTCACTTTGTAAACTTCTCATACTAAATTAACTAACTAACTAACCTAACCTACCTAAAACTATTAACAAACTAAAACATGGCGTCGGGACATTGTCAATCAGTCAAGAGACTGGCGATATTGCCGTGTTGTATGGCAACGCCTCTGGAAAGTAGTCCATGAAGCCAAAAACCCGACTCCCAGTCACCCACAGCCAGCAGGCGCGCACGCTCCGTAGCAGACGTGTCAAGTAAATTGTTCAGTACTGCTCAGCAGAGCGGCTCATTCCACCGTCTCTGGGAAGATGGATTAAGTCCGGTGGATTTGAATTCGGACAAGCGAGTCTCCTTCATTTTGTTGTCTTCTTTAAATGTTGATGTACAAGTTTTTGCTCATTGTTAACGTAAGGAATATTGCAGGATACAACAATACTTTGCAGAAGTTACGTAGAAATTCTATATTCAGAGGAAGTATTGCAGCTGACATTATGTCGCATAAAGCGTAAACATTTCCGAGCACTCCGACGCTCCGCCATTTTGGGCGACCATTTTCATTTATTCATTCAAAATCCGCAATTTTAGCTTAACTGTTAGTGTCCGTCCAGGTGTTGCAGAACTTGCTCCACAAATAACCAAACTTTCATCATTACAATCCTTGGATTCAAGTTATAATGTATATTTCATCACATTGGTAGTTGAAGAGACGTCAGACAATTTTGGAACACCGAATTTATAAGTTAAATAATAGACTTATTGCAATTGCAAATTGAAAGGATACGCGGTTGTGGAAGAAATGAAGTAAATTATAAGTAGATTGATATGCGTTTTGCATTGTACACTCACGAAGAAGATACATGATAGTCCTAACTATGATATGATCGTCCCTCGTTCGTAATTAATGCAAAATTAGCCCCAAGTTAAACAAAAGAAAATTACATAAGGCTGGCATCACAAATTTATCGGAAATTAATATTTATAACTCATACATAATTACTCAGTTCTTACAGGGAAAAGTTTAGCCGCCATAAAATATTAGACACCATATTTTAAGGGTCTTTGTTTTAAGAACAATGGTGCTCCAAGATAGAATCTTTCGGGAAAATTGGGTGATACGTATGGAATTGACGAAGTTGGAGAATAACTTGGCTTTGAAGCAAGGCCAAGAAAGTTGGTCGTGTGAAGCAATTAAGTCCTTCGCAGTGAAGATAAAATATTATAGAGGGGATGAAATACGATCGTTTATACGAAATAATAAATAAGAAGAGATAAAAAAGAATGAGCCGTTTTACTCTCAATAAAACAAGGAAGAAATATTAATAGTTAGTAATTTATTGGTGTTGTTTTGTTTGTCCTTGATGGCCGGTTCTGAGTTTATAAACATTTTCATTTGAATCTTAAATGAGTTCTTTGTTCAGCTTAATTTCATGGTTATTTGTTTGTCATAATCGTCAATCAATCTTTAGACAGGAAAATATATTTTGATCTTTAGTTCTTACAATATACAGATATAGAATTCCTATTCAATATGAAAATGCAATTTGTGATAGAGTTCTTTCGGGGATACTTCACCAAACCTCTTTGAAAAATGTTGTATATCAAGGTACTTAGAAGCAGAAAGCCATGAGCATTCCAAACGTCGAGAATCGAAGAAGTACGTAGGTCTTCAAAATCGTAAGTCGTATTATGGAGCTCAAGTGGAGCTGGGCATGTCAGGTCGTAGTGATGACAGGTGGAGAAAGGCTGTGACCGAGTGGTGTCCAAGGATTGAAAGACGAAGTGTCAGTCGTTCGGTGGCGATATTGGTGGACGACATTGTTACCATCGCGGGTAGAACCTAGATGAGGCTGGCACAGGAGCGTGGGTTTTTTTTATATAATTACTATCTTCTCCTCTTCCATACTAGTTCTCGCGTACATGCCTCTCGTACTGCCATGCTTGCTTTATCTTTTGGCACAGGAAAAGAGGCCTATGCCCAGCAGTGGGCGAAGTCAGGCTGTGGATGAGAAGTACTACCGCTTGGAGGTTAAGGCATGACAGTTGAGATATTCTTATACCAGCTATTCGTTTTCAATTTGTGCCATAGTACTATGGCAATAAGGTTCAAAAGTGGTTCACTGCAAACGTCCGCGATACGCATATAAGTAGCTCTATAATAACTTCGCCCAACTCGGTTTACATAATACATACATTTATTTACCATCGATTCGAAAAGCAAGAAGAATAACCTCGCAAAACAAAATATACTCCCGAACTCCTAAATCGAGCCACCTCGCCACCATTTGTATTTTCTATGACTGATGCCTGAGTTTAATTATTCGATTCAGAAACAAGATATTGAACCAATAATCACGTATTGGTTCAATAACGTGTTACTGAACTTTACGCTAAGGAAGAATTTAGCTCAAAACTCTTGAGTCGAGGTTTATCTGAGGACTTCAAAAACCAAGCATACGGAAGGAATTCGGTTTACAAACTTTTTAACAAAAAAAAAAACCGACTTCCAAAAATCACTACAAAGTGAAAAATAATTTTAATTTCGGAAGTCGGTGTCTGGTTAAATGTATCGGAAGTCGGTGGCAAAAAACGAAAATACATTTAACCAGACACCGACTTCCGAAATTAAAATTATTTTTCACTTTGTAGTGATTTTTGGAAGTCGGTTTTTTTTTGTTAAAAAGTTTTTATTTCTCGCTTTTTAGTGGCTCTGTTTATAATTTGTATAAGTTACAATAGTCTAATGTCAATTGCTCATCACATGTTACAAAATATTGCTTTTCCCGATGCTGGGACGTTAATTGTTGAGGAGTTCTGCTGGTAAGAACCAGGAGAACTCCTCAACAACCACTCATCACACGCATTGTGTGACGAGCGGAAATTGATTAGCAACCATATTAAAGCAATCGAATCGCAACCCGTGAAATATTTATCATTGTGTAGTTCCGGTAGCCATCTGTGGTCTTCATCATCAGTTCCACTTCACCAAGTGGTGCTTTCCGAGAGCAAATACACGAGCTACTATAAAAAATACCCAAATCGCTATAGGTGTGCCTATAATATTTGAAGAGTTCCTTCGATTTCTCCAGGATCCCATCATCAGAACTAGATTTTGACAAAAATGGGACCATTTGGGAAGTATACCCTATCCAACAAAAAAATATTTTTTCAAATCGGTTGGCAAGCGACGGAGTTATGCGCGAACAAACATAAAAAAAAAAAAAATATAGAAACATCCGAATTGAGAACCTCCTCCTTTTTTAGAAGTCGGTTAAAAATAGATAATTTTGTCGAATCTCCGTTTAAGAATTCTTCAGAAACCGGGCGTTAGTGTCGTGAATTTGAGACAATGATGACAACAAAACGATCGCCTAAAAAAAAAGTTGAGAGGTGTCAAGGGATACCCGGATGGAACGAAGTTCCTTTCGATTAATTAGTGAAGGAATTGTAATTTTTTTTTTGATTTTTTTTTTTGATTTTTTTTTTTAGTTTTTTTTTTGTTATATCTGGCTTGCTTTCTGTAAGAGAGAGAGAGAGAGACAGACATAGAAACATGCGCACGTCGCACAGCTTACAATAGCTTACTATAGCAAAAAGTGTCGTTACAACTTTTCGTGAGAATTTTTTCCGTCTAGCCCCCTTTCACAACGCGCGATAAGGAACTTCGTTCCAAAAAACAACACAACAATCAAAACGGACGGTTTTGGCGTTAACTGCTATAATTTCTTATATCTTCTACTTAGTTTCCGAAAGAGGTTTAGTGTTGATTTTTTTACCTATACAAAAAATTCTACAAAATCTGACTAAAAATGTGAGTAGGTATAGAAAATTTCTAAATGTTCTAAATCTGCCGACTTATTTATTTTTTTTTTCTCAATTGTGACGCTGTTAGGCTATACTCACCTTAACAATTTCTTTGGCTCATCAATATTTTGATGTTTTGATGGTGGCTCAATTTTGGAGTCCGGGAGTGTATCAACACACTCATTGTACCTTCACTATCTCACTACCTAATTAGCAGAAATCATAATAATTGACCCAAAAACTCCAATGCTTACTTTGAACAGTAAAGACTGTTCACTTTCAAAGAGCTAATTATTACAATCATCTTTGTGATGATAAATTTGAAGAGCTCCTGCAAACGGCTGTTTAATGAGCCCACTAATACTTAAGATGTTGGCGGTACTTAAATATTTATCTCACAATATGGGAGTGTGTTAGAAGGACCACTTGATATATAAAAACTTTTTTACAAAAAAAAACAACCAACTTCCAAAAACAACACTACTAAGTGAAAAATAACTTTTATTTCGGAAGTTGGTGTCTGATTAAATGTATTTTCGTTTTTTGCCACCGACTTCCGAAATTAGTTATTTTTCACTTTGTAGTGTTGTTTTTGGAAGTCGGTTGTATTTTTTTGTAAAAAAGTTTTTATTTCTCACTTTTTAGTTGTGGTACCTACCCCACACAAATAACACTACCTGCAAAACAAACTAGAATATCATCCATATAAAAGTGGGAAAAAAATACGTATTATTGAAGCTAACTCAAAAACTACTCAAGCAAAGTTAATCAATTTTATATGGGACCAACTTTGATGTATATCTTACTTCCTTATTTTTTTTTTTTTTTTTTTTTTTTCTTTTTCTTTTTCGCGTTCTTTTTATGAAATGGGCCTCTGATTTGGCTTCACATGCCCTCTCGAATAAAACAAAATTTTTTTCAAATCGGACGACTCTGTAAAAAGTTATGCGTGGCCATTGAGAACCTCATTTTTTTTCGTCGGTTAAAAATTGAAAAACAAGACGGAACTTTTAGCATAGTCCGCGAATCTGCAAACGTAAGGTAGGACGCCCTCAGGCTAGGTGGAGCGACGATCTTCGCAGGGTGGCTGGTGGCATCTGGATGAGAGTTGCCAAGAAACGAGTTGAATGGCGTGCAATTAGAGAGGCCTATTTCCAGCATTGGAATCCTATAGGCCGATGATGAGGAAAGGTGGTGTAAAGGGTCAGCAGTTCAGCTTGTATTGTCTTATAGGTAAAAATAGACAAAACTAGATAAGATTGGTCATAGTCAATATTACTCGGTGCCTTTTTATTTTTCTTCCAATAAAAAAATTCTGTAGGTACTTTTTGCTTCCTCATTTTTGGAAGACACAGTTCTTTTTCAAACTGAACAACTTTCTCCATGGGACCAACATCGTAATCATGAAAAAAATTTCAACTGTCCCAGAAAACTTCAATACTTACTCGATGCAAATGTATGGGACGGCTGATTAATTTTTCGAAGTTGGTGCCATGGAAAAAGTTGTTCGATTTGATGGTTTAAACCAGTCTTACCAAGGGGTATCGTATTACCCACTTAATGGGTTGTGGAGGTCAGACAGGCAGTCGCTCCATGTAAAATACTGGTATTCTGCTGCATCCGGTTAGACTAGAAGCCGACCCCAACATAGTTGGGAAAAGGCTGGGCAGATTGAAATGGCCAAAATCACAGAACTGACATGCCGCGCAGTCATCGATAGTTTTAGACGTCGCTTACAAGAGTGCCGTGATAGTAACGGATTACATTTGGAAAATGTAATTTTCAAAAAATAATTCCCATTTTTTAAAGATTAAATTCTACTAATATTATAAATGTGAAAGTTTGTGAAGATGATTGGATGTTTGTTACTCAATCACGCAAAAACGGCTGAACGGATTTGGATGAAATTTGCCACACAGATAGTCCACCTGGACCTGCCACCTGGACTAACACTTGATACTTTTTATAGATATTTTTAATTGTTATTACTTTTTTATTTATTAATTATTTACATGTCTAAAGACTTATGGGCCACCCGGAATTTATATATTGTGTATATTTGAATATACAAGCCACTACATGATCGGTAGCAATAGTTCTAGTTAGCTTAGTCCTTAGATCTCTGTCCACCCTCTTTCTCTGGATCGAGTGTAGACCCTGGCCTCTCTATCATGTCTTCGGGAGAACTTAATCCGAGTGAGCCTTCTGTACGAATCTATTCTGATTTGTATTTTATATTAATGTTTTATGCATAAACTGTGCTTTAATGGTATTATTTGTTAACTGTGTGCTCTTTTTAGCGAGTCACAGGAGTGAAACATGAAAAGTACTTAACTGTTAATTTTAAGAACATTTTGTTCTATCTTGTTAGGGTTCCGTACACAAAGGGTAAAACGGAACCCTATTACTAAGACTCCGCTGTCCGTCCGTCTGTCACCAGGCTATATCTCATGAAACGTGATAATTAGACAGTTGAAATTTTCAGAGATGCTGTATTTCTGTTGCCGCTATAACAATAACTCAATCAATCAATCAAGATTGATTGATTGATAGGCAGATGCCTAGCCTTTTCCCAACTATGTTGGGGTCGACTTCCAGTCTAACCGGATGCAGCTGAATACCAGTATTTTACATGGAGCGACTGCCTATCTGACCTCCACAACCCAGTGACTGGGTAATACGATACCCCTTTGAAAGACTGGTTGTCAAGACTTTCGGGCTTCTGACAACCCGTAACGACTGTCAAAGATCCACGAATGACAGCCGGGACCAACGGCTTAACGTGCTTTCCGAGGGACGGAGGAGTCTCGGTATGTAAAGATGGTCACTCATCCACGGACCAACCCCGGCAAGCGTAGCTTAACCTGGTGGATCGACCCGTGCGGCTATTATTACTTAGCCACGAGCTCCTCCGCTATAACAACAACGAAAAAACAGAATAAAATAAATATTTAATGCTCCCATATAACAAACGTTATTTTTTTGCTCGTTTTTGCTCGATATTGATAACGGCAACAGGTAGACGCTTGAAATATTCACAGAAAATTTAGTTATATATTCACTTTAAAAATAAATAATAAATTAAAATAAAACAAATATTTAAGGGGGGCTCCCATACAACAACCGTGATTTTTTTGCCGTTTTTATAGATAATGGTACGGAACCCTTCCTGCGCGACTCCGACTCGCACTTAACCGGTTTTTTGTTATTCTCTCTTAACTTAGGCTTTCCACCTATTTGTGTAGTGGCTTTGTAATCCAACTTGTACTTTTAACTTGTTAGAATATAATATTTCTCTCTTCCTTATTTCTAATAACAAAGCTGGATAACTTATAAAACTGTTCCAAATTTCAAGTTGATAGCATTAGTAGTTCTTGAGATATCCAGCTGTGACAGACAGACAGACAGACAGACTGAGTCGCACCATAAGGGTTCCTTTTTAACCGACTTCAAAAAGGAGGAGGTTCTCAATTCGTCGGAACCTTTTATGAATGTTCCCCGATTACTCGAAGATGGCTGGACCGATTTGGATTTTTTTTTTTTTTGTTTGTTTCCCAGGTGGTCCCATGATCATCAAGTCAGGATCTGATGATGGGATCCTGGATAAATAGAGAGAACTCTTCCAATTTTATAGGCACACTTTTCTCGAAGTGGTCCCATTTCAATTTGGTGAAGATCTGATGAAGAACTTCTGAGATAGGCAACGGAACTCCTCAATAAATGATAGCAAATGGACTGGGATTGCTGAAATCTCATGTATGTCTATTGAGTACACCAGTTCATAACATAACATCACGCCAGTACGCTGTGAAGGGGTAAGCACGTGTGAACCACTAAAAAGTGAAAAATAAAAACTTTTTACAAAAAAATATAACCGACTTCCAAAAACAACACTACAAAGTGAAAAATAAATTTAATTTCGGAAGTCGGTGGCAAAAACGAAAATACATTTAATCAGACACCGACTTCCGAAATTAAATTTATTTTTCACTTTGTAGTGTTGTTTTTGGAAGTCGGTTGTGTTTTTTTGTAAAAAGTTTTTTTACCATTTTGGTACGGAACTCTAACAAAATACTCGATTACTACAAACACTGCAGCAAGTTTTAGCAAGAAGCTAGAAAACAATATAGTAAATAGTTAGGACGCTGACAATCTCAATTCACAACTGCATGAAGACATGAAGACAGTCCACAGCGCAAAACTACACCAGTAGATCAACAAAACGCATCCACAGACTACAAATGTAGATACTGTAGACTTGTAGACAGTAGTCTCGGTTTTGTAACAAAGCGAAGTACTATGGACAAACTTTCCTTGATACTTGCCATAGTAACTTTGACCACGCAATCGCCACCGTATCTAAAGTTGTAGTACATTCTGTTGCCACAGACTAGATAGTAACCGTTGTCTAACTTGGATAGGGCGGTGGAGCTGCCGTTTAAAACTTTCTCGAAATCTTTGGAAACCGTATTGATAAACTAAATTATGGAGTAAGTAATTGTAAAGGATAAGGCCCTTTGTACTCGTGGCGGGGCGGCGTATAAACCGCGCTGTAGAAATAAAAACGGCCAAGTACGAGTCGCACTTGCACATGAAGGGTTTCGTACTATATAATATGTTTAACAATCGCAAAAATAACTTTGCATTTCATAATGATACTGTGAATTCACGAGGTTATTTTTTGCAGTCGCAGAAAATCGCTCATATGTAACTCTTAAAATGTCGATTGCACACCATGTGTACAGATAACAATAGAATTTCAATTGTGTCTGCTAATTAGCGCGCGACGGGTTAAACAAAATACCTTATAAATCGGTATTTTTCGTATTTGTTGATTAAATACAGTATATGGTACATGATATACAGAAGTTTCAAATTCCTAACTTGTTTAAATGTTGCGATAGAGCTCATAAATATCTAAAATTGACAACTTTTAATTTTCCTATTTCTTAATTTTTGAAGATAAAAAAAGAAAATGTACTCTACTCTATGAGTTCTAGACAATGAGAGCACATAG
Organism: Cosmia pyralina; assembly: GCA_946251885.1. NCBI lineage: Eukaryota > Metazoa > Arthropoda > Insecta > Lepidoptera > Noctuidae > Cosmia > Cosmia pyralina. The sequence goes on from OX276342.1 coordinate 6,755,862, forward strand.
ATAGTCATAATCAAAGTTTCATATATATATATATATTTTTTTTTGAATGTGTTGTAGGCTCATTAAAAACAGGGACCATTTTGGTTACCCATTGAAAGGGTTTTCGAAAGGGTTTTTCTAAGCAGTTAAACAAAAACCCATACGATTGGGTAACCCTTTTGAACGGTTTAAATTAAGTCGTTCAAAAGGGTTAACTTTCAACTCTCTTTAAAACGATAACAGCGTAACATTCCGACTCGGAGCAATGTAATTGATCTCTCGATGATGGGCATACGTTGCAAATTGCTAATATGGTTACCCGTACACAACCCTTATATTATATAGGTTATCTTAATGAAGGGTTAAGCCTTTCACTGGGTTTCAAGTATAGAACATTAAATGGGTTATCCATATTGAAGGGATTGATCCCTTTTACTGGGTTTCAAGGAGTTACACATGATAAAGGTAACCTCATAAACGGGTTACCCCTTCGAAAGACAACCCTTGACCGGGGTTATATACGGTCCCTAATTAAAAAACATTAGGCTCTCAAAAACTACCATTTCACGACTGTACTCGCCTTAACATAGTGCCACACAGACGTTCATTAAGTGATTCCTAAATTACCACAGCAAAACTTCACAGGCTCCCGCAGAAAGGCGTCACGCGACGATGCGACGCGATTATGCTAGAACAATTTCCACGAAGTTTTCATAGAAATTGTTCAATTCTAGAGTCGCGTCCCGTCGCGCTGTTGCATCGCGCCTGTTTGCGGGAGCCTTTATTCATATCTCTCTTTCAAAAACTCCGTACCTACACATCACAATATTAAAGAAAGCACCTTTCTACCTCCTCCATTCAACCGAATCCCCCACGACACAGTAGACAGAACCCAATCAATAGCAACTCGTATGTGAAATTCCATCCATTCAGTCATGTGAGGGTATGACTCCATTTCGCATTACCCGCTCCACTGCACTTGCATTCAAGGCCAGTGGTACATGCATTGGATGACGTCATGCGTTGATACTAGTAATTGAGATAACTGATTAATGGGTGTTTTGAGATGCTGAGTAACGTGACTATATACGAGTACGTCTGTATTCCTCGCGAAGGAAGCAGTGGTGTGCAGTCTCACATTTCGGCAGTTAATATCCCATGTCAGTGAGCTGGTGCCAATGACTATACTTTCTGCCAGATTAACTGTGCAATAAAAGTCGTTGACCCCTCTACCGAATATAGAAAATAATTGACAATATGTAATTTTTAGGGTTCCGTGGTCAACAAGGAATCCTTATAGTTTCGCTATGTCCGTCCGTCCGCACATTAGCTCAGAGACTCTTAGTACTAGAAAGCTATAATTTGGCATGGGTATACATATTCATCACGCCCACAAAGTGGTAAAATAAAATCATGAAAAAAAATTTTTTTTTAGGGTAGGTCTGTACCTACACGTAGTGGGGTGTTTTTTTTTTCTCGTCTACCCCATGGTGTGGGGTGTTGTTGGATGGGTCTTTCAAAAATATTGCGGGTTTGTTCAAACATTTTTTCGATTTAGGGATCCGTTTCTGAAATATTAAGCTTTAAAGTGCAAATTTTTGTTAGAGTCAAGCGTGTGTGTTCCTGCCAGCGAAACGGTTAGTTTTGGATGGGTGAAAAATTTCACGGTACTAATATAATAACGAAGTTAAAAGGAAAACTATTACAGCTAAGTAGGCTTTTCAAGTTTACGAGTAATAGTCAAATGATCATGAAACAACAAAAAGCCCTCTTCTTAGTCCGCATTATTGTGCAACTACGGAACCCTTTTAATGCGCGTGGGCCGACACGCATTTGGCCGCTTTTTTTTTAACAGTAAATTTCAATATAACTGTAAAAGAAATAGCATATACATACTTCAAAATACCAACGATCTAAGAATTTGTCAGAGGAAATTCTCCTTTAATTTAAATTTAATGAAATAATCACGAAAAACCTCTAGAAATGCAATGTTGCCAGCCCGCACGCGATCGCTCTTAAGTTTAGCTAACAGCAGGTAACCTTAAAGCAAACAAACCACTCAAAAAACGGCTTTTACAAAAACATTTAGATACAAATTCGACACCATACAGGGTAAACACGAAAGTAACAAAAAAAAACCAAATCAAGGTAAAACGGCTTTCTTCTCTCAAGTAAATATTTGGAGAAGTCTAGCCATAACAAATACGGGGAAAACAGGTGGCGATGACAGATTACAACGCCAAGAAGTTTGACTAATATACACGTAAGGACGTGATTAAGTATAGAAGAAAGCCGGTTTAGCTTGATTTGGTTCGAATCGACTGCCAGTTGTCTAGGCAAGCTACCAGTCGATTCGAAGCGATTCTATTTCAACAAAAGCTAAGTATAGCTTCTAATTTTCTAAAAAAAAAAAAAATGCTATTTATTATTATTGTTTTTAGTAATTATGTTTTTTTATGCATTATGTATATTATTGCTGCATGTTCACTTTTTAAAATTTATACTAATAAGTATTATTAAGTTAAGTATGTAGGTAATGTATGACACACATTATGAATTGTTTTTTATAAATAAAAAATAACAAGTTGAAATGTAAAAAAAGGGGCCAAGTGCAAGTCGGTCTCGCCCATGAAGGGTTCCGTAGCAGCAAATAACATAATATAAAAGTTCTTGTAGTTCGTTGTAACTTTGGTCGATGTTTTAATAATAGACCGATTTATGACGTATTATAAAAAAATCTAGGTACTTACTAGATATCGTTCAAACTAATTTTCGGTGGAAGTTTACATGGTAATGTACATCATATATTTTTTTTTTAGTTTTATCATTCTGGGGGACATACATTTTACCACTTTGCAAGTGTCTCTCGCGCAAACTATTCAGTTTAGAAAAACATGATATTAGAAACCTCAATATCATTTTTGGAGACCTGTCCATAGATACAGACACGTATGGGTTTGATGAAAAAACATTTTTGAGTTTCAGTTCTAAGTATGGGTATTTTTGTGTGAAAATCTTAATGCGGTTCTACATCTACTTACCAAGTTTCAACAGTATAGTTCTTATAGTTTCGGAAAAAAGTGGCTGTGACATACGGACGGACAGACAGACAGACAGACATGACGAATCCATAAGGGTTCCTTTTTTTGCCATTTAGCTACGGAACCTTAAAAAATAAAAAAAGTGGCATAGACATGATCACGTGACATTTCAATATCTTATGTCAACCCCATACATTTTTCGCTATCGAATGTTACTATGTCTAGGACTCTAGGCCCAGTTCTGGTTACTGGAGACCCTTCGACTGACTTTAGCATGATGTTATATCATGCTAAAGTCGGTCGAAGTGTCGAAGGTAATCTCCCATAAAACGTTTTATAAACGGAGCTTATGGCAGATCCGTTAAGACATTGCGCACACAATGCGACTGCGACTAGACCCAATGACAGGCTGCGGCCAATTTTCCTATATTTTGTACAAAGCTCCAACCTTTTAGCGTCGAGTTGCAGAGTCGCAACGCCAGGCTAGGGGGGAGTCGCATGCTCTCGCTACTTGTCGCAGAGCGTCTAAACGCACGGAGCTCGCGCGCACCCGATGACAGTCTCATACGACAGGTCAGCTTCTTGTCGTCGAGCTGTCACATAGTGTGCGCGGAGGTTAAGTAATAATGAAGGAATCCTTAAAAAAGCGAATCACGCGATCAAATTCGATAATAGCTGTTGATAGGTGTTTTAGGTCTTCCTCACACTCACTGTGTAACGTTTTTATCCATCTTTTAAGCTCTATTTACGCGGTGCATGTTTCTAGAACGTTCAAGACCAATAATCGCATGCTAATAAAGCACGTTCAAAATTATTGCTATTCAAGAATTGCATGCAAGTGTTTACACGCGTGTGATTTACATAAAATGGCATACAATAATTGAATGCAAGTTTTGACATTCAATAAAATCGCATGCGACTCACACGAAGGCAATAAAATTGCCAGGCGATTATTGCATTCAAGTTTTACCTCGTTGAGTTGCACGTCCTTGTACAATTGATTCAAGTATGACCCGTATTTGCGCTGCCAAATATTTCATTCAATTTTATTGAACCTCTTGTTTCGTTCGCTCATGTTAGAATGGTGTGCAATTTTAATGCTCGTACTGTTTACAACTATATCAGTTTTGAACGGCAACTAACTTGCTCGTATCGTACAAGAATTTTGTACGTATTGTTTATACACTGCCAGTTAATTGCCTTTTAATTTTATGGTACGCTACAGGCAATAAATTTGCACCGTGTAAATGGAGCTTTCCGTTTTCATTAGGTAACAATAACGCAGAGTTCTTTAAACTATTTAGACTAGGTGTAAATAAAAAGTTTAAAAGAGTAAATTCATTCTTGCATACTTTGGAGACAAGAGGAACGGGGCCAAGTATAGAAGTAGGTGTTTAGTGACAACCTTTTCAAGAAATAAAGAAGATTGCTTCTTTAATAGGATCGCATTCCACTTGTTTTCACTTATTAGGTCACCTTATATCTTTCTCTGCGAGACTTGACACCTTAACACGATTATGTGCTTAAGAAATTTTATTTCGTTAATGATAAACTGGCAGAAACACGTATTGAATCTGTATTAATCAATAAATACATAGTATACAGGGTCAAATTAAATTAGCTAGCGAAACTCCGCAGACGTGAAGGGAACGAAACAAAATAAAAAAGATTTGATGATTTTTTTTTTTGGGGTCAATTACCACTGGTAGTGTTGTTACTTGTTGGTTGTGTTGATAAAATCTATTTTATCGTGTTGAGATATCGAAACCCATCACATCTGTGAAGTTTACACAAAAAAACTGATTTGGAAACTGATATTACTACCAGCGGTGGATGACCCAAAAAAACTTATTTGGAAAATAATATTACTACCAGCGGTTGATGACCCAAAAAAACTGATTTGGAAACTGATATTACAACCAGCGGTGGATGACCCAAAAAAACTGATTTGGAAAATAATATTACTACCAGCGGTGGATGACCCAAAAAAACTTATTTGGAAACTGATATTACTACCAGCGGTGGATGACCCAAAAAAACTGATTTGGAAAATAATATTACTACCAGCGGTTGATGACCCAAAAAAACTGATTTGGAAACTGATATTACTACCAGCGGTGGATGACCCAAAAAAACTTATTTGGAAACTGATATTACTACCAGCGGTGGATGACCCAAAAAAACTTATTTGGAAACTGATATTACTACCAGCGGTGGATGACCCAAAAAAACTGATTTGGAAACTGATATTATTACCAGCGTTGGATGACCCAAAAAAACTGATTTGGAAACTGATATTACTACCAGCGGTGGATGATACAAAAAAACTGATTTGGAAACTGATATTACTATCAGCGGTGGATGACCCAAAAAAACTGATTTGGAAACTGATATTACTACCAGCGGTGGATGACCCAAAAAAACTGATTTGGAAACTGATATTACTACCAGCGGTGGATGACCCAAAAAAACATCATCAAATTAATTTATGTTTTGTTTTATCACGGTTAGATATCGATACCCATTACGTCTACGGAATTTACTAACTAATTTAATTTGACCCTGTAGAATAGTCGCTTTTCGTGTCTGTTTGTGTGACCGCTTAGATCTTCTAAACTACGCAACGGATTTTGATCCGACTTTTACAGATATAATAAATGAACATTAAACTGACATTAAGAAAGAAATTTTGATGTGTTGTCAAGTCGTAAAACCGTGCGAAGCAGGGGTGGGTCGCTAGTTTAAGGCCTCTGCCTCGAATTTCGCGGGCAGCGGGGCGGCAGCGGCGCGGGAGCGGCAGGATTTTATGCATAAAAACAAATGGACCGGACCTCGAAAACAGCGGCGTGGAAGCGGGGCGGGACAATGCGAGACGCGCCGCCGCCGCTGCCGCCGCGCTGCCCGCGAAATTCGAGGCAGAGGCCTAAGATGTAAAGACGTAAGCATCCCCGAAGGTTAAGTGAGAAAAATGGACCGTTGGATCAGGTTTACTCCATATTCCCTAACCGACAAAGCGTGGGTATTTTACAAGCTGTGTTTCTAGGTCACAATATAATAATTCTAAACCTTTCCTTTAATATTATTGTATTATCTCACCGCTGTATCACAGAATAATAAAACAACAGTAGTTTACCTTGCCTTAATTACCTACGGCCTCTTGGTAGATAAATACGCGTCCGTCCGTGCGTAACTGAACTGTTGCCTACTGGTGCATACTAAGATTTCGAAGCGCGTCGTATCGGCCGTTTTCTATGAAGATAAACTACTGTAACTTTATTATACTGTGGCTATATTCCCTGAAGGTTGGACCCATTTCGCCGAAGACGTATTAAGTCCAGTTAAATCGGAGGCCAGCTTATTTACCGGACATATTTATAAGCCCTGGGCTTGTGGTATGGATTTTGGTGTTAAAAACCAAACCTTAGCCTGCTTTTCCACCAGAGATGTTGCTATGCAGCTATGCTGTGAGGATGTGAAAGCTAAGCTACGAAACTATGTGATCGTTTCCCCTAATGCTAAGCTGTGTAGCGGAACGAGTAAGATGTGCTATGAAGATGCGTCGCCGCGAGGTAGCTGTACAAACGCGCGCCTACTGTGGGTACTCTGCTCTACACATAGCTACACCACTCGCGCATCCCTATTTGTATGGATGGGTTCATAGCACGCCTCCTTCCATATGAAAAACATAGGTTAATTAAACCCGTTTCCACCAGTGCTATGCTATGTGGACCAACGACTATGATTGGTGGTATCAAATGCATCCATAGCAACGTAGCATAGCACTTCTCTGGTGGAAAAGCAGCCTTATTCTGTCCTATCTAAGAATTGGAGCAAGGGCAATAACAGCTCTTGAGGCCTTACAAAACATAATACTATTGGTTTGCAATAACATTGGTCTAGACTAAAATCTACATCGAGGCAAGACATGGATGGCTATAATAACATCGCAAATGTGTTAGAATATGAAATAAGACAGACTGAAAGTATTCTATAGCGATGAGTCTCAGTAATAAGATACAACTAATTCGAGGCACGTAAAATGTTTAATTAATCTCTCCCAAAAAATCTATAGCAGTTCCTAAGCCGAATCTCAATTACACTTTCAAAACCTAGCCATCCAAACTAGGATCTACTTACAGCAAGAAGGCAGGAACAATTTCGCACCTGTTTTAAGACTTGGTCGAATAAAATAAACATGGAAGCAATTCCAATGATCTGAACCGTAGGCCGTAAAGTTTCGGTAACATTTGATGGCCAAACTAGGAGGTTTCAGGATCCTCAATTTAGCCGAGAAACTTCGGAAGACGTGTTTGGGTACAGGTTTAAATTTTGTACGTGTAAATTGTGAATGATCTGAACGATTTATGGCCAGGGAAGGGCTATGGATTTTGTGGGGTTTGCCAAGCTAAAGGCATTCTAATTTTCATTCGTTAATATTTGACAGGAGAAATATGATGTGCTAATAGTCGCGAGTTATACCTTTGCTAGCGCATTCATGTGTGGATTATGAGCATTAATTTAATATCACTGAACTAATTAAATTCCTCCGTAACCAGATGGTACCCAGGTACCATTTAGAACTAAAAAATACCACAATGACGGGAATAACAAGTGGCTCTTGAGTTCGCTTCGCGTCTTTTTTCACTCGTTAGGTGATCTTGGAAGAAGAAAGAAGACCACGTTTATAAAGCATATCTCTATTAGTCAGTTCAAATAACTTGTCTGACTAAAGCTAAAGACATTATTGCAAGGAGACAATAGCTAAATAACTGGAAGAAGGCATTACATGCCAGACACGACCTTCAGTAAATAAATAAGACGCGAGAAAAGAATCCGCGCGAAAAATAAAAATATTGAATGGTATCGAAGATTGCAGACAGAAGCATTTCGCAAACGAAGATATTTCCACTTCATATTTATGTATTTTCAGCGGTCAAATACTTGTCTGGAGTGTCGCCTTTTCATTCAGTGTTGCTTGCAAAATAGAAAGGAATTGAAGGAATTTGTTGGTGAAGGGCGACAGCTTCGAGCATATAGTTTTATCAATTGATATAATAGTGAGCGCTGGGGAACAGTCTCCACACGGTGGGTGCCTGAGGATGGACGGCACCGCCGAGGCCAGGCCAGGAAGAGATGACGCTGGCGAGATGACCTGGACGCGAACCACAAGGGTCGGTTCAATGTGGCCCTGGAAAAGAATGCTTAGAAGGATTTGGGAGAGGCCTTTGCTCAGCAAGCTAATATTTAAAAAAATATATAACGGTTGCCGAAAAACAGTAGAAGGAGGGTTGGCAGACCAATATCCAGGCGGGTGGAAGACAAAATATCGCGGGGAAGACCTGGGCGCTTACTATGAGCTCTTATAGCAGGGTAGAAGTTGAACGGTTCTAGTGTTAGAGAGAGACGGAGCTATATACAACCTATAGCACCATCCTTTTTTCTTAACGGATCCATGATGTTTTTTCACGTCATAGTACGGACCCTGATTGAGACTCGCACAGACCAGGGAAGCATGGCACAAAAGGGAGGAGGCTTATACTCAGCAGTGGGTGGAACATGACTGATGATGATGGATGATGAATTGATGTAATCACCGCTATCGAAAACTTCATAGTAATGCCAACAGCGGATGTGTGAGTTAAGTTGTATAAACTTGGTAAACTATGAGTGGAAATTGGCACCAGGCACGTTTTATTAGATGTACGAGTATATTGTAAATTGTAAAAGAGATAGATATAGCACTAGCGGGCAAATTGTTGCAGACAAATTCAGACAATTGTTGTAATTTGATTTAGTCTGCTAATAGCAGCGAGCGAAACAAAGCGTGTCCGTGGCGTGACAATTTATCTAAAATGCCAAGCTATCTCTTTCTGTATCATACGTTTCGTATTATCTATCGCAGTCGTAGCTGAAAACTACTATACGCCTATAATATGTAAGTGCATTTGTAATAACAACGCAACAATATCCGAACGCCGCTCAGTATGAAAGTAGCGTATCTTTCCTTTATAATATCACTGGTATAGCATCGAATTTTACGACATAGCTTTAGACACCGAAACACGTTACGACAACACTATCTAGATCCAAAAGTCTATTCCAACGCCACAAACTACAAATAGCCAGCTTTCTCAAACAAATAACAACCAAATCTAACTTACCAAGACTTACGACGACTTCTAGAACGCAATATATCACCTTTTACAGCCAAACCGAAATCTTTGTGAAGTTCAAGGAACCAAGTAAGTGCCGAAACTAGCTACGGAAAGCCATTAGCCTTGACCGACGATGTTACGTGCGTTCCTTGGGAACATAAAATTAGGAGCATAAATGCCACTTTGGCAACCTTCTAAGAATTTCTTTCCAAGTGACCTACAAAGATCATGTGTAAAAATATTACCCTCCTTTTGGGCTTCGCCGCAGTCGGGTAAAAACACGTAAGTGTATCTTAGAACTTATTTATAGTTTTCTTTCGTGTCGGCCTGGAGTTCTTAGAACTTCAGTGTATAGTCACATCTGAAATATATATGTTCTACACCTTAAGGGTTATTGAGGAGCTCGTGGCTAAGTAATAACAGCCGCACGGGTCGATCCAACACGTTAAGCTACGCTTGCCGAGGTCGGTCCGTGGATGGGTGAGCATCTTTACATACCGAGACTCCTCCGAGCCTCGGAAAGCACGTTAAGCCGTTGGCCCCGGCTGTCATTCGTGGATCTTTGACAGTCGTTACGGGTCGTCAGAAGCGCGGAAGTCTGACAACCAGTCTTACCAAGGGGTATCGTATTACCCAGTTAATGGGTTGTGGAGGTCAGATAGGCAGTCGCTCCATGTAAAATACTGGTATTCAGCTGCATCCGGTTAGACTGGAAGCTGACCCCAATATAGTCGGGAAAAGGCTATGATGATTGATACACCTTAAGGGTTATTTTACTCTGCTTATTGCACGATAGAATCTGCTTTACCAACTCAGTATTATACAACGTGTCGTTTTGCATCCTCGTCAAATTACAGGGTGTAGACATCAAACCGAATAACTTTCTCCATGGGACGAACATCGTATTCACGGAAAAATTTTCAACTGTCCCATAAAAACTTCAATACCTACTCGACGCAAATGTATGAGACGGCTTATTATTTTTTCGCGATTACGAAGTTGGTGCCATGGAAAAAGTTGTTCGGTTTGGTGGTCTATAACCACACCCTTATAGTTGATGAGGATGCAAAACGACACGTTGTATATTGCGTAGTAATTTCAATATCTCAGATTGATATTCAGCCATCTTCTTTAGGTGGACCGTAGACGATCATGCAGCAGGACATGCGTTTACGTGATGCTGGAAGATGGTCGCAGCATATGGTTTGCATGTCATTAGCATAAATCAATACAATTAAACGGCCATGCATGAATGACAACACGTAACGCAAGTCATGCCGCATGGTCGACTAGGGTCCGTTTTACTTAACAGATCGAATTAAAAATGGGGATTAGGACTATTTTTTTTTTGTCCGACTGATAATTAAAAAATATTGGACACGTATTTTTTAATTTTTTACATAAACAAAAGATTACGGCGGCGATACATTGATTTAAAATATGGCATGACGTCACGCCTAGCTAGGTTTTATACGTAGATACACTCCCCAACTTTAATGCGTGTTATCTAGTAATTTCTTAATAACATTGATAAAGCAAAAAATACGTGTCTAATATTTTTTTATTATCTGACTGACGGGCTAAATAGAATTTCTTTTCTTTTACCCGGGCATCTTGGTCAAAGGTAACTACTATCCTTTTTTGGTCTTAGTTATCAAGTTATAAAATACAACATCATATTTAGTATATGCGAAACCCGAAACACGTGTCTAGTATTTTTATGTAAAGAATCTATGTACAAAATTTCAAAACTGTAGCATGAAAAATCACAAAGTTATAAGCTTGTCATAACATGGTAACATATTACCTAGTTGTCCGTACATGATCACCACGCGGCGCCCGCTGTGCGCCCGTGCCTAGTGCCGCTATGACCTGCAGTGACTTGTGTTAGTCGCGCAGTGTCCATATTGTAACCTTTTTTTAAGATTTTTGGGGCAAAATATAACACGGTATAAAAATTATTGGAATTGATTCAGTTATTTATTCGGAACAAACTATATTCAGGTTTCGCATATACTAAAACTAATATTGTACAGTTTCTATGCTTTGTCGTATGTGTCCTGACGAAGAGACTATACTGTACTTCAGCACTCATCCCGACTTGTTTGAGATTGGCAAAGTATGTCTTCTTTCATGACACCTCGATCAGCAGTCATTATTCACACTGTTCACCCCCTTTATAGCCATATCATCTTTCACACAATCCATCTTTCTTTTGTTCTCCTTGTAAGCACAAGATCTTCACCGTTTGAGACATTATAAACTAGCTATTGCCCGCGACATCGTTTGCGATCCAGGATGAAAAGTAGCCTATGTCCTTCTACAGGTCATGGTTTACCCATGTGCCGAATTTCATCCAAATCCGTTCAGCCGTTTTAGCGTGAAAGCGTAACAAACAAACTCACATAATATTAGTTAACATGCGGAATCGCTCCGAAAACGTATCGAATAGTTTTGCAATAAAAATATGTAGATTTCTCCCAAAACTAACATACATACATAAAATCAAGCCTTCTTCCCATGCGGGTAAGCAGAAACTACAGAACGCCACCGGCGACGATCCTTACATACTCCTTTTGCTTCGTTTACGTTCATACACGCACGCCGCCGCGCCGGTTGCGAGTACTACGCACCGGATCTTTCTTAGCCGACATTCGCACGGACGTAAAAATATCGCGGCGGGATTTTATCGCGCACTGGATTTTCATCTCTCGATGTTGAGCCGAGCATTGAGAATCCAACTTAACAACAACAGAGTGCATCCCAGCGCGTCGAAAAAACACACTGTTGGATTTTCAACGCTCGGCGCTAATTATAGCGTTGAAAATCCAGTGCGCGATATTTTTACGTCCGTGCGAACGTCAGCTTTGAAGAACCTTTCTTATTTCTCCTCTCTTACCTCTTTCTTAGAATGACCTATTCTTATAAATCAATGGAAGAACATAAACATTTTTTTTTTTTTGTTAAAAGTTTTAATTTTTTACTTTTTAGTAGTGGTACTGCACCACACTAATTCGAATACCACCTGCAATAAAAAATGAGAACATCATCGACATAAAAAAATAAAAACTTTTTTACAAAAAAATACAACCGACTTCCAAAAACAACACTACAAAGTGAAAAATAACTTTAATTTCGGAAGTCGGTGTCTGATTAAATTTATTTTCGTATTTGCCACCGACTTCCGAAATTAAAGTTATTTTTCACTTTGTAGTGTTGTTTTTGGAAGTCGGTTGTATTTTTTTGTAAAAAAGTTTTTATTTTTCACTTTTTAGTGGTTCACATGTGCTTGCCCCTTCACAGCGTACTGGCGTGATGTTATGTTATGAACTGGTGTGAACAACAAACAGACATGAGATTTCAGCAATCCCAGTCCATTTGCCATCATTTATTGAGGAGTTCCGTTGCCTATCTCAGAAGTTCTTCATCAGATCTTCACCAAATTGAAATGGGACCACTCCAAGAAAGTACTCTTCCAAAAACTATCCAAATCGCTTCAAGTGTGCCTATAAAATTGGAAGAGTTCTCTCTATTTCTCCAGGATCCCATCATCAGATCCTGACTTCATGATCATGGGACCACCTGGGAAGTATACCCTTTCAAACAAAAAAAAAATAATCCAAATCGGTCCCGCCATCTTCGAGTAAAGGTTCCGACGAATTGATAACCTCCTCCTTTTTGAAGTCGGTTAAAAAGTAAGAAAAATATGTAAGTATCATTGAAGATAACTCAAAAACTACCCACCCAAGCAAAGTAAATAAATTTTACAAGGAACCAACTTCCAGGTACACCCTCCCGAATAAAACAAGAATCTTTCAAATCGGACAACTCTGTAAAAAGCCATGCGTGATCAATGATCATACAATATCAATCTGCCTAGCCTTTTACCATCTACGTTGGAGTTGGCTTCCAGTCTAACCGGATGCAGCTGAATACCAGTATTTTACATGGAGCGCCTGCCTATCTGACTTCCACAACCCAGTGATTGAGTAATACGATACTCCTTGGTAAGACTGGTTGTCAGACTTTCGGGCTGCTGACGACCCGTAACGACTGTCAAAGATTCACGATTGACAGCCGGGACCAACGGCTTAATGTGCTTTCCGAGGCATGGAGGAGTCTCGTTAAGTAAAGATGGTCACCCATCCACTGACCAACCCCGGCAAGCGTAGCTTAACCTGGTGGATCGACCCGTGCTGCTGTTATTACTTAGCCACGAGCTCCTCCATGCGTGATCATACATGAAAAAAAAATACGTGTCGACTTGAGGACCTCCTCCTTTTTTTTTCGACGGTTAAAAATGATACCGCAAACAAAATTTTCAGAAGGTGTCCTTCCCTTTGTTCTGGAATTAGAAACGTCGTCGTCGTCCCAAATAACAGTAAATTACAATTACCATCTTCCCTATTTTCAATTTTACAAGCTGAAGACAAATCTTAATTTGTTTCTCTCCTTCCGAGGCGATATTTTTCTCTGATACTTTCAGGGTATACCATTAAGATGATAGGGTTTTTCCTAAGGATCCTTTAGAGAATCTTGACAAATCACGGAGAGAAGATAACGTGCTTTATCGCGGTTTAAGGGTAGTTGGACAAAAAAACCGGCGGTAGCGTTTTATAGTTCGCTTTGTTAGTTGTTTTAAGTTTCGTACTTTATTATTTATCGGACAGAGGGGCTTGTGCCTAAGTAATAACAGCTGCACGGGTCGATTGATCAGGTTAAGCTACGCTTGCCGCGGTTGGTCCGTGGATGGGTGACCGTCTTTACATACCGAGACTCCTCCGTGCCTCGGAAAGCACGTTAAGCCGTTGGTCCCGGTTGTCATTCGTGGATCTTTGACAGTCGTTACGGGTCGTCAGAAGCCCGAAAGTCTGACAACCAGTCTTACCAAGGGATATCGTATTACCCAGTTACTGAATTGTGGAGGTCAGATAGGCAGTCGCTCCATGTAATATACTGGTATTCAGCTGCATTCGGTTAGACTGAAAGCCGACCCCAACATAGCTGGGAAAAGGCTAGGCAGATGACTAACTTTATTATTTATCGGGTTTGAATTTTCACAAATAATTGTGCTATAGATTGGATTAAGGAAAACGTCACATTTTCATTTTATTTATTTATTGATCCTCCAACTGGAACGCCATACAGCAATTACACCAACGGAGCAAAAAATTACTTCATGTGCTGCTTTCCATCTTTCCATCCATCCTGTGCGCGCTGGACATCGAACGGGCGGCCATGGCTCACCCACGCTTACGCTGTCACGCAGCGTCAAGACACTTCTCCTTATTTCCATAACTCCATCCATATTGCGCACATTCATTGCGATATTATTGAGTCTCAATCAATTTTTCAAATTAAATACATTTAAATTCAAAAGAATCGAAAAATTTTGATGTGTCATCTTGCCTGACAGATGTGGAAAAAGGATATACTTTTACTGCCTAACGCCATTTCTTTATATAAAAGAAAAAACGAAAGTAAATACAAATACCTCTTTAATTCGTTAGAAACGTTTCCCTAATTTTCTCATGTACCTACGCTAAAAGAAAAGCGGTCAAGCGCGAGTCAGACTTGCACACGAAGGATTCCGTACCGTACAATATTTAAGACTCCATGTTTTTTTAAATACTTTATCGTAAAAAGCGCCGGAAGAAACACGTTTCTTGTATGGGGACCCCCTTTAATTATATTTTATTTTAGGTCATAGTATTCTGAAGGCTGTGGTGGCAGACACTTCCTCTGCTATAATAAGACAGTTTGTGAGGAGGCTGATAGCATAGTGTCCAGTCTTGTCATTAACTGTCTCTTGTCTTTAATTTTAAGTTCTAATCCTGTTACTAACAATTTATGGATCTTTAGTTATCCGAAATAAAATGATTTTCTTTATTTATTTATTATAGTAGTACCTACAAACATTGTGAAAATTTCAAGTGTCTAACTATTACGATTCAAAAGGTACATAGAGGCCCTGTGACAGACGGACGGACAGCGGAGCCTAAGGCCGCACATTCGGAGTAGCGTTTCTTGTAGCGTGCAGTGGAGCGTTTAAAGTTATACACCGATACATTTTGTGTTTTTAAAATTCCTATAAAACTAAATGAATATGGAAATCAATTTGGTTTTATAGGAATTTTAAAAACTCAAAAATTATCGATCTCTTAAACGCTCCACTGCACGCTACAAGAAACGCTGCTCCGAATTTGCGGCCTTAGTAAGGTCCTGATGGCACCCTTGGGCACGGAACCCCGAAAAGAACATCGCAAGAACACGTTTCTCCAGATTACATCAGACGAAAGTTAAGCTTATAAGCTATTTTACATTTTTCCCAAGGTTTTGTTACGAGATTATTTCTGGTACTTGGGATAAAGGTGGCTTGAAGGATAAGTAACCTTTTTATGATATTTTTTGTTTTAATAAACAGGTTTCTAGAATATTTGCTAAAGTTCTATAGTCTGCTCCAAGGAAAATGGGACTTGGTGTGTGGCGGCATCTACATCGCCACTTGGGAACTACTTATCACGATGACATGACGTCACGCAAATTCTGCATCGCACAATTAGAGTTTACCGCGCGACTAGCATGTATACAACGTCCCGACATCAACCGTAGGGCAGTTGCCCACCAGACACAACGCCCGTCTGATCGGAGGATCCTCCCTTTTCTATGGATGATGAATGAATTTTACACCCTGTTCCTCATGCCTATAAAGGTGATTTTCTATTTCATATAATAAATACGAGGAAAGTCAAATACACTTCTGGACACATCTATTGGCCCACCTTAGAGTTTAGGTTTCGATGGCCCCTACCGAAATATGATTGCTAGATTGAACAAAAACTGTTGATGCAGTTTTAAACCTGATACATTTTACCATCTTTTTCGATCGTATTGTTTTAAATTTGAATTCAGAATACCATACGACATGGAGCTACGCCTAACAAGTCGGATATGCGCCTTGTTAAAGGCAATTGATTTTTGAATAAAAAACATGTTTTATCAAATAAAGGTTTAATTTAATAACGCGTGTTGCCTCCATGGGCATCTACCACAGCTCTCATACGATTAGGCATAGAGTTTATCAACCGCTCTATGAAATTTTGAGGGATCATCTCCCATTCCTCTTCTATGGCAGTTTTCAACTCCTGCATCGTCTGGGCAACAGGCTGACGAGCCCTAACACGTCTTTTTAGCTCGTCCCACATGTGCTCAATGGGGTTCATGTCTGGGCTTCTGGCTGGCCAGTCCATAACTGTGATGTTCACATCCCGAAGATATTCCCTGACGATGCCGGCCGCATGGGCTCTTGCATTATCATGCATAAAAAGGAAATTTGGGCCCACATAGTCCGCGTATGGTATCACGTGAGGTTCTAAGCACTCACGAATGTACCTTTCAGCATTTAATGTTGGCAGCCGTGGTCCTGTAACAACCTCAAGTTGAGTTTTGCCGCTCGCGGATATACCGCCCCAGACAGTCCATGAGCCACCGCCATAAGCAACCCTCTCTTCAAAGCAGCATTGTGCGAAACGCTCTCCCTTACGTCGGTAGACCTTCTTCCTTCCATCATTGCCATGTAACACAATTTTAGACTCATCAGAAAAGAGTACACGGCTCCAATCTTGCTGTGTCCAATTTAAATGACTGCGTGCGAAATGAAGGCGCGCTGTTCGGTGGGCTCGCGTTAGTTTGGGGCCATTAGCTGGCTTGTGTGGTACCATATCGCGTTCTTTTAACCTTCTCCGAACAGTTCGAGCGCTCACAGATACTCCGTGGAAGTCGCGAAGTTGGTTTTGTATATCAATGGAGGTAAGGTGACGATTTCTCAAGCTGGTCGTCACGATGAATCGATCCTGCCTTTCAGTTGTGACCCGAGATCGTGGCCTTCCTTGGCGACGAACAAAGCCGCCAGTCTCTAGGTACCTCCGATAAACATTTCGGACCGCAGATCGACTTAAATTAAGTTGAGCACTCACGTTTCTTTGGCTGTGTCCGGCCTGAATAAGTGCCACAGCTTGGGCGGCGACTTCAGGTGAAGTATCCATAGATTATTGATAGAACCTCACCTTAATGTTAAGAATAAGTAATGTTTGTTGCAAAACCAAAGATATCAATCACTTTTTCAAGAATTAAATCCAAGTAAACCATTAAAACCAAGTTTTCTTAGTATTCGATTGTTTGATATCAACAAACAGGCTCCAAATTGTCTTTTGTTTCTTTAAATTCTGTGTTCGAAATTCAAAAAAAGACTATTGAATGAAATTGTGAATGTGCCAGGTTCAAAACTGCATAAAAACTTTTTGCTCGACCTAATATAAAATTTTAGCTAGGACCAAACGAAACTGAAAATACAAGGTGGGCCAAAAGATGTGTCCAGAAGTGTAGTTAAGAACCAATCGTTTCAATGTGACCGAGCTACTTATTTCAAATTTTCCGTTAAAACTGTATGTAGTTATTTGAAGGTTATTTTACGAAACATGCTTTTTCTGGCTCTCATATCGCGGTGAAAATATTAATACAGGAGACTATCATTATTGACAGCAGCTGACTTTTATACATATGAAAACATTAAAAAGTCGGACCTCTTAAGGTGACGATATGCGACTTTTAAAGATTTAAAACTGAAGATTACGTCTAAACACGTACCGTAAGGGCGGGTTACTTTGACTCTAGGGCATAACTTTGGCCCAAATCGAGACAACTGTATAAACTGCCCGAAGTGTCACGACCACACAACCGAACGTCGTATGTCCTTCGGTAACTATTAGATGGTGATATAGACGCGTACTTGCGGAACCTTGTGTGGATTTAATGACAGTAAACATCTGTCTCGATTTGGGCCAAAGTTATGCCCTAGAGTCAAAGTAACCCGCACTTACTGTTGTGTTAATGATTTGGAAAAAATATAAGTTAAATTAGAGCATTTTCTTAATAACTTAATATATGAATATTTTAGGTTATGTTTATATTACCTACATAGTGTAATTAATTTATAGTTATGTCTAACGCGGATCAAAAACTGAGAATCACGCTAAAACTATCAAGCGTGTAAACCTTCACCATTTTAAAGATAATTTGATTATTTATCGTTTAGCTTACGTGTTATAATAAAACATCTTTTGTTTTTTGTGTAATAAATTAATAATTGAGACAGCGCTCCTAAATGGCGAGTTCTATTACTGGCTGCGACGTACGACGCGTTGCGTGAGCTCAGCACAGAACACGCTAACCACTCAAAGTCGCTGACACATATCTGCGTCTTAACCACTCGTAATTAGAGAAACAATCAAAAAACGTGTCGAGCGTAGATCTGCGTTCCACGAAGGGGTACTTAAACGAGGGACTATAGTTTGATAATTAAACTTATCTAAAAAACTTTTTACAAAAAAATACAACCGACCAAAAACAACACTACAAAATGAAAAATAAATTTAATTTCGGAAGTCGGTGTCTGATTAAATATATTTTCGTTTTTGCCACCGACTTCCGAAATAAAATTTATTTTTCACTTTGTATTATTGTTTTTGGAAGTCGGTTGTATTTTTTTGTAAAAAAAGTTTTTATTTTTCACTTTTTAGTGGTTCACATGTGCTTACCCCTTCACAGCGTACTGGTGTGATGTTATGTTATGAACTGGTGTAAACAATAGACAGACATGAGATTTCAGCAATCCCAGTCCATTTGCTATCATTTATTGAGGAGTTCCGTTGCCTATCTCAGAAGTTCTTCATCAGATCTTCACCAAATTGAAATGGGACCACTCCGAGAAAGTACTCTTCCAAAAACTATCCAAATCACTTCAAGTGTGCCTATAAAATTGGAAGAGTTCTCTCTATTTCTGCAGGATCCCATCATCAGATCCTGACTTGATGATCATGGGACCACCTGGGAAGTATACCCTTTCAAACAAAACAAAAAAAAAAACCAATCCGGTCCAGCCATCTTCGAGTAATCGGGGAACATACATAAAAAAAAAGGTTCCGACGAATTGAGAACCTCCTCCTTTTTGAAGTCGGTTAAAAATGTAAAACAAATGTGTTTAAGTCAATCCGTGGTTGTATAGTAAGTTCGCGTGCGTCAGTCAAAGTTACATTTTTGAAACAGTAGTTCCGTGATAATGAGATTCCATAAAATATTATTTTTGCTGCAAGACTTTTGTTAAACGTAGTAGTTTGGTTATAGTTGTTTTGGTAATATGGAAATTGAAATATAAGTTTGTAGCACGTATTTTCATTAAATGACAGTTTATTTTGATTTGTGTTAATACGAAAAACTGCAAGTTTTTATAATCAACATGTAAAAATTTTAGTGACATAATATGAATTTGATCTCTGCCATTCCCTAACCTTTCCAAGTAATACAGGCGTGGTGTTATTCAATCAATCTGCCTGCCTTTTTCCAACTATGTTGGGGTCGGCTTCCATTTTAACCGGATGCAGCTGAATACCAGTATTTTACATGGAGCAACTGCCTATCTGACTTCTACAACCCAGTAACTGAGTAAAACAATACCCCTTGGTAAGACTGGTTGTCAGACTTTCGGGCTTCTGACAACCCGTAACTCTGTCAAAGGTCGAATTACAGCTGGCACCAACGGCTTAACATGCTTTCCGAGACACGGAAGAGTCTCGGTACGTAAAGGTCGGCCTCGGCAGTCATCCACGGACCAACCCCGGCTGTAATTACTTAGCCACGAGCCTTTTCAGGCGTGGTGTTATTATATACCTACAGGGTGAAATTGAATTTATAGGCGTTCATTGAATTTTAAGGGGTCATTGTACTCATCATCATGAACAACTTTTACTATGGCACCAAAACGAAATTTATGTTCGCATACTCTTCAATATGTAGGAAATAGCAAATTTTTTTTCGCTATTTCGGGTTAGTCATAGTTGTTCATAATGATGAGTTCAATGACCCCTTAAAAGGATGTCCACGAATTTAATTTTCCAAGTATATTACTTTCTTTGACTAAGAGCTTATTTTTCCAATAGTCAGATACTTAACTTGAAGTTCCACGGATAGCCGTGGAATAAATATGGCGGTTTGACAGCTTTTATGTAGATTTCACAAACTGTCACATTTAATCTTCAGATAAAAGTTCTGAACTGACTATTAAAAAATTTGCCTTTAATTAAAATCTTGCTGACATTTATAGACAAATGGACAACAGTAATATTTTAAGGTGGTTTTTAATACTTTGAGGTACGGAACCCTAAAAATAACCACACAGGCAAATCCTCAACCTAATATTTGTATAGCCAAATGCACTTTGAGATAAAATCTAATATTTTAAACAAGATTATGAATACACGCGTAACTTTCACAAAGTACCAGATTATCATATTCCGCCCAAAAGTTAGGGAGATAAATACTACCTACCTTACCAAAACAATTCTCATAAAGATTTTATACAATATTTACTTTACTAAAGTTTTGGTTTTTTAAAAGAACGGTGGCCGTTATGTTAGAAAAATCTCCGCCATGAAAATCTGTCACTCACCAGTTTTTGACATTTAAGGCGCTATGACCCGACAGTGACTGCGCTTACTAGTTTTTTTGTCCAATCCAAGGAAAACATAAAAAACAGTGTTACAAAATTCTGAAAAGAAAAAGATATACCTATCCAATCGCTTTTAATAACACGATTAGATTTACTTTGCTGTATAGAAAATATTATATCCCAAAGTTACCCCTTTCCGTAATGTTTAATCGATCTCATAGCTACAAAACAGACGTATTTTTCTTATTTTCATATAAATGAAAAGGTAGTAAGATTGTTTAGCGCAATTCGCCGAGTTTGTCGTGATAAAACTATTAAAATAATTACTATGTTTAAATACCTACCAAATGCGCGAGGCAATCATTCGCGAGTTCGCGAGCCTACTTCAGTTCAGTATGCGGCTTGAGCGCCGGATCATAGGGCCTTAAGTCGACGTTCGCACAGACGTAAAAATATCGCGGCGATTTTTTTTCGCGCACTGAATTTTCAACGCTCTGCTTAGCGCCGTGAGTGCAAAATCCAACAGTATGTTTTTTCGACGTGCTAGAATGTACTCTGTTATTGTTAAGTTGGATTCTCAACGCTCGGCTCAACAACGAGAGTTGAAAATCCAGCGCGCGATAAAATCCCGCCGCGATTTTATTACGCCCGTGGGTACGGGGGCTTAGTGTCAATAAACGCTCTGTATTCGGACCAGCCGTAAAGTTTTGGTTTTTTAGGAAAGCGGCCGTAACTGCCTTCATGAAGATCATGTCATTTTCATTAGTAAGTATTTGACATTAAGTCCAACTCCGCCCCCCAAAGATTTAAATCGATTCGTAGATTTGCCCTCACAGTACTTAGTCACAAGAAAAAGTGTCCATACCGAGAAGAGTGAGTTCACACATTATTAAACAGCGTTTTCATGATAATCAAGCGAAGTCACTGCGTAATTGTGAGTCAGAGGTGTCAAACGAAACAGAAATGCCACTCTGACGCGGTAGGGTGAATCTAACGATTTAAATCTTTGCCGCTATCATCATTTTCATGACTACGGCCGTTAAAAGTGGCCACCGCGCTTCCAGGATACCGTATCTTTATTGTGGGACCGCTTTCTTAAGAAACCTAAGTTTATTTACATAAAAGAAACTGTTTTACTTCCAGTAAAGTTTTCCGGGAATTTAGAAAATTAGTGATTTTATTGATTTATGTGCTCTTTTCGAATTTTCATTTTGCCACCTCGTACCTTTGCCGCTCGCGCCGCCATATTGGAAAAATGGCACCCAAAAACAGTTTTTAGACAAAATAATATGTCCTTTTCGACTCATTTTACAATGTCGTTCTATAATTTATGTGGTACCTAAACATTTTTTTGTAAAAATTAATAGATTCAGAGTACGAAACTAGAGACTATTACATACCTTGTGTGATTATTGTTCGTTGTAGAAGAAAAGATGGCCAGAAGTAAAGTGCATTACCTGGAAAAGTCAAAAATAAAATCGTTAATATGTATTATCGAAGACAAAAAAATACAATTTAAAAGCGATTCAACACGCTAACCTGTCAGATTACTGCTGCATACACACATAGGTATTTTCTAAAAATATAACTAAAAACGTATGAGACTGACATCATGATGACGTCAGTCCCATACGTTTTTGACTTCTTTTGACATTTCTACCCAGCCTTTTCCCAACTATGTTGGGGTCGACTTTCAGTCTAACTGGATGCAGCTGAATACCAGTATTTTTAACCGACTTCAAAAAGGAGGAGGTTCTCAATTCGTCGGAACCTTTTTTTTTTTATGTATGTTCCCCGATTAGGTACTCGAAGATGGCTGGACCGATTTGGATTTTTTTTTTGTTTTATTCGAGAGGGTATACATCACAGTTGGTCCCATATAAAATTGATTAACTTTGCTTGGGTAGTTTTTATGTTAGCTTCAATAATACGTATTATTTCCTCACTTTTATATGGATGATGTTCTAGTTTGTTTTGCAGGTAGTGGTATTACAATTTGTGTGGGGTAGGTACACAACTTAAAAGACTTTTTTACAAAAAAATACAACCGACTTCCAAAAACAACACTACAAAGTAAAAAATAACTTTAATTTCAAAAGTCGGTGGCAAAAAACGAAAATACATTTAACTAGACACCGACTTTCGAAATTAAAGTTATTTTTTACTTTGTAGGTTGTTTTTAGAAGTCGGTTGTATTTTTTTGTAAAAAAGTTTTACATGAAGCGTCTGCCTATCTGACCTCCACAAGTTGTAGAGGTCAACCACGATAACCCTTTGGTAAGACTGTTGTCAGACTTTCGGCCCGTAACGACTGTCAAAGATCCACGAATGACACCCAGGACTAACGGCTTAACGTGCTTTCCGAGGCACGAAGTGGTCTCGGTACGTTCAGATGGTCACTCATCCACAGACCGACCGCGGCAAGCGTAGCTTAACCTCATCGATCGACTTAACCACTGTATGGAACTGACATAAGCTACCGAGAAGCTTACGTCAATCCTGTAGAAAGTCTTTGTGGAAAAACAAAACGCTTTGACAGCGATTATCACTCGAGGTCCTCTGGTTTTTACAATATTCGGAGAAGCAGATAGCAGAGCTGGTATAGCGGAAAACCACATGATATCTACCAAGTCATGACTTCAAAAACAACCGTCAATTGTGGCAGTTTGAACCTCTGCTTCAATAGCGCACTCCTGAATGAACAGGAGTAAGTAAACAGAGGTACAGTACGCTCATACATGCATAATTCTAGTCGATCATAATATGAGCCATTGTGTGAAGATTGGTCTTGGTTGGATGTGACTCCTTTGGTGTTTGTAACAAACGTTTGTACAGAACTGAAAAGGCAAGAATTATTTTATCACTTCGCTATACGACCCGCACCTACTTCGTACGGTTTTGCGACTTGATTTTTCATCGAGATTTCTCTATAATATCTAAGATACCCATAAACTTTCCGGAATAAATTTGTTAAATAATGTTGAAAGCCGCATCAAAATCCCTTGCGTATTTTTGCAGAACACGGCGGTCACACACACAGACACGAAAACCGAATATAATATGTATAAATATAGATCTAGAGAGGGGCTTGTGGCTAAGTAATAACAGCAGCA
The DNA here is from genome assembly GCA_946251885.1 of Cosmia pyralina. Classification (NCBI taxonomy): domain Eukaryota; kingdom Metazoa; phylum Arthropoda; class Insecta; order Lepidoptera; family Noctuidae; genus Cosmia; species Cosmia pyralina. The sequence continues at coordinate 6,779,653 of OX276342.1, forward strand.
CGGGTTGATCCATCAGGTTAAGCTACGCTTGCGCGGTTGGTCAGTGGATGGATGACCATATTTACATACCAAGACTCCTCCGTGCCTCGAATAGCACGTTAAGCTGTTGGTCCCGTCTATCATTCGTGGATCTTCTTCTTCGTTACGAGTCGTCAGAAGCCCGAAATTCTGTCTTACCATTACGATACGTATTATCCAGTAATTGGGTAGTGGAGGTCAGATAGGCAGTCGCTCCATGTAAAATACTGGTATTCAGCTGAATCCGGTTAGACTGGAAGCCAACCCCAACATACTTGGGAAAAGGTTAGGCTGATGATGAAATCTAGCTACAGGTAAACATGGGTCTCTGAATCAACGAAAGGAGGAGTTAATTGTGAGAATGGCCACGCTTGACAAACACAACAAAATTGGTCATCACAGCTTGATATTATTAGCTAATCTTCCGGAAGTTACGGAAGTCACATCGTTTTTGTTAATGAGAGTAATTTTCACAAAATAGAACTGCCTCCAGAGACACTATCAACACAATTACCAGTATAAATATTATTTACCAAGCCTTTTCCCAACTATGTTGGAGTCTGAACGGATACAGCTGAATACCAGTATTTTACATGGAGCGATTGCCTATATACCCCTTGGTAAAACTGGTACGACTTCAAGCGTCTGCCTACCCATTAAAACTGTCAAAAATCTCCAAATGACACCAGGGACCAGTGGCTTAACATGCTTTCCGAGGCACGGAAAGCGTGAAACCTACTAATGGCCGATTCCTATAATTTACGGGCAGTTATTGACCAAAAAAAAAAAAAAAAAAAAAAAAAAAAAAAAAAAACAGATACAGAATGGAATAAATGTTCCATGCAGAGAGAATTTAGATAATTTAGATTTAGTTAATAAAATAAAAAAAAAAAAACAAACAAGACAAAAAATAAAAAATACAGGACAAAAAATTCTTCGGGATTGGTTTTTGATTAAAATGAAGGCTCTTGTATCTTTACCAATAATGAAGCAAAGACCTCATAGCTTTGCTTATCAGACTCTCCCATATGGAAGTAGCTATCACAAGTAAAATTAGCTTACGAATCTATATATGCTCAGTTTGGCAATAAAAATTGCTACCATTGTTGGTAAGCAAAACGATTCGTTTTCGTTTATAGGAACCAAGCATAAGAGGATTATTTCCAAAAATTAACAGCCTCAAGACACCAACATAATTACCAGTACAAATACTCCCCAAAAATTGGGCCAGGCTGCATTTACCAACATAATTGCCGCGAACCACAATAAAAGGATACAAAACGAACAATTTCAGGACTCAGCATTTTTCTGGCCCATCTATTTATTATCCATTGTGGTCATGGGTCATTGTTGGCGGCCATTGTTGTACAGATATTGGACCAATAACTCAGTTGGGCGGTTTAATATCTTTTGTCTGTGGAACGATCATAAAAATATGCGACAGTGCGACACTTGGATGCGGCTGTTTGGGTTTTTTTTATGAGGTTTGAGGCGAAAATAATGTAGTGTAGTGTTTTATGAGGAACTAGGTGAAAGTAGGGTTGCCGACTTCCAAATCGTTTGTTTGATCAGACAGTAATTTCTCCACTACATGCTACAGGCTACATTATCTTTTCGAAAACGGACGATGTCTAGAAAACTCTGCTAACTATGAAGCTAGCATCCAATCCAGATTTCCACACTAAGTTTTTTGAGAAAAATAGAAATAGAGATGTCATTCTTACAACTCTGTAATTCGAAAGCACCCCACGCTTTTTTTTACAATGACATTAATTTTCTCGTTATTCTTATATTGAAAAAAATATTTTTTACTTTTTAGTTCATGTTAATGGTATTAAAGCGTGTTTTTTAGTTTTTCAAACTATAATTTTTATGGACAAGCATCTCCGTATTTACACATCCAAACAACCTCAACAAGTTATCAAATAACTCAAACTCAAAGCATTTATTTCAAATAAACCAATTACAGGCACTTTTGAATTGTCAATGGGTCGGTCAGTCAGAAAGTTGAAGCTAGTTGCCCATTCCAAAGCGTAGTAGATAACATTTAGCTACATTGTTGATATTCTATATTTTAGATGTATAAATAAAAATGAAAAGCTGTTCGTTGGTAAGCGGATCACTTGAGAACGGCTGGACTGATTTGGCTATTTTTTATTTCAAAATGTTTTTAATAGTCCAAATTAGGTGTTTATGGAAAAATTAATAGGAAAAGTTTCCCGGGAAATTTTCAAATTAGGGGAAAACTGATCAGATTTTTGTATGATTTATTGTTTGACATGACAACGACTGTCGGGTCAGATAGTTTATTCATAATAATAGAAACATCGCTATCCGAAACAGATCTCAAGCCACGAATCAATGGCTCTGCTACATATACACACATCAAAAGTGTCTAGGGATCAAGCATTTTTATGCGGATTTCTTGAGATTGAGATGTGGCTTTGTAATAAATTTATGATTTTATAAATTTATATGGATCCTTTTTGGTGCATTTCATAATTTGAATCAGGAACTGTGAATCAAATTCGAGTAAAAGATGAAAATCAGCTGTCAATATTTTCCCTATAAAAACATACAACGCATTGAAGACATTATTAGTGCTACTGTTTCCCTACTACTGATTAAAACCAACGTTATTATGGAGCGGCGACGTCATTTAAGCAGGGAAGAAATGCTCAGAGCCGTGGGAATGATAGAAGCTGGTTCCCGGCAACGTACTGTGGCTTTAGCTCTGAATACAAGTCAGAGTGTTATCAGTCGACTTTGGACACGTTACCGAAGCACTGGTACCGTGGCTGAGCGCCATGGAGGACGGTATCGCTGCACCACACGGAGACAAGACCGATACATTCAAATCTTAACTCGAAGAGCTCCAACTATAACCGCCATGATGTTAGCCGTGAGGCTTCATCACTCTTCAGGGAACTTAATTAGCGACCAAACAGTCAGAAACCGCTTGCATGAAGTGAACCTTCATTCCCGAAGACCGCTACGGGTACCACCTATAGCAATGCACAATCGTAGGATTCGATATCAATGGGCTCTTGAACACAGAAATTGGGCAGAAGAACAATGGCGTTTCGTGTGCTTTTCTGATGAGTCTCGTTTTGGTATGAGACCGGATACAAGACGTATACGACACTGGAGAACCCCTGGACGCCAACAGCGATTAAAATCCTGCCAGGAAGTCCATCCTTATAGTGGTGGAACCATCATGGTATGGGCGGGTATTTGGATCGGCGGAAGAACTGAGTTGATTTGGATCAGAGGCAACCTCAACGCTCAAATTTATGCTGAGACGATTGTATCAGACGTCATCGTTCCTCTACAAGTGCAAATCGGTCCCTTATTTCAGTTAATGCATGATAATGCACGACCGCACACCGCAAGAGTTGTAAGACAGACTCTCGCCGCAGCTAACATCAATGTCCTGCCCTGGCCTGCTCAGTCGCCAGACTTGAACCCGATTGAGCATGCATGGGATATGCTACAGAGAAGAGCTCTGCCGAATATGGAGGGTATCCAGTCGCAAGAAGACCTTTTTTTGTTGTTGCAACGAACATGGGCGGCCATTCCGCGGGCGTGATTTGGATGAACTCATTTTGAGTATGCCAAACCGATGTTCTTGTGTTGTTAGTGTTCGCGGTAGGAACACGGATTATTAATTGTTTAAGTTACCCAATAAAATTTTAAAGAAAACTGTTATTTCAGTCTTTTTTTCGAACTTTAATGTTAGTGGTTCAAATGTCAAAACTCCCTTTATTAGGAAAATGGCAAATTTCTTTATTAATGCAAAGGTGACTTGGTTTATCGTTACTGTGACAAACGAAAACACTTTATTTGATGAATCCTTAAAGAAAATTTTAATTAATATCAATCAGGAGAAAAGTTATTGCAAAAATATATGTTGATCCCTAGACACTTTTGATGTGTGTATTATAATGTTTAATTTAATGCACCATTACATAGCCATTTACTAGTCATGAAACAATGATGTTTACATAAATATATCATACTTAGTTGCTTCAATGATTCAATCTGAAGTGGGCCTTTAAGTGGTGTACCGGAAGACAGATATTATCAGAAGATCCGCTTTCGCTTAGAATACAATGGGTGGTTGAGGCAGGACTGCCATATGCTTGAGAAATGATCGGACATTGTAGAACTATAATTATCATATATTTTATGTGTGTTTTTGTGTCTGTTATTTGTGTATGTGTTTTGTGTGTGTATTTTTTGTGTCTGTTTTTGTGTGTATTTTGTGTGGTTTTTTTTGTGTGTTTTTTTGTTTGAGTATGTGTTTTGTGTGTGTACATTGTATCTACATATACATGGTAAAACAAAGTCGCTTTTCGTGTTTCTCTTTGTGACCATTTAAGTCTTCTAAACTATAAAATGGATTTTGTACCATGACCAAACCAGCTTGCAGAGTAAGCAAGCTGACGTAGCAGTGAGCTGGCCTTATTTGTTGAAGGACCGATGGCCGGTGGAGCAGACGAGTCCGCGTGCGACGGGTCCGGTGGAGACCGCGCATCGGCAAGCGTAGTGCGGGACGCCCCCCAGCTAGATATCCGACTTCCTTAAAAACTTTAAAAAGGTGGCTGGGACAGACTGAATGCGGAAGGTGTGAAGAAGTGTTGTGCAACGGACTGCGATAGGCTGAGTTGATTGACTGTAACCATGCAGCTGTTGTTAGAGCAAATATACTTTAAAAAGGTCGAGTTTTTAACCGACGAAAAAAAAAAGGAGGAGGTTCTCAATTCGACACGTACGTTTTTTTTTTTATTATTATTTACGACCACGCATTACTTTTTACAGTCGTCCGATTTGAAAATTTTTTGGTTTATTCGAGAGGGAATGCATCAAAGTTGGTCTCATATAAAATTGGTTAACTTTGCTTGGGTAGTTTTTGAGTTAGCTTCAATAATACGTATTTTTTCCCCACTTTTATATGGATGATGTTCTAGTTTGTTTTGCAGGTAGTGGTATTAGAATTTGTGTGGGGTAGGTACACAACTAAAAAGTGAAAAATAAAAACTTTTTTACAAAAAAAATACAACCGAATTCCAAAAAGAACACTACAAAGAAAAAAATAACTTTAATTTCGGAAGCCGGTGGCAAAAAAACTCAAATACATTTAACCAGACACCGACTTCCGAAATTAAAGATATTTTTTACTTTGTAGTGTTGTTTTTGGAAGTCGGTTGTACTTTCTTTCTTATATCTATGGTCATACCTGTGAGACAGTCTTTTCCTAAAGGTACACCATCAAAGAATGTCGTAACACCATATTGTAAGTCATTGCAATGTAATTCCAATCTAATTGTAATAAAATATCAATTACAATGATTGTAGTGAGTTTGTTAAAACTCTCGGAAATCATTCTAATTTATATCATAAGTTACGGAGATAAGAGTTACGTTGCAAAGACTTACTAATGGTTTTACGTCGATCGTGATAGTCCTACCTAAGTTATTAATAATAATATTATACACACAAGTTGGGAGGAGCTCGTGGCTAAGTAATAACAGCCGCACGGGTCGATCCATCAGGTTAAGCTACGCTTGCCGGGGTCGGTCCGTGGATGGGTGACCATATTTACATACCGAGACTCCTCGTTAAGCCGTTGGTCCCGGCTGTCATTCGTGGATCTTTGACAGTCGTTACGGGTCGTCAGAAGCCCGAAACTCGGACAACCAAGGGGTATCGTATAACCCAGTTACAGGGTTGTGGAGGTCAGATAGGCAGTCGCTCCATATAAAATACTGGTATTCAGCTGCATCCGGTTAGACTGGATGCCGACCTCAACGTAATTGGGAAAAGGCTAGGCACATTGATTGATTATACACACAAGTTAAGCACAGTGGTAGATATACTAAAATGAGTAAAATTATACTAGATATACTAAAATGAGTAAAATTATACATAATTGATTGTAAAAAAGTTAAAAGGCTATAAAAATCTACATCAAAAAAATATAAACCTCTCTTAAACTAGGAGGCCTCAGACAGTGTGACAGTGTACTGACTTGAATCTAGGAGTCATTTCGTCAATAGACGTTATAGTGCTTCGTTTTCTTAAAAACGGTTAGCGACCTTTCTGATGATTGATGTCTACAATTCTGCGTTCATTCTTACTCAGATTTCTGCGAATTTTATAGAGCCGAAGTCATGTCATCATGTAAGTAACTGATTATTATTATTATAATAAAAAAAAATTTAAATAAAAATATTTAGGGGTTGAAGTATTTTTAAAGAAAAAATTAAATAATTTATAGTAAATTAGTATTGTAAAAGAATTTTGAAATAATTGAAATATAAAATTAGTTTAAAGTAATTTTAATTTAATGTATCTTGGGTATCAGAGTTTATTAAAAAAAATTTTTAGGAAAAAAAATCATTTTGTGCTCAGAATTCACAATTTTGTCGCAATTGACTTGTAAAGTTATTGTGAGTAAAGTATGTTTCAACGAGTTTACACAGAAGAATACACAAACACATAAATCCTATAAATATATTGGAGTTTTGAAAACAATATTGCATCAAGATAAGTTCCTATAAGCGTCCATGTTGATGGATGGAGAGGGAGAGGAAGGCCAAAGAGAAGGGAGTGAATGATAGCGTGACGGTTGACAGGGGAGAATGGGAGAAGAAAACGTGGTGCGCCGCCCCCACGTAGCATGCGATAAGGGCAGGATGATGATGATGAATAGATATCCATTTACCTACATAATATCAGACGTTGATCATTTAGTTTCGAAGGGGAATACGGAGGCTAGTGAACGAACAAAGCCTTTTTGGCCTCGCACAGGTCTCTTTTTTTTTTGTCAGATTTTTTTTTTTTTGTTTTTTTGTTTTTTAATGTTTATTTTGTTACTTTTATACCCTCTTTTTAGCTGTATTTCCTGTGCGTGTCCCAAATAAAATATTTTTCTTTCTTTCTTTCTTTCTTTTCTTTCTTTCTTTTCTTTCTTTAAACACTAATTAATGCTAGCAAAAATTTGTAAAATCTTTTATTATTAAGAGTATCTATATAGTTTCTCGCCCACTTTTCTCCATACGAAACTACATTTTGGATTAAATTCTTCGTTCTTCTTGTAAATTTTGATATTCAAAAGAGACTTTTAATGCTGTTATTGAAATAAACAATAAGACTGTCTTTGACTTTGAAAATTAGGCCATTGTTTGCTACGTTTTGTATTGAACGGACCTTCTCACTGAACCTCTTCAATGGCTGCCAATATAAACGACACATCATTCGGTTACGGTTGGTTTCTCTGACAATCACGTGCATTGTTATACAAAGTACTTCCAACTAGGGTTACTGACCTATCTTTATAAGATTCCATTGAGATATTCGTGGTAAAGAAATTTCAATTCTATTATGCTATTTTTGTCAGGTTGATAGCTTACTAAATGTAGGTCGGTGAACCTCGCCTTATAAGCGATAATGTAGCGCGCGAAATTCGATTGTTTTTATGTTTTTAGGGTTCCGTACCTCAAAAGGAAAAAACGGAACCCTTATAGGATCACTCGTGTGTCTGTCTGTCTGTCACAGCCAATTTGCTCCGAATCTAATGGACCGATTAAGTTGAAATTTGGTACACGTATGAATTTATGTGACCCAAACACGGACGGGTAAAGTAAATAAATGAATTTTGAAGATAGAGGTCACTTTTGGGGGCAAATAAGAAAATTTAAAAAAAAAGTTTTCCAAACTACACCATGTGGCATGTCAAATGAAAGGGGTAATATGAGGGTCTCAAAATTATATTTTTTTTATAATTTTAAAATAAATTGTTTTAAAGTTAATTAAGAAAATAGACGAAAATTGACCATTCCCCCCCTTATCTCCGAAACTACTGAGCCTAAAATTTTGAAAAAAATGCAGTAAATATATCTTTACCTGCAGATTACAGGAAAACCTATAAGAAGTCTGTGGTCTTAAAATAACATGGTAAATCTATCAATATTGTGAGTACAAACTTACATTTACAGTTGGAATGTATGGGAGAAGATGTTTTTCAACTACAATGTTAAGTCTGTTCTTAAGATAAATTCATCCCAACTACGGAACCCCTCATTGTGCGTGGTCCGATACGCACTTGGCCGGTTTTTTGTAATTTGCAGGTCACGGTGAAGATGTATTTTGACCACAGTATGATTCGCGACCGTGACAGATAAGTATTTTTTCCGGAACATACCTCCAGAAGACAAATAGACAAAAATTCTTCTAGTACTTATTATATTTGTATTTTTCCAATGCAAGCGTTCTTCCTTATTGTATTCGATCAGGCGATTAATATGATAATGAACGTTATTCATTGTTATAGGAAATCGGTACGGTCCTCGTATTGGAACATTTCATATAAATTAACAATATTATTGAAATTGAGAAGAAAATGGAACGAGAGATTGGTACCCACTCTGCAATTTTCTTTCATTCAATTATTTTGTGATTTGTGAAAAGATTTTTCCTTAGCACGATGTAAAAAATTTATAAGGCGTATTTTTTGTGTAAGTATCATTTATTAATTAGTTATTTTTCTATCAGCCTGTACGACATAAGGTCGCCTTTTGCAAGTAAACTTTGCAGTACTATGTTCATTCATCTACGATGGCCTTAAATTATGTGCTTTATACACCGTTTCGAAAAAAACTGAAAAATAACTTTAATTTCGGAAGTCGGTGGCAAAATCAGACACCGACTTCCGAAATTAGTTATTTTTCACTTTGTAGTGTTGTTTTTGGAAGTCGGTTGTTTTTTTTTTTGTAAAAAAGTTTTTATTTTTCACTTTTTAGTTGTCCCTGGATCGGAATGCTGGACAGTGAAGAAGACGGATGAAAAAAAATTGCATGCAGCGGAGATGAGAATGTTGAGATGGATGTGTGGAGTGACAAGAATGGATAAAGTGAGAAATGAGTATATAAGAGGAAGTTTGAAAGTGGCGCCAGTGACAGAAAAGTTGAAAGGAAATCGTTTGTCTTGGTATGGGCATGTAATGAGGAGAGACGAAACGCATGTGACTAAAAGAGTGATGAATATAGATGTTGATGGATGGAGAGGCAGAGGAAGGCCAAAGAAAAGATGGATGGATTGTGTGAGGAATGATATGAAAGAGAAGGGAGTGAATGATAGCGTGACGGTTGACAGGGGAGAATGGAAGAAGAAAACGTGTTGCGCCGACCCCAAGTAATATGGGATAAGGGCAGGAAGATGATGAGTTGTCCCACACAAATTCTAATACCACTACCTGCAAAACAAACTAGAACATCATCCATATAACTAACCGAACTAACTCAGGCGTTCGCTCACCGTTACATCGTTTGGTTGACACCTATAATAAACTGTTTGGCTCTACTGATATTATGTTTCTCAGCCAAGCTGTATTTAAGAGTGAAATTATGACTATTTTAAGAGATCATAGCCCTAATATATAGTTAATAAGTAATACACTTCTGGACACATCTTTTGGCCCACCTTGTATTTTCAGTTTCGTTTGGTCCTAGCTAAAATTTTATATTAGGTCGAGCAAAAAGTTTTTATGCAGTTTTGAACCTGGCACATTCACAATTTCATTCAATAGAATTTCGAACACAGAATTTAAAGAAACAAAAGACAATTTGGAGCCTGTTTGTTGATATCAAACAATCGAATACTAAGAAAACTTGGTTTTATTGGTTTACTTGGATTTAATTCTTGAAAAAGTGATTGATATCTTTGGTTTTGTAACAAACATTACTTATTCTTAACATTAAGGTGAGGTTCTATCAATAATCTATGGATACTTCACCTGAAGTCGCCGCCCAAGCTGTGGCACTTATTCAGGCCGGACACAGCCAAAGAAACGTGAGTGCTCAACTTAATTTAAGTCGATCTGCGGTCCGAAATGTTTATCGGAGGTACCTAGAGACTGGCGGCTTTGTTCGTCGCCAAGGAAGGCCACGATCTCGGGTCACAACTGAAAGGCAGGATCAATTCATCGTGACGACCAGCTTGAGAAATCGTCACCTTACCTCCATTGAGATACAAAACCAACTTCGCAACTTCCACGGAGCATCTGTGAGCGCTCGAACTGTTCGAAGAAGGTTAAAAGAACGCGATATGGTACCACACAAGCCAGCTAATGGCCCCAAACTAACGCGAGCCCACCGAACAGCGCGCCTTCATTTCGCACGCAGTCATTTAAATTGGACACAGCAAGATTGGAGCCGTGTACTCTTTTCTGATGAGTCTAAAATTGTGTTACATAGCAATGATGGAAGGAAGAAGGTCTACCGACGTAAGGGAGAGCGTTTCGCACAATGCTGCTTTGAAGAGAGGGTTGCTTATGGCGGTGGCTTATGGACTGTCTGGGGCGGTATATCCGCGAGCGGCAAAACTCAACTTGAGGTTGTTACAGGACCACGGCTGCCAACATTAAATGCTGAAAGGTACATTCGTGAGTGCTTAGAACCTCACGTGATACCATACGCGGACTATGTGGGCCCAAATTTCCTTTTTATGCATGATAATGCAAGAGCCCATGCGGCCGGCATCGTCAGGGAATATCTTCGGGATGTGAACATCACAGTTATGGACTGGCCAGCCAGAAGCCCAGACATGAACCCCATTGAGCACATGTGGGACGAGCTAAAAAGACGTGTTAGGGCTCGTCAGCCAGTTGCCCAGACGATGCAGGAGTTGAAAACTGCCATAGAAGAGGAATGGGAGATGATCCCTCAAAATTTCATAGAGCGGTTGATAAACTCTATGCCTAATCGTATGAGAGCTGTGGTAGATGCCCATGGAGGCAACACGCGTTATCAAATTAAACCTTTATTTGATAAAACATGTTTTTTATTCAAAAATCAATTGCCTTTAACAAGGCGCATATCCGACTTGTTAGGCGTAGCTCCATGTCGTATGGTATTCTGAATTCAAATTTAAAACAATACGATCGAAAAAGATGGTAAAATGTATCAGGTTTAAAACTGCATCAACAGTTTTTGTTCAATCTAGCAATCATATTTCGGTAGGGGCCATCGAAACCTAAACTCTAAGGTGGGCCAATAGATGTGTCCAGAAGTGTATAAGTGCTTTTTTAACTTGCTCTGCTAACAGCTAGCTATTCTGTATGGTAATCTGTGGATAACGTCTTGAGTAGTGTATTTGTTACTTTTATTGGAAGTTATATATTGTATGCCTACTGTGTAATATACTGCTGTTTGTTATTCCTATCAAATAAAATAAAATAAAATATAAAAGTGGGGAAAAAATACGTATTATTGAAGCTAACTCAAAAATTACCAAAGCAAAGTTAATCAATTTTATATGGGACCAACTGTGATGTATAGGTACCCTCTAGAATAAAACAAAAAAAAATCCAAATCGGTCTAGCCATCTTCGAGTAATCGGGGAACATACATAAAAAAAAAATAAAAAAAAAAGGTTCCGACGAAAAGAGAACCTCCTCCTTTTTGAAGTCGGTTAAAAAGTGGGGAAAAAATACGTATTATTGAAGCTAACTCAAAAATTACCAAAAGTTAATCAATTTTATATGGGACCAACTGTGATGCCCTCTCGAATAAAACAAAAAAAATCCAAATCGGTCCAGCCATCTTCGAGTAATCGGGGAACATACTTACATAAAAAAAAAAAAATTAAAAAGGTTCCGACGAATTGAGAACCTCCTTTTTGAAGTCGGTTAAAAATACATAGGCCTTTAGCCTCGCCTTAGCCTTTTTCATAACCTATGATTCATCTGAATATTAATGTATTAATGCTTCTCTCATGCCCGGTTTCTGACGAATTCTTAAACAGAGTTTAAACTCATATCGTCTTATTACAAAACAAGGTTCATCTTCAAACCCAGGCTTAAACCATGGCCCCTTTTTTGAATTTCGAGCTTTATTCTGACACGTTAAGATGTCAGTTTTACAAAACTGACAACTTAGTACCGGACTAAGTTGTCAGTTTTGTATAAAGAACTGTATTTCTATCAAAGCTAGGTCCATATTACAAAAACTGGCTCGATGGTTTAAACCATGACGAAGAAAAACCTCGTTTTGTAATAACACCGTTAATAGCTAGTACTCGTAATTCGACAAAATTATTTATTTAAGCGAATTCTTCCATATGCTTGGTTTTTAACCGACTTCAAAAAGGAGGAGGTTCTCAATTCGTCGGAACCTTGTATTTTTTTTTTTTTTATGTATGTTCCCCGATTACTCGAAGATGGCTGGACCGATTTGGATTTTTTTTTTTTTGTTTGAAAGGGTATACTTCCCAGGTGGTCCCATGATCATCATGTCAGGATCTGATGATGGGATCCTGGAGAAATAGAGAGAACTCTTCCAATTTTATAGGCACACTTGAAGCGATTTGGATAGGTTTTGGAAGATTACTTTCTTGGAGTGGTCCCATTTCAATTAGGTGAAGATCTGATGAAGAACTTCTGAGATAGGCAACGGAACTCCTCAATAAATGATAGCAAATGGACTGGGATTGCTGAAATCTCATGTCTGTTTGTTGTTTACACCAGTTCATAACATAACATCACGCCAGTACGCTGTGAAGGGGTAAGCACATGTGAACCACTAAAAAGTGAAAAATAAAAACTTTTTTACAAAAAAATACAACCGACTTCCAAAAACAACACTACAAAGTGAAAAATAACTTTAATTTCGGAAGTCGGTGGCAAAAACGAAAATACATTAAATCAGACACCGACTTCCGAAATTAAAGTTATTTTTCACTTTTTTTTTTGTTTTTTTTTTTTTTGGAAGTCGGTTGTATTTTTTTGTAAAAAAGTTTTTATTGAGGTCCTCGATAGAAAATCACTCGACTTTTAAGCTAAATTTTTCCTTAAGGAAGTGTTCAGAAACACGATTCGAACCAATAATCGAACGGAGTGTATCGAATGGATACACTCCGTTTGAAAATCTCAGAAACCGCATTAGCTAACCTAACCGTAGGCAATTGGCTCGTGGAGGAACTCATGGCTAAGTAATAATAGCCGCACGGGTCTATCCATCAGGTTAAGCTACGCTTGCCGGGGTTGGTCTGTGGATGGGTGACCATCTTTACATACCAAGACTCCTCCGTGCTTCGGAAAGCACGTTAAGCCGTTGGTCCCGGCAGTCATTCGTGGATCTTTGACAGTCGTTACGGGTCGTCAGAAGCCCAAAAGTCTGACAACCAGTCTTACCAAAGGGTATCGTATTACCCAGTTACTGGGTTGTGGAGGTCAGATAGGCAGTCGCTCCATGTAAAATACTGGTATTCGGCTGCATCCGTTTAGACTGGAAGCCGACCCCAACATAGTTGGGAAAAGGCTAGGCAGATTGAACAGTAGGCAATTGGATAGGATTTTTCAGATACTAAATGGCAAAGAGAATATTGAATACTTAAATATAATATAATAAAGGAATCATCTTCACAATAAAATCAACCCTCAAATTCAATTTATTTCAATTAAATTAAACCAATCACAGGCACTTTTGAACTGTCAAGGAGACCGTTAGTCAAAATGATGAAGCTAGTCGTGCATTCCCAAGCCTGGCAAATTCCTGTTCTTATAGAGAAGGAACTCTATGGACACTCTCTTATATCCAAATTTTGTTACAAAATATTGGTTACATACATCTTTCAAGTTGAAATTATCTTTAATACAACAAAACCTTACCTTACCTTTCAAAATTATCTTTAATACAACAAAACCTTACCTTACCTTTCAAAATTATCTTTAATACAACAAAACCTTACCTTACCTTTCAAAATTATCTTTAATACAACAAAACCTTACCTTACCTTTCAAAATTATCTTTAATACAACAAAACCTTACCTTACCTTTCAAAATTATCTTTAATACAACAAAACCTTACCTTACCTTTCAAAATTATCTTTAATACAACAAAACCTTACCTTACCTTTCAAAATTATCTTTAATACAACAAAACCTTACCTTACCTTTCAAAATTATCTTTAATACAACAAAACCTTACCTTACCTTTCAAAATTATCTTTAATACAACAAAACCTTACCTTACCTTTCAAAATCAGCGACTATAATGTAACATATTGAATCAAAACTCAAACTCAAAGCATTTATTTCAAATAAACCAATTACAAGCACTTTTGAATTGTCAATGGGTCGGTCAGTCAGAAAGATGAAGCTAGTTGCCCATTCCAAAGCGTAGTAGATCCCTATGGAAAAGAACGGGCAAGAAACTCCACGGACACTCTTTTAAATCATAATATTTTTACAAAATATTGGTTACATCGTTCATGTTGAAAATATATATGTGAGAACAATGTAGAAAGACGTGCACGTTAAAAAGCGTCCGTAATAAAAAGATAAAAACTAAAACAACTAAATTAAATATTAAAATTAAAAATAAGCCATGGCAGCTAAGAGAAGACCAGTCCCAACTGACGGCGCCCGTTCACGAACATGACGCATGGATCAGCACCAATACACAACTTTAAAACGTAAACTACGCACGACCCGGGAATAGCGTCACCTGACACTCGTCACACTTCACGAATAAATTGCTTCGGACATCGAATAAAAACCTTCAATGTTACGTCGCTCTACAGAAATAGGGTCAGAAGGACCGATAGATACATAAAAAGTAAGTTTAAAAACTAAAACCCGACTACTGAAAAATAACACTGTGGCGGCATCTACATCGCCACATACGAACTACGTTACTACGCGTCACACTGACGTCACGCAATCCTGCATCGCGCAATCAGAGTTTACCGCGCGATTAGCATATATACAACGGGCAACTGCCCGATGGTTGATGTCGGGAACATCAACCATCGGGCAGTTGCCCACCAGACACAACACCCGTCTGGTCGGAGGATCCTCCCTTTTCAATAGAGGATGAGTGAACTTTACACCCTGTTCCTCATGCCTCTATAACTCTAAAAAGTATGAAACAAGAAAATATTCTCATCAGAAATTAGAAAAAAACAGACAAATTAAAAATCCGGAGGCACATGTCATGTAAAGGCATAAATCGACAGATTACGTGTGACTCACAGCTGTAAACTGTCACCCTGCACATTGCCGCCATGAAAATGATTGTGGTACGGCCCAAGTATTTAAAACATATTGTGAAAAACGTGGCATGAACTGTTAGTTCCTAATTATTAGAAAAACGTGCCTTCTAAAAACTTATTTTCCACCGCCACTCTCAAGAGCGCTGTACTAATAAGATTACAAATTACAACGACCCCCACTGGGAATCGAATCTGTAGCCTCGCTAAACACCTGAGCTTATTTATGTTTACCGCAGTTACGAGAACGACAATTTGTATACTTATATTTTTTGCCAGGATTTGTTTTTGAGCCTGAAACGGCAAAAGATTTGGTCACGGACGCCTAATTAAGAAAGACTTTGGGCTTAGCGGACTGAAAGCGGTTTTAAGCGCAATGCGTAAGTCTTAAATCAAATCTGGTGGTATTATCATTTAGTGGGAAACACCGCGAGATGGCTATACTAGTTTTGGGCGTTTTGGCCTTTAATCTAGGAACAGAAGTTTATATTAATTGTCGGTTTTCAAACAGTGTTCCAAAACGAATTGTAGATATATGGAACAAATTACACTATTGAAGAGAAAACTCCATTTAAGAATCACACAGAAACCGGAGTAATCCTTTTCTGTGAACTATCATCATCTTTCTGCCCTTGTCCTGAGTTACGTGGGGTCTGCGCCAACTCCACGATTTCTTCCATTCTCCCCTGTCAACCGTCACGCTATCATTCACTCCCTTATCTTTCATATCATTCCTCACACAATCCATCCATCTTTTATTTGGCCTTCCTCTCCCTCCATCAACATTTATATTCATCCTTCGTTTTCTGTAAACCAACGACGCGGTAACTGGGAAGCAAATTAGACCAACTTTACCTAATCTAATACCATTATCACTTAAATCGGCAACATAAAGAGTAAACTCCCTAAAGATAAACAAACTGACCTTTTAACTTAAAACGCCAAGTAATTACTACGTTTAACTTGCAAAGAAATAGGAGCTGTTTAATTTCGGAAGTTGATCAGGGAATTAAACAAAAACATGGAGTTTATTTAATTCGGTCTCAAGTCGATCCAATTAATGAAAATGGCAGCTATTCAAACTTCTAGAAGCGTTTGCATGGACTATTGTAACCTTTGAGTCGGTAACATTAGCTGTATGTTCTTTGATGTAAATATATATTCGTATTTGCATAGAAAACCTGCACTTTTGATCCCTGAAGTATAAAGGAAGTTACTTTGCCATTAGTGGGTGATTCTTGAGATGTTTGCTTCAAATGTAGTCAATGAAATTGGACCTAGAAGAACACCAATATTTTCTCTTTGATCTTTGTTATACTAGATGGGTTATACAGGGTGGTCAAAAAGTCGTGGATCAAATGAAATAGGGAGATAAAGGAGGTCATTTCCAACAAAAAATCTTTCTACAGCATGGCCATAATTCAATTGCCCGAAAAATTTATTGCTCTTGAAATTTGGTACCCAGAGCCGCAATTAGACTAATTAAAAAAAAATGTGATATGAAACAATAAAACAAACGGTGTTGTATTATTACTAGATAATGTATCAGCACTACAAAAGTTCTATTGCGGCTCTGGGTAGCAAATTTCAAGAGCAATTAATTTTTAGGGCAATTGAATTATAGCCATGCTGTAGAAAGATTTTTTGTTGGAAATGACCTCCTTTATCTCCCTATTTCGCTTGATCCAGGACTTTTTGATCACCCTGTATTTTTACTTCCTGCAAAGAATATGTTACTTCCAGTGGTAGTCGAAAAGGTTGAAAAAATTGCGTACTTTAAATTCCAGACAGTTATTGTTTTTCTTCAGGGCAAATGCTCTCTGCATACAAAGATCCCGGACATTCCCGGGTTTCCTCACTAAATTTTTTCTTCTTTTCAGATTAACTTATTATTTATTTATTTCCCAAACACTTAAGCATATTTTACATTGGTTTTAGCCACATAACGAAAACCTCTCCCCTTTGCAACCTTTTCCCTTTTTGAGTTCAATCTTTGTTTTATGTTTTTATAGTTTCAAAGTGTAGGTATTTATTTTTTGCTGTAATGCCAATTATACGCATTTTTCTTTCTTTTCTTTCTCTCAGGGTTCATTCTTTTGCTGGCGAGCCGTTAATTTAGAGCTTAAAACAATGATGATTACTATAGTGATGTTATTTATAATACATGATAATTATTTGTAAATTCATTGAAGAAAAAAAAATCGACGTCAGAAGTGAAAACTTAAACGTACTTATCAAAGTTACAACTACGCATAGCATGTCGCGGTGTCGAGGTGTCACGGTGACGCGGTTACGCGGTTACGCGAACCCGTAAGATTTCCCCCTACCAAAAATCGCTCAACGCGCCTGTAGAAGTTTTCACTTCAAAAAATTATGTAAGGAAACTTATGGTTTGTAGGTATATAAACTTGTGTTGTATAACGTTTCCCAGTGTTCCGTAAGTTCCATAAGAAAAATCTTCTTAAAAAAAAAAATTGTATGACAGACAGAGAGAGTTATATCTTTCTTCTCACTCGTGTAACGAAATGTACCTAAACCTGACGCGTCCTTGAAATTTTCTCGTCCAATTATCGAATCGTAGCCTAAGAAGTTTCGCTTCAAAAAGATACTATGTAAATATTCTGCAATCTCATCCCGTACACGTACACATAATTGACTTTTGGTAAGTAGAACGTATTTATTTTAATACTGTTTTTTTTTTCTTAGAATGTCCTAAACGAGCTTTTTGATAATAGTACCAGTATTAGAGTCAGTTGATATTAACATACTAATCTACACACTGAACCATTTAGCCGAGTCAATTGAGCCATTAGAATATGAACTTTCTGAAACTGCATTAGCACTCAACTTTTGTGCCAAACGTTAGTTTTTAGTAAATTATTATTGCACTTGTTGTGTTATTATAACTGCAGTCAACCTTCAGTGTAGGACTCCATTAGTATTTTAATTAAAGCTCCCCGGAATTTTCCAATGAATTGATTTTTCGGCGACTGATCTTGCTCCAGTGTTGGTTGCGTAAAAAGATAGCTGAAGTAGACTAGAGGAAGACAGTCTTCTTCTTAGAGTGTCGAAGGCAATCTAAATGGTGTCGGCCCAGATATCAGCTACGTGTTTGACGCCATCACTAGCGTACATCAGTTCCTGTAACCTCCAGCTGTCAGGACACGCAGAACATGATATTATGACTCATCGTTTGTGGAACAGCACCACATTTACACTCCAAGGCGGAGTAATCTATGAATCTCCACCTGAACAGATTTTCCTTGCACAGCCAACCTGGGTCCGGAGTCTGTTTAAAGACTTCCAGGTTTAGCCAAGGTAACTCATGTCCAGGCGGGAGATCTTCAGCAGGTGGAACGAATGGTTTGGGTAAGGAAGCACTGTCTTGCCACAACTTCAGTCTTATGAAGAAGACGGCAGACCAGTTCTATGACGCAATTTTAGGTTTATCAAACATCATCATCTGCCTAGCCTTTTCCCAACTATGTAGGGGGTAAGCTTCCAGTCTAACCGGATAAAGCTGAATTTTAAATGGAGCGACTACCTTTCGGACTTCTGACGACCCATAACGACTGTCAAAGATCCACGAATGACAACCGGGACCAACAGCTTAACGTGCTTTCCGAGGCACGGCGGAGTCTCGGTATGTAAAGATGGTTACCCATCCACGGACCAACCCCAGCAAGCGTAGCTTAACTTGATAGATCGACCCGCGCGGCTGTTATTACTTAGCCACGAGCTCCTCATAGACAGTAAATGACCAAAAGACACTTAAAATGAAGTTTAGGAAGCGATTTCTTGGGGTCACTTTAACAATTTTCGCAAAATGAAAATCAAAATATTATTCACTAAAGTAGGTTGACGCCAATTAGTAATTTCAGCATCAGCAGTCGAATAATAAACGCAAGACCCCAAAAACTGTCTTCCACGCTTTCTGCTCCTCTATTTTCTGGTGTCGAATTTTATGAAATTCCATATTAATTTCATTTAATTTAAGCCCTCTTCCTTTCTCTATTTGACTATGCCCGAAAGGGCCACAATGTTCTTGTCTTTGTAAAATCAACCGACATAATATATTTTTTGCTTTCCACAACTTAGGAAAGCAATAAGTATATTTTGAGTGGTACAGACGCCAGCACATCAAGCTACTACTCGTACAATCTGTCAAATTTCTTTAATAGATTTTCATCTTTATCGCTAAAGCATTAAGTTCAAGGTTGATTGGGAAAATTTGACAGTTTCGGGTGGCTTGACCTGCTGGCGTCTGTACTTAAAACTGTGGCTCCTTCAGTTATTTTGGAAACTCTTTTTTGATTTTCCACTTATTTACGGTAAGTCAATCTGCCTAGCCTATTCCCAACTAAGTTGGGGTCGGCTTTCAGTCTAACCGGATGCAGCTGAATACCAGTATTTTATATGAAGCGACTGCCTATCTGACCTCCACAACCCATTAACTGGGTAATACGATACCCCTTGGTAAGACTGGTTGTCAGACTTTCGGGCTTCTGATGACCCGTAACGACTGTCACAGATCCACGAATGACAGCCGGGACCAACGGCTTAACGTGCTTTCAGAGACACGGAGGAGTCTCGGTATGTAAATATGGTCACCAATCCACGGACCGACCCCGGCAAGCGTAGATTAACCTGATGGATCGACCCGTGCGGCTGTTATTACTTAGCCACGAGCTCCTCTACTTAATTACGGTAAATAAAAGCAGCAACTTAATTAATAAAACTTAAGTAACATACGTGCTTTTATGACGATGTGAAAAGCAGGCAAGTTTTGATGCATCGTCGGATATTGTAAAATTTCGCATATTAAGTAACCGAATACTAAGCTATTTCGTATTTCATTTGGAAGTTTACTATGAAGTAATAGGTATGCTGTGTTAGTACCTAGTAACGTTAAACTTTGTAACTGCTAAAGTTTAGTATGCGAGATGAGACTGCGAACGCTAGCGAGATTTTGCAGAAAAACCTTCAATTTGTTTATATGGGTCACGAAAATGATTGTCGTATTCGTGCAAAACATGATCTATGTACTACTAAAAAACCGGCCAAGTGCGTGTCGGACCACGCACAATGAAGGGTTCCGTCGTTGGGATAAATTTATCCCAAAAACGAACTTAACATTGTAGTTGAAAAACATGTTCTTCCATACATTCCAACTGTAAATGTAAGTTTGTACTCACAATATTTAGAGATTTACATGTTATTTTAAGACCACAGACTTGTAATCTACAGGTAAAGATCTATTTTCTTTATTTTTTTCAGTATTTTAGGCTCAGTAGTTTCGGAGATAAGGGAGGGGGGGGGGGTGGTAAATTTTCGTCTATTTTCTTAAATAACTTTAAAACAATTTATTTTAAAATTATAAAAAAAAAATATTTGAGACCCTCACAAGCCCTTTCATTTGATATATCACACGGCATAGTTTAGCAAAACTTTTTACTTTTTTATTTTCTTATTTGCCCCCCAAAGGAACCCCCATATTCAAAATTAATTTATTTACTTTACCCGTCGGTGTTTGGGTCACAGAAATTCATATGTGTACAAAATTTCAACTTAGTCGGTCCATTAGATTTGGAGCAAATTGGCTGTGACAGACGGACAGACAGATACGAGTCACGAGTCATAGAGTTCCGTTTTTTCCTTTTGAGGTACGGAACCCTAAAAAGTATCCTGATAAAATCTAACAATGAAATTGAGCAGTAAATTCGAAGGCAAAAAAGCGCTGCAGCGCTGAGAAGATTCTAAAGTCGGGTAGATGTTATAGCAATTAAATTACTTGTACTATTAGTAAAAGACCAAGGACACCATCTTCATTTAGGAATCCTAATTAGAACCCTGGTCTTTGCATTTCCTCTCGCCTACCTTTCTTCCATCAAAATCCCAGAGGTACACTACAGTGTGTGTGTGTGTGTGGTGTGTGGTGTGTGTGTGGTGTGTGTGTGTGTGTGTGTGTGTGTGTGTGTGTGTGGTGTGTGTGTGTGTGTGTGTGTGTGTGTGTGTGTGTGTGTGTGTGTGTGTGTGTGTGTGTAGTGTGTACCTTGCAGATAAAGCAATTAATACCAACTCATCTTCATCTGCCTAGCCTTTTCCCAACTATGTTCAGGTTGGCTTCCAGTCTAACCGGATGCAGCTGAATACAGTATTCCCTATCTGACCTCCACAACCCAGTTACCCAGGCTTAACGTGCTTTCCGAGGCACGGTATGTAAAGACGGTCACCCATCCACGGAACAAACGCAGCAAGCGTACTTAGCTTAACCCGATCGATCGACCCGTGCAGCTGTCATTACTTAGCCACGAGCCCCTCAATTAATACCAACACAACGGGCAGTATCCATTCCCCATTTCAATACCAAATTTTCAATTTCGATGTCCAAGTTACTGAAACATTCGCCATAGGTACTAGTTACTCTGAAGCCGAAACTCCTAGCTGTTTCGTCCTCCGGGAATAATATCATAAAGACGAAACTAATATCAATTAAGACCAAATTAATATCGATGACGATGAATTTGCGATGAGACAGGTCCTCCGGTATTTGGTAGATATTTTAGTATCTTGACGTCAGATAGATTATTTCTTGTTAATTAATTGTCACTAGTTATAAGAAGAACGATTCATTCTAAGATCCATTTTTTTTTTCATTTAATTTCATGGTTTACTTAAGATTAAAGCGTTAGCTTTAAGGCTCCTTAGGCACGACACGCGACGCGAATCGCACACGACACAAAGTCACCGTTAATTGTGCCTTTGTGTCGTGTCACAGATTAATACAGATGGGACACTCCGCAAAATCATTTAAATAAAAAGCGACTCTTGCTACGACACAATAAAATGCAATTCAGGTCGCACAACGCTTCATTACCTACAGTTATATTCACCTATAAGTTGCCTCTCTTTCTATCGCGTAACTCTTATACCTTCTGACTCGTTAGGGTTGTCTTTTTACGACGCGTCGCGTGAGTATCGAACTAACGTGCGAGTCGGCCGGTGCGCGGCAGCACACACTGAATTGACCCAGTGAGATGAGCCCGCCGCGTACTTGTAGCTTCATCCTAAACTGCGGAGTGTCCCATCTGTATTAATCTGTGGTCGTGTGCGATTCGCGTCGCGTGTCGCGCCTGTTTGTAGGAACCTTTAGTGTTTACTTATTACTTTTTTTGTGATTCTAGAAAAATATCGCATGAATCCCGATAACACGTTTTAGGACGAGACTACAGCAAGGAATTCAGAAGAGATGAGTCTAAAGTCTGATAACCAGTCTTACCAAGGGGTATCGTATTACCCAGTAAATGGGTTGTGGAAACAGGCAGTCGCTCCATGTAAAATACTGGTTTTCAGCTGCATCCGGTTAGACTGGAAGCCGACACCAATATAGTTGGGAAAAGGCTAGGCAGATGAGTTTGTATTTGTCTTCATAATCAGCCGTGAACAGTAAAAATGCTAATCTCTGGCTACCCCAGAGCTAGTACCTACCTATGTACTTAATTAAAGTTAATTTTGGCCTGTGTGTTAATCATTCCTGGCATTAGTCGCCTTTCAACGGCTAAATAGGCCACTCAACACCGCTAAACCACACAGTAATAGCACATAACATATAGCACATAATTGGGCCCGTTTGGGATCTCACACGTACAGGAAAATTGTTCTAATGGGCCTTTTACCTTTTCCTCGAGGTCCTTAATCTGACAAGGGCCTAGGGGCTAAGGGCCTGTAACGGTCCACCGATTTCCAGAAATGGCGATTGTAGTAAACGTTATCACCAATAAACAGTTATAGCTTTTTTTTTACTGAATAAAAGAACAAGCATAATGCCTGTTTCCACTGCTGGGACACAGGCCTCCTCTCTGTGAGAGGGAGTGGGCCGTAATCCACCACGCGGGCCCAGTGCGGGTTGGTAGATGTCACATGTCTACGAATTTTTGGTTCTAGGACATGTCGGTTTCCTCATGATGTTTTCCTTCACCGCTTTGAGGCTGAATACACTCCCGGACTCCTAAATCGAGCCACCCTGCACTGTTATGCAAAGAAATAAAAAACTTTATCGTAACTTCAAATTCGGAGCAATTATGATTATCCGGAAAAGAACCGGAGTAACCGACATAGCTTTCAAAGTAAGCAAACTGAAGAAGCAGTGGGCTGGCCATGTTTGTCGAAGGACCGATGGCCGGTGGAGCAGACAAGTCCTGGAGTGGAGACCGCGTATCGGTAAGCGTAGTGTAGGACGCCCCCCAGCTAGATGGACCGTCGACCTGAAGAAAGTGGCTGGGACAGACTGGATGCGGAAGGCGGAGGACAGGGTGTTGTGGCGCAACCTTGGAGAGACCTCCAGTGCAGTGGACTGCAATTGGCTGAGTTGATGACACCAAAATGATGACAAGTGTGTCGGCTTCAAAACTGCATAAAAACTTTTTCTATGGTCATAATTATTTTTATGTTTTAGGCCTTCAAACAGAACAGATGACCGACGGGGCCGCAAGGTTCTGGAGTGGCGACCGCGTACCGGAAGACGTAACGTTCGAAGGCCTCAAGGTGGACCCATGACCTTATAAAGGCCGCAGGAATCCGCTGGATGTGGGAGGCACAGAACCGGTCGAAGTGGCGGTGCTTGGGGAGGCCCATGTCCAGCAGTGGACGTCTTTCGGCTGAAATGATGATGATGATGAGGCCTTAACAGCTTACATGAAAATACGATGACTCGATTTAGGGGTGTTCTCGATGTGGCCTAGTCTAGATATTCAACATTCTCCTGCCCTTATCCCAATCTATTTGGGGTCGGCGCAACATGTCCTTTTTTTTCCATACTTCTCTATTATTCGTCATCTCGGTAGTCACCCCCTTTCTAGCCATGTCATCTTTCATACAATCCATCCATCGTTTCTTTGGTCTTCCCCTACTCTTATAGCCATCGACATTCATACTCAAAACTTTCCTCACGACATTTTCCTCACTCCTCCGCATCACATGCCCATACCATGACAGCAGATTTCCGCACAACTTTTCAGTCACCGGTGCCACTTTCAGACTTCCTCTTATGTACTCATTTCTTATTGTATCCATTCGTGTAATACCACACATCCCTCTTAGCATTCTCATCTCAGCTACATACAATTGCTTTTCATTCATGCCTTTTGTGGCCCAACGTTCTGATCCATACAAGACATCAGGTCTAACCATTGTTTTATATATCTTCCCCTTAAGTTTAAGGGGAATGCGGGAGTCGCAGATTGTTCCCGTGACCTGCCGCCCATTTCATCCATCCAGTGTTAATCCTATGCTTAACCGTCCGATCTACTTCGCCATCGCTAGTCTAGATATTATGTCTGTGAATAAAGCTTAGGACTGCTATTTTTTGTATCACTTTGATGTAATGATTGGGTGTCGCCTTTTTGTCGGTCGCTATTGAGATTAACTTGAAAGTCTTTTGTCCTTTCTTTTAAAAGAAAGTTATGATAAGGTCGGTCAAGACACGTGTAAAAGATTCAATAAAGATTTGTCAAGGAGGGTTTGAGCCTCAACGACTGTTTGATAGTCAATTGTCAGTTGCTATGATATTATCAAAGGATCATCATTCACTTACCATACAGTTTTGGGCTAAAAGTGAAAGTGCCAAACAAAAAAAAAAGGAATTTTCCGAAAGAATACGTTTTTCTCTATTTATTTCTGTGTTTCTAATTTTACTATTATTGTTTTAACTACTGAAAACAGTATTTGAACAGCGCAGGGAATGGCCCCACCGATTTGGTCGAAAAGTGAAGAGAATAATAACATGTAATTTATTAAATATTTTATCTTATTATAATTTTTATGTTTACTGACCACTAGCTCTACCTGTGTCTTTAATTAATGTCGCTATAACGGCGGCACGTTGTATTGTACTGTGTGAAAGATAATATGGCTAGAAAGGGTATTGGTATAAGGGCAGTAGAATAATAAACAATAACAACACACAACACAACAACAACATACATCACGCTTGTAATCCCAGAAGGGTTAGGCAGAGGTGTGCCTAGTATAGTACACTCACATTCCACCAGTATGTTCAAGTCCCACGTAATAGGGGGCGAGCCTATTGCCATCAACCGGGCACTAATACAAAGTACTTAGTAAATAAACATTTCTAATGTTAAAGATAGACCCAAAATAAAGCAAAAATAAAGCAGTAATGCTCGCAAAGGAGGAGACGGAACGCGAGAGGGAGAGGCAACAGCCGCGCCCTCGCGCCCCTAGCCGCCGCAGGAGACGCCCTGGGCGGCGGGAATCTATCGCCGATTCCCGGCCACCGTAGGCGCGGGCTTGCGGACGACGAGTAATGGGCAGCTCGCCGTCCGGTAAGGACCAGGCCCGGGTCGACGGCGCGTTGTGTTTCACGCGCGCCTCAAAGAGATGTCAGCAGTGACGGGGTCCAATAGGGCCGAAGCCGCCGGGGTCGCGGGTAGTTCGAAAGAGATACCGTGGCCCTGGCACGGGCAACTGAAGGAACACGGGTGGGTTTTAGTCAGTAAAAGTCTGACACGCCCTCCCGCTCTGCCCGGAGCGGGAAAAGTCATTTGATGATTTCCCATCCACAAAAAAAAAAAAAACCCACTTTTAAAATTTAATTTTCGATAATTTTTCATGAGAAAAATACCGGTCACGTGCCCATGGGCGGCATTGTATATTATCTGAACCATAAAAAGCCGCAAAAATACGAGAGAAAAATACTGTCGGTTCCACTGATTATTCACTTTTCCGCCATTTTGTCGTCATAACAATACGACAAAATGGCGGACAATAACAAGGAAAAGATTTATTGTTTAGATTAGACTGGTGTCTGTTTTGTAGCTTTGATGTGAGAGACGGATGAACGCGTTTGTGAACTAACACTCCACCGGCTATCCTTGAACATTATGAAAGAATGTTGGTGCCGACCTTATTACTATGGTGATAAGGTTCAAAAGTGGTTCACCGCAAATGTCCACGATGTTAACTTAAATCCTATACTTAAAGGATTTTTTTTTTTTTTTATTAATACACGAGAAAATTTACTTATACTCTAGCTTCTGCACGCGACTTCGTCTGCGTGAAATTTCTTGTTCCCCGAACCACTCCGAGTCCGACGCTTCGCTTGCTCGCGCTATTACTTCGTCTTCGCATAGCGTTCTTTCTGCCTTTTTTTTCATTTTACTCGGCTCCTACTAAATTACGTTTGCAAATCATTACCTACTACAAAAACACAGACAGATCCGAGGGGCAATTCCTGTATTTTTAACAACGTTCGCAATCTCATCTCAGTCTCGGCAAAAATGATGTAGCGTTTACCTACATTTTTGACATTTGATTGTCGCTGACATGAGGAGCTCGTGGCTAAGTAATAACAGCCGCACGGGTCGATCCATCAGGTTAAGCTACGCTTGTCGGGGTTGGTCCGTGGATGGGTGACCATCTTCACATACAGAGACTCCTCCGTGCTTCGGAAAGCACGCTAAGCCGTTGGTCCCGGCTGTCATTCGTGGATCTTTGACAGTCGTTACGGTTCGTCAGAAGCCCGAAACTCTGACAACCAGTCTTACCAAGGGATATCGTATTACCTAGTTACTGGGTTGCGGAGGTCAGATAAGCAGTCGCTCCATGTAAAAGCAGCATCAGCATTCAGCTGCATCCGGTTAGACTGGAAGCCGACTCCAACATAGTTGGGAAAAGGCTAGGCAGACTGATTGATTGTCGCTGGCATGAGATTGCGACTTGAATTTGAACGTTTTTAGGTACCAGAATTAACACTCAGGATACTTACAAAAACCTGGACAGTGCAGGTTTCCACCTTTTTAAATCGGCTCAAAGGAGCAATATTCCCAGTAGGTTCTGTGATTCAGAATAATAATATTGCTTCGAAAACCATCCCTATACATTATAAGTATTGCAACTTAACTAAAGTCAATGACCCCGCAATCCTGCCATACCTCATAAAGGTATGGTCGGCAACAAAAGTCAAACACAAGTTTAGTCTCTTTCCAACGATTTATTTTACTTTTGACATAAGCTCTGTGTTCGCAATTTAGTTTTCAAATGTGTAAACAAATGTGTTTTGAGAAAAATAACTTTATGAAAACAATTTCCGTGAACTTCAATATTAACAACTTTCTATGTTGATATTTGTGTAAGTGGAAATAAAATCAATTGCAAACAAGGATTTGAATAAAAAAAACGGAATACGTATTTACTTCGCAACATTGTAATAAGAAGCACTTTTTAACCGACTTCAAACAGGAGGAGGTTCTCAATTCGTCGGAACATCTCCAATTACTCGAAGATGGATAGATTGATTTGGTTTTTTTTTTGTTTTATTCGATACCCTCTCGAATACATCACAGTTGGTCCCATATAAAATTGATTAACTTTGCTTGGGTAGTTTTTGAGTTAGCTTCAATAATACGTATTTTTCCCCCACTTTTATATGGATGATGTTCTAGTTTGTTTTGCAGGTAGTGGTATTAGAATTTGTGTGGGGTAGGTACCACAACTAAAAAGTGTAAAATAAAAAGTTTTTTACAAAAAAATACAACCGACTTCCAAAAACAACACTACAAAGTGAAAAATAACTTTAATTTCGGAAGTCGGTGGCAAAAAGCGAAAATACATTTAACTAGACACCGACTTCCGAAATTAAAGTTATTTTTCACTTTGTAGTGTTGTTTTTGGAAGTCGGTTGTATTTTTATAAAAAAAAAAAAAATTTTAAGCATTCAAGAGGTCATAAAAAAAAATTAATTACCTATTACAATAAAATATTGGACTAACTTAATATATAAAAGATCATTTATCATTATATAACTACAATTCCAATTTTAACATGATTTTATTTAGATCTACATTTGTGAACATGATATTTATTCAGATTTGTTACTGTAGTTGTAATGGCAATCATGTCATTTGTGTCATGTCATACATTTTTATTATTAATCTTCTAAATAGATTATTTTCTATTTTGTGAATGTGAGAACGTTGCAGGCCTAGTAGACTGTGCATTTGTTGACTATTTTCTATTTTGTTAAGTACCTGGTAGTTGTTGAAAGACCTACATTGTCCTCCCATACCTATTAACGCTGTTAATTGAAAATATTGTAAAAGCCAATCATTTTTAAAAGAGTAACCATGGAGTTTCTTGCCGGCTCTTCTCCATAGGAAACGACCAATTTGAAACCGTGCACCTAGCTTCTGACGTTTCATAAGTGCCCGTGTAGGTTTATGTGAAATAAAATATTTTGATTTTGATTATTAATTCCTTTGCTGACCGTACACAGTCGTGACTCAGTACTGCCAACATTGCGGCACAGTCCAGTCCGTTTTACAAGCGATAAGGCCGCTCCCCTCAAAGCACATACTGTTATCACGTTATCTCTTATCAGGACGATACCTATGCCTGTCGCCAAGAATAAATCGATACTGACTACAATTTTATGTGGTTTTGAAAACTGGCTACTTACAACATAGCATAACGTGACCACAATAGAAACGGGTTTTGTCAGCGCAAGAATAGACAAAATGGCAGATTTTAGAAAGATTTCTAACGTCTAATGCGGCGATGTGGCATTTTGTCTATTCTTCCATCGACAGAACCCGTTCCTATGGTAATTCTGGTCATGCTACACGTGCAGAAGTTGTGAAAAATGTTGTTTGTAGGTTAGGTAACGCCCGATAGATTTATTTTTCGCAACTTGTATCACCTACTACATAATCAGCCTATAATGTTCCCACTACTGGGACACAGGTTCCTTTCTTCGAGAGGGAGTGGGCTGTAATCTACCACGCGGGCCCAGTGCGAGCTGGTAGATGTCACATGTCTTCGAATTTTTGGTTCTAGGTTCTTCACCGTTTTGAGAGCAGTGGTGATATAACAAAAAAAAATCCAAATCGGTCGGTTAAAAATTAAATAACATTATTTTTCTAAAATAAGTGTAAAACGAAACGCATCCGTTATTATGCTGAGCGGTAGCCGTTTTGCGTAGATGTGACGCATATTTTCCCCTAAACTTGCTTTTTACATTCTTATTTTATTTTGTTGTCCTTTGCGTCATGTTTACCGCAAATAAACGTATTTTCTTTCTTTCTTTCTTTCTTTCTTTCTTCTTTCTTTCTTATCTGTTTTTGAACGAAACTTGTCAAGTTTCGTTCCACCAGCCAGCAACTTCAGCTTTTATTGAACGCATAATACAAAACGGCGAGATGAGGCAATAGGGCCAGTATTAATCTCGTAAAAGCTGAATTAATGATATTTCGTAACCGAGTATATATACGAGTAGTTATGACTTTATGAGACTATAAAAAAAAACCAGTTAATGCAGGTACAAGGCATTTAAAAAAAATTTTTTTTTGAAACATTACCTACACATATATTTTTTTTCTACTATATTTTTACAAGCAATGCCTTCGAAAATACTATATTTGATATAAAAAAGTTGGCAACCCTAGCTGCGGACGACGTCATTACCTAGTAAATAAGGAGATTTGACTTACCGTTAATTCAAAAAGTGCCTGCGGCATCGTCCGCGTCATGGCCGAGTATTCCCTTATTTCATCTACGAAGATTGATTGAAGGGTGAATCCGCGTACTACTTTTCATTAATTTCTTTCAACGTTTTTAAATTCTTACCTGGAACAAAAGGAAAAATAAATTAGTAAATGATTATCCTATCCTATCCTAACTGTATTATAAATGCGAAAGTGAGTTTGTTTGTTACGCTTTCACGCTAAAACGGCTGAACGCATTTGGATGAAATTTGGCACATGGGTAGATCATGACCTGGAGAAGGCCATATAGGCTACTTTTCATCCTGGGTCGCAGATGAAGTCGCGGGCAACAGTTAGTCACACTAATATTATAAAGGCTATAGTTTGTGTGTGTTTGTACGTTTGTTACTTCTTCACGCTCAAACGGCTGGCTGGATTTGGATGAAATTTGGTGTGTAGATAGCTTATATCCTGGATTAACACATAGGCTAGCTTTTATCCCGGTCTACGCGGGTGAAGCCGCGGGCAAAAGCTAGTAATCTTTATATAGCTTAGAAATCTCGATTATTTCACATGCCGCCACATCAGCAGATTGCACCGGTGCGAAGCAGAGGCAAGTGGCTAGTTTGCTTCTCTCTTGAATAAGGCATTTAGTAAACGATAAACGTCAATCACACGCTAATGACGCATCATACCGTTAAGACCCTATGATCGCGCTCGCGCCGCGTAGTGAACTGAAGTAGGCTCGCGAGTGGTTGCCTCGCACATAGTAATTATTTTAATCATTTTATCACGACAAACTCAGCGAATTGTGCTAAACAATCTTACTACCTTTTCATTTATATAAAAAAATAAGAAAAAACGTCTATTTTATAGCTATGAGATTAATTATGCATTACAAAAAGGAGTAACTTTGTTTTTTTTTATCCGCCATTTTTTTCAGAATTTTAAAATAACACTGTTTTCCCATGGATTCAAAAAACTAGTAACCGCGGTCTCTGTCGGGTCATAGCGCCTTAATGGTCGTTAGATCGTACGGTATCATCATCCACATAATTATTACGATAATAATACACCTAAAATCCACAATTTCCCCGGCTCATACAACTTGATACTTCGACACGGTTACCTTATCCTTTTCCAAGAAACACTGAATCGTACACTTACTCATATTTCCACCAGCTAAAGTATCAACCGATTACTATTCTGCAGACTGACTACTGAAATAGCTCAGATTTCGTCTAAGAATAATTTAAGTAGTTGTGAATTGAGACAATGTAAGTGAGTGTTTGGAACCCTTCTTACTGAAGTAGTTCGTTAGAACAGAACTTGAAAGATGTAAGAATTGTTATTGTGATGTGTTGCTTATCTCCTACAAATTATTTAGATTAGAATTTTGACACAGACAGACACGAAATCGACGGAAGTCGGAATTATCGCAAGGGAAAATACTCCCGAGATAAAACGTATCCTATGTCCTAATACAGGTCATGGTCTACCCATGTGCCAAATTTCATTCAAATCCGTTCAGCCGTATTAAATAAAATCATTTTATTTCGAGTATCATTGACTCATAATAATTATTACCAAAACACTCTAGTCACATTACATACAATATTACAAATTAATTTAATATAATTCAACTCATTAATACCATCATAATACACAATAAAAAAATAAATAAAAACAATAATAAAAAATAAAGCACAAGCATAAGCATAATATAATAATAAATAATAAGTTTTAGCGTGAAAGCATAGCAAATAAACAAATAAACTTATTTTCGCATTTATAATATTAAGTTAGGATATGACGTATAGTATAGTTATAGATAACACACACAATTACATCACTCGACTATTCTTCTTGTGAGCAAAAGCCACATGAAAAAGTCGAGATCCAAACTGATTGAATATTCTCATTATTATCTCGCGCAAACTCGAGAGAAGAACACTAAACAAAAAATCAACATTTGAGAAATGATCAGTCTGTATTCTAGAACACCGTTCAATCATACAGCATAATTAAGTACCTAAAAAAAAAAACCTCGCAAAATATGCATAGCCACTTTCATAACAAAACAAATCAGATATCTTCAAACACAACCTTGAATTCTACCGGCACATGCTTCTATGGTAACAAAAATAAATTACATGCCCAAATAACAACAAATAAACAACGGCCTAATAACCTCGTGGTCTTAATAACTTTCTCTATTGAACGCAGGCGCAGGTAAAAATGAAAGGTACACGCATATCACAATACAATTTGTACGCCCCGAAGTTAAGAGTAATTGTTATTACTTCGGTAAAGACAGTAAAGCTTATATTGATGAGAAACTACTCAGATTGCTTGCCAAGAAACACATGATCATGACGAATTATCAACAGCTTATTCCAACTCACTTCCTCTGCATATGCCTCCACTCTTTTACGCCATTCTTCCTTGCTATTTGTCAAGCTTATCCAATTCCAATAATGGATTGACTCATCTTGCCATTAGTCTTTCTCCGCTTTGTGCCTACTCTCTCCCTGCTTCTTTCTTCTCTTTCTCTACTTCCATTCCATCAGTGATCTGACCAAGATCAAATTGTCAATGGAACGTACTGAGTCTAAATGTTTTTGAAGGTAATTTTATTTTAATTTTAGACTCGTCTCATCGTTGCTCGTTGTTTTAGGTTGATATTATTCTTTATCGTTTTTTTTCCGTTCTATATGGCTGTTGGTTTGTTATTATGGCCTTCTTTGAAATTGAGAGCCTTGTTTTACGAAAATATTGCTTCGATTTTCAAATAATATTCCCTTCTGAAATTTAAAACCACAGCTTTAGTTGAAACATAACCTAAAATTTACTAAGCCTGTAATCCTACATTCCTGTCTAACCCTGACCTTTTAAACAATGAAGCTTAAGTTATGCGTCAATGCCTTCTTCATCTAAGACAAATTGATCTCGGTCTTGCATACCATCCAAATTTTCCGTAATTATCGGGATGAATCCCAATATAGCTTGAAATTTATTACCACCTCTGAAACCGGCAGACTCAAGATAATCAAAACATACTTTACGTAATCTCTTTTGATTAATGAGGTGTTTCGAAAAGATCTTCACGCCAATATCACATTACGTTGGCAACACAGTAACTTGTAAATTAAATTCTTATTGCAAAACACGTGTTTCTGTGGTTACTGGTTTCTTTTAAAGTTCATGAGATAAAAAAGTTCAGAACTGGTTTAGGAAATAAATTGAGTGTACTGTATATTATGTCAATGGACTCGGATCTGAGGCTAGGTAGAGCAACGATCTTCGCAAGGTTGTAATATTGTATCGGATGTATAAGACTAAGCTCGATGCTTAGTTGTGTGCAATTGAAGGCTAATTTCCCACAGCTTTGAATAAAATGACAATCTTAAAGCGATGAGGCGCGTTTGTCCTTTGTGAGTCCAAATAAAATGTTAGATTTCATTTGACATTCATTTCTTACATTTTTGATTGATAGATGTCAAATATTATTTACAACACTTGATTCACATTAATACATGATTTCTGTTTATTTCGTTGCTATCACTGGTTAGCCTTTATGGAATATTTTGACAAAACCTAATAACCTTGCACATTTTTTATCTCTTCCGCCATATTTTCGATATCGTGTGTCGGCTTCCTTACACACCGTGATCCATTTACCCCGTAGGGCACCGTGACGAGAATTGTCGATTCGCTAATTAGGTAGTCGTACGAAGATAACAACACGATGTTTTCTCTCAGAGAATTGTTGGTTATATATTAATATCGTTATATTATGTATCGTTATTAGTAATGATAATGATAGTTAGCTTAGCTTTTTACATTGAAGGATTCTCATCTCAGTAGAAGAAGAGGGTATGTGCAAGTCACACTATAGAAGTGGAAACTTAAATGAGCCGAGTATACGCGATTCAGCGTCACCGACCGACTGGAGCCAAGTATACCTGATTTTGCGTCACTGACCCGGGCGTGACGGTGTAGTTTCGTTCACTGTTCAAAAAGAGCACAAAGAAGTTTTTCTTTTAAAAACTATGAAGACAGGAATCACTATTTTATTGACTGCATATTATACTCCTAAATCAAAGACTTAATAACAAGAATAAGCCAGAAAATTCGAAAAAAATTGAAGTGACAATAGTCGAGTTTGTCAGGCAATTGAGTTTGGAGAGTTCAAAAATGAACTATTGTGGGGATACTCTTCCGATGCAAGCGTATTTGTGACTTCGTTGCATCTATAGATATTTGAATGGAACGTTCTTATTTGTAACGCGGTCTTCTTAGCATGTTGATCAACGCGGTGACTTATAGACTGATTGGAACCGGAGATGATATACTTTTCCGAATAAACGCTTTACTTAAATCTCTACTATGACTTAGAGAATCATTAACAAGGTTTTCCGCTCAGGGGGCCAACCACCACTTCTTGAAGCAGTATTGTTTTAATGTTACTTCAGTGTGAGAAAGAGATGGAGTTATACAGGACGTCTAGCTCCATCTCTTTCCCCCACTCATGTAAGATTAAAATACTACTGCTTTAAGAGGTGGTGGTCTAGCTCCTGATTTGTGCATAGCCCATAATTCATTCGCACATTGACCAATACAACGGCTCATTGAAGTCCACGCTTTGTCGCCAATGTCACACAACAGTCGCCAATGTGGTTAAAGGGGATGCGCTGTGTAGCCCGCGAATTTCTTTTTTATTTTTTGGTTTTTTGCAATTGGCAGGTCCGTGTCATGTTGTATCTTGATCAAAATATGATACGCGGCAATAAAACATATGTATTTATATAACTTTAACCATGAAAATCATCAATACATCTCTCTAAGTTAGATTTCGTGCAGATTCGTCGAACGAACGAAATCTAACGACTCTGCACGAAATCTAGCTTAGAGAGATTATTGATGATTTTTATGGTTGAAATTAGGTAAATACTTAAGTTTTATTGCCGCGTATCATATTTTGATCAAGATACAACCTGACACGGACCTGAAAATTGCATGAAACACAAGGAAATTTGAATTTCGCGAGCTACCACAGCGCATCCTCCTTAACATAGTCGGAAACTGTTTAACTCACAAATCCTTTGGTAACTTTAAATTAAAATGTAATTAATTCATGCGCTCAGACAGCAAGAGTTGGCAGCTGACTCCGGATTAACTGAACACCTTGTTTGTCTTCATGGCTTGTCTCCCTCTACAGGATGAGCAGAAAGGCAAGAGAATCAACACTGTTCAATCTGCCTAGCCTTTTTCCCAAATATGTTGGGGCCAGCTTTCAGTCTAACCGGAAACAGCTGCAAATACTGGTTGGTAATTTTATATGGAGCGACTACCTATCTGACCTCCACAACCCAGTTACTAATAGGTAACACGATACCCCTTGGTAAGACTGGTTGTCAGACTTTAGGGCTTCTGACTACGTAACGACTGTCAAAGATCTACGAATGACAGCACGCAGGGGTCTCGATATGTAATGGATGGTCACCCATCTACGAACCAACCGCGATAAGCGTAGCTTAACCTGATCGATCGACCCTTGCGGCTGTTATTATTTAGCCACGAGCGCCTTGAGTGTCTTGACGCAGAACGTTACTTCCGCAAAATGTCATCGTGAAAAATTTGATCATTTTCGCATAATGTCACTATCGCAAAACGTCATTTACACACGTCATTTTCTCAAAACGTCATTTTCATACAATGTCACTTTCGCAAAACGTCATTTTCGCAGAATGTCATTCAAGACAATTTCATGATATTTTGTATATTTTTAATATGGCTTGAATGACATTCCGGTTTTGAAGAAGCAGGGATAGTGATTTCGTATCTGAACAGAACATAGTTACTTTTATTTCTTACGATGCGTGATGGAAGAAAATATTCTCATCTGAAATTAGAAGAAGACAGGCAAATTAAAAATCCGGAGGCACACGTCATGTATAAGTAAATAAAACAGATTACGTGCGACTCCGGATATTTTAATTTGCCTGTCTTTTTCTAATTTCAGATGAAAATATTTTCTTGTTTCATACTTTTTAGGGCGTGATTTTTCAGAAGTCGGGTTTTAGTTTTTAAACTTACTTTTATAAAAACTGACAGTGAACTGAATAGTACCTATTGTTTCAAAGAAAACTGATAGATATTAATCTCTAGCAGGCAATTTAGCCCGCCTACGTCTGCGCAAGTTTGTACAACCCACGCAAAATCACAACTAATGAAAACGCAAAATTTTCCTTTAGGTATTCTATTAAATTATAGTCAAGAACAATATTAGGTACTTATTACATACTTAATAAAAAGCTTTATATAAAGGTACTATTTACAATGATCGCTAGCAGTTTCAGGGGACAGAATTGCCAATTAAAACAGTAAAAGTGACCCTAACGATAGAAAGTAATGCGTTTAATAATGAACATTATTTTATGGAGGTCAAGGACTGAAATCGAATGAAAATTTGGGACTGAAAGTAGATAATATAAACCAGTTTATCTTGTAAAAGATTGAAGAAATTGGGCCACTATGTTGGGTAGGGGCTTGTCAGTATTATCGCACTGATATTGATAGTATAGGTTTCGTTAAGTATCAAAGGAATGAAATACTGTAAGATAATAATGTCGTAAATTCTGACAGTAAATCGATAGAAATAGAAATACATTCTATTTACACGGCTACATATCAAGCTATATTTTTCCAGTTTAAGCTGATCTTGCATTGTATTGGATTTCCGTACAATGAGAGGTCAGCTTATACTGGAAATGTATAGCTTGATGTGTAGCCGTGTGTACCTAAGTGAATGAAGCATTAGTTGAGGTTTGTTAGATGAAAATGCTTGGAGATATATTTTAAAGGTGACGTTTTTTTTCTTTCGCATTTCCTTTCATCTGACTTACTATGAATGAATATATCTTGAAAAAGCCTAGTGTGAAATCGTAATCACATTTGGTGCAAGTTTTCAGTGTTTTTTAGGGTTCCGTAGTCGAATGGTAAAAACGGAATCCTTATAACTTCGTCATATCCGTCTGTCTGTTCATAGGTTACACAACTATTTTTCTTAGAGACTAATTGTAATATCGATGAAAATTGGAAAGAAGGAATTCTGTTCACCACTTAAAGGCTCCTACCCTGTTTCATGGAGCCTTTTTAAGAGGAAATGCGGGCGGCGACATTTTTGAAATTAGGTATTTGAAGAAACTATTGCTGTCCCTCTGCGAGCGCTCCACCCTCGAATTCGTCGAATCTAAAAAGTCATATTTCGAGGTTTGGCTCTCGCCTATTTCCTCCTCCAATATTGGACGAATTTAATAGATATTTCATATACTGAATAAGAAGGATATATACTATGCTCCTATGTTTTCTTTTTTCGTTAATAGTTGTCAAATTTGTACACTAGGCCTCTGTTGACAGCGGTCTGGATAGGCAATTTTGAGCCTTTTTTGAGAGGTTCTAGTTCTTATAAAAATAATGTATCATCAAAAAGGAAAACGTAGGGGCATACATGTAGCTAATATTTATATTTCTGTAAAAAAATCATTGCTTTATGGTCATTCACCAGAAAACAGGCGAGAGCGTTTCTATGGAGAAAATAGCTCCCGCATTTGCTCTTTAATGATATAGTCAAATTACGAAAAAAATACTGGTTATTTCATTGTTATTATTATATTTAAGTGTTGGGATGTTTTTGTTTATCACGTGTGTGAATACCATTTTTAGTCATGACTAAATATCACAAGATTGATAAGATTACCTATCGCGTTTATTTTATGTTAGGTATTGAATAAGGCATTTTTTAACGTTTATATGAGTAAATAATTTTATGATCGATAACAATGACTCAAATTCTTCACATAAGTCACAGTATAAACTGAAATGGTATTTCATCATCTATGGTCTATTCATCATGTATATTCTATCTAGGTATGGGCATGTGATGCGGAGGAGTGAGGAAAATGTCGTGAGGAAAGTTTTGAGTATGAATGTCGATGGCTATAAGAGTAGAGAAAGACCAAAGAAACGATGGATGGATTGTGTGAAAGATGACATGGCTAGAAAGGGGTTGACTACCGAGATGACGAATAATAGAGAAGTATGGAAAAAAAGGACATGTTGCGCCGACCCCAAATAGATTGGGATAAAGGCAGGAGAATGATGATGATGGTATTTCATCATCTGCCTAGAATTTTCCCAACTATGTTGGGGTCGGCTTCCAGTCTAACCGGATGCAGCTGAATACCAGTATTTTACCCCTTGGTAAGACTGGTTGTCAGACTTTCGGGCTTCTGACGACCCGTAACGACTGTCAAAGATCCACGAATGACAGCCGGGACCAACAACGGCTTAGCGTGCTTTCTGAGGCACTGAGGTGTCTCGGTATCTAAAAATGGTCATCCATCCACGGACCAGCCCCAGCAAGCGTAGCTTAACCTGATGGATCGACCCGTGCGGCTGTTATTACTTAGCCACGAGCTCCTCTAAAACTAAAATCGTATTTCACTTAGCAAAATTAGGACTAAAAAAAGCAAAATAATTGACTTCTTACATAACATAACATCACGACTTGTTCTCCCGAAGTGTTAGGCAGAGGTGTACTGTACCCATAATAAGTACACCCACATTTCGCCAGTTATGTTGTAATAGGTCTAATTGTCATCAACCGGGCACAAATCCAGACTCCAGGCTGCTACTAGGAAATTCCTAATGAAAAAACCCGATAAGATTTTTCCCGACCTGAGAATCAAACCCAGGACATCTTACTGCAACCACTAGACCAACGAGGCAGTTAGTTTAGTTCTTAGGGCCTATTTCACGATGTCCGAATAGCCACTACTCACCGAATAAATTTAAAAATGCAACAGAATTTCTATGAAATTATCTGCCAAGTAAGCTAATAGGAACTTAATCATAGGTGGTAAAACAGGAGGCAACAGCCGCGCCCTCGCGCCCCTAGCCGCCGTAGGAGACGCCCTGGGCGGCGGGAATCGATTGCCGATTCCCGGCCACCGTAGGCGCGGGCTTGCGGACGACGAGTAATGGGCAGCTCGCCGTCCGGTAAGGACCAGGCCCGGGTCGACGGCGCGTTGTGTTCCACGCGCGCCTCAAAGAGACGTCAGCAGTGACGGGGTCCAATAGGGCCGAAGCCGCCGGGGTCGCGGGTAGTTCGAAAGAGATACCGTGGCCCTGGCACGGGCAGCTGAAGGAACATGGGTGGGTTTTAGTCAGTAAAAGTCTGACACGCCCTCCCGCTCTGCCCGGAGCGGGAGAAGTCATTTGATGATTTCCCATCCACAAAAAAAAAAAAAAAAAAAAAGAAGGTGGTAAAACAGGCGCTTAGTCTAATAAAAATAAGTATTATAATAGTCGGACAAAATTGGGTTAAACTAAAACTCTAAATATGTTTAGACGACACTTTCAAAATATGTTGTGAACATGCGAAGTTTAATATGAAAACTTGTTTGACAGTCCGTTGACAACCTTCATTTCATTCTGATGCTTTCTTGTTTTGTATGTAGGGGCTTGTAACTAATTAATAACAGCCGCACGGCTCGATCCATCGATCAAAAATTTGAATTTGAAAGCTACCTTGGCCCAGTTGTCATTCGTAGATCTTTGACAGTCATTACGTGTAGTCAAAAGCCCAAAAGTCTGACAACCAGTCTTACTCAGGGGTATCGTGTTAACCAGTAACTGCGTTGTGGAGATCAGATAGACAGTCGCTCCATGTAAAATACTGGTATTCATTGCATCCGGTTAGACTGGAAGCTGACCCCAACAAAGTTAAGAAAAGGCTACACATCAGAATATTAATATTAAATTCTCATTCTTTGCTTGACTTTGATGCAGGGAAATATACCTATTCCCTTTATATGCCTATCTGAAAGGTTTATACTTCCACATGTCCTCGTAAAATTCATGACAAAGGGTGATTTATTGTTACTTTCCATTCCTTATGTCCTGGTACGTAATTTTATATTTCGTTGAGAAAATTAACATGGTGTAAAGAGAAAGATTTTCAATTTTCCTAAATTCATCGCACGCGACACAAAGACACCGCTTGTCGCGCGATGCCTTTGTATGTATGATACATACATACATACGGGTCGAATACAGAACCTCTTTTTTTTAAGTCGGTTAAAAAAAAGCCATCTTTGTCTTTCGCCTAATCATCAGTAAAAATTACAGGTTGAACATTATAATTGTCAATATTTCTAAAAAGTAGCCGGTTAATGTTCAAGGTTCCATTCCATACCATACGGTGGTATTACATAACCTTGGCGGCCATAAATGTTGCCGTTAATTATAGGTTTGTAGGCAATGTAATAAACTATATGATTATTTACAGCTCAAATGTTCAAGAGGGCTTATTTTTTTATGGCATGTACTTACATTATTTATTCAATTGAACGTCGAATAATTCCCATTTAGCTTTCCAAAAATATTATTGAACACTAATATAATGGTTGCTCCTCTTTTTGTGAACAAAATTGAGAAAAAAAATAATACGTATTTTTTTCTCAATTATATATTAAAAAAAAAACCGTGTAGGTATTCTAACATGAGAAAAGGTTTATAGTGGATCAGTTATATCATCTGCCTTTTCCCAACTAAGTATGTAGGGGTCGACTTCCAGTCTAACCGGATGAAGCTGAATATTGTATTTTACATGGAGTGACTACTTAACTGACCTCCACAACCCAGTTATGATACCCCTTGGTAAGACTGGTTGTCAGACTTTCGGGCTTCTAATGACACGTAACGACTGTCAAAGATGCACGAATGACAGCCGTGACCAGCGTCATAACGTGCTTCTCGGGGTAGGGAGGAGTCTCGGTATGTAAAGATGGTCACCCATTCTCCGAACGACCGCGACAAGCATACGACCTGTGCGGCTGTTAATACTTAGCCACGAGCCCCTGGTAGGTTGACTGTACACACTTGCCTAAAATAGAATACCTAGTCTAAAAAATTACACTGATTACTGACTGACAAGGTTTCATGGTAGAAAGTAAAGTATCTATATTCCATTTCCGTAGGCTTAAGGATGGCATTAAAGACAAAAAAGTGGTTACAATACCAAA
The DNA here is from genome assembly GCA_946251885.1 of Cosmia pyralina. Taxonomy (NCBI): domain Eukaryota; kingdom Metazoa; phylum Arthropoda; class Insecta; order Lepidoptera; family Noctuidae; genus Cosmia; species Cosmia pyralina. The sequence goes on from OX276342.1 coordinate 6,820,311, forward strand.
TGTTTACTGCAGCTGCCATTTGTCATGCCACCAACGCAATAGAAGTTAAAATCGGTTGAACGGACTGTAATTGTAATGTAAATGGAATAATAGTTTTGGTGACACGGAACCGTTGGTGCTCGAGTCCGACTCGCACTTGGCCAATTTTGTAAAAAAAATCTACCTTTAAAATAAACTGAAACAGACCATAAAAACATATTAATTACAGTTAATTAACTCTTATAATCTAAACCCAATTAAATTCGACCATACTTTTAAGCTTTTTAGCTCATGTATAAAATAAATATTCCTTTGGGAATTTAATTTTTGTGTTTAGGTCCTTTTGTCCTTGTTTGTACAGTCTTTTTTTTAATGTTGGTAACCTTTCTAATTACCTATATGTGCCCGAGAATATTCGAGCGTTATATTTTAAACTTATTATTTATTTTCAGATTTCTATGTGTTTTGGATTTAAACTTGTGGGATGGATGGGTAAACGTTTGTTTGTGGTTGAATTTAGTTGGTAATATTTAAAGTTGGTGTGATGATTTTATAATTTGAACACAATATATTTATTTCTGGATAATATTTACTCAAGGTAAAAACTAAAAGTCTTAAAATATTATTAATAATATAAAAGTATATATAAAAGAGGGAGGGAAAAGAATAATAGGGCATTAATTTTTTTTATTAAACTTTTATAAATGAAGTGTGATAGAATTAGTTCGATTCGTGTCATTTTGATTTTGTAAATCAATGGAAACTCGTGCTATATTAAACCTTTTATCTTGAGAAGGTACATTTTACTTGTTTATATTAGCTAATATCAGACCCGACAGACGTTGTCCTGTCCAAAAGTTAACACAAAAATCCCAAAGAAAAAAAGTACTTAATTAAAAAAAAATTAAACCGACTTCAAAAAGAAATGAACTCAAAATTATGAAATAACTTTAATTTCGGAAGTACTTTTATTTAAATGTAATACTTGAAACATAATCTAAAATTATATCCTAACTAAAACTATTCACAAACTAAAACATGGCGTCGAAAAATTCATCAAGTTATAAAATTTCGGAAGTTGGTGTCTTGGGATCTTTATTTTAGTTTTTGCCACCGACTTCCGAAACTAAAGTTAAGTTAAAGCTCCCTACATTTTGACGAGTTTGATGGATAAATGTACTGAACAGCTGTGCTGACCCGCCAGACGTTGTACAGTTAAAATATTTTTTTTTTTTACTTTTTTTTTTTTGTAAACCACCCCATTAAAGAGGAGAATAAAACAAATAAAATATATATTTAAATCGGCCAAGCCGTTCTCAAATTATGGCGTGACCAAGTGAAATATCCCTTGGTCACGCCATAATTTGAGAACATTTTTTTTTTATATAAGTATATAGACCACCTACAACACCTAGATATACCTAGATTCATCTACATAATACCGTGTTTATCGAACAGCGTAATAACTTAATTAGCAGAAAGTCTTATTTATTACAATTTAATTCAAAGTATTATTTCCAAATTCCACGAAAAATATTGGCGAAAATTTAGCTAATTCCAATTCACAGAAGCTGGCCGTTGACCTTACTTATTAATTAAATTTTGTGTTATATAAATTTTGATACTACCCACAATTTCTTGAAAATTATACCATTTTAAGAATTGGCACCTCATCATCTAGGTTGGGCTATGCGTAATCCCTTTCATGTTGATGTTTTAATTAAAAGCCATTTTTTCTGAAGCCCAAAAGTCTGACAACCAGTTTACCAAGGGGTATCGTGTTACCCAGTTACTGGGTTGTGGAGGTCAGATAGGCAATCGCTCCATGTTAAATACTGGTATTCAACTGCAACCGGTTAGACTGGAAGCCGACCCCAACATAATTGGGAAAAGTGTGTGACACTGGGAAATGAAAACAAACATGCAACAAACAATGAAAAGAAAAGTGGAAAAAATAATACTTTTATAAAAAATCTTTTATAACATAGATCGGTTTCTCCTAAAAACTTTTTTACAAAAAAATACAACCAACTTCCAAAAACAACACTACAAAGTGAAAAATAACTTTAATTTCGGAAGTCAGTGTCTGATTAAATGTATTTTCGTTTTTGCTTCTTCGACTTCCGAAATTAAAGTTATTTTTCACTTTGTAGTGTTGGCGTGATGTTATGTTATGAACTGGTGTGAACAACAAACAGACATGAGATTTCAGCAATCCCAGTCCATTTGCTATCATTTATTGAGGAGTTCCGTTGCCTATCTCAGAAGTTCTTCATCAGATCTTCACCAAATTGAAATGGGACCACTCCAAGAAAGTACTCTTCCAAAAACTATCCAAATCGCTTCAAGTGTGCCTATAAAATTGGAAGAGTTCTCTCTATTTCTCCAGGATCCCATCATCAGATCCTGACTTGATGATCATGGGACCACCTGGGAAGTATACCCTTTCAAACAAAAAAAATAATAATCCAAATCGGTCCAGCCACCTTCGAGTAATCGGGGAACATACATAAAGAAAAAAATAAAAAAAAAGGTTTCGACGAATTGATAACCTCCTCCTTTTTGAAGTCGGTTAAAAAGGAAAAAGAACCTTGCTGCTCCCTTCCGTACGCTTCTGTAAGGCCTCTGCCTCGAATTCCGCGGGCAGCGGGGCGGCGGCGGCGGCGGCGCGTCTCGCATTGTCCCGCCCCGCTTCCGCGCCGCTGTTTTCGAGGTCCGGTCCATTTGTTTTTATGCATAAAATCCTGCCGCTCCCGCGCCGCCGCCGCTGCCGCCCCACTGCCCGCGAAATTCGAGGCAGAGGCCTAAGGCTCACCGACTATAAGAATTAAATTCCCATAAACTAAACTAAACTTCCTACAATATATTCACCGTCCCTTCATCACGACACATTATTTACCAAAAACTTTAGTTCCTACATAAATGATATATTATCGTATTCAGCGCACTGTCCCATTTAGCCCACCAGCCTAAAATTAAACTGTTTGTTCAAAAACTACTGAAAGTTTCTACTAAATTTATTCATTCGGGTGCTGTAATAATTTAATGCTATTCGTATTAATTTACAGTTAGTTAGTTGTTGCTTGACAATATTCATTATGAGTCTATTTAGAAATTTAAGTGAAAAATACTATGTAAGTGTTTACGAGGCAGGGTTTGAGTTTGTTGTAGTACAATTGATTTTGACTGAGGATAGATCAATAGACAGTATCAATTAACTAGACTTTTGTGAAAATTTAATTCCATCACTTGATAGTAGCTAACACATTTTTAACCGACTTCAAAAAGGAGGAGGTTCTCAATTCGTCGGAACCTTTTTTATGTATTTTCCCCGATTACTCGAAGATGTCTAGACCGATTTGGATTTTTTTTTGTTTTATTTGAGAGTCCCATATAAAATTGTTTCACTTTGCTTCGGTAGTTTTTGAGTTAGCTTCAATAATACGTATTTTTTCCCCACTTTTATATGGATGATGTTCTAGTTTGTTTTGCAGGTAGTGGTATTAGAATTTGTGTGGGACAACTAAAAAGTGAAAAATAAAAACTTTTTTACAAAAAAATACAACCGACTTCCAAAAACAACACTACAAAGTGAAATATAACTTTAATTTCGGAAGTCGGTGTCTGATTAAATGTATTTTCGTTTTGGCCACCGACTTCCGAAATTAAAGTTATTTTTCACTTTGTAGTGTTGTTTTTGGAAGTCGGTTGTATTTTTTTGTATTAAGAGGCCGTCCACGAAATTTTGCCGATTTCGCTGATTTACGTGGTTTTACAGTTATAATAAAGTATTTCTATAAGTTTTATTGCACATCATGAAAGATCATTTCAATTAGTATAAGCTACTTTTTTATTTTGTGTCGGGTTTATAATGCGAGAATTAGGTTGTTTGTACGAGCCCTGCCGCGCCTGTTTGTAAATGACAAATGTATTATTATTTCCCTTATTTTTTTTTTTTAAGTTGCCATTGAACTATTTTACTTGGTTTTAAAAGTTTGAGTAGACATTTTTATAATATTATTTTTCATGTAAATTGTATTGTTAATTTTTAAATTGTAATTGTAAGTGTACTTATTTGTGTTTTTAATTTATATTATGTAGAATTATTTCAAACACAATGAAAATTGTTAAAGAATAAATTGAATTGCATTTAATTGAATTGCCTTTATTTTGGTGAGCTTGAAGTGAGCTGTCATTTCCTTCACTTAAATTTTCTCGGTAAGATTTTTACAGAAAAGAACGGCTACAATTTCACCAGAATGCCAACGTAGCTTGACAACAGAAAATGGTAAGGGGATAACACTGGATGAGCAGATCACAAGGAGGACTACTATTACTACTACTCTCTCCTACTAAGGTCTACTATTACTCGATAATAATACTCCACATTATAATAACGCATAATATTAATACAATGAACAATAAATAAATAAACACGATAATTATGTCGTGTGTCCGGGTCGTGAGTTCCTTCAAATAAGACAATGGGTAAACAATACACTTGACGACAAACGGTCTTCCTTTTAACGAACTCCTCAATACAAATACAGGTAAGTGCTTATGTAATAGCCATTTTATCCATTCGATTGTCTCCAGGGCAAGCGCCGTAGAGGCAGTGTGGTATGATGACAAAAGAATAATAATTTTGACTAGTAACATAATTTAGCAAAAGCAAAAAGGGGGATACTGGATATATGTCCGCCTTTTGAGATCCGATTTCGATGGTTGGTTTTTCGGATTCCGTACCAAAATGGTAAAAAGGAACCCTAAACCCCCGTACGCACGGGCGTAATAAAATCGCGGCGGGATATTATAGCGCACTGGATTTTCAACGCCCTGCTTATAGCGCCGAGAGTGCGAAATCCAACAGTGTGTTTTTTCGACGCGCTAGAATGTACTCTGTTATTGTTAAGTTGCGATTCTCAACGCTCGGCTCAACAACGAGACAGTCTTGTCTGTCCATCTGTCACAGCTGGATATATCAAGAGCTACCAATGCTATAAACTTGAAAATTGGAACAGTTTTAGACGACGTTTGCCCAACAATTTTGTTGCAAATAAGAAAGATATATATTTTTATTTTTTTTTGCAACGGACTGAAAGAGGGTGTTAAAATTCAAAGTAGGTATTCTAGGCATGTGGTGTATCATTAAAAGAGCGCTGTTTGCACATTCTCAAACACGTTTTTTTTTTGGCCTCATAGTTCTCGTCTTTTGATTAAGAATGAAAAAAAAAAACTGGTTCCTTATCTCCGAAGTTTGCATAGAGAAAAATCTGAAATTATTATATGTGATAGAAGTTTATGTAAAGATTACAGGAAAAATAAAATGATGTCTCTAAATAGCACACTTTCAGAAATCGGAACGGAACCCTTGGTGCGCGAGTCCGACTCGCTCTTGACCGTTTTTTTTTTATTTGTACGGTAGTTACCTACTTTAAATTGGTCTCATAAAAATATTATGAAGATCTGATGAAAAAAAAACTCTATTGTTGTATGTTTGTTGCAAAAATTGTGTTCTACAGAACTACAGTAATATCAAGTGTTCAGTATGTATTTGGGTGAATATACGCTATTTGAATTCCAATGGTCCATAGACAAATTTTATGTTAAACTTATTATATTATTGTTTCTGTATGCTTAAACATTAAAGAATATGGTCTTTTATTTGATCCACATAGTTTATTCACGATAATTGTTTAAGTTAAGGCATTAATAGTTAAAAATAGTTACAAATGTATACTCCTCTGGCCTGCCCCATTACTAGATTATAATGATTTTATGGCCAGATACTTTAAATACGTATGCCATTATGTTTTTTTTTATATATGATCATATGCTTTTATAAACATCGAAACATATTTTATTAAAATACACTTTAAAAATATTTATTTATATAGAGAAAAATAACTTATTTTCATGTCATGTTACAATAATGTCACCTCATCTGGCGAAACTCAAAAAAGTAAAATTTGACTTAAAACCGCAAAGGTATGTTTTTGTCCTTGAACTACGCACGTGCAACAGTGTGAAGTTAGAAGCAAGCTAACGACGTTGAGCAAATCTCCAATAATATTGCGTCAGTTTGCGATTCACTGTAGGAAAGCGTGTTTGTGCCAGTCGTTGAAGTATTTCCTTTGGTAAGTCTATGTTTTTGTATTGTATAGTTACGAAACTGTATATTTGCACAATGCAATGTTTATTGTGTGTAGATGTCATGTGTGTCATTAAACGGTGGTCAGAAAACCGAGTGATGTTGATTTTGTAGGTTATGTGCGTTTTTGTCACTTCTCTGGCGTCATTTCTCTGGCATTTTTCATGCCAGAGGAAATACAAAAGCGCCAGGGAAGTGACGAAATTTTTTTTTCGTTAATATTTAATGTTTTTACGCTTCATTTCATTTGTTCTAGATACTCGAGTATAATTAGACATCATGGCGAATGTTAAAAAGAAACAAACAAGGGAAGAGAGGTTAGAAAAAAAGCGTCAAGCTGAAAAATTACGCTACCAAAGAATTAAAAATGATCCGGTTAAAAATGCTGAATTAAAAGAAAAAGAAAAGCAGCAATATCAAAAGAAAAAAGAAAAGGGACAAATTAAGAGCATAAATGATATGACTGAAAGAGAAAAAAGGGCTGTTAGAAAAATATGGAGAGAGAAGACTAAAAAGCATAGAGATCGCGTAAAGCTACAATCTACCAGCAACTATCCAGTAACACCACCTGCGTCTGATACTGAAGACCAACCTATACTTCCACAAAACAATATCGCTCTGAACAATATCGCTCTGGCTGCTAAAAGGCGATCAGAACATCAGCGGAAACTACGAAATCAACTTATAAAAAAACAAAAATATGAAATTGAACAGTTACGTCGAAAGGTACGTGACTGTCAAAGGAAACTACGGCGCATCGGAAAACAGAAAATGACTCCAAACTCAAAAGTGGCCGATCTTTTACAGAATAATAGTAAAGAGAATGTAGATGAGGTGAAGAAAAAATTATTATTTAGTGAGGTGATCCAAAAACAACTCAAAGAAAATATAAATTTGACAACGAATGATAATGAAAAGAAGATATTGAAAAAAGTATTAAGTGGCAAAATTGTCAAGAAGTATAAAGTGTTGAACCAAATTAATATGAAACCTATAAGACAGTCATCTACTGCAAATAAAAGTTTGTTAGATATGACACGGAAGACAAGAAACGATAAAACGAATTCGAAGTTAGAGAAAATAGTCGCAGAGTTTTTTGAAGAAGATTGCAATAGTAGATTATGCCCAGGTAAAAAAGATAGCATTACAAGAGGTAAAATAAAAAAACAGAAGAGATTGTTACAGGATACCATTAAAAATCTACACACCAAGTTTATAAAAACAAAAAATATAAAGTTAAGTTACACACTGTTTTGCCGCCTACGACCTTTTTGGGTTGTAACCCCAAACATCCACCAAAGAGAAACTTGTTTATGTATAACTCATGCAAACACGGAGCTAACCTTAGCTTCCCTAAAACAGGCAAACATCATAGATTTTCCAAACTATCAGAGTATGCTTAATTATTTATGTTGCGACCGATACAATGAAAAATGTCTTATGCGAGAATGTCTTAACTGCAAAACACGTTCCATATGTTATCATGAGTTCGACAATTCTGTTTTGATCAAATACTCTTCATGGCAATGTATTGCAGAGGACATTTTAGATACTAAAACCAAGAAAAAACGCAGGGTTCGAAAATATAAAAAAATAACTTTAAACTGTGCTCCAAAAGACATTGTGATGAAACTTGAAAAAAACCTTGATATTTTTTTAAAGCATGAAGCAAATATAGTGCATCAATATCAAACCATTAAATGTCTAAAAGATAACTTAACTGAAAAAGATGCTGTGATTCATATGGACTTTTCCGAAAATTATAATACAAAATATTCTTCAGAAATTCAATCGTTCCATTTTGGTGGGTCACGTACGCAAATAAGTTTGCATACTGTGGTCTTATATACCACGGGAGAAACAAAATGTTTCGCCACAATATCAGAAAACCTAAACCATAATGTACCTGTAATCTGGGCTCATCTAAAACCTGTCATGGAACTCCTACCATCCTCAGTAGAAAACGTTCATTTTCTAAGCGATGGCCCTGTTACTCAGTACCGTAACAAAGATATGTTTTTTTACTTACTTTGTAAATTGACTGAAACCTATCCGAATATTTGTGATTTTACCTGGAACTATCATGAAGCTGGTCATGGTAAAGGAGCTCCAGATGGTATCGGAGGGACATGTAAACGAACCGCTGACAAAATTGTAGCTTTAGGAACTGACATTGCTACGATTGACGACTTTGCTACGGAATTAAATAAATATTGTCCCGGCATTCAAATTTTTGTGATACCCGAAGAAGAAATTGATTTTCAAAAGAAGATAATGGAAGATAACCGACCAAACATCAAACCTTTTACTGGTACACTAAAAGTACATCAAGTACGAGGAAACTATCTGAGCAATACGTTGTACATGAAGAGCCTCAGCTGCTTTTGTAGCAATTTTTGTACTCACTTCCACTTAGGCGACATTAAATACCCCCAAAATGAAAAAACCAAATTGGATGTTGATGCAGTATACACCGATTCTGAGGAAGATGTGCAAAACCAAATGGTTGCACAAACATCTACTCATCTGATTAATACTATGGACAATGCAGACACTGCTATGACTGTAAAGAACGGAGATTTTGTACTTGTGGAATACCATATTAATAATAAAAAATATAGATATGCTGGCGTATGTTCGTCAGATTTTGATAATGAAGAAGGAGAGATCAGGGTTACATTTTTAAAGATCTCCAATGAAGATGGTACTCTTTTTAGAATAAATGACAATGACATGTCTGATGTTAAATGGGAACAGATTTTGACCATATTACCAGTGCCAAATATACGTATGAAGGGTAACAGAGTATTCTACAAGTTTCCAAACCCAGTTGATGTATTTGAAAAATAATTTGTTGATTGATAAGTATATAAGTAAATAATATTTAGTTTCGTGGAAATGATTGATTCTGTTCTTTGCAAAAAATTAAAGTTTTCATTTATACTGTGCACTGATAATTTTTAAGTTTATTTTTTTAAATAGCCTCGAGACTGATAGGTGTATCATTAGATAATACTTTTGTTTTGTTTTGTGAAAGAAGTTTATATTTTTGTTTCATTTAGAATTTTTATTCAGATTAAAGCGCCTTAAACGTGGCTTTTAAGTTTTTGAACGTTTTATAATTAAAATCTATCAAACAGTATGTACTGTGATTTTCATCTCAGATGAGACTGATAAGCAGAAAATATTAATTCTGTTACGGGTAATTGAAACTTAAGCATCAACAAACCATTGATATTAAAAATAAGGTTGATTTAGAAACTGTGAAGACTGAATGTAACTTGTATATTAAAAAATATCCAAATACTATAATTTATATATGTTTTATTTAATATGTGTCCCCTTTCTTAGCTAATAATCAATGGCCTGTCACTTCCCTGCCTTAATTTGTCACTACTCTGCCAATAGTGTCACTCCCCTGGTAACTAATTTTCCTCTGGTGCTTATAAAATCCAAAAAAATGGAAAAATCTTCTGGCCCTCATCATTACAAATTTAAAAATAGTGTCAAATAAAGAAATTATCAATATTGAATGGAACAGATTACATTTCCTTCAGGGACACAAAAAAATCAAATACCGTATATTCACCCATTTAGCTATTAACTTATTGCACGTTTATCCCTGGCACTTTTCTCCTTATCTAGCCAGAAACCAAAATCTGAAACATACTTTTCTCATAATTTTCATGTAACATCTATATATCATTCCATTACCTATCGAAAATCCACCTAAATCCATGAAACATCTATCTAGCTACAAAATACATCTCCGAGACGTTCAGTAAACTACAATTCGGCACAGCTGTGACAACCCACTGTTGCACCCTGACTACTCAAACTCAAACACAAGGCATTTAATAAACCAATTACAGGCACTTTTGAATTGTCAAGGGGTCGCTCAAGATGAAACTAGTCACCCATTCCAAAGCGTAGTAGGTCCCTATGGAGAAGAACGAGCAAAAAACTCCACGGACACTCTTTTAAATCAAAAAAACTTTTTTACAAAAAAATACAACCGACTTCCAAAAACAACACTACAAAGTGAAAAATAACTTTAATTTCGGAAGTCGGTGTCTAGTTAAATGTATTTTCGTTTTTTGCCACCGACTTCCGAAATTAAAGTTATTTTTCACTTTGTAGTGTTGTTTTTGGAAGTCGGTTGTATTTTTTTGTAAAAAAGTTTTTATTTTTCACTTTTTAATTGTGTACCTACCCCACACAAATTCTTATACCACCATCTGCATAACAAACTAGAACATCATCCATATAAAAGTCGGGAAAAAATACGTATTATTGAAGCTAACTCAAAATCTACCGAAGCAAAGTTAATCAATTTTATATGGGACCAACTGTGATGTATACCCTCTCGAATCAAACAAAAAAAATCCAAATCGGTATAGCCATCTTCGAGTAATCGGGGAACATACAAAAAAAAAAAAGGTTCCGACGAATTGAGAACCTCCTCCTTTTTGAAGTCGGTTAAAAACATTGTTTACATAATTCATGTTGAAATTATACATGTGAGAACAATGTAGAAAGACGTGCAAGTTAAAAGCGTCCGTAATAAAAAGATAAAAACTAAAAACACTAAATTAATATACCTACACTAATGCCAGGCGCACTCCGCATTTTAGGTATGAAGCTACAAGTACGCGGCAGGTTCGACTTGTCGATAGATTTCAGTGTGGGCTGCCGCGCACCACCCGGCTCGCACGTTAGTTCTATACTCGCTCACGCGCCACGTCGACAACCCTAACGAGTCAAAAAATATAAGAGCTACGCGACAGACAGATAGGCTATACTTCTAGGTGTATATAACTGTTAGTAATTAACAATGTGCGACCTGAATTACACTTTATTGTGTGGTAGCAAGAGTCGCAATTTGTTTAAATAATTTTACGGAGAGAATCTTCTGTACTTGTACTATTATGTATTCTGTGGTAATATTAATAAATGTCTACTGTGCCCGTGTACTCCGAAGCACCACTTGTGGCTATGAGTATTGATACAGAGGAAATGGATTCTCTCAAGCACGCAGCTACTGATGTTGTTTTTATTTACTTCTGTTGTAAGTACTGGTTGCTAGTTCGATAAATCAAATAGTGTCGTTGTTTATTTTTACCCGACTACGGCGAAGCAAAAAGGAGGGTTATGATTTTGACCGGTATGTATGTATGTATGTTCATCTGTTCCCTCATAACTTCTAAACTGCTTATCATAATTTGACAAATGAGGTATCGTTAGAAGCGTCTTGGCCGTCCGCTGGTTACAGGCTATATGATGTTACATAAAATTGAATATGGCGCCCTCTAGAGTACACAAAGTCATGAACTAAAAAAAAAAATATTTAATTATGCCGTGTGGGTTTCAAATGAAACAGCTTAATTAGCACATTTCAAATAATATATATTGTTAGCTATTGCTCGAGGCTTTGCTTGCATGCTCCCGATAATTGGGAATACTTTCTAAAATCACACCTCAGATGTGAGCCAAACATAAATTTTCTCTCCAAACCAACCCAAAATACATATAAATATAATAATTATTCTTCTTTAAAAATGTAAAGTGGCTCTGCAAATACTTTATCACGAAATTATAACCCCAAAATAACTTAAATAAAAAGTAAGTTTAAAAACTAAAACCCGACTATTGAAAAATCACGCTCTAAAAAGTATGAAACAAGAAAATATTATCATCTGAAATTAGAAAAAGACAGACAAATTAAAAATCCGGAGTCACACGTCAAGTTAGGGCTTGAATCAAACAGATTACGTGTGACTCCGGATTTTTAATTTGTCTGTTCAGATGAGAATATTTTCTTGTTTCATACTTTTTAGAGTGTGATTTTTCAGTAATCGGATTTTAGTTTTTAAACTTACTTTTTTTCCATGTAAGTACCTAAGCAGGTCTCTTTTTCGCGAATGTGATGTTTGTCATTAATCTTTTTGTAGATATCGTGTCTTCATGTTATTTAGTAACATTCGGTTGTTAAGTCATTTAGTTAGACGTGCTTCTTCATTGATTTCCGACTCTCAAACGATGTTTACTTAGGGGGGATCAACAATACGAGGTATTCCTCAAAGCGCTCCTGTTCTTAAGCGCAACCATCTAAACCATAGAAATATAAAAAACAGGAGAAGTGGCATGGGGGCGTGTTTGTGTCCACGCGTTATGCGCACGCTGTGCCTTTACTCGCCAAATGGCCGTCTCCGCGAACTAGTACGCTTTCGACCGTGGTCACGATAAATTATAAAAATGCCGTGTTCTTCAGTGGTTTCCTGCAAAAACCGAAGTGATATTAAAAACTTCGTATCTCACGGAATCACTTACCATATGTAATTAAAAGTATTTTACTGTATTTATCTTTAAAATCATAAAAAAACAACAAATCGTAAAATATTTCTTGCTTTTACTACGTTATTTTTGTTTTCAAATATCGCAGCGGCTGTACTATTTTTGCAGCAAATACATTGCTCCTTAACCACTACCTTAAGTATGTCGCTAAGCGACTGGACAAGCAATGTAAAAATAACAAAACGATACTTTATTTACGCGGAGCGTCGCATAGTACAGCCGCTGTGTCTTGCGGCGAGATAGTGATGAGGTTAAGATCCACTAAAGTAGGCTATCGATAATAATGTCGATTGCCCAGCGAATATTATATTGCTATTATAGTTTATTTTTCAATTTGTCAACCGTTTTAGCCCGGTTGGAACACTTGAAAAGATGACGTTTAAGTACGGTTGGAAAACCTTTGAGAATGTAAAATAATCTTTTTTACTGTTTTTGATTATTTTACCTAGTTGAGAAATGCATAACCAACGGTCGTAAAGTAAGTTTATTAATGTTTAGGTGGAGTGTTTTAGGGTTTAAATTATCGCATCTTCGTGCTATTTCCTTACTTTTTTTTGGTTTTGGTATTTTACTTCCGCTAAAGTCTTTAACTATGCACCACAAGATTTTAATGCGTTGTAGTAATCGGTATGGTTCAGATAAAATATTAGATTTTTGCTTAAAATAAGTCAACATATTCATGCTATTTATTTGTTATGCATGAGTATGGCATGTGTTTGTTTTCATATATTTAACTATTTCTTAACTAAGGGTTTTTTTTAATAACAAAAGCCTATTCGCCTGTTGCCTGCTACCTGCTTACTCATCGTGAGGTTAAGAAGTATAGACCGCGCGGAACTAGTTGATCGCGCCTTAGGTATGTGAGCGGTGGGATGGAGGAGCGGGGGCGCATTACTCAGTACGTGCGTTGCGAACCGCCGCCTCACCCCTGTCTCAGCGGCCAACTAGTTCCTATAGACTATATAGACTATAGCTTAAGATACTTATTATGTAAATGATAAATAAGTTCATAAAGTACCTTTTTAGCTTCCCAAAAGATACAAATACAAAAAAATAATGGATTGATGCCACAGGAAGGCCACCTAACTGGTTCCCAACAAAATGTAGCACCATATGCTCAATTCACTTTAAGGCAGAAATGTTCCAGCCTCTAAAGAAAACTCGCAGGCTTTTTGAATGGGCAATCCCAAAATTAAGAGTACGTCAAGTACTGAACAAATACCTCCACTTTACAGGTCAGTGAGTAAACACATCATAACAGGGTTCAACAATTCCTATGGTTTCACAGCCTAAACCAACTTAACCGGATTGTTTTAATTTATTGATTCGTGTTTTTTTTTTTAATATACATTTTTTTTTAATTTAAAATATATAATACTTTCTGGACATATCATTTTTTATTTTATTTTCAGGACCCCAAATTTTTCTTGTACAGTAATAAATGGAAGTATCGATAACTTTCCGATTTAGTCAATCACTAGCGTATATGTAAAATAAATTGCTTTTTGCACAACACAATAATAGCGCCAGATGTTTTTGTGTGAGTAAGTTGTACGGTGCATGGTAAATGCACGCTGTGTGTGACGGGTTAAGGTTTATAATTGATTGTGTAGTATGTTCTGATTTATGAATTGCAAGTGTGTGCGCGACTTTGTATCTATTGCTTTTAGTGAACTACATGTGTAGTAGTGGCGCGGTGGTGGGGCCAACCTAGCGACATCGGGTTCTGATACATTTTCAACTACCGGGCATATCTCCTTCTTTCATATATCTATGATCTAAACGCAACTAAATTGTTCCTAAATAAATTATTCCTCAAAGCGCAACCATCTAAGCGCAACTAAATATTTCCTCAAAGCGCAACCATGATGAAATATAGAGAGGGGCATTATGGATTCATTAATGATATCGATAGACAGTTTTAAGTCAACTATACTAATTGTTCGCTGAAGTTAGAATTGACCTCAAATCTAGGGATTTCATGAAATCATGAGGTTTGAGGTCAATTCTAACTTATGGAGTTGTATTGCTGATTCTAATTATTATAATTCTGTAAAGCCATGTTAGTTACAGCCACGAATCATATTTTAATCAACATACAACCTGACATTGACCTGAAAATTGCGAAAAACGTAAGAAAATTTGAATTTTGCTGGCTACCTTGGCGCATCCTCCTGAAGGCGCTAACCCGAGCAGAACCTTGCGATAGTGCTTCATTTCATAAGCTATTAACTCGTTAATTTAAGAGAAATAAACTACTTACATCTAAAAGCACATTATTAATATTCAATATCCTATCATAACATTGCACGTTCTTATATTTTGTTTTTATGAATTATAAATAAATGTGTGTGACTTAAAATTGAGTTGAGTTTCAGAATTCAGCCGTTAGACTATTAAAATAGCTAGGCCATTTCTAACCCGCAGGGCTATCGTGGCCCCTTACTCGATCACGTTCTAACTTTTAGAACCTGTTACTCTATTGGGCTCCTCAAATGATATAAATTACACTTTATGGCTCTAAATAACAATGTAAACCATGATGTATTAGACCCGCTGCTGTGGACTAGATAACTTTATAAATCGCACGAAAGTCACGCAAAGTCGCGTAATATTTCAGCTCTTATTCGAATAAATAATGCCTGCTGATTCATAAAAATGTTCTTTAATTGTAATATATTATATTACTCGACAGCCTCGTTAAAATTAAAAAGCATGCAAATAAAATAAAAAATATTTCAATGGCAGAAAATTAAATCCCAAAAAGAAGAAGAGCAATTACCTAGGTCCAAATTATATTTCTGTTAAATAAAAATTTTATTCTTAAAAAACTTGCTTGCTTAAATTACATCGTAACAAATAGATTGCTCCTTTGCTTAAAAAATAATTTCGTTCCATATTTACTTACAGTTCATTTAATTTAATTCCAATCTTCTATAACGCCACCAAATAAAAAAAAGTTAGAATCCAAGATTCATGACTCGTAACGCCATCTTTCAAGCCTATTTTAGCGAGAAGTCAATTCAAAAGTTTGGACCTTAACTTGTTCGGGCACTGAGGAGCTCGTGGCTAAGTAATAACAGCCGCACGGGTCGATCCATCAGGTTAAGCTACGCTTGCCGGGGTTGGTCCGTGGATGGATGACCATCTTTACATATCGAGACTCCTCCGTGCCTCGGAAAGCACGTTAAGCCGTTGGTCCCGGCTGTCATTCGTGGATCTTTGACAGTCGTTACGGGTCGTCAGAAGCCCGAAAGTCTGACAATCAGTCTTACCAAGGGATATCGTATTACCCAGTTAATGGGTTCTGGAGGTCAGATAGGCAGTCGCTCCATGTAAAATAATGGTATTCAGCTGCATCCGGTTAGACTGGAAGCCGACCCCAACATAGTTGGGAAAAGGCTAGGCAGATTGATTGACACTTGTTCGGGCACTTTCGATTCGGCAGTGTTGAACAACAAGCCGACTCGAAGTAATTACTACACTATTCGGCTTCCATTCGGTTCGTGCCAATCAGCAAACTATATTCGGCGTCTACCCTCGCTGAATCGTGTTCAGGTCAGTTCGGCATATTAAGTCCTCGTTCCCGTTCGCACGGGCGATTTTTTCTCGCGTACTTGATTTTCAACGTACTACTTAGCGCCGAGAGATTAAATTAAACAGTGTTTTTTTGACACGCTGGAATGCACTCTGTTGGATTCTCAATGCTCGACTCAACACCGAGAGTTGAAAATCCAGTGCACCATAAAAAATGGTCCGTGCGAACGAGGTAAATAATGTAAAAGTTGATGTATTAGACCCGCTGTGGACCACACATCTTTATAAATCGACCGAAAGCCACGCAATGTCGCGTAATATTCGCAATAAAAATAATTATAATAAGTATTCTTATATAAATCATAATAATTATAATATTTTTATTACACATTAATAATTCGCTAATTCGAGCTAAGCTACGTGGCGAGCCTTTTCTCGAACATACATATATCCAATATTCCATTTTGCCGCCCGACTGTGCTGAAACATTCCGAACCGAACAAATGTGTAGCACCCCTAACATATCTTAAATTTTGCTCCCTCAATTCTAAATTAAGTCAAGTTTTTTGGACAAGAAAGAAAGGGGTACCTGAGAACATTTGAGAGAACGGTGACACCAGTATCGGTACTTAAGCACGTCGTGTTAAGGACCCTTGAGGTTTTTTGAGGGAGAGGAATACGACAGACTAGCTGGCGCCAAGTTTGCATGCCAGAAAATTTTAAGGCACTTGAAATTTATTAACACATTTTTTCTGCAAGTTATGTGTTGTTTTTCTACCCGTCTTTAAGCTCGTAAGTACCATAGCATAATCAGCCAATTTTTTCATTGCCACAAGGACACAGGCCTCCTCTCTTCGAGAGGGTCAATCAAATCTGCCTAGCCTTTTCCCAACTATGTTGGCTTCCAGTCTAACCGAATGCAGCTGAATACCAGTATTTTACATGGAGCGACTGCCTATCTGAGCTCCACAACCCAGTAACTGGGTAATACGATACCCCTTGGTAAGACTGGTTGTTAGACTTTCGGGCTTCTGACGACCCGTAACGACTGTCAAAGATCCACGAATGATAGCCGGGACCAACGGCTTAACGTGCTTTCCGAGGCACGGAGGAGTCTCGGTATGTAATGATGGTCACCCATCCACGGACTAACTCCGTCAAGCGTAGCTTAACCTGATGGATCGACCCATGCGGCTGTTATTACTTAGCCACGAGGTCCTCGGTCACGCGGGTCCAGTGCGGGTTGGTAGATCATGTCGTCGAATTTTTGGTTCTAAGACATGCCATTATCACTGGACCATCACTGCTCTTCCGTAAGTTCCAACTTGGTAATAAATTCCGTATTAGGAAAGTAGTCAAAGCAAAACAAGTTATCGGTTACTACAATTTCAAATCCAACACGTGTCTTTGTTAAGTTACTTCATGTTAATCAACTTTCCACCATCAACTCGTGAAAAGCTATTACATAACCAGTGTGACTAAGGAGAATTAATGTAAGCGATCAATGGCGTTTCGCTTGGGCACAGTTTCTCAATATATTTTCTTAGTTTACAATAAGGTACAATAGTATCGAGTTTCTTGTTATGCACCGTAATCGATTATTTCAAATCGTTCTCTTGTTACAACATGTTATTTCAACATACATCTCCATTTCCTCAATATTTTCTTTTGGACGAGTTGTTACTGGTAGATGTAACTCCAAATTGGAGCTTTGCCCAATTAAAATTCAAAATTCAAAATATCTTTATTGTGGGCATATGTTAGTTAAGGTCTTAACAGTAAATTAAAGTTTCAATATGTCCTGCCTAATAGGCATACAATAATTAAGTATTGGCATTAAATTTAAAATTATTTTACATGTCAAATTTAGTTATTATAAATATCAAAATACAATTAAATTAATACATGGTCAACAATAAAATCAATAATTTAAGAAATCCTGGATCGTGTAGTATGCTTTATCAATTTTTCGTAATTTATTTTTAAATACTGGAAGTTCCTTAATGCTGAGAATGTCAATAGGTATTTTGTTGTATATTTTTGATGCAATGCCAAAGAAGCTTTTGTTAAATAGAGCCGTTTTATGTGGTACATTAGAAAGTTTTAACGTGTGTCTTTTCGACTTAAGTTTATCAAATAGATTCTCATTTGTTTTTATAAATACGGCTACTTCATAAATGTAAATTGCAGGAAAGGTCAATATTTTAAATTCTTTGAAGTATGGTTCATATGAGTCAGGGACACGGATACCAGCAATCGCACGTACACATCTTTTTTGCGCTTTAAACACTAAATCCCTATTAGTGGCATTGCCCCAATATATGACTGCATATCTCAGTGTCGACGAAACGTAAGCATGGTATGCGGTCAAAAGAACTGATTGATCAACAGTTTTGGATAATTTATACAAAGCATATGAGTACTGATTAAGTTTATTGCATATTGTGTCAAAGTGTGTTTGCCAAGTCAAATCGTAATCTATCCAAAGCCCTAGAAATTTAACGCAGCTGACTTGTTCAATTTTCGTCCCATTGTAATGAATATTAATGTTGTTATTTTTATGGTTACGCCCGAAATTGACTAATTTAGTTTTTTCTAAATTGATAATTAAGTTATTATCCGTCAGCCAGTTAATTATATTGCAAAGAGTGGAATTTATATCATATTCAAAAGTATCAGTATTTTTACCTGTAAATATGGCTGTGCTGTCATCAGCAAAAAGGACCATGGGATACTGTGAAACTTTAGGCAGATCATTTATGTAGATGAGAAATAGCGGTGGACCTAACACACTACCTTGTGGCACTCCATATAGTACTTTTTTGGGCATGGATGTATGGTTTTGTTCGGTATTATTTAAAAGATTAATATTATTTATTTCTACTACCTGATATCTATCATTTATATAAGATTCTAGAAGTTTATGAACGTTACCCCTTATTCCATAACTGTACAATTTATTTAAAAGTGTTCCATGGTGCACATAGTCGATAAAATTGATGGGTCTTCCCTTTCTGTGTTCCTAAATCCATTGATCCGAAGGTCAGCTTTAGTTACATATAACCTAGAATGGCACAGGATTTGTTTTTAACCGACTTCAAAAATGGAGCTTCTGTATTCGATTTGTATGTGTGTATGTTTGTTTGTCCGCGATTGTCTCAAAAACTAATGAACCAATTTTGATGATTCTTTCACTATCGTGATCTACATACTTTCAGAAAGGTTTTAGTATATAATACACTGTAATTATTCTTATGTACGAAGTTATATGCATAAATGTACTGTGTCTCCGACATTTCTAAGCCGATTTTGATGATTCTTCTTTTCGTTCGTCTTGTAATTGTATATTCAACTAAAAATGGAAAAATACATTTACTTAAAAAAAGTAAAAAACCGACTTCAACAGCTTCTGAAGTCGGTGTCTTTAATTCTTCAATACACTTTAGCTTGACACCGACTTCAGAAGCTGTTAAGTTGTATGAAAGTTATTTTATTCGTTTTTGGTTTTGACGTCGGTTTTTACTTTTTTTAAAGTAAATTTTTAGAGTTTCAATTCGAAAATGACACTGTCATTGTAATTTAATCTCTATGAAATGATTAATCAAGTTCTACAAAGAAATGATTACAGTTTGTCGGTGTTTACTCGAGTTCATTGATGACCTAATACTTTATGGATGAATTCACATGTTTCATATATCACTAGGAACGATAGCAGTAAACAATGCAAGTGTCGTAACAAAGGAGACGAAGAAAAATACGATTCTTCTTCCAGTTCTTATCAATACAAGTAATGTATTGTAGAACACCGATAGTGCTCTTGATCTAAAAACCTTGAAAATGGTAAGTAAACAGAAATATCCGATTTTATACTGGGGAAAGGAAAACATGAACAAGATAAGGCGTAATAAATCGTTGAGTTTTATACGCTACACGTACAGAAAGACAACATTTATTAAGTAAGTATATCCTTAGTTAGTGCTGACAAGGGAGTAAGTTATCGGCGAAACGTCGGACTAGATATTCTTTTGTACTATCTGCGCAAGTGATGTGAGAATAGCTCATATAATACTGAAAATATGAATAGGTCAGAAAGATTGGAAGCAGGGCTGTTCACTCAAGACGCGCTGGACGAACTTAGGTCATCATCTCTCGTTGAGGTGAACCCCATATGTACCTATATGATTAATATGTAACTTCTGCCCGCGACTTAGTCTACTTGAAATTTCTTGTCATCTTCTTAGTGTCACGATAGCAATCCTATACCTAGAGTGAGCCCAGAATTTGGCTACGAATTCAGAAATTCTTTCCAATGTCTACCGCAAAACTCACTGCGACATTCTTTGCGTCCATCGAAATGAAACCCAAAACCCCACATCCCTGCATTGGGTCGCGGGTAGTTCGAAAGAGATACCGTGGCCCTGGCACGGGCAACTGAAGGAACACGGGTGGGTTTTAGACAGTAAAACTCTGACACGCCCTCCCGCTCCGCCCAGAGCGGGAGAAGTCATTTGATGATTTCCCATCCACAAAAAAAAAAAAAAAAAGGCTTATCGCCGAGATTTGTCACCCGAAGCACGGTAACGCAATGTTTGCTGCTCCCGGGTGTAAGCATACTATCCACCAAGTGCATAAACGAGAAATACCTTCTCTTACAAACAATTTTACCCCTTCATAACATTAGTATAAATTGCCTGGCCTTAGTGCCAGAACATGTACCTACAGACATTTCATATAGGTCAATCAATCTGCCTAACCTTTTCCCAACTATGTTGGGGTCGGCTTCCAGTCTAACCGGATGCAGCTGAATACCATTATTTTACATGGAGCGACTGCCTATCTGACCGCCACAACCCATTAACTGGGTAATACGATACCCCTTGGTAAGACAAATTGTCAGACTTTCGGGCTTCTGACGACCCGAAACGACTGTCAAAGATCCACGAATGACAGCCGGGACCAACGACTTAACGTGCTTTCCGAGGCACGGAGGAGTCTCGGTATGTAAAGATGGTCACCCATCCACGGACCAACCCCGGCAAGCGTAGCTTAACCTGATGGATCGACCCGTGCGGTTGTTATTACTTAGCCACGAGCTCCTCACATTTCATATAGGTCATGCTTTGATATTAATTTATGGAAATCGTCTGCTACTAACCCTGCATTCCAGTATCATAGTACCAATTAATAAAACAGAACTGAACAACGTCCCACGTTGATCAAGTTCAATTTCTGTATTGATTACTGAACGAAGCTCATGAGATGAGCTTGTTAACCTATTAATTATCGTAACTGCGCCATCGAAAGCCAATTTACGAAATATATCGATATTCCGACTCCAATGAGAGCTGAATTGAAAGCTAACTGCTGATTAAAGATTGTGCCTTTCCGATGATTACACGATATAGATTTTTATTACCCGACTACGGTAAAACCAAAAGGAAGGGTTATGATTTTAGCAGTCAATGTACATACATTGACTGCTAAAATCATAACCCTTCCTTTTTTGGAACACACGTAAATACATACTTATATACTTACATAAGTATATAAGTATGTATTTACGTGTGTTCCACCGTAGCTCCTGATTACTGAAGCGATTATAATGAATGAGATATCAATAGATTTGTAATAATGGTCCGGGTGACATAGGCTTTAAAAAATCTCCCTAAATTTAATATGGTGGACTTTACACGTAAATTTCTGACCACGAAAAAAATTAAATTGAGATAATAATGACATATATGTTTGGTGTCAAAAGAAAGGTCTTGGCTAGGCTAGCACATTACAAATATGTGTATATGTCATATTGTTTAAGTAATTAAATGTTTAAATTGTTAAAAATAAGTAAAAGTGCAGGTAAATTGATTAATTTAATTGGTTACAGACCGACCGCGGCGAGTGTGATTTTTCAGTAGTCTGGTTTTAGTTTTTGAACTTACTTTGTATTACTTTTCTATCGTTATCACTGATAGAATGTAATTTTGTCTAGGCCATCTGGCCTCTCACGTGACAACGTGACTGATAAGACTGACTTATATTCCATTTGCAATAAGATTAGACATTTCAACAAACCTTTTTTACAGTCCGTTCAACCGATTTTGGCTTTTATTACGTTGGTGGCATGACAAATGGCAGTTGCAGTAAACAGTTGGTATTGTAACCACTTTTTTGCCTATATTGCCATCCTTAAGCCTACGGAATAGAAGTCAAAATCGGTTGAACGGACTGTAAAAAAGGTTTGTTTAAATGTCTAATCTAACGCATTTCTTTCTTTTGTGCAGTTCTTTGTTTTTATTACTCTGGAAGTTTGGTATGCCAATTTTCAGCACAGTACGTGCCTCACAAGGTTGCAGCAATACAATATTGTAATGTTGTACTGCATTGCTAGCCTGCCCCAATATCGTCGTAGTATGTCGTATGTGGTTTCATGCGGCATCCTTTATTGCAGTATGCAGGTGCAACGCCAGGTCCACAAGCTTTCACCTTTGTAAGGTATTTCTAGCTTAAAATATTGCGTGCTCTGTAGTTTCACGGTAGGGGGAACTGAGAGGATTTACTGAGGTTTCAACTGGGAATAAAAGCAAATTAATACTAGGCTTGGATGTGGCTGTATGTGGCAAAGCCCTCTTCTCATACAGTCAAGGATTTTTTTACGAATATTTAAAGATATGTTTTATTACTATTAGAATCAGCAATACAACTTCATAAGTTAGAATTGACCTCAAATCTAGCGATTTCATGAAATCATGAGGTTTGAGGTCAATTCTAACCATTCACTCAAAACTTTCCTGACGACATTTTCCTTATTCCTCCGCATCGCATCAACTTGTATTATCAAATAACCAATCAATCTGCCTAGCCTTTTCCCAACTACGTTGGGGTTGGCTTCCAGTCTAACCGGATGTAGCTGAATACCAGTATTTTACATGAAGCGACTGCCTATCTGACCTCCACAACCCAGTAATTGGGTAATACGATACCCCTTGGTAAGACTGGTTGTCAGACTTTCGGGTTTCTGACGACCCGTAACGACTGTCAAAGATCCACGAATGACAGCCGGGACCAACGGCTTAACGTGCTTTCCGAGGCACGGAGGAGTCTCGGTATGTAAAGATGGTCACCCATCCACGGACAACCCCGGCAAGCGTAGCTTAACCTGATAGATCGACCCGTGCGGCTGTTATTACTTAGCCACAAGCTCCTCCATTTATTAGTATTATCAAATAACCATGGGCCTCTAAATTGCCGCCACGGTGAATGAGTCATTGATAATTGACATAATAACAACGCTTGACAGACGGATGGACATACGCATTAGGTTCTTATCAAAGAATCGTTAGGTTCTCCCTACCGCGTCAAAAGATGGTCGCGTTTCTGTTTCTGTTTGACACCTCTGAGACACACAATGACTCAGTGATTTGAATTGATTGTCATGGAAACGCGATTATTGTTAAGTGAGCTCACTCTTGTCAGTACTTTTACGCACGGTATCGTCAAATCTAACGATTTAAATCTTTGCAGA
Organism: Cosmia pyralina; assembly: GCA_946251885.1. Classification (NCBI taxonomy): domain Eukaryota; kingdom Metazoa; phylum Arthropoda; class Insecta; order Lepidoptera; family Noctuidae; genus Cosmia; species Cosmia pyralina. The sequence continues at coordinate 6,843,854 of OX276342.1, forward strand.
CAATCACTACCCTTCAGTTAATACTTTATTTCATACGACACCGACGAATGGGGAATAGAATCTTTTTTGCGAGGGATCATCCGGTATCATCGTAGGACTGACCTCTAACAAAGAGACTTTTTTATCCTTAAACCGTTTGACCCTAATGGTTATGAAATATTCGAGAACATTGACGAAACTTCTCTATAAAAGCAGTATTATTTTTCTAATAACTTCAGTTCTGTTGGATGCAGTATATCCTTCATTTAAGGAGCACCTAGTCGGCGGCGGCGGCTCGAACTCGTTGGTGGTATGGCTAATATGCATTATATTTAGTTCCTTTATTTATTCATTTAGTTTTATTTATTTAGTATTTATATATATATATATATATATATATAGTTTTTATGTATTTAGTGTAATAGATGATGATTTATAGAGGACAGGAGCTCGTGGCTAAGTAATAACAGCCGCACGGGTCGATCCACCAGGTTAGGCTACGCTTGCCAGGGTTGTTCAGTGGATGGGTGACCATCTTTACGTACCGAGACTCCTCCGTGCCTTGGAAAGCACGTTAAGCCGTTGGTCCCGGCTATCATTGGTGGATCTTTGACAGTCGTTACGGGTCGTAAGAATCCCGAAAGTCTGACAACCAGTCTTACCAAGGGGTATCGTATTATCCAATTCCTGGGTTGTGGAGGTCTGATAGGCAGTCGCTCCATGTAAAATACTGATATTCAGCTGCATCCGGTTAGACTGGAAGCCGATCTCAACATAGTTGGGAAGCGTCTAACATTGTATGAACAGACCTTTTGGGCGTTTAGATATTATGACAAAAATACTGGATGTATTTATTTTGAGTAAATTATCTGTCCCTGTACTGTACGCGGTAACAATTTTACAATTTTCATACTCCGGGAGCTATTTATTGATGCCCAAAGATGCATTTAAGTTAGTGTTGAAATATGGAAGTTTCACGCTCATAACTTCCAAGCCAATATCATTTATCTGATTCTGCTTCCATACAGGGCTAGGTTGCCTACGAGGCTACGAGGCTACTAGGCTACGAGACAAATTGAAATAATTTTTAGTTTTGAACGTACACCGTCAAACAGAGTAATCACCAAACTACGTTTGTATGGAAGAATGAGCGACTAGCGAGCCCTTAAGTAGTCAATATACTTGTGTAGAAAAAACATCACATCTCTCAAGAAGAAAACACACTTGGTTTACGTCTTTTACTAAAGTAGTGAGTTGCTCCAGCATCTTTATACTTAGTTTCCAACCATTTTCCCAGTTTTCCGCGGCCAGATTAGCAAGGAAATAAATAACAATTTAACCGAAAATTTAGACAGGAGCTAAGAGATATTCCATTCTTTAAAATTCTTAGAATAGAAATACTTAGTTGAATGTATGGCTCGACTGCACCGTACACCGCATTTTGCTGGAATTTTAGCTAAACAACATAATGCAGTACTTACCTGCTTATAAACAAACGTACCGACTTTTTTACCGTTTTATGGTAGGTACCACAAGTATAGCCATCTGGCTAAATTGAAGATCACCGTTATCATCTCGCCCCACTGACAATTTTTTTTTTTAACAAATTCTAATAGGTCCGTTTGAGCGAGCGAGCGTTTTGGAGCTAAATAAATAGGATCAATCATCTCAGTGTACTGCTGGACATAGGTCTCTCCCAGCCAGATTTTCTAGGTCGTCTGTCCATCTAGCTGAGGGCGTTCTAAGCTTGCCGATTCGCTGTCTCCACTCCAAGACCCGTCTGCTCCAACGGTCAGGTCATCGTTCCTTCAAAAAACATGGCCAGCCCACTGCCATTTCAACATGCTTACTCTGCAAGCAATAATCATGATCATTGAATTTAATTACTTGTGTCATGAATCTTGTTTTTTTACGAAGTTACAACACAACTAAGATCCTTGTCGAAGATCACGTAACTTTTCAACCAAGCTCCTTAATATCCTGCTTATTGTGTGGTAAACCATCAAAACGCTCCCTAATGCATATTAATTATGTTTTTAATCAAAGACGAGTTCGGATGTTGACTTTACATTCCAAGTTGAGTTTATATCTGTTACTAAGGGAAGGAACCCCATCGCTTCTTGTGGTTCCGTGAGGGATATATATGTGCTTATGTATGTTACAATAACTCTCTTGCTTAACTTGCTATTAAGGGGGATGCACTCAGGTAGCCCGCGAAATTCAATTTTCTTACGTTTTTTTGCAATTTGCAGGTCAGTGTCAGGTTAAAATATGATTCCCGGCCGTAACTAATATGGCTTTAGAGAATAATAATCATTAGAATCAGCAATACAACCCCTTAAGTTAGAATTGACCTCAAATCTCATGATTTTGACTTAGAGAGTTGTATTGATGATTTTTATGAGTATAATTCTATAAATAAATATTTGATACGGCCGCGAATCATATATTTATATCAACATACAACCTAATACTGACTTGCAAATTGAAAAAACGTAAGAAATTTTGAATTTCGCGGGCTACCTTGGCGGTTTCGCCATATGGCTATATTTGAGTTACGATTTGTGTTGTATTGTAGATGTTACTACCAGGGCCCCAATTCTGTATGATTCCCCGCATAATATCTTACCACGAGCAAACTACGTCACTATCGTATCTTGTCATCATACCGTACCCATCACAGAGTACATTTTTTATACAGAATGAATTTTTCAAGTGGGCGTGGATGACCAAATTCGGAATATTGTAATGCTGAATGCAGTACAATCCTTGAGACGTTGAATCCAGCTATGTATTAAAAACAATGATCATAATTTTGAACAATTAAAATTAATCAGTTAAGGTTTAATAGGTAGGTAACCTAATAAAAATAAAAAAAGTATTTTGTAAAAATGATGTCTTTCCTTTAGTTCGCCGTCATTACTTCCCAGAATTCGATCCTTATCCTATAATCCTTATCCTCGAACAACACTATCGAATGGTGTAATAATACAGTGTGTGTGTTTTTTTTAAATCAACGGATTCAATTCCTGGCTAGAAATATTTAATATTCAAAAATCCAATAATGCAGTTTTAGTTTCCATCAAAATCGAGCCCCAGACTCCTTTGATTACTTTCGCTATTCCTCATAGTTTCGGATTTGGCCATTTGGCCCACTTGAAAAAATCGGCCTGTACCTATAGGCAGTTTCGTTAATTGTGTCATAGAGAATACGTTATTAGCAGATGTCATGATTAGCTCAAGGAATTGGCGTGGATTCGAAATAAGGAATTGTTAAGTGGTCATAGTGAATTAGGTCCCTGATGGTAAATTGAACTGGCCATGTTTAGATTCTGGATGGGAACTATCTGCCCGATTACCTGAGGTGGTATAGCAAATCCTGAGGTGGTGGGCTACTAGATTGAGCTCCTCAAGTTCTGAGTTGAGCTGCACGATACTAACAAATGCGTGCACTGACTGGACAGGTCCACTCAATCTGTGTGGTTCTTCCCTCAAAATACTATTTTAGACACTAATTTGCATGGTCCTCATATGGCCTGACCAAGAGAGATTGTGATCTCGGAGTTTTTTTCCGACTTTCTTATCAGTTTTTAAACCAATTTACAGAAATAAATATCATTTAGGTATCATTTACTAGAAAGTTCTTTTAATAAAAAAGCACGATTTCCAATCTAGCTTATTTAAGTACAAGTTTTGGCAATTTGGTCGAATTTTCTTATTTGAAGACCTTGTGTGTTCCCGAAATGTGTCTTAAAGTTCTATGTGATCAGCCAGTATCAATGGATGGTATGCAGGCTCTATCAAGTTGCTACACCCAACCAAGTGCATAATTTTTTTTTTTTTTTTTTTTTTTTTTTTTTTTTTTTTTTTTTGGACATATCACACACAACACCATCTAGCCCCAAGCTAAGCAACCTAATGCTTGTGTTATGGTAACGAGATGGCTGATAAACTACTTATATACATTTTTTTTTTTTTTGTAAATACATACATATTATAGATAGAAAAACACCCAGACTCGGAACAAATACTTGTAGGTCGTACAAATATTTGTTCCGTGCGGGAATCGAACCCGCGACATGCTGCGCAGCAGTCAATCGCTCAACCACTGCGCCAACCGTGTCGTCAATTTGGTTTTAAACCTTCAAAGATTCAACCGAACGAAGTGATGAAGTACTAAGGAGCGCTGGAACTGTCCCATATTCATATACTCAAAGCCAACCAAAAGCTCTTTGTATTCTACAACTAACAATGCATGATATTATTACATCTATTATTAAGTCATATGACATCCGTTTCGGATGCAAGTAGAGCCGAATTAGCTTCAGTGCCAATTTGGCACTACAATAACACTAGCGTCGCTAAGGATGGAGGTTATCTTAGTATCTGGGACGTAAGCTGACTATATATTAATTGGTTCTTGGATTGCCAACTGGCAGAATCGTCATTATGTGGACTGCTTATAAATGGACAAGGATTGGTAGGATGGTTCTTCGGTCTGAGAGTCAAATGGTTCCGCAAAAGACCATCTCAGAGATTACCCTGCATGGTATTCATATAGCCTGACCACGATTATGTCTGGACTGACCCCTTGGGTTCCGCTTGATTACCGCATAGACTCATAAGAAAAAGCTCTCGATCATTCTTCTTCAAAGTAGTCAGTTAGGAATACCGAACTCATCTAGTTTTAAAAACACGGTCAATTTAATTTTGACGTGTAATATTGTTTTTTTTAACCAATTAAATGAATATCCTTATCATCTATTTCTTTATGTTTACAAGTGAGGTGTTTATTTGGATTCAATCACAAGGAAAACCATTAGCAATTAATAATTAAATTCTAAAATAGGTAATTAATTTGGTTCATAACTGAATTTTATTGAATGAGTCACTAGCCCTTCGTGACTCAAAACTATACATTACTCCATTTTTGTGTTATATTAGACAATTAACGACGTCAATCAATTGTATGATGAATTGATCATGGATAAACTCAATTTACAGAAATAAATATCATCATCATTTATCATCTAAGATTTCTTTCTGCTTGTGAAGTGAAGTGAAGTGTTTATTTTATCCAATTTAAAGAAATAAATGTCGTCACCATTGATCATCAATTTTTATCTGTTTACAAGTGAGATGATGAGAACACACACTAATTTTGTATGTTTGTTACTTCTTCACGCTCAAAACGCTGGATCGATTTGGACGAAATTTAGTATGTAGATAGCTTATACCCTGGATTAACACATCTAAGGCTACTTTTTAACCCGGTCTACGCGGGTGAAACCGCGGGGCGCAGCTACTTATATCTAAAACCACAAAGTCAGACCATTTCGAGTACGTACTTCAGAAAGACTGGACTTCTTTAGAAAGAGAATATGTTGTCTGTGGTTTGGACAAACGGTATGGGTAACAGTCGAACAGGGTTCTGCCTTGCTCCTAGTCTGCTTAAACCCTCACGCACATATTCTAACAACTAAACCAGTAAAGAATGAGGAAGCATTCAAAACATTTTGTTTGTATTTTCGGTGCCTTAAGAGCGTTACGGTACGGCATTTCATACATCATTTCAAGTCTTTGTTTTTCGTAATGAGTGAACCGATATTAATGAAACTTCATACGCATGCAGGATACATAGGTCAAAAAAGTTAGTTGAGAACATTTTCGAAAAATAGTGTTATAGCTAAATTTGACCGATTTTAAATATTCCATTAGAAACAGAGATGTCCAATTACTTACCTTTTATTAAAGAAAACATTTCGAAAATGTTCTTAACTTACTTTAAGCAGGAGCTTATGCGTGCTGTGAAGTTTCATTAAAATCGGTTCATTCATTTCGAAAATCAAGGACAGCAGGTACGTAGTGTATGATGGTCTAGTTACCATTAAAGGAAAACCAGCATAAGTTCAAGATAACAATCTCTGAGGTATTTAGGTGCGTGAACCATAGAATATACCGGATGACTTTTTTACCGTCTCGAAAAAAATAGGGTATATTAGGTGAACGGAGTAGAAGCGTATGGCATACCTAGTTTTTTTTTTTTAATAGCTTAGTCAGAAAAATATATCTAAGTATCAATAAATACTACAAATTCGATGTAAACTTCTTTTCATTTTAGAACAATAAAAACATAAATTTTGAAAAAGTAATAAATCCTTTAAAAATATCGAAATTCAAATCATATGCAACCTGCATTATGATTTGAATTTTGATTTTATTAAATTAAAAAACAAAAAAAAAAACTATATATGCCATAGGCTTCTACTCCGTTCACCGAATATACCCTATTTTTTTCAAGACGGTAAAAAAAGTCATCCAGTATAATGTCTTCTTCAATGTCCCACTCACCCTACACACTTCATTCACTTGTCCTTCTTCATTCAATCATCTCTCCGTGGAATGCGCTCCCCCAGGAAATCAGGATGGCAACCAACCGATTACATAAATTTTTCTAACATATGAAGCAATGGATTAGCAATATCCTTCAAAGTCATTCAGATTGTGATAGAAGAAAGTGTCTTACGCAACTAAGGTGCTGTTCCCATGTTCCTCATTCAAGCGTTGTGAATGAAGTATAAGAAATTAAAGTTAGCTGTTGAGTTAGCAAAAGGCTAGCGAACTTGCCAATGTGCCGTATCCACTACTTCATGCCAATATCAAACTTGGAGATATGCCATTTTGAACTTTATTCAATTTATAAGTTGAAACTACGATTCCCACTTGTTTAACTTCCACTGACTAAGGTGGAATTGCCATAACAATTACCACGCTTGGCACTGGCAGGATCGGCGATCGTCGGTAACACACGAAAAAGGTTTGGCCTACTTCCTCACCTCAAGGCTGACAAACGTATCCCCGTATCACCATCGTCTTAAAAAACCGGTGACCGTGTGTTCGAATTTACGCCAAGTTTACCTACGTCGTGCTAGGGCCTACAGTATCGGCTAGGGCGGAGCACCGCCGTGTTCTCACGGAGGCGATCGGCGGCGGCAATCTCTCGCGTTCAAACCTGGTCCAGGCCATGGTGCGGAGCGAGAGTGCATGGGAGGCCGACACCTCCTTCTGCGAAGCAGTAATGCTCGCGATGGAGGAAGCGGAACGCGTGAGGGAGAGGCAACAGCCGCGCCCTTGCGCCCCTAGCCGCCGCAGGAGACGCCCTGGGTGGCGGGAATCTATCGCCGATTCCCGGCCACCGTAGGCGCGGCCTTGCGGACGACGAGTAATGGGCAGCTCGCCGTCCGGTAAGGACCAGGCCCGGGTAGACGGCGCGTTGTGTTCCACGCGCGCCTCAAAGAGATGTCAGCAGTGATGGGGTCAATTGGGCCAATGCCGCCGGGGTCGCGGGCAGTTTGAAAGAGATACCGTGGCCCTGGCACGGGCAACTGAAGGAACACTGGTGGGTTTTAGTCAGTAAAAGTCTGACACGCCCTCCCCCACTCTGCCCAGAGCGGGAGAAGTCATTTGATGATTTCCCATCCACAAAAAAAAAGGGGCCTACAGTATTGACAAACCGTCATTACCGTCAACTTTAAATAGAGAAGCTACTCTTGTATCGACATCGGCATGGACGATATGGTATGGCGTATGGACCAATAGACAATGATGATAGCTATGCCGTGATGCTGAGTGAGCCCACGAAACCATAATGGGGTTACATTACATTATATTGTGGAGACGAAACGACCGCAGCAAGCGCAGCATAACCTTCGATTGACCCGTGCGACTGTTATTATTTAGCCACGAGCTCCTCTCTATTTTAATGCACCAAGTGGTCTATAAATGTCAAGAATTAATTAACATTTCGCAATCAAGTGTTTAACATAACAAAGGCGCCAGTTATCTGCACACGTGGTACTGAGTAACTACCTTATTATAGTAGTTAAAATACCTACTTCATTTACAATAAGAGCACCGTTTTTACAGTCCGTTCAATCGATTTTGACTTCTATTGCGTTGGTGGCATGAGAAATGGCAGCTACAGTAAACTGTTTGTATTGTAACCACTTTTTACCCGACTACGACAAAGCCAAAAGGAAGTGTTATGATTTTAGCAGTCTATGTATATGTATATGTTATAAGTATGTATTTACGTGTGTTCCACCGTAGCGCCTAAATTACTGAACCGATTTTAATGAATGAGGTATCAATAGATTTGTAATAATGGTCCGGGTGACTTAAGCTATATAAATTCTCCCTAAATTTAATATGGTGGACTTTATACGTAAATTTCTGACCACGAAAAAAATTAAATTGAGATAATAATGACATGTTTGGTGTCAAAAGTCTTGACAAGCTCATTACAAATATGTATTAATGTCATATTGTTTATGTAAATAAAAATGTTTAAATTGTTAAAAATAAGTAAAAGTGAATATTAATTTAATTGGTTACAGACCGAAGTTTTTGAACTTACTTTTTATTATTTACCTTTAGTGCCATCCGCAAGCCTAAGGAATAGAAGTCAAAATCGGTTCAACGGACTGTAAAAAGGGTTTGTTTAAATGTCTTCTTTTTGTAAATGGAGTACAGTTAGCAACCTGAATGTTTGATGCAATCTTGTAGCTGATGTGTATGTATACCTACTGTATACATAAATGTAGATATTGTAGTGTAACGAATCAGTTGAATATGTACTTGAGCAGAAAGCATGTTCAGCCGTTGGTGCCGGCTGACATTCTTGGATCTTTGATCATCGTTACTGGTTGTTAGAATGTCAACATTGTGTAAAAATGTAGGCAATTATTATAGTACATTTTGATACAAGTGGAGAATTTTTATTATTGCATTCAAGGCGGAATTAACACCCGAGCCGTAGGCGAGGTTGTTTTTGAGCCGAGAACTGCAATAACAAATGTCCACGTGTATCAAGCGACGTTTTTCAATACACTTTTGAAGAAATAAAATAACGAATAATATTTTTGTCATGAATTGTTAGGAAACTATGATTTAAATTTTCTTTTTTTCCGCGCTTTTCTTTCGCCAGGTGAAGGAGAAGCAAAGGTATAAAGCCGATAAACAGCCTAATATGAAAAAATAGAAAATTAAAATATTTTTGAGTTTAGCACACAAATAAATGTTAGTTTGTTCATAAACGTTTTTTTGTATTGTAATCATGGTTTTGGATGACATTCTATTTTATAAACATTATTTAAATATTCAAAAAATATTAACGCCGTAAAGACGCATATCTCTTTGCAGAGATTAAAAAAAAAACATTCACCTCCGAATAGAGACGTGTGAATAGAGGCATTGAACCAATTTGGACTAAGTATATAGGTATAAGTTATCTGTGGCAATTTTTATTCCCGCACACGTGTTGGAAAATGAAAAATCGCACGCATGTGCAATATTGTGAATCTAATCGTAGTGCGATATGAACCAGTTTTTGAGGAAGTGTATTGAAAAATAATTTTTTGACATTTTGACACTGAGTTTAGAATGCGAATGTTCAAGTCTTGAAACTATGCACGGGAATTACCATTCTAAATTCATTTCTTTCTTTCTCTGGACCCACAGCTCATAAAACAATTGAGCGGCAAAGGATCAACCACGCCATTTAATATTTTTAAATAAGATGGCACCAGCTTTTTCTCTCACTTAAAAATAGACGCCGAAACAATGACAGAGGTCAAGGACACTTAATCGCAGTTCAGAATGTTCACAATCACAACGCTACAAAGTTTTTTTGACTCGTGGCCAGAATCGGAACTAGGTAAAGCCGCCATCTTGTTTTATATTTTGAGTGATACCGCTGTACCGCATGGCGGGACGCCCCGTGAGCGTTGTCCCCCCGTCTCGCCACGCACCTGCCTAAGGCGCGGTACAGCGGTATCGGTCAAATTATATCAATGCAATTTCTGTGACAATTTCACAAAATATCCAAAACGCCGTGTCAATGTCATTCAGGCACAAAAAGATGCTAAACTATGACAGTAAAACAATGTCAAATCTAAAACGTGTTATTACTTAGAATTAACAACCGAATCACCGATTCATAAAGACAATTCTTGATAAACAGCAGGAAATATGCAATCATTAACGATAAAGCAAGGTAGCATGATCAAATTGCGCGCAAGCATGTTTTACGGAAAGAAACTACACGTTGCCGCGTTGTTAGTTACCAAGTAACAGAAAGTGTTGTTATGCACGTTGTCATTATCTTTACTATTTAGTATTAAATGACACTAATATCACAGTCTATACATCATACGGTCGTCCGACGAGAGCCCGAGCTGCTTACGTAATTCGCCGAACTTCGTATGCAGCTCGGGCTTCGTCGGACGACCGTATGATGTAATAGACTGTGCTAATATTTTAAAGGCGAAAGTTTGTGAGTGTGTGTGAATGTTTGTTACTTCTTCACGCTCAAACGGCTAGACCGATTTGGATGAAATTTGGTATGTAAATAGCTTATACCCTGGATTACTAAATGACTACTACTTTTTATTCCGGTCTACGCGGGTGAAACCGTGGGGCGCTGCTACTGTAGGTAAAAATTTGTTTGTTTGTGTGTAGGGGGAATTCTTTCACTAATAGGAAGCTAAAGAATTGCCGAGTGTCATAGGACATAATTTCACGCGGACGAAGTCGCAGGCAGAAGCTAGTTAGTTATCATGAAGAGGTAAATAATTTGTGAGATTGTAAGTAAAAAAAAAAAGTAAAGTAAATAAGTGTTCTGATTCCGAAAATTCTTTCACTAATAGGAAGGTACATTATCCCCGAGTGTCATATTCAAGTATTAAAAAATTAGGGGACAGAATTGTGTATGAGAAATTTTTAAAACATAAAATTATCGATGTATCCCCTTAAGTACCTACCATTATTAAGCCAAAAAAAAGGTTTTCTTGTTATTGATTGTCGTTGAGATGAGATCGCGACTAGATTTTGAACGTTTTTAAATTCGGGAATTGGCCTTCAGGATATCTCTACAAAATTAAAGTATTGATCAGAACGTAACCAGTATACAAAGTTCTATTACATGCAGTTGGAACTTGTATTGTCGAGAGAGATTTTGGAGACAGGTACTCGTTCCATTCCAGCCAAGAGGACATTGTCCAGAATTAGCTTAAAAAATGCCATCAACAAGTAATTTTAGATAAATAATTTTGTTAGCCGACGAAAAAAAAGGGGGTTCTCAAGTCGACACGTAATTTTTTTTTTTTTTGGAAGTATGACCGACTACGCCTAACTTTTTACAGAGTAGGTATTCCGATTATAGAAAATATATAATGTGTTTATTTTTGTGGAGCAAGTTTAATTTTTTTTTATTGGGAATATCGAACTATTTTTTACTATTCTATTCAGTTAAATTTTTTCTTTAAACCCTTCTCTGTCCACTGTATTTTTTGCGTCGGATAGTTTCATTGCGTTACGTCATACTCGACAATCCAAGAAACCAATTTTTGTGAATATTGAGCTAATCATGATCTTGGTCAGATCATGTGATGCCCTGCATGTAGATTTGTGTGAAATGGTCTTTTGAGGAAAGAACCACAGTGATTTGGTTTGTAAAAGTATCCCTACGTTTAAAGTAACATAATATTACTTACTTAAGCTACTTATAATGTACACTAGGGATGTTCCATAAATAGTCACGTTGATGGATGCCGAGATAAATAGTCAGTCTGACACAGTACACGCCTTATTTAGTTAGTGTCTAGTTAGGGAGTTTATTTTAGGAAAACAAGTCGTATAGTCGTTGAACTAAACAGGACTAAACTCGACTTACGAGTTTGTAACGAGGTTGTGGCGAGAATAGCATCGCTGTGATGAGAATTGATATAAATGTATGGCTTTTTATGTGGTATTGGTGACATGGTTGGAGTGGTTTCCATAATAAGACAACCATGTTGTTTCTAAATCAAATCAAATCTGGCTAGCCTTTTCCCAACTATGTTGGGGTCGGCTTCCAGTCTAACCGGATGCAGCTGATACCAGTATTTTACATGGAGCGACTGCCTATCTGACCTCCACAACCCAGTAACTGGGTAATACGATAGAATAGAATAGAATACTATTTATTATGCACACCATTTAAATTACAGGTATGAATGTTGAAATTTTACATAGGGTGACACAATGGGAGGTCTTATCGCTAAAAGCAATCTTTTACAGACAACCTTTGGATGGAGTGTGGGGACAAGGAGAGATATATATACTTATACAATAATAAACATGAAACAAGAGCAAGGAACTATACATGTAATCCAGAATTTTAAAAGTGGACAAAGTTTGAGCACGCCTTATCGACACGGGCAAGGCAATCCATAATCGTACTGCTTGAACTGTAAAAGACTTGTCATAAAAGCTACCCCTTGCTAAGACTGGTTGTCAGACTTTCGGGCTTCTGACGACCCGTAACGACTGTCAAAGATCCACGAATGACAGCCGGGACCAACGGCTTAACGTGCTTTCGAGGCACGGAGGAGTCTCGGGATGTAAAGATGGTCACCCATCCACGGACCGACCCCGGCAAGCTAGCTTAACCTGATGGATCGACCCGTGCGGCTGTTATTACTTAGCCACGAGCTCTTCTAAATATGGATGGGTTAAACTAGTTTGCACAAGTGACGAATATTATGGCATGTTTTTCGCACCCTGCATGGGTAGTAATTATGACAATCTGTTCCAAAACTATCTGATGAAAATGTAAAGAAATCTCTGTTCTAACGCTATCTGATTAAATGTTAAAAAAGCGGCCAAGTGCGAGTCGGACTCGCCCATGAAGGGTTCCGTAGCAGCAAGTAACATAATATAAAAGTTCTTGTAGTTCGTTGTAACTTTGATCGATGTTTTAATAATAGACCGATTTATGACGTATTAAAAAAAACTACTTACTAGATCTCGTTCATACCAATTTTCGGTGGAAGTTTACATGGTGTACATCATATATTTTTTTTTAGTTTTATCATTCTCTTATTTTAGAAGTAACAGGGAGGGGACACACATTTTACCACTTTGGAAGTGTCTCTCGCGCAAACTGTTCAGTTTAGAAAAAAATTATATTAGAAACCTCAATATCATTTTTGAAGACCTATCTATAGATACCCCACACGTATGGGTTTGATGAAAAAAAATGTTGAGTTTCAGTTCTAAGTATGGGGAACCCCCAAAATTTATTGTTTTTTTTTCTATTTTTGTGTGAAAATTTTAATGCAGAATACATCTACTTACCAAGATTCAACATTCTAGTTCTTATACTTTCGGAAAAAAGTGGCTGTGACATACGGACGGACAGACAGACAGACATGACGAATCCATAAGGGTTCCGTTTTTTCCCCATTTGGCTATGGAACCCTAAAAATTAATCAGAAAATGTAGGTACCTGTGGACGCCAATTTGTAGTGCCACTTTAAATGCTTTGATTTGATTATTTGAATGACACAGATTTCTAATTTTTTATCACCATAAAGGCTCCTAGAACAGGCGCGACACGCGAAATAATCGCGCGCGACACAAAACAACCTTCGTCGCGCTACACGCGGTGCCTTTATGTCGCGCGCGATTATTTGAAGGAGCCTTTCAAGATCTGACTATAAATTGAGAATAATTTTATAACTGAAATTTTCGTCGATGATTTTTCTATAAGTAACAATTTAAAAGGTGACCTACCTATTGTTTTTAACCGACTACAAAAAGGAGGAGGTTCTCAATTCGTCGGAACCTTTTTTTTTATGTATGTTCCCCGATTACTCGAAGATGGCTGGACCGATTTGATTTTTGTTTTGTTTTATTCGAGCGGGTATACATCACAGTTGGTCCCATATAAAATTGATTAACTTTGCTTTGGTAGTTTTTGAGTTAGCTTCAATAATACGTATTTTTTCCACACTTTTATATGGATGATGTTCTAGTTTGTTTTGCAGGTAGTGGTATTAGAATTTGTGTGGGGTAGGTACACAACTAAAAAATGAAAAATAAAAACTTTTTTACAAAAAAATACAACCGACTTCCAAAAACAACACTACAACGTGAAAAATAACTTTAATTTCGGAAGTCGGTGGCAAAAAACGAAAATACATTTAACTAGACACCGACTTCCGAAATTAAAGTTATTTTTCACATTGTAGCGTTGTTTTTGGAAGTCGGTTGTATTTTTTTGTAAAAAAGTTTTTTTAAAACAATATATAGTTGAGAAAAGTGGTGACCATACAGTTGAAACCCTCTAAACACAGATAAATGTGTTACTATGTAATTCTCTTATAGTGAGTGATTGCTTTAGAATCTAACCTGAACAGGGGGTTTATTTACACTTCCGACAGATGGTTTTCGAACAGACTTTAGTATTGTCTTTTAAAATTGACAAACGGACTGTAGGTAATACCCCACTTCACCGTATCCGATGACAGCATAATCAGCTTATAACGTTCCCACTGCTGGGACACAGGCCTCCTCTCTGTGAGAGGAAGTGGGTCGTAATCCGCCACGCGAGCCCAGTGCAGGTTGGTAGATGTCACATGTCTTCGAATTTTTGGTTCTAGGACATGCCGGTTTCCTCACGATGTTTTCCTTCACCATTTTGAGAGCAGTGGTGATGAAGTAAGCCTGTCTGGGTTCGAGCTCACGACCTACAGTCAGGGCTGATACCACTGCTCCCGGTGACAGCGACCCAGAATAATATTTTCCTCCCTTTCGTGAACTCTCCGGATGACTGAGTACCTATTTGACCTAAAACATTTTTAAAGCTTTTCCGATTCATCTTAATCCAACACCAGTGACGTGCGAAATCCAATCTTCTTTGATTCATGAGATAAGTATTCGATTTCATTCAGTGATTCGGTGAGACAATCTCCTCAAGTTTTAGGTCTATCTTAGACTTGCAAATAACTCTAGGCGTCTTTGGAACTGGTATCTGCCTCAGGGACCATTTTGGTTTTGGCATTGAATGGGTTTTCGATACTTACGGTTTTTCTAAGCAGCAGTAAAAAAAAAATATTCAAATCGGTCAAGGTCGAGCCGTTCTGAAGGTTGGCGTGATCAACGGAAATAGGGTTTTTTTTTTTATTTATAAATTATTTTAGATGTAGAATGATAATGACAAACCTAATTAACACACTGCGTGAGACCAATGAACTGATAATGAAGTTTTAATTTACTTTTAATTTGTTGATAAAAAACCGTACCCACCTTGTTGTCAATAACAAAAGTAAAAAGTAAAAGAAACAAAAGTTTATTACATTAGGTACTTTAAAAAGACCACGTGCGGAATCAGCAAGCTAATAAGTACCTACGCTCCAATTTTTTTTCACTTGGTCTGTCACATTTTTTGTGTCAACAGTAAAATTCCATGAATTTTTTATATAGATTTTCATATCGGGGGATTTTCATATAGCTTGCATGTTATGTGCCGAGTTCACGCAACGCGTCGTATGTCCACTCAGCAATTGGACTCGCCCATCGAGGAGCGCTGTCCCAAATTAGACGCATTATTAATTTATTAATACATTGAAACAAAATAAATAGGTATTAAAAGATCATCTTTAAAATGGTGAAGGTTTCATAAAAATACGCTTGACAGTTTTTGCGTGATTCTGTTTTTATCCGCGTTAGACATAACTTTACAAATTAATTACACTATGTAAAATAAACATAATTTAAAATAAAACTTTCTAATTTAATATCACACGTTTTCGATCGTAAAAGTATTTGGAAGTGAATAATAAGCATAAAATAATTCAAACAAACAAACAATCAATCAATCTGCCTAGCCTTTTCCTAACTGGATTCCAGTACATATTTTACATTGAGCGACTGCCTATCTGACCTCCACAACCCATTAACTGGGTAACTGGGTAATACTGATACCCCTTAGTAACACTGGTTGTCCACCACCATCCACGGACCAACCCCGGCAAGCGTAGCTTAACCTGATGAATCGACCCGTACGGTTATTACTTAGCCACGAGCTCTTTAATAAAGTCAATGAACAATATTTTAAAATTATAATCTATGTAGATTTTAGGCGTAAGTATTAAAATATTAATATACGTAGGTAAGTATAACATTGTTTGTTCAACTTAAACTTGTTAATTCAGTAGTAACACCTCTGCTTAGCCCTTCGTGAATTACAAGCGTGGTGTTGTTAGTAGTAACAGTAATCAGAAAGTTCGTATGGACTGTAACAGTTTTCAACTTTAAAATCATTATGGTACTTTTGAATTAACTAGATTGTCTTTTTTTATTACTTTTTATTATTGTCAAAATCAATCCAACATAGTCCTCTCATAATTAGTTTTTAAGTAAGCACTTTTAAAATAAATATTAAAAAAAAAAACTCTGTATATTGACTGTCAAATAAATTTTGAGCGTACGCAAGAATCGCTGCACATGGTGTTCTATATTTTCTACTTATCACGAGCTTCTTTCTACGTACAATCGCGTTACTTCCCGGTGATCCACTTTTTGATCTTATTACTAACGCAATAAGGTTGAAAAGTGTATCACCGGGATGTAACGCGACTGTACAGACGCCAGCAGGTCAAGCCACCCGAAACTGTCAAAATTTCCGAATCAACGTTGAACGTAATGCTTTAGAGAAAAAGATGAAAATCTATTAAAGAAATTTGACAGATTGTAGTAGCTTGATGTGCTGGCGTCTGTACCCACTAGTATTATAAAAAAAAGTAATTAAAAAACCCGACTGCGGTAAAAAACTAAAAAGCTAAAAACAAGCCCATTTTAAATTAAATAAAAGATGGAAGCAGGCGGGACCATATGAGTTAGAAAATATAAAAATGGAATGGGTCCCGCCTGCTTCCAACTTATATTTAATTTAAAATGAGCTTGTTTTTAGCTTTTTAGTTTTTTTACCGCAGTCGGGTTTTTTAGTTTTTTTAATTACTTTTTCTTATTTCCAGCTTTTTAGTTTACAATGTGAAAGATTTTGCAGACGACTTAGTTCTTGCAAGGAGTTTTGGTCGTGAGAGTAATTTTTATGGATCAAGTGCACAAAAATAGCCAAGCCTTTTATTTACGTTTTTTTACGACTCGTCACTTTGAATTACTTTTAAACATATAAGTTGCATATATTTATGTAATCACCTTTTAAAACCCTTCATTTTGATATCCCACTCGATGGTATTAGAAGAAAAAAAATTTCTATCTCCACAATAAGGCCCCCAAATCAGCCATTTTATTTTGTTTTTGCTTTTAATGTAGCCAGTGACACTCGCGCTACCAAGACAAATCTAAAGACGTATAACTTATCCAAATCCGTTCATTCGTTTAGGAGTTACGAGGGAACAAAGAAACGGACATACATACATACACCAGGTCAAACACATAACCCTCCTTTTGGGCCTCGCTGCAGTGAGGTAAAAAGTGAAAAGTCAAGTAGTAAATCTTTGTTTGACGATAAGTACCTAAACACCCACATTGCTGAAAGTGTGTGGGTGTTTAGCTAAATACCACATTCAACTTTAACCTATTAAGTACACGAGCCCAGTACATGCAGCATCTTCTTTCACACACCCTGTAGATCTCGTTGTCGTGTAATCAGGTGTAGGGTGTCTAAGTGGAGCATGAAGGAAGGCCTCCCATTTCCTTAAGTATCAGTCTTGCGTTTTTCCTTCCGTATTATCACGCCCTTTTGCGGTAACGTGATCGGCAGAAAGTGTGACGTCATTGTGTGAAGCCAGTGGAGCAGAGGTTATTTTTGTTACCAGGACAAGACAATATTATTTACAAGCCATATGCTCTATGGGATTTTTTTCAGGAACTCGTGGCTAAGTAATAACTGCCGCAAGGGTAGATCCATCAGGTCTTTCCGGGGTTGGTACGTGGATGGGTGACCATCTTTACATACTGGGTCTCCACCGTGCCTCGGAAAGCACGTTAAGCCGTTGGTCCCGGCTGTCATTCGTGGATCTTTGACAGTCGTTACGGGCCGTCAGAAGCCCTAAAATCTGCAACCAGTCTTACCAAGGGGTATCGTATTACCCAGTAACTGGGTTGTGGAGGTCATATAGGCAGTCGCTCCATGTAAAATATTGGTATCAGTTACATCCGGTTAGACTGGAAGCCGACCTCAACATAGTTGGAAAAGGATAGGCAGATTGATTGGTTTAGTATAATAAGAGACTGTTATTTCTTATGGGAAAGATAAAATAGTTAAAAACCAAATAATTTTAACCTTCTAGCCCAAGCGTAGACAGAAAACACGTCAGTAAATCGAAAAAATTTGATGTTGATATCACCCAACAGCCTTTAATTATCCAGATTCCTTATTCTATTAAATATTCTACACGCAAACTGCTTTGCATTTCAGAAATTTCCGAAAACACCTTTGAATAAAATTAAAAATCATAGTTCCATCTTAGAAAATGTTCTAGAATAGATACAAGTGTCTTCCACAAGTCTGCACATAGCTTCGAAGTTTATTCTCTAATACAACTACAAGGCACATAATTACACTATGTATAATGTATACTATGTACTATGCATGTACGAGTATATATGCTATCCAGCTAGTGGATGTAAGACGGCGAGGGCGGCGTCCTTAAGGTAACGCAATAAATGTAGAAACAGAAAGTTCACTTTACGCCCATCTTGGATTTTTTGTGGCTTTCAGCTTGCAGTCTTGCAGTCCTATTAGGGCTGCCTGATCAGACTGCAAGACTGTAACCTGAAAACCTGACTCAAAACTTGACGAAAACTAATTTCAAGGCCTCTTGGTACTTAACCAGCTTTTGCCTGCGACTTTCGAAGTTCCGAAGATTACCCCCTACATACAAACTCACAAATTTTACCTCTTTATAATATTAGTATAGTTAGATAGGGGTCTCAATATTATATTGTTTTGGCCATTAATGTAATGAATGAATAAAATGCACCTACCCCAGCGTTGCTTGACCAGACGCAATTACTCGAATGAGCCCAAAGATTCACACTAGCCCCTGGAGCCTCATATTTCATGGGGCAACAGAGACCATTGGATATTAAGGAGTAGACCGGGAAGACCGGGGTAGGGAAGACTGTTCTTAGGGTATGGAAGGATTATTATCCGTACCTGGATATCCTAAAGTAGGCAATGGAATTGTGCCGAGACGGATTATCAAATCGAAATCCAATAACATTCAAAGGGCAGTTGCGAATTAAAATTACATCAGAAACATAGTTCCTACTCCTTATTGCCAGTTTCTGATCATTAGTTGTAAGGATTGAGACTTCTGAACTTTCCTTTTTTCGTGTCCATCGCGTCTGGATCGTATTGTGTGGAAAAAATCTAATTTTCTTTAAGATAGGTGGCTTAATCGACAGTTTCAAGAGCACTCTGACTAGATTGTTTAGTCGGAATGTGTGTTATTAACCTTTGAGTTGTTTTTGTGTAGTTGCTGAACTAATAATAATGACAGGTAGTTACTGTTCAAGTGCAGGGCAAAGACTTCTCTTACACAGAAGGTAAAAGCATAATGAGATTATAAAGTTGCCACTGCGGGTTTATGGATGTCACACACATGTCTTCGAATTTTCGGTTGACATGACGGTTTCCTCACGATATTTTTGCTTCACCGTATTGAGACGAGCTTTGTTCATCAATTCACGAATCACCGCGTTGTTCACTGTGATTGCGATTTCAGACTATTTAACTCTACTACTAGGTTTCTTTATTCACCTTCAATTAGTGGTCCGGGATAAATAATAAATAAATAATAATAATATAATAAATAATGGTAAATTATTACATTCAAAAACATTACCCTCTTTCTGGTGCGGTCGAGTAATAAAAAATACATTTTGATGCAGTGTTTTTACCCGACTACGGCGAAGCAAAAAGGAGGGTTATGATTTTGACCGGTATGTATGTATGTTGTTTGTTCATCTGTTCCCTCATAACTTCTCAACTTCTTAAATTTGACAAATGAGGTATTGTTAGAAACGTCTTGGCCGTCCGCTGGTTATAGGCTATATGACGACACATAAAATTTAATAGGGCACCCTCTAGAGGACATAAAGTCATGAACTAAAAAAAAAATATTAAAAATTAAAAATCCGGAGTCACGTCATGTTAGGCATGAATCACAGATTACGTGTGACTACGGATTTTTATATTTGTCTGTCTTTTTCTAATTTCAGATGAGAATATTTTCTTGTTTCATACTTTTTAGAGCGTGATTTTTCAGTACTCGGGTTTTAGTTTTTAAACTTACTTTTTTGTATTTCGAACATAGCTTTCTAAAGATATTAATAAAACGGTTGAATAAATAATATTCAGCGCAAAATTAGATACCAGACTAATTAGTCAGCATCAGCGTTAATTTAGCTACCTAATATTAATATAATGTTGGCTATTTATAATGGCTAGTGTTACATTTCAAGCTAAAAACAAAACAGACGTTAGTACAACACCTTTTTTATGTACTTTTTTCATTCTGTTGATGTGTAGTGTAACACATCAACTGAATGAAAAAGGTATAAAAAAAGGTGTTGTACACGACTTTTTTGTTCACAATCGAGCATCAAATGGGAGTAAAATTATACTAAGCTAACGACAAGAATCTCTAGCTTTGAAGTCACTTCAACACATAAATAAAATAGTGCGTCATTGGTCTACTTAGTGATCGCAGAATGTTGGGCCACAAAAAGGATGAATGAAAGGCAATTGCATGCAACTGAGATGAATGCTAAGAGGGGTGTGTGGTGTTACGTGAATGGATAGAATAAGAAATGAGTACATAAGAGGAAGTCTGAAAGTGGCACCGGTGACTGAAAAGTTAGCACATGTTGCGGAGGAATGAGGGAAGTAGAGGACGACCAAAGAAACGATGGATGGACTGTGTGAAAGATGATATGGCTAGAAAGGGAATGACTACCGAGATGTCGACTAAGAAGTATGGAAAAAAGGGACATGTTGCGCCGACCCCAGGAGAAGGATGATGGTCTAGTGATCGCAAGTAAGTAAGACTTTTGAGCGTGAGATTCACTGGTCAGGTAAACTGTTATTGTGTTTTGCCATCAGGGCCTTCTCAGTAGTAGCCCGGAGTCTGGATTTGCTCAGTTTACGGGTTCTCTCCGTTTTATGGGACTTCAAACATCTGGCGAAAAGTGGCTATATTAAACACCTATACCGGAATACCAGTATTTTACATGGAGCGACTGCCTGTCTGACCTCCACAACCCATTTACTGTGTAATACGATATCCCTTGGTATGAGTGGTTGTCCGAATTTTCGGGCATAATGTAAAGCCAAAATTACATTACGAAATTATTGACATGAAATGATATTAAAATTATAGGGCGACTTTTTCGTTGGTGACCTTTAACAGCCCCACATGGTTAACGCGGGCGAGTGACAGATGCGGTAACGCCGCACACTTGTACGAATAAGTCGCTCTATAATTTGATGTCACTAATTTCGTAATGTTAGTTTTATGTTATGGTGTCATGTGTTTTGCACTCTTGCACAGGAGCTCGTGGCTAAGTAATAACAGCCGCACCGATCGATCCATCAGGTTAAGCTACGCTTCCCGGGGTTGGTCCGTGGATGGGTGATCATCTTTACATACCGAGACTCGAGACTCCTCCGTGGCTCGAAAAGTACGTTAAGCCGTTGGTCCCGGCTATCATTCGTGGATCTTAGCCCGAAAGTCTGACAACCAGTCTTACCAAGAGGTATCGTATTACCCAGTAATTGGTGTGTGGAGCTCAGATAGGCAGTCACTTCATATAAAATACTGGTATTCAGCTGCATCCGGTTAGACTAGAAGCTGATCCCAACATAGTTGGGAAAAGGCTAGGCAGATTGATATGTGTTTTGCACTCGACGACACCACTCCAACAGATCTTGGGCAGTCACCAGTCAATCTTGCTACCAACGTTGCTGACTAGCTAATCTTATCACTAAGTAATTATTTATTTATTATTTATTTATTTAATACTTCATGCACACAATTAGCGCAATTATTCTCCAATAGCCCCCGGTGAAGGAAAACATCGTGAGAAACCGACATGCCCTAGAACCAAAAATTCAAAGACATACGTGACATTCGCCATCCCGCACTGTGCCTCACAGAGAGGAGGCCTGTGTCCCAGCAGTGGAAACATTATAGGCTGATTATGTAGCGTTTTGCCATCCGTCCGGATAAAGCTGGCCAGTGTTAGGCTCCTCTCCGGCCCCCGTCTTTTGCTAGGCTTTTTTATCTATCGCTCGTTGCAGTCAGAATCGAGCGAGCGAGACGAGACTCACTGACTCGCCAATACACACAAGTTCACATACTACCTACATAATATTGTTATTGCAATATTTTTATTCGATTTTTTTGTCAAAAATCGCTTTTTTTAGCGTCCAGCCTTGGAAATTAAAAGTCCGGATTTTTAAACTGGTAAGTCCAGCTTTTTGATTTTTAGAGATGGTCACCCTACTCGCCCCTATGGCTTATGTCGTGAAAGAAGTAAAGGCTAACAACTAAAGCCAAGACTACATTAGCACAGATGGACGTTTCTGTCTATGGCATTGCAGTTCAATGACCACGCAACTTACTATGGATTGCGCTATGGAGTGTTGACGACACGGAATTTGGTTTCGATCCGACACCGAGAGTAATTACCTGCCATTACTTACCAAGGTATAGTTGAACTATTTCACGAAGTCGTGGCTTGAAGCTTTTATGGCATTAATCATAAGGATGAAATTGCAATAACTAACACACCTTCGTGAAATAGTTTTTTTCCCGAGTACGGCAAAGCCAAAAGGATGGTTTATGATTTATGTAAGTATATGTAATATATAAGTATGTATTTATGTGTGTTCCACCGTATCATCTAAATTACTGAACCGATTTTAATGAATGAGGTATCAATAGATTCGTAATAATGGTCCGGGTGACATAGGCTTTATAAATTCTCCCTAAATTTACTATGGTGGACGTTTTCTGACCACGAAAAAAATTCAATTGAGATAATAATGACATTTTTGGTATCAAAAGAAAGGTCTTGACGAGCACATGACAAATATGTATAATGTCAATATTGTTTAAGCAAATAAAAGTAAAAGTGGAGGTAAATAATAATAATTTAATTGATTACAGACCGCGGAGCGTGATTTTTCAGTAGTCGGGTTTTAGTTTTTGAACTTAGTTTTTATTATTAACAGTAATTATACTGCATTTGCTTGTGAAACCCCTGAATCCTGCTATTCGGACCATAAATATAGTTATAATCATTGTTAAGTAGGTAGGTATTTTAATAATTATACCTTGAAACACCGCACGTACAGTAGCCAAATAAGTTGGCAAAAAAGTGGGGATGCGCAGTACGGAATCCTGTTGCGTGATTGACGCGACCCTGATACGACCAATCACGCAACAGGATTTCGTACAGCGCATCCCCACTTTTTTGCCAACTTGCCTGGTGAAGATTTTAACATAAAAAAAAAAAGTTGAGAGGTGTCAAGGGACACCCGGATGGAACGAAGTTCCTTTCGATTAATTAGTGAAGGAATTGTAATAATTTTTTTTTTATTATGATCAAATATAATGGAATATAAACTTAATCTTTCTTTATTTTTTTTTCTCTTATGAGAGAGAGAGAGAGAGAGAGAGAGAGACAGACAGACAGAGAAACATGCGCACGTCGCACAGCTTACTATAGCAAAAAGTGTCGTTACAACTTTTCGTGACAATTTTTTCCGTCTAGCGGTTTCACAACGCGCGATAAGGAACTTTCTTCCAATATCACGACTGTCTTCTCCGAAGGGGTAGGCAGGGCTGTGGCTTGTGGCTGTTGTACAACCACAATTCGCCGAATCAGAAAAATGGGGTCTGAGCCTCCGTGCTGTTAAGTAAAATTTTCAAATGAAAAATCCCATGTAACTTGGACCCCACGCTCAGAATTCATGCTAGCGACCACTAGGCCAATTAGTGATCTAGGCCAATTAGTCATGAGTTCATAACACGAGGTTTCAAAAAACTACATAATATTAAAAAACAGAAGTAGTGAGGGGCTCGTGGCTAAGTAATAATAGCCGCAACGGTTGATCGATCAGGTTAAGCAACGCTTGCCGCGGTTGGTCCGTGTATGGGTGACCATCTTTACTTACCAAGACCCCTCCGTACCTCGGAAAGCACCCGGCTGTCATTCGTGGATCTTTGATAGTCGTTACGGGTCGTCAGAAGCCTGATAGTCTGACAACTGCCATCAAGTCGCTTCATGTAAAATACTGGTATTCAGCTGCATCCGATTAGACTGGAAGCCGACCCCAACATAGTTGGGAAAAGGCTAGGCAGATGATGAGAAGTAGGTTTAGATATTCCCTACTTCTCACTATATTAACCATCCACATTAATATAATCCCCTCTTAAACTAACTAAACCTGTAAACATACACCCTGGAGCAACACAAGATACCAGTGGAGCAAATAGTTCATAAAGTCTAGGCAAAGACACAGATTAATACAGATGGGACACTCCGCAAAATCATTTAAATAAAAAGCGACTCTTGCTACGACACAATAAAATACAATTCAGGTCGCAAACTCTTCATCACCTACAAGTTACCTCTCTTTCTATCGCGTAACTCTTATACCTTCTGACTCGTTAGGGTTGTCTTCTTTTACGACGCGGCGCGTGAGTGAGTATCGAACTAACGTGCGAGCCGGCCGGTGCGCGGCAGCCGACACTGTATTGACCTAGTGAGATGAGCCCGCCAGGTACTTGTAGCTTCATACCTAAACTGCGGAGTGTCCCATCTGTGTTAATCTGTGGCTAAGCCGAGATTTTGCCTAGATATGTGACACCGTCGACTGCCAAACAACTATTACATACTAGGACCTACTAGGTAATGCCGTGTACCCAAGGTATTTAGGTTGTGAGACAGAAGAATGGCTAACAATGCAGAGCGTTTTGAATAAAGGCTGAGAACGACGAAGCTAGAATTTGAAGTAAGTTAAGTAATACAGTTGATGTCTCCTGAGAAAAATATTTTATGTTTTAAAATTCAGATGTTTTTTTTTGTGATTTATCAGGCTTTTAAGTGGCTCAATGATCAGAACGAACAAAAACAAATCTGTTGGACAAATCAAGTTATATTTAATAACCATTTTAACTTGAACGCCAGCAAAAATACTTTTATCATTCAGCATTGGACCTTGAAATAAAATGTTAATGATAATAAGTTAGCCAAGGCCATTGGTTTCACATCTTATTGTAGGTAAGCAAGTTTAAGATAATCGCGACCGAAGCGAAAAATTACTCTCGGGTCATTGACCTGTTCGTCTATAAAAGTAACTATCAATCTTTCCAACCATTTAATTTACTTTAGCGACCATGAAGTATTGCATTTAGACTTCTATGGTTGCCTGTCAATAAATAAGGAACTTCATAGCTTCCATCCAGCTTAATTTGAGAACGGCATTCACATTGCCGATTGACATTCGCCAGATAATAAGTTTTTCTCTAACTTGGATCTATTTGCTTTATCCGTTGGAAAATTTAAAAAGATCTTGCTTGACACAATCAAAAATGTATTTTAAATTTCTCTAGTATTCCTTGTTGCTGTAATTTATGTCTATCTTTTCTATTCTGTCCGACTTTTACTTTATCAATTTTGTCTTTGTCTTTTTGTGTATCTGTGGAGAACGTTGTTGGTTGCACATTTGTATAACTCCTTATTTTCTATTTATTTGTAATATATAATGTGTAATTGTTTGTTCTTCCGAATAAATAAAAATATAAATGGATTGAATGAGCATTGGCGTTGACCGCTCAAGTGTGGCCACTCAATTTATCGCGATAATTATCGATATGATAATTACCGGATTGACGCTGGTGTGGCCCCAGCATCAACAAATAAGGAACTTCATAGGCGTGCTTATGTCAAAAGTAAAATAAATGGCACGCCTGTATTTCTCGGATAGGCAGCAGAAGTATATTGCAAAACCTACACATCCACGTTATTTAATAGTGTAGGTAGTAGGTATTTCACGGGTCAACCTCCCAAATTGAAAAACCGGCCAAGTGCGTGTCGTACAACGCACATTTAGGGTTCCGTACCAAATCTGATTTAACAATATAGTAGATTTTATGATTATGAAATTAAATGTATTTTTTTAAATTGAATTGATTGAATGAAAGGTAAATTGCGGTTTACGATTTATGACGTATTAAAAAAAAAAAACTACTTACTAGATCTCGTTCAAACCAATTTTCGGTGGAAGTTTACATGGTAATGTACATATTTTAGTTTTATCATTCTCTTATTTTAGAAGTTACGGGGGGGGGGGGGACATTTTACCACTTTGGAAGTGTCTCTCGCGCAAACTGTTCAGTTTAGAAAAAAAATATATTAAAAACCTCAATATCATTTTTGAAGACCTATCCATACATACCCCACACGTATGGGTTGGATGAAAAAAAAATGTTGAGTTTCAGTTCTAAGTATGGGGAACCCCCAAAATTTATTGTTTTTTTTTTCTATTTTTGTGTGAAACCTTAATGCGGTTCACAGAATACATCTAACTTACCAAGTTTCAACAGTATAGTTCTTATAGTTTCGGAAAAAAAGTGGCTGTGACATACGGGCGGACAGACAGACAGACATGACGAATCCATAAGGGTTCCGTTTTTTGCCATTTGGCTACGGAACCCTAAAAATGACTTGCCTACTTATCAGTACTTATACCTACTACCTGGGAACCTAGGTACCTACCTACCTAGTAATATAAATGGATACCTATTTCAGTAAGATAAAGTTACTTCGAGTGACAGGCGCTGTTAGCTCAGGTTTATACCTACCTACGCATTTTCTCTATCCTTCACATTTCATTCTAACATGATTAAGATAAATTATTATTGAGTAGGTGTGGCAAATAAGGCTCGTTGTCTAATTTACATGATATTATTTTCGCAAAGACGTAATTCATCATTCTCCTGCCCTTATCCCAATATTTGTTTGGGGTCGGCGCGACTTGTGTTTTTCTTCCATACTTCTTTATTAGTCATCATCTCGGTAGTCACTCCCTTTCTAGCCATATTGTAATATTTATGTCAATGCATATCATCTTTCACGCAGTCCATCCATCGTTTCTCTGGTCTTCCCCTACTCGTATATCCATACACATTCATACTCAAAACTTTCGTGACAACATTTTCCTTATTCTCACAACGTAATTAGCGGATATGAGCTTGTTTGAGTGTCCTGTTGACAAAAATACAATCTAGATACCTTCCTACCTACCTATTCTAGGTAGGTACAGTAAAGTTGAAAAATGGGACAATTGGGACCTTCGATCAATAATGATCGAAGATTGGGACACTATAACGAGTCGGTACAGTATGGATTTATCTTTCAGATTTATGTTAATTTTTCTTTGGGTTTGCAAAACCTTTAAGTACTCCGAATGTTTGATTCGTTTACCTACATGTTTTCATTTATTCTCTGCATCTTCAAATCATCCAATTTATAAATAAAAACATGTTTTTCTTTGTTTATTTGCAATTTCACATTTTAATTTAATTTGCACTAGTAGTATCGTAAAATATTGTTCTATTGTCTATACGATTCTGATTCATTCGGATAGTCGTAATAATAATATGTGGCTGTAGGTAGTCATCAGCTGCCGGCCATCCGGCGGGCGCCAAGCCAGCCGTATGAATCAAGCAAAGGAAACAAGTTATTCTGCTTAGTTTTATATTGTTTTAAAAACCTGTTTTGAAAGGAGCAAAAATTGGATTTTAAAAATACAAACCGTCGCGTTACTTAGGTCCTTGTAGTACTTAAGAGCGCTATCACAATTTCTCTTGTATTTGAGCGTTTGACTCGAGTTTTGATATGTGATTGTGGTTTTGTTAGAGCCACAAAATGAAAAAAAACATATGCCCAAGAAAGCTTGATTATTTCTCTTGGGAGTGTTTTAAATAAATATTTCAATTTGTTTACAAAAATCAGTAAAAACCTTGTCTCTGCAAAGGATGTTTCATAAAATTTTACTTTTGGACATGTTTTGATGCTTTGTTACATCGAAGATATAATAATTTAATCATTTAAAAAAATGTCCTTGGAACAATTGTATCTTCAACTTTGGAGTGCTCAATTCAGTTTTTTATGTTTCATACAGTAATACACCAAAAATAATTCCGTAAACCAGAGAGTTACTGACAATTTTTCGTCCGAAATTATATTTTTTATCTACGAATGTATAATCCAAATTCATACAAAATGTATTTAATAAATAAGGTTACTATGTTACCTTGCTTGATAAAAAAAATTAGTCTATTTAAAAGTAAAATAATATGTTTAATTAATTATTGTATGCAGTGCTAAAAATCAATGTAAATCTCGGGACACGCGGTCTTTAGCTTTAAACGCCGACGCATCGCATTATGTAGCAATTTAGCAGTTGTGATTACGTTTATTTTGAGTCATATAATAATTATTTTTTTGTTTATAGTGTGCAATTTCAATTTATGAAAAAATCACGGTCAAAATGTAATAGCGCCCTTAATAGCTACTTACTATACCTATTCTTAAATACATGATTAACTTAATAAAAATTAATAAAAAGCTAATTTCCGTAATTTTTAAGTGCCTTGTTTACAATTTCGGCTGAAGGAAGTCTGTTTTACATTTTTTAATTAAAAGTTTTATTGACCAATTACAGCAGACTCTTGGTGATTTCACCCTAATTTACTTTTGTTGTTACTCTGTGGTACACTCGCTTTATCCTATAACCGCTCTAGCCTCTATGGCCATTCTTAGAAATTTTAATCATTACGTACCGACAAATATTTTAATAAACAAAGACGTTTTATCGCTCTTATCATAAAGAAACGTAATTTCTAAATGGCCAAACATTCTGTACACATTTCTGACGGCAAACAATAAAATATAGAACAAAAGATTACTTATTTCTTGTATACAAAAGAGACTTACCTTTTTTATCGCCCTCAAATGAAATTCCTCTGCATATTATCTTTTCGAAGAAAAAAACTAAGTTCACTCGTACTCGCCACACATAATTTTACCAATACATCCACAATGCGACACAGTAGGTACACAATTTCTTGTCACGAGATGAATCACTGAAGAATGCACTCGTTTTTACACAAAAACTACCACAATAAATCACTCAAACACTTAAAACATCACTTTTTCGATTAAAATTCGTTATTCGGATCGATTTTGCGCTATTTATCGACGATATTTGACACAAGATAAAGTTTTCGACGATAACAGCGCGCGAGGCAGCGACGCGACGTAACACGCTGTCTTTAACTGCACGACTGACATAGAAGTATAACCTAACAAAATCGAAGGAGGCGACGCGCTTGTATTCGACTAACAAACTGTTGCTCTCCGTAACTCGGCCAGGTTGCCGCGGCGATTACTATAAACAAAAGTCGAAAAACTTTACTTGTCGAGTTGTTGTAACGTTACAATTCACTGTTAGTACGTTTGTTTTGGGTCTTGTTGTTAAATTACGGAGTGAGTGCGTGTTAAAACTCGGTTTTGTGCGTCAATAATGGTTTGTTTTTGTTTAAGTCACGAACAGCGAGCACATACCTAGGCCCCGCTGCGCTCTGCGTCTGCCTTGAAGTTCGCGTAATTCTCCTTGCACAGGGCGCACAGAAAGTGTTATCAACTTCACTTCGTGTAATAGGGAGGGGACACTACTTACCTGCGTAACCGGTTTTTTGCCGAGGTTTTTTTTTAATAAAAAATCAACAGCGATCTTTTCTACATTAATAAAGTCGAACGGTAAAGCAGCTGATACATTTATCTAATGCACGATACTTCTAGGAATAATAAGTATTATACCGCGAACTTAGAATAATTATTCTAAGACCGCGAAGTTTGTACTTACTGTAAAATTGTAATAACTTTTTAAGACAGGGTGCAATATGACTGATGTCATGATGTGACAGAAAAAAAAGTACTTTGTTGTGGAATTAATGATAACTTTATTTGCTAGAATATAGGATGTATACATTAGATGTTATACAGTTTGTTTGTTACTCTCTAAGTATTCAACCTTTCGGTTATGCAAATGTTAAGTCAAAAATAAAATATTATGCATCATTGACATTTTAAAATTAACATTAAATTAAATTAAATATTATACTTGATTAACAATAGCTTAATAAGTCATTAAAATCAATTTGGTCATTTAGTTATACCTACATATTATGTTGAGTGTACATACAAGACTCAGTGAATTCCTAACAATTAATAATTGCAATATTTAAATATTTTAAATAGATTTATAAATACTTAGATGTTCTTGTTAAATGTTGAATTAATGTTTTCTTTACTTAAAAAAGTAGTACTTAAGTACTTACTTAGGTACCTAGCTGTAATTTTTTTTTAATCTATAGGTACCTACGTACTAGTTACTAGGTAGGTTAGGTAATGATAATAATATTATCTACCAACCTAGTACGGTACGGTAGGTATAGATTTTTTTCTACAGTTCATTCAGTTCAGTTCAGTTTGTTTAAAAAAAATACTGACAACTCAGTAGGTATTATTAATATTAAGTAGGTACCTACCTATTAGTTTTGCAGGTAGGTAGATATTAGGTAACTACTGCTTTAATACTTCCAAGAATATGAAGACACCAAAGACACTTAAAAATATTGGGTCCATAAATAAATAGAATATAGGACTTCAAATTAATAAAATTAATTAACTCAAGACAATGTTATGTTCTTTCTCCAGAATTAGCTTACCTATTGACAGGTTATTATGAGTTCCTAAAATTGTTTATTTTATTTGACAAATAATATAATTTAATGTTTTGTGTTGCGTAAATTATTTTACATACTATTTATTGTATAGAATCAAGTTAGTACCGTGCGGCTGTTATTACTTAGCCTACTTAGCCAAGTAGGCTAAGTAATAACAGCCGCACGGGTCAAACCATCAGGTTAAGCTACGCTTGCCGGGGTTGGTCCGTGGATGGGTGACCATCTTTACATGCCGAGACTCCTCCGTGCCTTGGAAAGCACGTTAAGCCGTTGGTCTCGGCTGTCATTCGTGGATCTTTGACAGTCGTTACGGGTTGTCAGAAGCCCGAAAGTCTGACAACCAGTCTTACCAAGGGGTATCGTATTACCCAATTACTGGGTTGTGGAGGTCAGATAGGCAGTCGCTCCATGTAAAATACTGGTATTCAGCTGCATCCGGTTAGACTGGAAGCCGACCCCAACATAGTTGGGAAAAGGCTAAGCAGATTGATTGTATAGAATCAAGTTCTTCTAACTGAACAGACAGCTGTGCTGCTGGACAGTTTGTTGCGCTACTTGTTCTTCCCAGCTAAAGCACTAGGAAGTGGTGAAGGGCGGGCGTTTTGTGGGGACTGTCTTTGTAAATTTGACGTTCAGAAAATGCTGATTCTCAGGCTAATTTGAATAAATGACTAGATTTAGATTTTGATTAAGGATTAAGCTCTATTTATGAGATAGGTTCTAAGGTATCTGAAGGTAACTTCTCGTACCTAAAAACGTTCAAATTCAAATCGCAATCTCATACGATGCCAGCGACAATCAAATGCCTAAAATGTAGGTAACGCTATATAATTTTTAATAGATTTAGAAAGAGATGAAATTGCGAACGTTGTTAAAAATACGGGAATCGTCCCTCAGTTCGTTGTTCATCGTAAAGCTGTACTTATTCCAATAATTGAAGTATTAATATTTGGGTTTAATTTACTAATAACTTGTTAGTACCTACTGTACTGTAAGTAATCAATCTGCCTAGCCTTTTCCCAACTATGTTGGGGTCGGCTTCCAGTCTAACCGGATGCAGCTGAATACCAGTATTTTCTATGGAGCGACTGCCTATCTGACCTCCCCAACCCAGTGACTGGGTAATACGATACCCCTTGGTAAGACTGGTTGTCAGACTTTCGGGCTTCTGACGACTGTCAAAGATCCACGAATGACAGCCGGGACCAACGGCTTAACGTGCTTTCCGAGGCACGTAGGAGTCTCGGTATGTAAAGATTGTCACCCATCCACGGACTAACCCCAGCAAGCGTAGCTTAACCTGATGGATCGACCCGTGCGGCTGTTATTACTTAGCCACGAGCTCCTCTGTACTGTACTGTAAGTAAATACCTACTTAATTAAATTTGAATACGTTCTTTTGACCAAGATTTTATATTAACTATACAGGGTGAATATTTCAAGTGGGCGTGGATGGCCAAAGACGAAACTATGAGGAATAGCGAAAATTACTCAAAGGAGTCTAGGGCTCGATTTTGATTAAAACTAAAACTGCCTTATTGGATTTTTGAAAAATCAATATTTCTAGCCAGGAATAGAACCCGTTGATTTTGAAAAAGAAACATACACACTGTATTATTACACCATTCGATAGTGTCGCTAATAAGGATCGAATTCTGGGAAGTTATGACATACGGCAAATTAAAGGAAAGAGCTATTTTTTAACAAAATACTTTTTTATTTTTCTTAATATGTTACCTACCTATTAAACCTTAACTGATTATTGTTCAAAATGATGACCATTGTTTTCAATACATAGCTGGATTTGAGCATTACAATATTTCTCATAGTTTCGAATTTGGCCATCCAAGCCACGCCCCTTGAAAAATTCACCCTTTATACCTTTTCTACAAAAAACTGCTCAAAACTCAGTTACCTACATCAGTGATTAAAATAACCGAAACAAAAACTAATAAGTAGGCTTCTCTGTCATATTAAAACAATGTTGTACAGGCAACAGCACATCAAGCCACCCGAAACTGTCAAATTTTCCCAATCAACCTTGAACCTAAAGCTTTAGTGATAAAAATGAAAATCTATTAAAGAAATTTGACAGATTGTAGTAGCTTGATGTGCTGGCGTCTGTGCATACTATTATCATTCTAACTAAGCATGAAATATATAAACACATAAATAATGATAATGAGTGATCCCTCGTAATGTGATTTTTGCAGGTGATTGGTATTTATGTACTTAGTTATGTCTATGTACTTTGAGGACCAGTAAGTACCTACTTACCATCGAAAAAGCTGGGACAACAAAATGGGACGTCAAATCAAGTGTCGGACACATTGATGTTAGCCGACGTACGCACGAGAGTGAAAATATCGCGGCGATTTTTTCGCGCACTGGATTTTCAACGCACTGGTTAGCGGCGAGAGTTGAAAATTCAACAGTGTGTTTTTTCGACGCGCTAGAATGCACTGTGCGCGATAAAATCTCGCCGCGATATTTTTCAGTCCGTGCGTATAGTAAAATTTATACCTACATCAATGGTCGGAAAACTCGGAAATCATTATCTGGTTGCCACCGTTGAAGTCTAGAAAATTGTGTCACACTCCCTTTAGCTCAATAAAGTAGGTAATCGACATTACCTACTTTATTGAGCTAAAGGGAGTGTGACACGTTGACATAAGGATTTGCTTTAAGAAGGATGCGCTGTGGTAGTCCGCGAAATTCAAATGTTCTTGTGTTTTTTGCAATTTGCAGGTTATGTGCTGATAAAAATGTAATTTGCGCCTAAAACAAATAACGTATTTAGGTACTTAATTTTTACCATAAAAATCATCAATACATTTCTCTTAGTTAGATTTCGTGCGGATTCGTCGAAATTCCGAAATCACAGCGCATGTGTTTAATTTTCTTAATTTATTAAGAATATAAATTTATGTATAGACCCAATAAATAAAAGCTACTTAAACTAAATTTAATTCGTTAGATTTTTACCTGAACCGCTATTGCAAAAAAACTGTTATTAAAATAACAAAAAATGCGAATCGAATTTAAGTTTTGCTATTTTTTGTTGTGAACTTTAACCCTTTAACCTTTAAATGACCCAGAATATGACGAAACAATCCATTACTAAATGGCTTCTTTTGGCATAGAGCCGAATAAGTTTGAGTGCGTCTTGAGCGAATATTCATCTTTTAAAACTTGATCCATTCATTCACAAATCGATAGAATGTTACCGCACCAAATAATAATTAAGACTGGCTCGAAATGCATTATTTATTTTTGTAAATATACCGGAAAGTGTGAACTTTGGCATTTAATCGTGAGGAAACCCGTGCCCTGAGAGGTATAATATCATATCATATCATATTAATTCTCTGACGGCATGTGAAGCCAAATCAGAGGCCCATTTAATAAAAAAAAAAATGAATAAATAAGGAAGGAGGAAGGAGCTTTAAGTGAGCAAAAAAACGAAATGTAACAAATAATCGCACGTGACACAAAGACACTCACCGTGTGTTGCGCGACGACCGATAGTGGCTTTGTGTCGCGTGAGTTTCTCGACGCGTGTCGCGCCTGTTTGATGGAGCCTTTCCACGAAACACGATGTAAAGTGGGTTGCATTTGTTTTATTTAAGTAGCTAAGTAACTATTATTTTGATTAGGAAAACGTTGCTGAGGGAATCCGGCTTAATATTAATATCTTGGCTTAATTTCCATAAAGTTAATAGTAATGCTAAGATGAAACACAAATTAGCTGTGTTAATCAAGATCATAATTATTAAATGATTGACTTAAACTAGACTTGTAACTGTATACTCTTGTAACTGTATACTACTCCGCCCATTTCTTCTCTTCCGTTTTTATTTAACACTAGCTGCGCCCCGCGGTTTCACCCACTTAGACCGGGATAAAAGTAGCCTATACAGAGCTATCTAAATAACAAATTTCATGCAAATCGATCCAGCCGTTTGAGGGTTAAGAAGTAACAAACGTACACACACACACGAGTTCACAAACTTTCGCCTTTAAAATATTAATGCGATAGTACGTCTACGCCCTTCGTCTTTCATTCTAATTTTTAACCGACTTCAAAAAGGAGGAGGTTCTCAATTCGTCGAAACCTTTTTTTTTTCTATATTTTTTTTATGTTCCCCGACTACTCGAAGATGGCTAGACCGATTTAGATTTTTTTTGTTTTATTCGAGAGGGCATACCATCACAGTTGGTCCCATATAACATTGATTAACTTTGCGTCGGTAGTTTTTGAGTTAGCTTCAATAATACGTATTTTTTCCTCACTTTTATATGGATGATGTTCTAGTTTGTTTTGCAGGTAGTGGTATTAGAATTTGTGTGGGGTAGCTACTACAACTAAAAAATGAAAAATAAAAACTTTTTTACAAAAAAAATACAACCGACTTCCAAAACCAACACTACAAAGTGAAAAATAACTTTAATTTCGGAAGTCGGTGGCAATAAACGAAAATACATTTAACTAGACACCGACTTCCGAAATTAAAGTTATTTTTGACTTTGTAGTGTTGTTTTTAGAAGTCGGTTGTATTTTTTTGTAAAAAAGTTTTAATATTGAGATGGATGACGCCCAGAAAGGCAAGATGTAAGGGCCACAGAGTTGACCTCAAAGGTCGCCCATCTTCTGCCTGGAAACAGGGCTAGTAACCGTCTCTGATTACGATAATTTCAATGATATTGCGATAGTTACTGGCAACAGCTGTATATATCTACATGCTTTTTCGCTAATTAAAATATAAAGAAAATATGCGGATATTGATATAATTACAAAATCTATCACTTGTATTAAAGAACGAATTGCTGTAGATCTGGAACATACGTATTATATAAAGGCCACTAATGATAACGTCTTAACCCCCGCGTAATAAAATCGCGGCGGGATTTTATAGCGCACTGCATTTTCAACGCTCTGCTTAGCGCCAAGAGTGCAAAATCCAATAGTGTTTTTTCGACGCGCTAGAATGTACTCTGTTATTGTTGAGTTGGATTCTCAACGCTCGGCTCAACAACGAGAGTTGAAAATTCAGTGTGCTATAAAATCCCGCCGCGATTTTATTACGCCCGTGCGAACGGGAGTTTAGTGTATGTAAATTAAAACGATGATTAGGGTTCCAATTACATTAACTTATTATTAAAAAAATTGTTTATGGAAAGAAGAATCAAACAATTAGTCGATACAATGTCCTCTCTGCTTCTAAACCAATAATATTTTAAAGAGCAATTCTATTACAATTTATCTAAAATATGAATAGTAGAATACATTTGAATACAAGCATACTGAGAGATGAACATCTTACTAATATTACAAAGAGGTCAAATTTGTGAGTTTGTGTACCTACTTATATGTAACTCCTGATCCCTATCCCGAAAATTCATTCACTTATGGGAAGCTTCAGTATTACCACAGTCTATACCATGTTTTTATACAGTGGTATTACTGAATGTCAAAAAAATCTCATTTTACCTAAAATTGTACGTGGTATGAGTTCTATACCAAGAAAATATTTTTTTTGAACAACGTTAATAATAAAAAAATATTTTCTTGGTATAGAACTCATACCACGTACAATATTAGGTAAAATGACTCACGGACCCGATTCACTCCGCGCTCGTGTGAGGGGTTATGTTGAAAAAAAAAAGGAATTTCACTCGGACTAAGTCGCAGGCAGAATCAAATTACTTTAAAAGCAATAAAATCAGATGTCGCTTGATTGGACTGGGCTAACGTTACACTGATATCTACCCCAGAACATCCTACATCAGATCACTAATTTAATAATAAACCCATTCAATTAAGTAAGTATTTTAATGATAGTTCTCTATTGGTCGATTCCTATAATTTACGGACCAATAATGAAGCAAAGACCTCATAGCTTTGCATAGTAGACCCTCCCATATGGAAGTAGCTATCACAGGTAAAATTAGCTTCCGAATCTAAATAGATTAATAGATTAATTTTGTTATTGCCAAACGGGGCCTATAAATGGCCCCGTTTGGCAATAACAAAATTCTTCGGTAAGCAAAACGATTCGTTTTTGTTTATACCAACCGAGCATAATTCACCGTCCGTCAAACACATGCAAAGCTGTGGCCTGTAGTGGCCGTTGATTGCAATTAACTGTAATTAATTTGTATTATTAATGTCACGTGCTACTTGAAGCATGGGCAATTGATGTTCATTAGTTGATTTATCAGCCAAACCCATATTAGTAGGTGTATTAATATAATTTACAGGAAATTAGTGCAATTTAATATTGTTTATTGTGACCATTCTTTACATACCGAGACTCCTCCGTGCCTCGGAAAGCACGTTAAGCCGTTGGTCATTCGTGGATCGTTGACAGTCATTACGGGTCGTCAGAAGTCCGAAAGTCTGACAACCAGTCTTACCAAGGGGTATCGTATTACCCAGTTACTAAGTTGTGGAGGTCAGATAAGCAGTTGCTCCATGTAAAATTCAACTGCATCTGGTTAGACTGGAAGCCAACCCCAACATAGTTGGGAAAAGGCTAGGTAGATTGAATATTGTTTATTGTGGCTGCGGTTTCCAGGTTTCTCCATTTTAATTCGACATTATTATTTTTATATTACAAAATTTAAATTGAAACAAGAGAAGACATTATGAATCTGTGACTGATTAAATTATTGCCGCCTTTGCGAAAATCTTACTATGCCCAACTGACGTCCCTCAAGGTTCACATAGGTACCACAGTTTGAGAAACCCTCTCCTACTGGAACACCAAAACACACTAAGTTCAGACATTTTTGGTTCAAGATTACGCAAAAATAATGGAATTTTAGAATTTCTAAACTACTTATACCTCTTGCAATATAACAATGATTTCAGGATGATGTTGAAATTCCCTGGTTTCTGTAGTGCCTCGGGGATGTTTGCCCAATCGAGGAGAGTCGGGTGGAGTGTTTCCATGCTATCATCAGGAAAAAGGTGGCATCGCTTGTGGGGAGGATTCGAGGGAGTAGTGGAGTAGCAATAGCATCCTGAAAGTCGTGGCTGAGGACCCGAGAGCTCCTGTACTGAGGCATTTCTAATTGTTACTAATCCTAGTGTATAAGTTGTAGTATCTAAGGTTGTAGTATCAAAAATGGTTCCTATGTTGCTGAGGCTGAGCTGAGCTGAGTCCCGTACTGAGGCATATCTCATGAGGCTTCTATGTTGTCTCAAATAAAAGAATTTTAATTTGAGTATTAAAATACGAGTTGACTCATCTTTGGTGCCTGGCAGAAAATTATTACACATCACAAAAGCGTAGTTTACTAAGTATACCCATAGCAAATTTTTATTTAGCATTCTAACTTTAACCGTTTTTGTTTGAGGCTCACTAATTTCGGTTTTCACCTAAGTACTTGAAACACCATGCCGTCAGTTGCTCAGGTAGACAGATTCTGAGATATTTGTGTAATTCCGAGAGATACCTATCTACCACATGGCAACACCAAAACGGCTAACATACAAATATGTCACCACAACGTCGCAGACCCTAATTAGTCAGCCATGTTTGATTTTGAGCTTACTTATGCAAATACCTGAAAGGGTACTTCCGACACTGTAGGAATCTGCCTACTATTAATTGCTCTGGAACGGGGTGTTTGAGTAGGACAAATGCTTGCGCCAGAAAGGGACGCGTGCAGAAAACCTGTTATCATTTTAAGAAAGAGGCTGTTGATGCGTCATGCACAGATTTTTTGCCGAGTTGAGGTTCCGATTAGATTTCAGTTATTTTCAAAAGAAGATATTGTGTCAAAATAAATTAAAAACTTTGAAATTATTCCAAAACTTTTTATTACACTACTCTCGTGAAATTTTGACGGTTGTTTACGGTTTTGATTTGAACCTGCACATCACTAGTTAAGTACCTATGTATTCTGTTAAGCCGTAAGTAAAGAACCATGTGCGTTTAAATTAAACTCGGAGATAACTTCTACTCTCACGACACGTTCGCACGGACGTAAAAATATCGCGGCGGAATTTTATCGCGCACTGACTTTTCAGGTACATTCTAACGCGTCGAAAAAACACTGTTGGATTTTCAACTCTCGGCGCTAAGCAGAGCGTTGAAAATCCATTGCGCGAAATAAAATCACCGCGATATTTTTACGTCCGTGTGTATTTTCTTAATGTCCCTCGGCAAAGTTCGTGTTTCGTCAGCTGGTCTGCACCAAGTACAAAGGACAACTGATAGAAATCCGACGACTGACGAAACACGAACTTTGCCGAGGGATTGTACTGTAGGTAAGTGTAAATGCAAATACTAAGTCCATTACCACCTCGAACTTCAGAGAGACGTATTGGACTACCTTTTTTTTTTTTTTTGTGGATGGGAAATCATCAAATGACTTCTCCCGCTCTGGGCAGAGCGGGAGGGCGTGTCAGACTTTTTCTGACTAAAACCCACCCATGCTCCTTCAACTGCCCGTGCCAGGGCCACGGTATCTCTTTCGAACTACCCGCGACCCCGGCGGCATCGGCCCAATTGACCCCGTCACTGCTGACATCTCTTTGAGGCGCGCGTGGAACACAACGCGCCGTCGACCCGGGCCTGGTCCTTATCGGACGGCGAGCTGCCCATTACTCGTCGTCCGCAAGCCCGCGCCTACGGTGGCCGGGAATCGGCAATCAATTCCCGCCGCCCAGGGCGTCTCCTACGGCGGCTAGGGGGTATTGAACTACCTACGTCATTATTCATCATTCCTCACAATTCAAAAGAAATCGGTCAGTCCTCAGAACATAGCGTAGGTAATGTATTCCGTCCCCATGACTTCTAACTCGTGCAATAAAACTGATTTATTTTGATATTTCCCTTACAAGTTACATTCCCATGTCATCAACGAAATTGATGAGATTGCCACCGCCAAAAATATGTGCTAAGTTCTTGTGTTAAAGTTGAGGGTTCTGTACCTACACAGCTAGAGACAGAATTCAATGAAGTATGAATTCTTTGCTGATTATACATATTTCTGACTGCGAAACAACTTGGTTAGTAGAAACTAAAATAAAATACAAAAACTAGGAATTTCTTTTACATAATCAGCCTATAACGTTCCCACAGCTGGGACACAGGCCTCCTCTCTGTGAGAGGGAGTGGGCCGTAATCCGCCACGCGGGCCCAGTGCGGGTTGGTAGATGTCACAAGTCTTCGAATTTTTGATTCTAGGACATGCCGGTTTCCTCACGATGTTTTCCTTCACCGTTTTGAGAGCAGTGGTGAGGAAATAATTTACACAAAGTAAAGCGCCTGCCTGGGTTCGAACCTACGACCTACAACTCGTAAGTCGCGACCGTTACCACTGGACCAATATACTTAACTAGCAGTGGTGGCCCCACTGCTCCTCAAATTTCTTTTCAGTGGAATTTCTTCTAATTTATTTAAATATAAAAATCATACCCTCTGAGACCGACGACATTTCCACGAAACACAGGACACAGTTGACAGAAACATGAACAAAGCTTAAGCTACAAGGGTTTCTTAGCTGTCAACCAGGGAACCCTAAAACAGGCGACGAAATGTAAAACAAGACTTTAAATTCGCGTCTCGTACGGGGTAGCCCGTTTCCGCCATTTTGAGAATGAGAAAAAGTGATTTATGTACCGAGAGAAGGTTTATAATAATTGAATT
The DNA here is from genome assembly GCA_946251885.1 of Cosmia pyralina. NCBI lineage: Eukaryota > Metazoa > Arthropoda > Insecta > Lepidoptera > Noctuidae > Cosmia > Cosmia pyralina. Next base: position 6,884,175 of record OX276342.1, read on the forward strand.
TACAAAAGTAGGTACCTATTGAATGACATTTATTTTTGGCACTGATATTATTGTTTTGGGAAATCTGGTTTCGAAGACTTCGAATTCTTTATGTAGGTACTTACCCAACCCCAAAAACAAGGGTGACATGGGTATCTACATATTGACTGATTCAATGAATGTGTCTGGTCAAGTTGAACTCGAAGTATACTGAATGTCTGAAAATTGCTTAGTTTGTAATTAGATAAACATAAAGTAGTCCTCTTTATTTCTTGTGTAGAAAACCTTATAGTCTCAACCGAACCCAACGTTAAACCCGTAATCGTAAAACCGGTGTCATATTTTATTTATTTTTGTAATAAATTCACGTAAAGTGCGCTACTAAAGCTGCCTATTTAAGGATAACAGTTCACTAAATCCTTCAAGGAAATGAGCAAAAAATAATATCAGTACTTTAGCTACTGTTCTAGATATAAGAATATCGGTTCTGATTTAAATTCAACTCGAACACAGCATAATAAACGCGAACGCCTGACTGAATCTGTATAGCAATATTACGGTCATCAATATAACGTTGAGTGTTTTATTATATTCGGCGCTCCGTCAAGTGATACTTTCGTGGTTTTACTGTGTGTGTGTTTGTTTGTTTGCGATTATTACCCGATACGGGAAAGCCAAAAGTAAGGGTTATGATTTTAGCAGTCTATGTATGTAAGTATGTATGTATATAAGTATGTATTTACGTGTGTTCCACCGTAGCGCCTAAATTACGGAATCGATTTTAATGAATGAGGTATCAATAGATTCCTAATAGTCCGGGTCGGGGTCCGGGTCCGGGTCCGGGTGGTAGTCCGGGTGACATAGGCTATATAAATTCTCCCTAAATTTAATATGCTGGACTTTACACGTAAATTTCTGACCACGAAAAAAATAAAATTGAGATAATAATGACATGTTTGGTGTCAAAAGAAAGGTCTTGACGAGCACATTACAAAAAAAAAAATAAATAAAATAAATAAATAAATAAATATGTTTGGACATATCACACAACGCCATCTAGCCCCAAGCTAAGCAACCTAATGCTTGTGTTATGGTAACGAGATGGCTGATAAACTACTTATATACATTTTTTTTTTTTTTTTGTAAATACATACATATTATAGATAGAAAAACACCCAGACTCGGAACAAATACTTGTAGGTCGTACAAATATTTGTTCCGTGCGGGAATCGAACCCGCGACATGCTGCGCAGCAGTCAATCGCTCAACCACTGCGCCAACCGTGTCGTCAATGTTTATATGTCATATTGTTTGTTAAAAATAAGTAAAAATGGAGGTAAATAATATTAATTTAATTGGTTGCAGACCGACCGCGGCAAGCGTGATTTTTCAGTAGTCGGGTTTTAGTTTTTATTTTAAATGAATAATTAAACAATTTCCTATCAGACTAAGATGGTAATATGTGTCACGCGATAGCCAATAAATAGGTGTTTTCGGAGTCGATTTGTGTGTAACAAAAATACTGCGATTTCAGAGTTTTTACTTGCCTCTAACAGTTTTATAAATTTACACGTCGTAACCGATCTAAATGAGCCGGGTGATCTGTCACTCAGGATCCTCTTAACCTCAGACACCTTGCCTGTATGTTGTGATAAATAAAGATTTATGATTATGATTACTGACTAGTGTTTTAATTAATTAGGGTTCCGTACCTAAAAAGGAAAAAACGGAACCCTTATAGGATCACTCGTGTGTCTGTCCGTCCGTCTGTCACAGCCAATTTGCTCCGAATGTATTGGACCGATTTAGTTGAAATTTGGTACACATATGAATTTCTGTGACACAAACACGGAAGGGCAACGTAAATAAATGAATTTTGAATATGGGGGTCACCTTAGGGGCAAATAAGAGAATTAAAAAAAAAAGTTTTGCAAACTGCACCGTGTGGCATATGAAATTGCGTCAGGCAGCATCTGTCTGGCATTTAATGCTGAAATGAACCTTTTTGGCGCAGCCGTGAGGCACACACTTTTGTTTTAAAACATTATTTTAATTTTTTTTTCTTTTGTTTTTGTGTTTCACGAAGTGTGTCCAAATAAACGTTTTTCTTTCTTTCTTTCTTTCAAATGAAAGGATTACTGTGAGGGTCTCGGACAGATTTTTTTATGTTTTAAAATAAATAGTTTTAAAGTTATTTATGAAAATAGACGAACATTGACCATTCCCTCCCTATCTCCGAAACTACTAAGCCTAAAATTAAAAAAAAAAATACAGAAAATAGTTCTATTATTTTATTATTTAATAGTTATGGAAAGGAAAATTAATAAGTCTGTGGTGTTAATTGAGAGCAGTGGTGGCCTAGTGGTAACGGCCGCGACTTACGCGTTGTAGGTCGTAAGTTCAAACCCAGGCAGGCGCTTTACTTTGTGTAAATTATTTCAACACCACTGTTCTCAAAACGGTGAAGGAAAACGTCGTGAGAAAACCAGCATGTCCTAGAACCAAAAATTCGAAGACATGTGACATCTACCAACCCGCACTGAGCCCGCGTGGTGGATTACGGCCCACAGAGAGGAGGCCTGTGCCCCAGCAGTGGGAACGTTATATTAGGCTGATTATGCTATGCTGTGGTCTTAAAATAACATGGTAAATGTCTCAATATTGTGCGTACAAAGTACATTTACAGTTGGGATACATGTATGGGAGAACATGTTTTTCAACTACAATGTAAAGTTTGTTCTTGGGATAAATTCACACCAACTACGGAACCCTTCACTGTGCGTAGTCTTACACGCACTTGGTCGGTTTTTTTTATTCAATAAACTTCACAAATGCTGTAATATTAACGCCTGTCCAACATGAGTAATAATACAGATAAATAATAGTAAGATACAGTACGGCCGATTTACATTTTCTAGGAAGCAAATGGTGACATGAGGCTAGTGTGAATGAGAGACCATCCGCGAAAGTTCATTGTGTCTATGTTCAGACTTGCCAAGATATTTCGGCCGTAGTTTACAGTGTTATAAAGTGTTGGTTACCCATTTATAAAAAACAGATAAGAAATATAATTTTCAATACACTTCCTCGAAAACTGGTTCATATCGCACTACGATTAGGTTCACAATGCAATAATAGGTCTTTACCTATGAAATTGCCGTAATGTATGAAAAAATTTAAACGAATTTTTTTCATGCATTTTTTATTTGTATTAATCGAAGTAATCACCCATGCAATCACTGCATCTTTGCCAACGCAGTGGCAGTTTATTGATGCCCTTCTTAAATAAATCAGCTGGACGGGAGGCAACAAATTCTTCAAAGGCATTTTGTACTGCCTCTCGGGTATTGAATTTTTTACCCGCCAAGAACTTATCCAAATTCTGGAAAAAGTAGTAGTCTGTAGGCGCAAGGTCTGGTGAGTAGGGCGGATGACGGAGAGCTTCCAACCCCAGTTCTTGCAACTTGGAGACCGTCTGCTGTGCAGTATGAGGTCGCGCGTTGTCGTGCAGGAGCAGCGGAGACGAGCGATTGACCAATGCTGGTTGGAGATGTGCCAGCTTCTCCATCATTGTGTTCAGTTCTTCACAGTACACATCTGAAGTAATGCTCACCCCGTTTGGTAAGAAGCTGTGATGAATCACACCGGCGCTAGACCACCAAACAGTGACCATCACTTTTCTAGGGGTAAGTTTTCGTTTAGGGCATTGTTTAGGTGCTGAACCAGGATCCAACCAACTTGCTGAGCGCTTGCGGTTATCAAACAGAATCCATTTTTCATCGCAGGTAACAATGCGGTTCAAAATTCCTTCATTTGTGTGTCTGTTGAGCAGTGCAAGGCACGTCTCGACGCGTACTTCGCGATGGCGATCATTGAGTTCGTGGGGCACCCATTTGTCAAGCTTTTTTACCTTGCCAATTTGACGCAAATGGACCAATATTGTTTTGACGCTAATGTCGAAAGCTGCTGCTAATTCAGCCGTAGATTGTGTATCATCAGCTTCCACAATCGCCTTTAATTCGTCATTGTCGACCAAAGTCTTCGGACGACCGCGAGGTTCATTTTTCAGATCGAAATTTCCAGAACGGAAGCGAGCAAACCAATAACAAGTGGTGCGTTGGTTTGTAGTGTTAGCTCCGTAAACGTCGCTGATGTTGCGTGCCGCTTGTGCCGCGTTGCTGCCACGACGGTACTCATATTCCATAATTACTCGAATTTTTAACGTATCCATGATGACGAAAAAGATTGAAATGCGATGAAAATGTAACACTAATCAATAAACAAATGACTACTTTTGGGAAAAAAAATCCATGTTTTTAAAATAAAATTAATTTGAAATTAGAATTCTTAGCCAAACAAAAATTATTTTGATTTGAAATGGCCAGTACTGCAGAACGGCAATTTCATAGGTAAAGACCTACCCCTAAAGACTACCTAGACCCTTTCACACGCGTGCGTTTTTTCATTTTCAAACACGTGTGCGGGAATAAAATTTGCCACAAATAACATACCTATACTTAGTCCAAATTGGTTCAATGCTTCTATTCACACCGCCTCTGTTCGGAGGTGAATGTTTTTTTTTTTAATTTCGGCAAAGAGATATGCGTCTTTACGGCGTTAATATTTTTTGAATATGTAAATAATGTTTATAAATAAAATATCATCAATGATTATTAAAATAACAAAAAAAACGTTTATGAACAAATTACCATTTATTTGTGTTCTAAACTCAAAAATATTAGAATTTTCTTTTTTTCATATTAGGCCGTTTATCGGCTTTATACCTTTGCTTCTCCTATAACCTGGCGAAAGCAAAGCGCGGAAAAAAAAGAAAATTTAAATTAAAATTTCCTAATAATTTATGACAAAACTTATTTTTCGTTATTTTATTTTATTTCTTCAAAAGTGTATTGAAAAACGTCGTTTGATATACGTGGATTTTTTGTTATTGCAGCTCAAAAACAACCTCGCCTACGGCTCGGGTGTTAATTTCGCCTCGAATGCAATAACAAAAATTCTCCACTTGTATCAAAATGTACTATTTCTCACAGAAGCAGAACCGTAGAGAAAGCCAAGTTATTTGAGAACAACGTTCTACCTAGCCAGTTCAGTAGCAAAAAGCTTTTCATTAAATATTGAGAACATTTAATTAAAAGCCTATATTGAGATGAGAGAGATCTACTTAGATGTCATTGTTCATTTATTAATGTTTACTTCTTAAATAACGTAATTATTAGCTTTTAATTAGGAATATAATCTGTAGTACTCGCTAAATTAATCTTTTAGACTTATCACGAACAGTGAAGGAATATCATGGGAGATTTCTTTTGCTTTTTTTTTCCTTCATACTTGTCACAGTGCAAGTGGCTAAATGATGGCCGCAGAGGTCGATCGAAGGTAAAGCTACGCTTGCTGCGGTTGGTCTGTGGATGGGTTACCATCTTTACATATCAAGACCCCTCCGTGCACGGAAAGCACGTTAAGCCGTTGGTCCCGGCTGTCATTCGTGGATCTTTGACAGTCGTTACGGATCGTCAGAAGCCCGAAAGTCTGTGTATGAAGCATACATAACGATTCACTCATTCCGTTCATATGAATGAACATATGTCAGTCATCATTCGCAATCTGCCAGTGTAACACGTACTTTTTTATAACCTATTTTATGTACCTTGTGCAACATTTAAATACAGTCCATTGCATAGTTTGTCTTTATGTGGTTTTATTACCAGCGTCCGCCACATAAAGAAATGGTCCTCCGGATCATTTCTTTATGTGGCGGACGCTGGTAATAAAACCACATAAAGACAAACTATGCAATGGACTGTATTTAAATGTTGCACAAGGTACATAAAATAGGTTATAAAAAAGTACGTGTTACACTGGCAGATTGCGAATGATGACTGACATATGTTCATTCATATGAACGGAATGAGTGAATCGTTATGTATGCTTCATACAGTCTGTCAACGTCTTCTTGGTAAGACTAGCGTATTGTGTAACCTAGTTCTTGGGTTGTGAAAGTAGGTAGTCGCTCCATGTACATATGTTGGCATTTAGCTGCATCCGGTTAGACCTGGAAGCCGACTCCAACATAGTTTAGAAAAGGCTTGGCAGATTGACATGGTGACAGTTCTAAATAGCTACTTTATAGAGGTATGAGGAATAGAAGGTTGCATGTTCAGATCACGTCGGGGTCACCAGTAAGGTACGAGGAATAGAGTGGAAAGTTTCTCATACTTCGTAGAAAAGGGAGGATCCTTCGAGCAGACGGGTGTTGCTGTTGTGCCTGGTAGGCTACTGCCGGACACCTGCTGTCTGGTTGGTGTACATCATGGTCCAGAAATGTGTGATCGCGAAAAAAAATCAAATGTCCCATACAAAACTTCAATAGGTACCTACTCAACCCAAATGAATGGGCCGGCTGATAATTTTTTCGCGATTACGATGTTGGCCCCATGAAGAAAGTGGTTCGGTTTGATGTTCTGTATATTTCTGTGGTCTTTACCCACACTCTTCAATTTGACCACACCAGAGGGACAATTCCCGAATTTTTAGCATCGTTCGCAATCTCATCTCAGGCTCCATCTGTCAAAAATTGTATAGCGTTTACCTACATTTTTGACATTTTATTGTCACTGGCATGAGATTGCGACTTGAATTTGAACGTTTTTAACCGACTTCAAAAAAGGAGGTTCTGTATTCGACCCGTATGTATATATGTATGTTTGTTTGTCCGCGATTTTCTTAAAAACTTATGAACCAATTTTGATGATTCTTTCACTATCGTGATCTACATGCTTTCAGGAAGGTTTTAGTATTATGTGATTATTCTTATGTACGAAGTTATATTATGCATAAATGTATTGTATCTCCGGCATAACTATGCCGATTTTTGATTGTTATTTTCGTTCGTCTTGGGCTTACTTATGTAATTGTATATTCAACTAAAAATGGAAAAATAAATTTACTTTAAATAAAAAAAGTAAAAACCGACTTCAAAACAAAAAACGAATAAAATAACTATCATAAAACACTTAACAGCTTCTGAAGTCGGTGTCTTCAATTCTTCAATGTATTTTAGCTTGACACCGACTTCAGAAGCTGATAAGTTTTTTTATAATAATAGGTTTTTACCTATGGATTTGCCGTTTTGTATGAAAAAATTTAAACCAGGATATGATGTTGGCATCCCAGAGAAATCGAGGGAAACCTTCAAATTGTATAGGCACACCTATAGAGATTTGGGTATTTTTTATAGTAACTCGTTATGTGGCGGCCACCGCTCTTCTAGAAAACCGTATAGATTTATTGAAAAATTCATTCATGTTCATAATTTTACGTGATAGATTTTGAAGATTATTTAAATCTGTCACTTAAAATAATAAGAGTTAAATTGCTTATTAGTCTAGATTGTAATCAGTTATTAAGAACTTTAGTTCTTTTTAATAAAGAAAAAAAATGTTCATAATTCATTGAAACACAAAACAGAAGACTATTCAAATTGCCTAAAATAAAACAACCCATCTAAGCGAGGGCTCACGCTTTACAGCACAGAACACATAAAAATCTAGTCCACTACACTGAAAGTAGTTACGGGAGAGAAATGCCCATAAAAATTCCTTTATGTGCCATTTCAGCATCAATGGTTCCAAGATGGCACTGTTGCGTACTTGCATGTACTTGCATAGTGGCATTAATGCGTTTGCAGTTTCGTAGTCTTGTCGCTGTTAGTGAACGGTATATGGAGTTTTGTGAATATTACCACAACATCGCGCCTGAAATCCTCCAAGGGTAAGGCAGAGGTGTACTTATAGCACACCTACATTTCGCCAGTTATGTTTTAAGTCCCATGTAATAGGGGGCGCGCCTATTGTAATCAAGGCTGCTACTGAGATATTTCTGATAGAAAAACCTAATAACACTTTGTTCGACCAGAAATCGAAACCAGGACCTCATGCTCAGTAGTAGCACTTGGGACCTCTAGAACAAATAGACTCACATAACTGGCGAAATGTGTACTATAGCTACAGCCTAATCCTTTATGGAAACAAAGGCATGATATTCAATTAATCAATCTGCCTAGCCTTTTCCCAACAGTGTTGAGGTCGGCTTCCAGTCTAACCGGATGCAGCTGAATACCAGTATTTTACATGGAGCGACTGCTTATCTAACCTCCACAACCCAATAACTGGGTAATACGATACCCCTTGGTAAGACTGGTTGTCAGACTTTCGGGCTTGTGAATGACTGTCAAAGATCCACGAATGACAGCCGGGACCATCGGCTTAACGTGCTTTCTGAGGCACGGAGGAGTCTCGGTATGTAAAGATGGTTACCCATCTACGGACCGACCTGTGCGGCTTTTATTACTTAGCCACGAGCCCCTCAAAGGCATAATATTATGTTTTGTTAATAAATAAAAGAAGGTAGGTTCCTGTCTCTGGAGCCCTAACCACCGGTACTTTGGACCCTGCTCCCGACACCGACGAACTACTATTTTCTATATTTTCACATGTTTTTTTTATATTTTTTTTATTTTAAGAAACATATAAAAATGTAAGTATCTATAAGGAAGAAAATAAGAAACGACATAATAAAACAATGATAAATATTTGTTTAGTACCTATTAAAGTTGGTAAAATATTATCATCCAAAATCTTAGAAATGATTTACAAATTAGGTAAATAAAGTATGGAATTAACGATTTCGTGGAAAAAGATGAGGCAGAGCCTTTTTCAAAAAGAAAAACTTTTTATAACTAACTACTTACACAGTTTTAGGTAATGTACTATACCTACCTAGCCACCGGCCTTGACTGGTTAGCTTGCGTGTTCTGTGCTGAGCTCACGCAACGCGTCGTACGTCCACCCAGTAATAGGACTCGCCCGTCAAGGAGCGCTGTCGCAAATGAAAGCCATTATTTTATTTATAAAAAAAAAGGTGTTCATCTGGCATGTTTATGGAGGCTCATATTGATGGCTTTCATGCCATCATGAGAAAGAGAGCGGCCTCCATATTGCACCGTATCAGAGCAAGCTCCAACAGCATTCTGAAAACAATAGCGGACCGGTTAGACGGTCCTTTTCATAGGCACTGGGTCGGACTCCATGTGTCTAAAATTTGTATATAATTTTAATGTGTTTTTATTTTGTTTTATACTAACATAGATTTTAAGTACTCACTAACACAATTATGGATGTTTTGTCTGAAATAAAGTTATTATTATTTCCTTTATTCCATTTATATACATATATTTCACATTTTTAAATATTTTTTTATAAAAACATGAAATAAAAAAAAAAACATTTAAAAATATAAAACATAGTAGCCCACCGGTATCGGGAACAGGGTCCAAGCTACCGGCGGTCAGGGCTCCAGAGAGAGGAACCTCCTAACAATGCGCGCCGTGTCCAGAAGTACCGCTCTCTGAATCAGGCCCTTAATCCAGCTGCCCAACGAGAGCCTCCTTAGATGTTGGTCGAGGCTCTTGGCGATTAAGCCATTGGCTGATACGACTATCGGCACAATGATCGCTGAGTCCACATCCCACATGTCGACAACCTCGCGAGCCAAGTCAAGATACTTGATTTGTTTATCTTTCTCGGCTTTCACGAGGTTCCCGTCATGCGGGACTGTTATGTCAATAATCATTGTGCGCCGCTCTGTTCGATCCACCACCACTATATCAGGCTTATTGGCAATAATAGTCCTGTCAGTGATGATGGATCGATCCCAGTACAATGTGATATTTCCATTTTCGAGAACTGGGTCGGGCACATACCTATAGTACGGCACTTCCGATTCCGCAAGGTTGTATTTCAGTGCAAGTTGCTGATGGATAATCCTGGCTACAAGGTTGTGTCTATGCAAGTACTCTTCGTTAGCAAGACGAGAACACCCGGAGATAATGTGTCGGATTGATTCTCCCGGACGGTGGCATGCCCGACAGATGTCAACCGTGCCGTCTTTCACAATGTATTTCCGGTAGTTGTTCGTCATCATAACTTCGTCCATAATTGCACAGACAAAACCTTCGGTTTCCCCAAAGAGGTCACCGGAACGCAGCCAGGCTACGGACGCTAACAAATCTACGTCGGGTCCATGTAGGGCCCGGAAAAAGCGTCCGTGAAGCTCCTTACTCTGCCATACCTCCCTGCGATCGTTAGTGTCAAGCACTACAGGTTTGCGCCAGTTCTCTTTAGCCAAGGAGAGCGGAGTGAGGCCCTTGTCCACCGCGACCACATCTCGATGCATCCCCACATCGGCTTCTAGGAAATATTCCCTGAGACTGCATATCTCGCGGTTGTGGAGAGTCTTAGCGTTTAAAAAGCCTCGGCCTCCACACTTTCGCGGGATATACAGTCTCATTACCGATGACCGTGGGTGATGCATTCGATATGCAGTCAACAGCGTACGGACCCTCCGATCTAGCGCGTCGAGTTCCGTCTGAGTCCATTTGAGTACGCAGAAAGAGTACATCAAAACCGGCATGACCCAACCGTTAAAGGCACGCACCTTGTTTCCACCTGATAGAAGACTATTAAATACTTTCTTCAGGCGGCCAAAGAAGCGCTCCTTCAACGATTGCTTCATGTCAGTAACATTGATGCCCAACGCTTCCGACATACCCAAATACTTATAGGTTTCGGGTGCGGAGAGGGCTCTAAGGTTTATGGAATCCGAGAGTTGGGTTCCCACGGATTCCACAATCTCTCCTCGCTTTACATGCATGACCGCACATTTGTCCACACCAAATTCCATCCTGATGGCGCTACTGAATGTTTCAGTTACTTTCAGTAGCTCCATCAGTTGCAAATTGTTGGGGGCAAAGAGTTTTAGGTCATCCATGTAGAGGAGGTGGGATATAACCTGACCACCTCTTCGCAGCCGATATTCTAGACCTGAATCCTCCAGCAGTGTGCTTAGAGGATTCAAGGCTAAGCAGAACCAAAGCGGACTCAAACTATCGCCCTGAAATATGCCTCGCTCGATCCTTATCGGCTCGCTGTTCCTCTGGATATTTCGACATCCTGGATAGCGAAGGACCGTCCTCCATTGCCCCATACACGACATCAGGAAGGTGCGCAGAGTTGCATCTACTTTATACAACTCCAACACCCTCATGAGCCATGTATGTGGCACCGAGTCATAGGCCTTCTTATAGTCTATCCAACATGTCGACAGATCCTTTCGGGAACGACGAACCTGTTGGCTAATGGCCATATCAATGAGGAGTAGCTCCTTAGTACCACGGGACCCATTCCTACATCCATTTTGAGAGGCAGACATGATGGAGTTGGTGTCTATATGTTCGTTAATTTTAGCTCTCAAAATGGATGTAAGAACTTTATAGACCGTCGGTAAACACGTGATCGGTCTATTTTTTTTTTTTATTATTATTATTATTTGTCTTTGGCTTATCTCGGGACCCTGGGGTCCCGGACCTTTGGAAGGCGTACGAGGGGCCGAAGCCAACTCGCAGAGGCCCCTTAGACAATTTTAAATGACGAGGAGGCACCAGCCGACGATTATCCCTGTATGCACTATGCAAGTGCACCCAAGGACAACCCCCGGTTGGTGCAGGACTATTGCAGAACATGGAAACAAAACACATTGGGCCTATGGGTTTGGGTGGCTACATGGATTGGGTACCTTGAACTATGGAAGAACTATGTCCCCTGCCTGACCAATGTTATATAATATACACAGATAAATTGGCAGGGGGTGACTTGCACACTCAATAATGGGCCCCCGGAAACGGTCGCTAGCACATAGTGACGTAGCGACAAGGGGCAACATGTCCTGAGGAGCTTGAGGAGTGGAGAGGTATTCCACGGTTCTCAGAACAATCCCAGAGCCCGGAAGATGGTCAAGATCCCTACAAGCACTTACTGGAATACTTCCTTCCTCCGAGCACGTTTGCTCTTGCGAATCTCCACTCAAGCCGGCCAATAAAGGCAAGAATGAGGTGGGAGCTCTGTTCCCGTCATTGTTCACTCCAGCCGGCCAATAATGGCAAGCCAGAGGTGAAGAACAAGACTTCTCCCGGGAAATAGGGTCCGTGGGGTCGCTACTGCCCAACAGCTCGCCACATGCTGCCCTGCGGGTTCACGTATCTCTCTTGGTCTGGCTCCTCACCCTAGACCTGTTTCGGCAAAGTAAACTCCACCGGCACAGACCCAGAGTTCGGAGCGCGCAAGCCCCACCACGACGTCAATGTAGAGATACGGCGGTGGGGTTATTATTATTATTTGAATTGTCTTTGACATATCTCGGGACCCTGGGGTCCCGGACTTTTGGAAGGCGTACGAGGAGCCGAAGCCAACTCGCAGAGGCCCCTTAAACAATTTTAAGTGAAAAGAAGGCACCAGCCGATGATTATCCCAGTATGCACTATGCAATTGCACCCAAGGACAACCCCCGGTTGGTGCAGAACTATTGCAGAACATGGAAACAAAACACATTGGGTCTATGGGTTTGGGTGGCTATAGTGGATTGGGCACCTTGAACTATGGAAGAACTATATCCCCTGCCTGACCAATGTTATATAATATACACAGATAAATTGGCAGGGGGTGACTTGCACACTCAATAATGGGCCCCCGGAAACGGTCGCTAGCACATAGTGACGTAGCGACAAGGGGCAACATGTCCTGAGGTGCTTGAGGAGTAGAGCGGTATTCCACGGCTCTCAGAACAATCCCAGAGCCCGGAAGATGGTCAAGATCCCTACAAGCACTTACTGGAATACTTCCTTCCTCCGAGCACGTTTGCTCTTGCGAATCTCCACTCAAGCCGGCCAATAAAGGCAAGAATGAGGTGGGAGCTCTGTTCCCATCAGTGTTCACTCCAGCCGGCCAATAAAGGCAAGCCAGAGGTGAAGAACAAGACTTCTCCCTGGAAATAGGGTCCGTGGGGTCGCTACTGCCCAACAGCTCGCCACATGCTGCCCTGCGGGTTCATGTATCTCTCTTGGTCTGGCTCCTCACCCTAGACCTGTTTCGGCAAAGTAAACTCTATCGGTTCAGACCCAGAGTTCGGAGCGCGCAAGCCCCACCACGACGTCAACGTAGAGATACGGCGGTGGGGTTATTATTATTATTATTAAAACACGTAAGTACTAGGTTGTTCCGAAAATTACTAGCCACGAATAAATATAATCTTCTTTCTTGAAACTATTTTGAATTGACGGCTAATTTCCTTCGATCAATAATAGCACTAGATACAGGATCAGGAACAAAAATAAGTCGCTGTAGTGGCCACGTTTACACACACATAAACATTTACATTTGTTACTACGAAATATAGAAAAAAGTTTTATAATATTTACAACTTCAATTCATTATAAACCTTAACAATCAAACATAAAGTTTAATTACGATTGCAAAATATTTATATTTAAGTCCTTCTATCATCGGAGAAAGGTAAAAGCAATAAATTAAAAATGTCGCTTGAAAATAATAGGTCATTTTTATAATAAGTACAAAAATATTTATTCTAAAGTGTACTTAAAACTTAAGCAATAAGGTTAAAAACATTTTGTTGAAAATTTTGTGCTTACTCTATTTTGGAACTAGACATAGTTCTTGGTATTTACATTTCAATGCTCAGAACACAGTAAGTATTGAAAGATGTAGAGTAGCAGAATAATAATATATTTTTTAGGCCAAGGTTCGTTTTATATGGTAGCAAATATTTTTGACCGATTTTTAAAAGTAGAAGGAGTAAATTAGTACAATAGTTATTTTAATTTTGATTATTAATTTGATAATTAATTATTTTAATAAAAATATTAAAACAAATTGTTGAATTTTTACAAGGTTTATATATTTCTTCTCCTCTTTCTTTCGTGACAATAGATACCCATTCTGCATTGCGAAATGGGTCACTAGGAAATCTACAAACAAAAACAACATATAAAGTAACAATACTACTCCATGCATTTCCCTGTTCCCGAACAGTCGATGTTTGAAATAAGACCACAAAAGTATTTGTGTTTTTATTTTTCGGGCCGTTTTTGAAGCGCTTATCGGGAATCTAGTACTATTGTATCAATACAAATCTTGGTGAAAATCATTGGCCACCCATGTGTAGTTCTTTTTTTTTATTTTTAAAGATTATCTGTCACTCTTCTTTTGTTTGCAACAATGGACGTCTCGCGAGAAGCTTTTCGTGCTATGATTTTTTATGATTATAAACGAAGGTTAACCTTCAAGGAATCTCAAGAAAATGTACAAAGTGCATTTGGGGAGTCTGCTCCTGCGTTAGCAACAGTTACTTATTGGTTTCGTGAATTTAAACGTGAGTGAGAGAACCTAAATGATGATCCCAGACCCGGCCGAGCTACAACTGCAGTAACTCATGAAAATGTCATCAGGGTAGAGTGGCTTTTGCGGGAGAATAGACACATTACACATCGAGAGATTCAGGCTGAACTGAAGATTGGATCCCAGGCAGTTTCCACCATCCTGCATGAACACCTTAAAGTTAGGAGGCTTGCTTCGTGATGGAACTGAACGGGCCCGCTCACACAGCTGGTAGAACCATGGACTATTTGAATACTTCGGGGGTACAAATGTTACCTCATCCTCAGTACAGCCCAGATTTAATTTCATGCAATTTTTTTTATTTCCCACGGTAAAAAAAAATGCTTCATGGGCGTAAATTTAACACTTCAGACGAGGCCGTCGAAGAATTTCAGCGGTTATTTTTCGACCTCCTGCAAGATACATTTTTTAAATGTTTCGAAAGCTGGTTCACCCGAATGCATAAGTGCATTGAGGTTGGAGGGGAGTATTTTGAAAAGCTTTAAATAAACTTTTTCATATTCTAACTATTTTTCATTTCACTAACAATTTTTGGAACAGCCCACGTATATTATAAGATAAATAATTAAATTATCTTTAAAATGGTGAAGGTTTCATAAAAATTCGCTTGATAGTTTTTGCGTGATTGTCAGTTTTTTGTCCGCGTTGGACATAACTTTACAAATTAATTAGGTGCACTATGTAATATAAACATAATCTAATATATTACTCGTTTAAACATGATCTTCAGTTTAAAATCATTACTTGCAGAACAGATGGCCGATGGTCCGAAAGGTTTTGGAGTCGCCGCGTACCGGATGACGTAGCGTTGGAAGGCCTCCCACAAGGTGGACCGATGACCGATGAAGACTGCAGGAATCCGCTGGATGCGGGAAGCATAGAACCGGTCGAAGTGGCGGTGCTTGGGGGGAAGGCTTATGTCCAGCAGTGGACGTCTTTTGGCTGAAATTATGATGAAGATGATGACACTTCTTATTTACTAATCGCTTTTTACCCGACTACGGCAAAGCCAAAAGGAAGGGTTATGATTTTGGCAGTCTATGTGTACCTATATGTAAGTATGTATGTATTTACGTGTGTTCCAGTGTAGCGCCTAAATTACTGAACCGATTTTAATGAATGAGGTATCAATAGATTCGTAATAATGGTCCGGGTGACATAGGCTATATAAATTCTCCCTAAATTTAATATGGTGGACTTTACACGTAAATTTCTGACCACGAAAAAAAATTAAATTAAGATAATAAAGACATGTTTGGTGTCAAAAGAAAGGTCTTGACGAGCACATTACAAATATGTATATATGTCATATTGTTTAAGTAAATAAATATGTTTAAATTGTTAATAATATGATAAAGTGGAGGTAAATAATATTAAGTGGTTACAGACCGAATGCGGCGAGCGTGATTTTTCAGTAGCCGGGTTTTAGTTTTTGAACTTACTTTTTTATATAATATAATGCATGGGGGATTTAAAAATCAAAAGAGTGAAACAAATATTCACAAAGGCTAAAAGATAATTAGATTACTTATATTCCATTATTTTTTTGCAACCATTATCTAAGACAAAAGCATAAATTATGCGAAAAATTTACATTTCCCGTGACGTTACGTAAATTACGGGCGAATTCGACCCTCGGGAGTTCGGGACATGGTAAGGGAGAGCTCTTGTTAGCTTAAGCGGAGCGACTAGCGATTTTTAGCAATGTACTACAGTCAACAAAAGCGATATCTAGGCAGGGTATACTAACATATTTGTATGTGAATTGCTTCATGTTCAATTTTATATAAACTTTACTTTGTTTTTGCAATACTCCTACATTGTAACACACCAACACAAAATTGTATATTTTCACGAAATTGAACATGAAGCAATTCACATACAAATATGTTAGTATACTCTGCCTAGATATCTCTTTTGTTGACTATCAATCTGCCTAGCCTTTTCCCAACTATGTTGAGGTCGGCTTCCAGTCTAACCGGATGCAGCTGAATACCATTATTTTACATGGAGCGACTGCCTATCTGACCTCCAGAACCCATTAACTGGGTAATACTATATCCCTTGGTAAGACTGATTGTCAGACTTTAGGGTTTCTGACGACCCGTAACGACTGTCAAAGATCCACGAATGACAGCCGGGACTAATGGCTTAACGTGCTTTCCGAGGCACGGAGGAGTTGTTTTGTTTTTTTTTTGACTATACATACCATAATAAGAATAACTTCTTTTGGCAGGAGGATCCCCAGTATACAGGTGATTTTTTCAAGTGGGCGTTGATAGCCAAATTCGAAACTATGAGGAATAGTTGTAATGCTGAATGCTGTAAAATCCTTGAGTCGTTGAATCCAGCTGTGTATTGAAAACAATGGTCATCATTTTGAACAATTAATCAGTTAAAGTTTAATAGGTAGGTAACATATTAAGAAAAATAAAAAAGTATTTTGTTAAAAATTAGATCTTTCCTTTAGTTTGCCGTATGACATTACTTCCCAGAATTCGATCCTTATTAGCGACACTATCGAATGGTGTAATAATGGATAGAATAAGAAATGAGTACATAAGAGGAAGTCTAAAAGTGGCACCGGTGACTGAAAAGTTATGCGGAAATCGGCTGTCATGGTATGGGCATGTGATGCGGAGGAGTGACGAAAATGTCGTGAGGAAAGTTTTGAGTATGAATGTCGATGGCTATAAGAGTAGGGGAAGACCAAAGAAACGATGGATGGATTGTGTGAAAGATGACATGGCTAGAAAGGGGGTGACTACCGAGATGACGAATAATAGAGAAGTATGGAAAAAAAGGACATGTTGCGCCGACCCCAAATAGATTGGGATAAGGGCAGGAGACTGATGATGATCGAATGGTGTAATAATACAGTGTGTGTGTTTTTTTTTCAAAATCAACGGGTTCTATTCCTGGCTATAAATATTGATTTTTCAAAAACCAAATGATGCAGTTTTAGTTTTCATCAAAATTGAGCCCGAGACTCCTTTTCGCTATTCCTCATAGTTTCGGATTTGGCCATCCACGCCCACTTGAAAAATTCACCCTGATAAGTAGGTACCTACATCTAGCCTAGCTCGATCTGGACGGAAGTGCAAATTAGGGTTATATCCTACTACTTCAATTTTCTTGAAAGTAAATAACTACCAAATCTATTTTATTTATTTTGTCTTCTCAACAAGCAGCAGACAACCAAGTTGGCGGCGAGACGATGAAGACGAACCTCCCTCCCGCCCTGGTGGGGCGTTTGCCTCTGTACATCCAAGAATTTTGGATTATCCACAGTCGTTGCAGGAGCCTGAATATGGTGGCGGGGTTGGCAAGAAGGCAAATAGAACAGATTTGGAATCTACTTACATTGACGGCTGATAATGTCATTTCTTTTTTTTTTTTGTGGATGGGAAATCATTAAATTACTTCTCTCGCTCTGGGCGGAGCGGGAGGGCGTGTCAGACTTTTACTGACTAAAACCCACCCGTGTTCCTTCAGTTGCCCGTGCCAGGGCCACGGTATCTCTTTCGAACAACCCGTGACCCCGGCGGCAGCTGATAATGACTATGTTACTGTGTGCTAAAAAAATATCTGCCACGGCTGCAATGGGAGACAGTATTGTGTATATAGATTACAATAGTGAAGATAAATTATTGATCATTCTTATGTCATAAATTTTTTCATACAATAAATTTTGCTTATTTTGAATTGAGTTATTTGTATGAAACCGTCCCGTAGTAATTAGTGATCATTCACAGAACAGTTAGAATGAGGTAGCAATTGTTTTCATTAACGAAGCGACACATCGCACGTTGTTTGTGAACCCCGTCAGGCAGAATAAAGTAAATGTTTATTTAATTACTTTATTTTCTCAAATTGATTTAACTATTCCGGGGTACGAAATTTCTTCACTATTGTAATCTATATACACTGAGAAGCTCGTGGCTAAGTAATAACAGCCGCACGGGTCGATCCATCAGGTTAAGCTACGCTTGCCGGGGTTGGTCCGTGGATGGGTGACCATCTTTACATACCGAGACTCCTCCGTGCCTCGGAAAGCACGTTAAGCCGTTGGTCCCGGCTGCCATTCGTGGATCTTTGACAGTCGTTACGAGTCGTCAGAAGCCAGAAAGTCTGACAACCAGTCTTACCATAGATAGGCAGTCGCTCCATGTAAAATACTGGTATTCAGCTGCGTCCGGTTAGACTGGAAGCCGACCCCAACATAGTTGGGAAAAGGCTAGGCAGATTGATTGTAATCTATATACACAATACTATCTCCCATTGAAACCGTGGCAATGTTTTTATAGCACCTCATATATTCTTCTATGTAAGTAATAGATTTTAATATGACCTCTCCCTTAAACCCAAAGGATCAATCACGAGATTCTTTGAGCTCCACTGGCGCATTTGTCATGAGACGAAAGCCAAACGTGTGTACCTACTTACTGCGTAGTGTGCACGCGAACACGTCATGTACCGCTACTCGTTATGTAGGTGTTTAACAATGTACAGCTTGCCTCTTATGCTGGGGCTACATTAGCGGGCTATGGCGAATATTCGCGTTATCACGATAAGTGTGGCCGGGTAGATCGTAGTATCGCGTAGTAACCGGGCGATGGCGAATGCTTATCGGGGCACTGACGGTAAACTGGCGCGCATCAAAGGGGTTTGTCGCGACAATATTCACTTGCGTGGCTACTGCTACTCTGCGTCACTTCAGTGCAGTCCGGACTTTGAAGCGGGGTGGACGTGCTTGTGATTTTTTGTACAGTATGGACTGGAGCAACGAAAATGTTTATTCAGTTTTATGAAACGGAGAGTATTATATGGAATGCTCGTAACCCCGATCACAAAAGAAACATTTAGGTAGTACATGATGCGTGGGTCAGAATTAAAAATAAGCTCAGTTGGCCTACCACGGTGGAAGAAATTAAAAAAAAAAAAAGAAACATTCTTTGGTGTCAAGATTCTTTCATGTACTTCCTCCATTTTCAACTGCTAAAACTGCTATGAAGGAAGCAGAACGCGTGAGGGAGAGGCAACAGCCGCGCCCTCGCACCCCTAGCCGCCGTAGGAGACGCCCTGGGCGGCGGGAATCGATCGCCGATTCCCGGCCACCGTAGGCGCGGGCTTGCGGACGACGAGTAATGGGCAGCTCGCCATCCGGTAAGGATCAGGCCCGGGTCGACGACGCGTTGTGTTCCACGCGCGCCTCATAGAGATGTCAGCAGTGACGGGGTCAACTGGGCCGATGCCGCCGGGGTTGCGGGTAGTTCGAAAGAGATAGGGTGGGTTTTAGTCTGTAAAAGTCTGACACGCCCTCCCGCTCTGCCCAGAGCGGGAGAAGTCATTTGATGCATTACAGGTTGTACAACAACCTGTAATGTAAATAGCATGTAATGTAAATACAAATTGTAAATAGCCCTAGCCACCCCCGCCCCCACCCCCCACTTTTGTAGCCTTAGGTTACTTTGTTGACTGGCTTTTTCGACTCATGAGCTACAAGAAAAAGAACAGGAACTAAGTACAGGTTGACAGAGAAAGAGTTCACGTCTTAGATATTAAAAATCCGCCAAGTGCGTGTCGGACCACGTACAATGAAAGGTTCCGTAGTTGGGATGAATTTATCCCAAGAACAAACTTAACATTGTAGTTGAAAAACATATTCTCCCATACATTCCAACTGTTTGTACTCACAATATTGAGGGATTTACCATGTTATTTTAAGACCACAGACTTCTTATAGGTTTTTCTGTAATATAAAGGTAAAGAACTAAGAAAGAAAACGTGGTGCGCACCAGCTACCTAAGAGACGATGGCAGGAAAAAATGGCGAACTGCCTCGGCAAACCTGGAAGTTTTAAAACAGAGTCCGGGCCCAGTTTGGCCCGAAGCAAGGAAAACCTGTTCAGGTGGAGATTCACAACTAAGGTAAATGTGGTACTGTTCCACAAACGATGGGACACTTAATATCATGTTCTGCGTGTCCTGACAGCTGCAGGTTACAGGAACTGATGGACGCTAGTGATGGAGCCAAACACGTAGCCAAATTCTGGGCCAAGACCATTTAGATTGCCATCGACACGCTTAGAAGAAAAATGGCCGGAAGATGCTATAAGTTAAAGCTGCACTTATAAACAAAACCAAAAAACGGGTCTTCTCGCGATATTCCTTTTTACGAGATAAACAGGTACCTACTTGTTTCCCGACGTTTCGACCGCCTTGGGAGGACCCGTTTTTTGGTTTTGTTTATAATGTGTGCAAATCGCGAAAGTTTAAAAAGTTTAAAAGCTGCACTTCTTCTTCTGATTTATTGATCTGCCTGCACCTTTGTAGCAGCAGTACATGTGACTACTGTTATCAATCTACCCAGCCTTTTCCCAACTATATTGGGGTCAGCTTCCAGTCTAACCGGATGCAGCTGAATACCAGTATTTTACATGGAGCGACTGCCTATCTGACCTCCACAACCCAGGAACTGGGTAATACGATACCCCATGGATTATATTATCTGTGCCCTTGGTAAGACTGGTTGTTAGACTTTCGGGCTTCTGACGACCCGTAACGACTGTCAAAGATCCACGAATGACAACCGGGACCAACGGCTTCAAATTCAAAATTCAAATTCAAATTCAAATTGTTTATTGGCACAATTAACATATTATAAACTAAGACGTGTTTGGAGCCTCCCTTTAAGCAAAAAATGCCTGTATTAGGAGACTCCGCTCTTCCATAACATTGCAGTATTATAGGTACATTATACTAACTGTCTGGCTTAACGTGCTTTCCGAGGCACGGAGGAGTCTCGATATGTAAAGTTGGTCATCCATCCATGGACCGACCCCGTCATGCGCCCTGCTTAACCTGATGGATCGACCCGTGCGGCTGTTATTACTTAGCCACGAGCTCCTCTGTTGTACTACTGCTAATCACACTAATATTAGTTCTTTACCTATGAAATTGCCGTTCTGCAGTACTGGCCATTTCAAATCAAAATAATTTTTGTTTGGCTAAGAATTCTAATTTCAAATTAATTTTATTTTAAAAACATGGTTTTTTTTCCAAAAGTAGTGATTTGTTTATTGATTAGTGTTACATTTTCATCGCATTTCAATCTTTTTCGTCATCATGGATACGTTAAAAATTCGAGTAATTATGGAATATGAGTACCGTCGTGGCAGCAACGCGGCACAAGCGGCACGCAACATCAACGACGTTTACGGAGCTAACACTACAAACCAACGCACCACTTGTTATTGGTTTGCTCGCTTCCGTTCTGGAAATTTCGACCTGAAAAATGAACCTCGCGGTCGTCCGAAGACTTTGGTCGACAATGACGAATTAAAGGCGATTGTGGAAGCTGATGATACACAATCTACGGCTGAATTAGCAGCAGCTTTCGACGTTAGCGTCAAAACAATATTGGTCCATTTGCGTCAAATTGGCAAGGTAAAAAAGCTTGACAAATGGGTGCCCCACGAACTCAATGATCGCCAGCGCGAAGTACGCGTCGAGACGTGCCTTGCACTGCTCAACAGACACACAAATGAAGGAATTTAGAACCGCATTGTTACCTCCGATGAAAACTGGATTCTGTTTGATAACCGCAAGCGCTCAGCAAGTTGGTTGGATCCTGGTTCAGCACCTAAACAATGCCCTAAACGAAAACTTACCCCTAGAAAAGTGATGGTCACTGTTTGGTGGTCTAGCGCCGGTGTGATTCATCACAGCTTCTTACCAAACGGGGTGAGCATTACTTCAGATGTGTACTGTGAAGAATTGAACACAATGATGGAGAAGCTGGCACATCTCCAACCAGCATTGGTCAATCGCTCGTCTCCGCTGCTCCTGCACGACAACGCGCGACCTCATACTGCACAGCAGACGGTCTCCAAGTTGCAAGAACTGGGGTTGGAAGCTCTCCGTCATCCGCCCTACTCACCAGACTTTGCGCCTACAGACTACTACTTTTTCCAGAATTTGGATAACTTCTTGGCGGGAAAAAAATTCAATACCCGAGAGGCAGTACAAAATGCCTTTGAAGAATTTGTTGCCTCCCGTCCAGCTGATTTCTTTAAGAAGGGCATCAATAAACTGCCACTGCGTTGGCAAAGATGCATTGATTGCATGGGTGATTACTTCGATTAATACAAATAAAAAATGCATGAAAAAAATTCGTTTAAATTTTTTCATACAAAACGGCAATTTCATAGGTAAAGACCTATTATTATAAAGCCGAAAGTTTGTGAAAGTGTGTGTGTTTGTATGTCCGTTGCTTCTTCACGCTCAAACGGCTGGACCGATTTGGATAAAATTTGGTATGTAGATAGCTTATAAATATCCTACCTATCCTGGTCTACGCGAATGAAACCGCGGGACGCCGCTAGTCGTTCTTAATCCGGAATCATTCATCACTTACCTAGAATTTTCCCAACTATGTCTTCCAGTCTAACCAGATGCAGCTGACCAGTATTTTACATGGAGTGACTGCCTTTTTTTTTTTTTTTTTTTTTTTTTTTGACGCTGAGAAATGCTTTATGCATCCCCGCTCGTGGGGGACGAGACGGGGTATGTGGGACTCCTGTCGGAATGACAGTATACCCACTAAAACTCAGCAGTGTTCCCACATCGCCGTGATGGGAGGGCCATGGGAAACCGGCACAGCCTTTACGTCCACAACCCTCCCGGCGCATGCCCGCCTGGCTGGCGGGCCCCGCGTGCCCCCCCGGATGGGGGGCTACGGGAATGACCGGGAACACCTGGCCATTCCCGTCCGACACTGGTGGGGGCCTGTGCAATACAGGCAAGGATGCCCCCATACCCGTTGCCTGCTGGCCCCCACCTGGGAGGAGTCGTCTGCTCCGACCCCTCCTCCGCCTTCGGAGCGGCGCCGCGTGAGGGTTGTCCTCCCGCGCGCGCTCCGCCGCCATTTCGGCCGCAGAGGATAGGGAGAGCGGCCGACGTCATACCGACACTCCTCTTCCCCTGCGGCCCCACCGCGTCCGCCATCAAACGGTGGCGGCCCCGTCAAGGCCGCGGAAGGTAGGGAGAGCGGCGCACCGCAATACCGGCACTCCTCTCCCGCCGCGGCCTCCAATCCTCAGCCGCGATGCCTCCCATAAGACACCGCGGCCCGCCTCAGTTGCGGTGTCGCCCATACGGCCACCGCAACCTACCCGCTGGCCGCTACGTCGTCGGCTTATCGGCAAAAGCCCTGACGAGCGGCCCCCGCTCAGGTTCCTCTTCGCTTCACCGTGGGTGACCAAGCCACGGCTACTGAGCCCCCCCGCCTCGACAATGCGGGAACCCTTCGGGGGGGAACCCTTCGGGGGGGAACCCTTCGGGGGGGGGAACCCTTCGGGGGGGATGGAGTGACTGCCTATCTGACCTCCACAACCCAATTACTGGGTAAAACCCTTTGATAAGACTAGTTGTCAGACTTTCGGGCTTCTGACTAATTGTAATGACTATCAAAGACGACAATCCAGAATTATTAACACTAAAAACCGGCCAAGTGCGTGTCGGACCACACACAATGAAGGGTTCCGTAATTGGGACGAATTTATCCCAGGAACAAACTTAACATTGTAGTTGACATACATGTTCTCCCATGCATTCCAACTGTAAATGTAAGTTTGTTCTCACAATATTGAGAGATTTACCATGTCATCTTAAGACCACAGACTTCTTATAAGTTTTGCTGTAATCTACAGGTAAATAACTATATTCTGATTTTTTTATCAAAATTTTAAGCTCAGTAGTTTCTGAGATAGGGGGGAATGGTCAATTTTCGTCTATTTTCTTGAATAACTTTATAACAATTTATTTTAAAATGATAAAAAAAAACATTTGAGACTCTCATAGTAAGCCCTTTCATTTGATATGTCACACGGTGGTTTTTTGAAAACTTTTTTTTTATGTTTTCTTATTTGCCCCCCAAAACTGACCCCCATATTCACAATTCATTTATTTACTTCACTCGTCCGTGTTTGGGTCACAGAAATTCTGGGTACCAATTTCATTATATTCGGAGCAAATTGGCTGTGACAGACGGACAGACAGACAGACACACGAGTGATCCTTTAAGGGTTCCGTTTTTTTCCTTTTGAGGTACGGAACCCTTACAAGAATACTTACATGCAGTACCTACCCACTATCCCCAATACTGGTGTTTTTCTTTAGAACTTCTGCTACAAAACCCAAATTGTAAATCCGTGGTTATAAAGGCGGCTTCCCACGGTCCGTGATATTGCGGACTAGCACTTCCCGCGCGTCTTCGCCCGCGTGGATGTTGGAAAATATCCCACACACGGGAACAAAAATCTTTCCTTATTCCTTGTCTACATTATAAAGGGAACCTCTGTGCAAAATTTCAGTTTTCTAGGTCCGATGGTTTGGGCTGGACGTTGTTGAGTCAGTCAGTCAGGACTTTTTTTTTATTTATTTATTTATTTATTAAAACTTTATGCACAAGTAAAAAAATACTGTACAAAGGCGGACTATATTAAGAAAGAAGATTACCACGCATGGCCGAGGACCACGGACAGTCACGCACCGCACACCAAAGCTCTTCCAACGGTGCGTGTGGATCTTGAGATTGGATGACTGCTCATCGCGTGACACGCGGTACCTCTGTGCCGCGTGTGATTCGCGTCGCGTGTCGCGCCTGGTTGTAGAACCTACAGACGACACTTCCCTCAGTGCGACCGTGCGGGCTGCTCCGCATCCGTCCGCGATATCACGGACCGTGGGATGTCGCCTTTAAAAGGGCGCGCGAATCCTAATTTTAGCACATTCCGTCCATGTGGCAACAAAATATGAGATGGTAACCCTCGTCACATCTCTGTTATAAAATAGATATGAAGGTAATTTAGGCCTGAAATGTGTTTTGTATTACTTTCTTCCCAAATCTTTCTCATATAATTTGCATGTGGGCTTTTTCCTGGCTGAAAATATACTAAGAGTAGGTACTATCACGAGCACTAATATGTATACACTAAACAACATTTTAAAGTGATTTTCTCCTACTGTGTTGATTGTTATTTTATTTTGTTACGAACAATAGTATTGCGGAACCCCAATGTGAAATCTGGGGGCACGGAAGTGCCCCCGCCAAGTCGAGCAAAACAAAGGCACGGCTGTACCATACTTTTCTCGAAGCCCTTCAGACCATTTTCGACAGTGTAACTTCGTTGTGGAAAAAACTAGAAGCCTAAATCCCGTATTGTACCTCCTTAAGGGTAATTTTTCAAAAACGTGCACCTCATATTTTTTTATATTTTCTACCAAAAGCATAAATTTGAATCCCTAACTTAACAAATGCTGGGTTTCTTATACAAACTTGCATCCCCAATATCACCCCCTGTAGGATTATATTTATAAACAAAAAGTAGCATATGTCCTTCGTCAAGATGCCATCTATTATAGCATTGCTAAATTTTTCCGTAATCCGTATGTGTTAAAAAAATCAGCTGTTCCCTATATTTATGTTTGCATAATTCGTCAAAATGTAGGGAGCAGGTGAATTTTTTTTCGCGAATTCACATTTGGTCCAATAGTAAAAGTTGTTTGTTATCATGAGTACAATCATGTGTTTAAGTATCGGTCACTAATTACCAGTCACCCTATATATAGTAGGTATGGATACTGTAATTAATTTGCAAAGTTGAGTCTGATGACTAATGCGGATAAAAAACAGAATCACTCAAAAACTATCATGCGTATTTTTATGAAACCTTCACCATTTTAAACATTATTTAATTAATTATGTTTAAGTTTACGTGTTTTAATATAATATGTTTTGTTTTGATAATAAATTAAGAATGCGTGTTGAATTTTAGTATACTCGTACGTGTTTTATTAAAATCCCTTTTGCTTTACCTATGTATAACAAATTAGTATCAAATCTCAAGGCCATTGATGGCATAATTTTCTACATCTTATTTCAACAAAAAAACTCAGATTCCCTAATCCAATTCACTAAGAAACAGTCAAACAGCTCAAAAATATTTTCGCACTGCAACACAATCTGCCGTGCTCGAGTAAGAAGCTTAAAATCACCTTCTCAGCTCAAAATCTTAGAGAAGGTACGGAGAATTTTTAATTTGAAGGTATTAAAAAGCTCTCAGTAAAACTTGAGACGAGCTCCTGTTTATTGTTTACGAATTCACTTAAGTCTGCTTAGGTTTAAGCCGTCTGTGAGTGAGTTGACAGCAGAAAGTAGGTACATAAGGTGGAACTAGTCGATATTTTTTCCATACAAATTTCGGGATGGTATTACTCCGCTGTTTGACATTTTGCATATAAAGTTAAACAATGATATCGTTTTATCTTATTATTAATGTGTTTATTAATGTTGTCATATTACAATGTGCGGAAACAGAATAATAAAATAAAAAGTCATTTATAAGTTATGAGCCAGCAAAGAATCGTTTTTCTTACTAATTTAACGCAAATTTAGGCGTAAATAAGTAACAAAACACGTATAAAATCTCCAAAACATAGTCGGCACCGACAGCGCTCAATTATCGATGAGTTCAATAAACTTTATCTGTAATTCATTTATGCAGCGGTTTTTTCTTAAAACTCGATCTTCCAAAGGACTTTTCGTAAATTATTACGCGGTCGTTTCACTATTACTAGTTTTACTTTACTATTACTAACTATTTATTATTTTACTAGCATCTAACTGCTCATCAATGATACTATCTCTGTCGGACATGATGCCAGAGAGCCTAGACAAATGTTAATCGCTCCAGAGCGATTCTATTTCTACAATCGCTACAGCTTCAAAGTGACATTGACATGATCACGTGACATTTCGATAGCTTATGTCAACCCCGTACATTTTATGGCTTTTCTACTAGCGTCTTCGCTAATCGAATGTTACTTTGTCTAGGCCCTCAGGTGAGACAGCGTGCTTTTTAGTAACCTCGCCAGTGAGTTCGAGCCTGCAACTAGTTCAACCTTTTTTTTTTTTTTTTGTTATGTGAAATCATCAAATGACTTCTCCCGCTCTGGGCGGAGCGGGAGGGTGTCAGACTTTTACTGACTAAAACCCACCCGTGTTCCTTCAGTTGCCCGTGCCAGGGCCACGGTATCTCTTTCGAACAACCCGCGACCCCGACGGCATCGGCCCTATTGGACCCCGTCACTGCTGACATCTCTAACTAGTTCAATTTGATTGCATTCTTAGATGTAACTTACAACTTGAAAAGTCGCCATGGACCCCATACTAAAATATATTTGCGGGTCATAAATAGCCAATACAGTTATAGGTGGACCCGATGACCTGTGAAGGCCGTTTAAATTTGTTCTTCTCGCATCCAGCTAATTCCTGAATTTCTAAATGGGGATGTTTGTACAACAGTGGACGTCTTTCTGCTGAAATGATGATGATGATGATTTAAAGAATCAATCTGCCTAGCCTTTTCCCAACTATGTTGGGGTCGGCTTCCAGTCTAACTGGATGCAGCTGAATACCAGTATTTTACATGGAGCGAGTGCCTCCACAACCCAGTAACTGGATAATACGATACCCCTTGGTAAGACTGGTTGTCACTTTCGGGCTTCTGACGACCCGTAACGACTGTCAAAGATCCACGAATGACAGCCGGGACCAACAGCTTAACGTGCTTTCCGAGGCACGGAGGAGTCTCGCTATGTAAAGATGGTCACCCATCCACTGACCAACCCCGGCAAGCGTAGCTTAACCTGATGGATCGACCCGTGCGGTTGTTATTACTTAGCCACGAGCTTATCCTCCCTCATGGTGATAATATAGAATAGATACAGCTAATTTAAATCATCATATTTGGTGTAAATAGGTACAGTCAACAAAAGAGATGTACTATATTATATATAATAGGTTGGGGAAAAAGTTTCTTCGCATTTTTTAAGAAAATTCAAAACATTTTTTAATATACATTATTTACATTTATCTAAAGTATGTAGGTACTATTTTGTTCGATAACTTTTTGCCATCTTGTAGGTAGGGACATGATCCCATTGCTATAGAAATTTTCGGACTTCTGATCAAAATACCGCGACAAGTGGTTTTGGCAGTCCTCTCGTGATGTTAACCTGACACTGCCTAAAGAATTCTGAAGAGACCGAAACAGGTGGAAATCTGAAGGTGCAAGGTCAGGACTATACGGCGGATGCATTAACACCTCCCAGCCAAACTCTCTTAATTTTTGCTGAGTGGCTAAAGATGTGTGAGGTCTAGCATTATCATGATGAAAAACCACACCCCTTCTGTTGATTAATTCCGGCCGCTTTCTCTTAACTTCTTGCTTTAATCTCATCAGTTGTTCGCCGTAGAGTTCAGAATCGATGGTACTGTCTGGTGGTAACAGCTCATAATGAATAATGCCCTTCCAATTCCACCACACACACAGCCACCTTGTTGCGAGTTAACCCGGGTTTCGCCATAGTCTGTGAAGCCTGACCGGCCTTTGACCACGACCTTTTTCGCACGTTCTTATCGTACGTGATCCACTTTTCATCACCAGTTATCAGCTTCTCCAAAAATGGTTCGGTTTCATTACGTCGTAATAAAGAATCACAAATGAGTACACGGTTCATTAGGTTTCTTTCAGTGAGCTCGTGAGGTACCCAAATATCGAGCTGTTTTGTGTACTCAGTTTTTTTGAAATGCGCCAAAACTGTTTTGTGGTCAATTCCCAGTTCTTCAGCTACGTCGTAACTACTAATATGCCGATCTTGCTCCACTTTTTCAAAAATGGCATCCATTTTATCCGTAATAGGACGACCAGAGCGACGTGCATTTTTGCCATCAAAATTTCCGGATTGAAAACGCTTAAACCAAATTTGTGCTACTCTCACAGACACTGCACTGGGTCCATAAACATCGCAATGTTTTGTTCGCGGCTTGCGTTTAATTTTTACCTTTTTTGTAGTAAAATTTTAAAATGTATCGAATTTCTTCATTAGATTCACTCATCTTGACACTACGAAAAACAAATGAAAATCACACATTTTCCTAATTTGAATTTGGAATTATGTTCTTTAAAATTTAAACTTTCAATGATACCAAAACCAACCAGATACAAATAGTATAGCCAAAGAGATTTTATTTTAAGTTCATACATACTATAATGCGAAAAGACTTTTTCCCCAACCTAATATGTATAGTATATCTCTTAAAGAGGTATACTAACATATTTGTATGTGAATTGCTTCATGTTCAATTTCGTGTGGGTTCAATTGGTGTGTTACAATGTAGGAGTATTGTAAAACAAAGTAGGTACTTAGGTAATACTTACACCGGATGACTTTTTTTACCGTCTTGAAAAAAATAGTGTATTAGGTGAACGGAGTAGAAGCCTATGGCATACCTAGTTTTTTTTTTTTTTTTAATAGCGTAGTCAGAAAAAAATATCTAAGTATCAATAAACAGTACAAATTCGATGCAAACTTTTCATTTTAGAACAATAAAAACAGAATTTTGGCGAGTCGCACTACACCGCATCGTATAACAATAATCTTCCTAAATCACTCGTATAATATACAGGGTTACTGGTTATTGACCAATATCCTCTTAAGGGGTCACTGTACTCATCATTATGAACAACTTTTACTATGGAACCAAACCTGAAATCGCGAAGAAAAAACCAGTAACACGATTTCGATAAAAGTTGGCAATACAGTAAATTCATTACTTATGCAGTCTATAAGGCCTCTGCCTCGAATTTTGCGGGAAGCGGGGCGGCAGCGGCGGCGGCGCGGGAGCGGCAGGATTTTATTCGTAAAAACAAATGGACCGGACCTCGAAAACAGCGGCGCGGAAGCGGGGCGGGACAATGCGAGACGCGCCGCCGCCGCCGCCGCCGCCGCCGCCCCGCTGCCCGCGAAATTCGAGGCAGAGGCCTAAGATGGGTGCTGAGAAATGGGCGGCTAGTACCTATTTTTAACCGACTTCAAAAAGGAGGAGGTTGTCAATTCGTCGGAACCTTTTTTTTTTAATTTTTTTTTATGTATGTTCCCTGATTACTCGAAGATGGCTGGGTCGATTTGGTTTTTTTTTTGTTTTGTTCGAGAGGTAATCACAGTTGGTCCCATATAAAATTGATTAACTTTGCTTTGGTAGTTTTTGAGTTAGCTTCAATAATACGTATTTTTTCCCACTTTTATATGGATGATGTTCTAGTTTGTTTTGCAGGTAGTGGTATTTGAATTTGTGTGGGGTAGGTACACAACAAAGTGAAAAATAAAAACTTTTTTACAAAAAAATACAACCGACTTCCAAAAACAACACTACAAAGTGAAAAATAACTTTAATTTCGGAAGTCGGTGGCAAAAAACGAAAATACATTTAACTATACACCGACTTCCGAAATTAAAGTTATTTTTCACTTTGTAGTGTTGTTTTTGGAAGTCGGTTGTATTTTTTTGTAAAAAAGTTTTTTACTACATGGCCTGGGGCCTAGGGCGGCCAAGACTGCAAATCCATCTCTGAACCGAAGCCAAAACAAAAACTTTGTAAATAATGGAATCCTTTACCGTATGTAAGAACAAGTATTTTACTGAATTTGTCTTTAAAATCATGAAAAACAACAAATCGTAAAATATCTTCTTTCTTATATCTATACTGATGGCAATACAGCTTTTTAAGTAAAAGTTTTCTTAATAAAATTGTAACCATTCTTGATTCTTGTGTTTCCTGATTCTTGTGTTGCCTTATCCTATCTAATTTATTTGGGGTCATCGCAACATGTCTTTTTTATCCATTCTATTATTCGTCATCTCGGTAGTTCTCTATAAAAATGTGCTTTGTGGTCACATTATTATCATCTTTCACACTCATCTTTTCTTTGGTCTTCCTACTCTTGATAAACCACAAACCCACCAGCAGAGCGACATTTAAAAAAACCTCTTGAAAAAAGATTTGGTAGATACGTGTAGGTACAGGATACCTAGGGGAATATAAAACAAAACACACACTAGGTACACTTAAAAGTATTTATTTTGTACGAACATTCTGCTATTCGTTAATATCACAGACATAGTTATTTTAACTTCACGCTATCCCTACAAGGGGACTTACAGAGATACAGACCCGTTTCATACAGTTTGTTCTACTCTACTCATAAGTAGTTACGATATTTTATAACAGCGCCATCTCTTAGTGACAAAAAGATTTACTTGAAGCATACGTAGTTATAAAAGTTTGGAGATACGTCGGTAGAGTGCCTTGATCTCGAGATGTCGAGTAATAAAAATTAACTCCCCTATTCATAAAACTAAAATGCACTTTAGACCTATTTTAGCTATAGAGAAGTGTTTTGTCGATTTCTTTCGAACTAAGATTTGAGTTTGAAAGAAGACAAAATACTTCTTGTTTGTAAAGCATTTTAGTTTTTTGATTAAATAAGGGGGTAAATCTTTTGTTCAAGGACTTTATTAAGTTAAATTAATGTATTAATCGAATGTATCAACAAAGTAAAAAAAAAAAAAACTATTATTATTTTTGTCTTCTGTGAATGATTTCTTCGTAATTAAACATTATTTCAATTATGGCTTAAATTTTTTTTTCTTGCGTATTATTTTAAATAATTGAGCGTTAAAAATAAAAGGGTAACAATTAAAAATAACAATAAGTAGCTATAAATACTTTATGAAGGAGATAGTAATTGGTGCATAAGATGGTGATTATCTCACTTCCTCGTCTCATCTCGTCATCCGGTGGTGAAACCTTGATATTAATATGATATTGGTATCTTTTACACATAAGTAGGTACCACCGCGGACATTTACGGTGAACCCCTTTTCGACCTTATTGTTATAGGGATAAGATTGAAAAATGATTCACCGCAAATATCCGCGAATTTTTATATTTTTCTGTTTTTATTTTATATATTTAACCATATACGTACACACAAATAGACAGACAAACAGAAAAGAACAGAAAAATACGTACAAAGGTGATGCTTATTTCAAAAGAAATCTCTTCCAGCATACCTGCGATAGGACAGAGTATAAAAAATATATATTAAAAAGATTTTTTTATGATAGATAATAAATATTATTAGGTGTTTCTATCTATGCATAATGAACGAACGAGGTGTAAAGGATCTAGTTACACGTCTCCAGCTTAGTAAAAGTTAGGAATACCGATAGATTGAGACAGTGATTCAGTAATAGTACCTACCTAGGAACTAATTTGAGTTGGTTTCTTTACTAAGCGTAAGGAATACTTCTGTTCATTTTGTCGACTCTCTCAGACTGGAAACGAGTAAATGATCCTTTAGATTCGTCACTTTGCAAATCGAACTAAATACACAAGGTCAAATTAAATTAGCTAGAGAAACTCCGCAGACCTGAATAAGTATCCATTTTGAAATATTAGTCTAGCAATAAAAAAGATTTCATGATTTTTTTTTGGGATCAACGACTTTATGCAGTGTAGTTTTACTTGAAATATCTGTTTAGAAAATGTTTTTTTTTCTGTCGTCGTGTTTTGCTGTGAAGTTTACACGAATAAAACAGATTATTTAACTGATATTTCAAGTGACAATACACGCGGGCCAAAAAAAAAATTTCTTTTTTTTTCTTTTGTTTTATCATGTTTAAATATTGATATGCATCACGTCTGCAGAGTTTCTCTAGCTAATTTAATTTGACCTGTGTAGAATTAACAATATCTCGCATTATTGCATTAGGTATTGTAAGTGTAAGGCCCTATAAATAAAATTATAGATCGTTTTTTTACTCCCCGGCGTAAGCAGACAGATCCAACCAAATTAAAAACATTCTGGAGCCAGACGACCACCTCTTAAAGCAGTATTATTTTAATCTTACTTTACTTGAGTGGGGGAAAAAGATGGAGCTAGACGTCCTGTATAGCTCCATCTCTTTGTCACACTGAAGTAATATTAAAATAATACTGGTGGTGGTTGGCCTCACACAACAGATAAAAGAGATAAATCTGTTCTGTGGTTGCCCCCTGGTTTATGAAAGCCTGATCAAGTATCTGATTTGTAAATATTCTGTCATCTCAATGGTAGCTGTTCTTATTGATTAATTGACAGAAAATTGTAGCAATTGAATTAAAATTAAGGGCCAGTTTCTCGAACGAAGAGGATTTACCTCTCTACAGTTTGTCACATTTTGCGATAATTGACATGACATGAGATTTGTAAAATGTATTTCAGTGGAAAGGCCTAAGATAAAACATTTTATTCACTCTAAGTGACCTTATGATTCGTAGATAATTGTCGCCCGCAACATCGCGTGATGCTGCTAGCGACTTTGCGGATTTTTTGTCAACTAGTGAACACAATGGCTTTAATTAACAATCTCCATGGTAATTGGTAATTAAGTAGCATCATTAAATTAATTAATGTCAACTTATACTATAGGGCCAATATTGTATCGATTTCGATACTTTCTCGCTTTTTGTACCTGCTTAGTATAATATAGTATTGTAATCTCACGAAGCGACGCGCGCGACAAACAGGTTGTGAATGTGTGTAAGCGCAGTCTAGCTCTTGGTACCGTCGCGTCCATAGAAATATAAATAAATCATATAAAAAACTTTTTTCTTCTAACTATGGTACCGTCCGAGACACGGGCTAAGTCGGAAGTGTGTGTGTGTGTGTGTGCGTAAGTGTGTTGTCGGGTGATTCTACTCGTGTTCACGCACACATTCACAGCGTGTGTGTACACTTGGTTAACACAAGTAAAGCGCGTGTCGCTTCGTTGACTGTACAGTCAAACACACGTCTACTAGTAACAATTTGACTTTGAGAGCGCCTTTACTTCGAATCGCAGTAAGGGTAGTTAGTTAGTTTCCGTATTTCAAGTGTCACCACTGACATATAGTTGACCGCACGATGTACTGTCAGCAACAGAAGTCGGTTAACATTGCTACTTTTTGACATCATCTAAATTAACACAAAATGATTCGATAAACTGCTTTTTTTCGTTTAACTGTTAAGAGTTAATGTTCATAAAATTTTAAGTACTTCTGTTCCGATTTGAATTAAATATTTCGCTTAAAAATTAAGATT
Organism: Cosmia pyralina; assembly: GCA_946251885.1. Taxonomy (NCBI): domain Eukaryota; kingdom Metazoa; phylum Arthropoda; class Insecta; order Lepidoptera; family Noctuidae; genus Cosmia; species Cosmia pyralina. The sequence goes on from OX276342.1 coordinate 6,918,513, forward strand.
AAAAAACTGCAAGTGTTAATCGACTTTTGTTGCTGACTGTACGTAACGGTAAAAAAACTCATGGTATGAAATTGGCACTACGTAGTGAGCATGCGTTATCAACGCTTGTTCCTTCTCTGTAATGAGTCGATGGTTTTGGCCTACATTCGGATTATAGGACGGTATATTAACCTTTTATGGAGGATGCGCTGTGGTAGCCCGCGAAATTATTTTTTTTTGCGTTTTATGCAATTTGCAGGTCCGTGTCAGGTTGTATCTTGATCAAAATATGATACGCGGGAATAAAACCTAAGTATTTACATAATTTTAATCATAAAAATCATCAATACATCTCTCTAAGTTATATTTCGTGCAGATTCGTCAAACGAACGAAATCTGACGACTCTGCACGAAATCTAACTTAGAGAGATGTATTGATGATTTTTATGAATCAAATTATGTAAATACATATATTTTATTCCCGCGTATCATATTTTGATCAAGATACAACCTGACACGGACCTGCGAATTGCAGGTTAGTGTGAAGTTGTATATTGATCAAAATATCTTAGATTCACGATTGGTGCACGTGTTTATACAGAATTATAATCATTAGAATCATCAGTACAAATCTCTTCTTTAAAACTAGCTTCTACCCGCGTCTTCGTCCGTGTGAAATTTCTTGTTCCTCGGCCGACCCACTCCGTCGCATTGCGTACTTGCGTCGCGTGCCCGCGCTATTACTTCGTTTTTGCTTAGCGTTTTTTTTTTGCTGGTTTCCTAGCGTGATGTTGAATAGTCTATAACCTCCCTAAAAAATTGGACTTACAAATGCAAAAAGAATTTTTCTAATCTGATTGGTGGTTCCAGAGATTAGCGCATCCAAACAAACTCTTCAGCTTTATTATTTCATGAAATAGTCATTCAATCGGGTACTGAGAACTTGCATAACTGTATCGTCGATTTTAATTATTTTAATACTGTGAATACATATTTTTACGGTCGCGATTAATATTTTGATCAACATACAAGCTGACACTTGCCTGAAAATTAAAAAAATAACTTAAGAAAATTTTAATTTCGCGGGCCACCCTGGCGGTTTCACCTTAACTAACTTTTTACAAAATAACAATAATTTTCGTGACCGAACCAACATCAGCTCTAGTATAAATAAATTCTAATACTTCTACATAAACTATAACTCAGTTTTGATGCCACACAGTGGGTAGAACTCCTTCTCTGGCAATAGGAACTCCTTGGTCATCTCCTTGAACTTGCTGAAGCCGCAGTAACTGGAACTATCGCAGCCCTTGATTCTCAGGAATTTGGCGGAAGACTCGCCTGCTTTTGGAAGGTAGACCGGCTGGAATGAAATGAAGACATGTTATATTATATGTTGGTAAAAGACCAAAGAAAGGGCCTTTGGATGGAATGTCATTGTTAACATCTCTGGCTATCTGCAATATAAAAGTTCATTAATTCCGTCAGGCGATTTTGGCGATTTTTCGACCCTCCCACCCCCCTTGGTGATTTTTCGTGAGATTTGGCTCGACCCCCTCCTCCCCCCTAATCTCACGTGAGATTTTTCAAAATGCGTATTTTTTGTGTAAACTAGTTGACTCGTCAGATGTTGTCCTGTCAAAATTTTTCCTTTGGGTTTTTCGAATTTTTTTTAATCGGCTAGACTCCCCCCCCCCCCCCCCCCCCTGAACGCCTCACGTAATTAATGAACGCCCCCTTTCCAATGCGTTGCTGTATTTAGAGGAATTGTTGGAATTTAATTTTACCGACAACTAAACTGTTATGGTTCCTGAACACAGAAATGAAGTTTGGCCGCAGAAGCACAAAAGAACGGTTTGCTGTACTGCTGTTGTTTTTTGTTTTTGTACAAAATGAATTTTTAATTTTCTGACATGTCAACCCACGGGCGTTCTTTAAGACTGAAAGGCAAAACGCACTAAATTATGTACATATTTTTTTATGAGTGAAACATTGTTTTACGACGAAGAAATAAAAAACACGTTTTATACTGGACTTAAACCTGCCAGTTTTAGACAGTTCACTCATAATTTCATCATTTGCAGTGAGTTATCGTGGTGGATATTTTTGCACTCCTGTTTGAGAATAGGCCTTTACACAATCACTCACTCGTGCACGCACACACACAAATATTTCAATATAAGTTAATAAGTAGCTTAGTTTATAGAATTTGTTTTTAAATTACTTCTGTTTTTTATGTATGTATTTACCTATTATTTTTATTTTTAAAAAGTACACCTTGACAGTTTTTTTGTTGTTAATGTACCTAACCTAATTTGGAAGGCGCTGGTGTTTGTGATACAATGTTTTTTTCATTAGTACAGACACCAGCACATCAAGCTACTACAATCTGTCAAATTTCTTTAATAGATTTTCATCTCTAACGCTACATTAGGTTCAAGGTTGATTGGGAAAATTTGACAGTTTCGGGTGGCTTGACCTACTGGCGTCTGTACATACACCAACGATACACTTTTTTCTGGAATATTCTATTTTTACTTGAAAAATTGTTTTTGTGAACCGTTAAATGGGTTTTTTCTGAAATAAAATTGATTAATTTTTTATTTTATTTTTATTATGTCAATACGTAACATACTGTAGTGGTCTCGCGGTTGCAAGTGTGACTGCTGAGCATGAGGTCTTGGGATCGATTCCCAGGTCGGGCAAAGAGTCATTAGGATTTTCCATTAAGAATTTCATAATAAAGTTCGGAGTTTGGAAGTTGGCGGTGTGATATCCCCGTGCCTCCGAAAGCACGCATGACCGTGCGCCTGATTCTCTCCGGTCGTGTCGGATTGCCGTCCCATCGAACTATGAGACTGAGGGAAGAGAGAGTGCACCTGTCTCTGCGCACACACTTGTGCATTATAATATCTCCCGCGCCGAAGGCTGGTCTCCACTGAGGATTGCCGCTATGGCCAAAGTTCTGTCTGGAGGACTAATATTAAGTAACTAAACTGATGTTATAAACTCACCAGCACACTATATGCCCCTGTACTCCTGGACCTGTACATCTCCAACGCGAACACAGACCCATACTCAGGAATAGTCTGGTCATTTTTAACGCTGGCCACGTCCATCAGGGCTCCAATGTTGAAGTCATGGGCAGAGAACAGGCGAAGTCGCTGCGTCACCGGCTTGCCGGCGATGAAGTCGTTGCCAGCTTCGATAAACTGGTTTAGTAAGACACCTGGAGAAGGAAGAAGTAATGTTAAGTTGAGAGGTAGATAATGATGGTATCATAACCAGACTTTAACGATCCCACTGCTGGGACACAGGCCGCTCTTCGAGAGGGAGTGGGCTGTAATCTACCACGCCAGCCCAGTCCGGGTTGGTAGATGGTATGCTCGTGGCTAAATAATAGCAGCCGCACGGATCGATCAAAGGTTAAGCTACGCTTGCCGCGGTCGGTTCGTGGATGGGTAACATCCATTAAATATCGAGACTCCTCCATACGTTGGAAAGCACGCTAAGCCTTTCATTCGTGGATCTTTGACAGTCGTTACGGGTCATCAGAAGCCCGAAAGTCTGACAACCAGACTTACCAATGGGTACCGTGTTACCCAATAACTACGTTGTGGAGGTCAGATAGGCAGTCGCTCCATGAAAAATACTGGTATTTAGCTGCATCAGGTTAGACTAGAAGCTGACCCCAACATAGTCGGGAAAAGGCTAGGCAGATTGAATTTTTTTTTTTTGGTTTTGGCTTCCATCATGCATTTATGACTTTCAAAATGATGCTACGGAGATATTTTCAAATGAAGCTGCCTTAAGGACGCTGTTACCAATGGGTTGTCAAATCATTACTTTTTTACACAAAAGTATGTTTATTAAATAAAATGCTTTGCATTCTTAAAATGTTTTTTGGCCGAATTGTTGATAGATATGCATGGTACGATTCTGAACTATAAATATAATTTTAAATAGGTTCATTTTCTCAATAAATGTACCGAAGTAAAAATTTTCAGTCCGGAACATTTATTCAGAAAATGTACCTATCTAATTTTTTACCTATATTTGTAGTTCTGAATCGTACCATGCATATCTATCAACAATCTGGCCAAAAAACATTTTAAGATTGTACAGCATTTTATTTAATAAACACGCTTTTGTGTATAAAAGTAATGATTTGAATACCCATTTGTGACAGCGTCTGATTAAATAGGAGTCAAGGAGTAATTAAAACAACCGTAATTAAATATGAAACTAACGATGCTGATGTTAACTGAATATTAATTTTAGGTTCCGTAAAATACGGTGACATTTGAATTGCGGAGTGTCTTTGATGATTACTTTTTTTTTTAATTCAGAAACTAATGAGTGAACAATTTTTTTATTTTTTTTTAAATCCTGTTAGGGTGTACTTTCTTTTACATACAAAAAAAATATCAATGTATTAGGTCTTTACCTATGAAATTGCCGTTCTGCAGTACTGGCCATTTCAAATCAAAATAATTTTTGTTTGGCTAAGAATTCTAATTTCAAATTAATTTTATTTTAAAAACATGGATTTTTTTTTCCAAAAGTAGTCATTTGTTTATTGATTAGTATTACATTTTCATCGCATTTCAATCTTTTTCGTCATCATGGATACGTTAAAAATTCGAGTAATTATGGAATATGAGTACCGTCGTGGCAGCAACGCGGCACAAGCGGCACGCAACATCAACGACGTTTACGGAGCTAACACTACAAACCAACGCACCACTTGTTATTGGTTTGCTCGCTTCCGTTCTAGAAATTTCGACCTGAAAAATGAACCTCGCGGTCGTCCGAAAACTTTGGTCGACAATGACGAATTAAAGGCGATTGTGGAAGCTGATGATACACAATCTACGGCTGAATTAGCAGCAGCTTTTGACGTTAGCGTCAAAACTATATTGGTCCATTTGCGTCAAATTGGCAAGATAAAAAAGCTTGACAAATGGGTGCCCCACGAACTCAATGATCGCCAGCGCGAAGTACGCGTCGAGACGTGCCTTGCACTATGCCTCAACAGACACACAAATGAAGGAATTTTGAACCGCATTGTTACCTGCGATGAAAAATGGATTCTGTTTGATAACCGCAAGCGCTCAGCAAGTTGGTTGGATCCTGGTTCAGCACCTAAACAATGCCCTAAACGAAAACTTACCCCTAGAAAAGTGATGGTCACTGTTTGGTGGACTAGCGCCGGTGTGATTCATCACAGCTTCTTATCAAACGGGGTGAGCATTACTTCAGATGTGTACTGTGAAGAACTGAACACAATGATGGAGAAGCTGGCACATCTCCAACCAGCATTGGTCAATCGCTCGTCTCCGCTGCTCCTGCACGACAAACGCGCGACCTCATACTGCACAGCAGACGGTCTCCAAGTTGCAAGAACTGGGGTTGGAAGCTCTCCGTCATCCGCCCTACTCACCAGACCTTGCGCCTACAGACTACTACTTTTTCCAGAATTTGGATAACTTCTTGGCGGGAAAAAAATTCAATACCCGAGAGAGGCAGTAGGTACAAAATGCCTTTGAAGAATTTGTTGCCTCCCGTCCAGCTGATTTCTTTAAGAAGGGCAACAATAAACTGCCACTGCGTTGGCAAAGATGCATTGATTGCATGGGTGATTACTTCGATTAATACAAATAAAAATGCATGAAAAAAATTCGTTTAAATTTTTCATACAAAACGGCAATTTCATAGGTAAAGACCTATTATAAAGATGATAATGCTCTTTTTATGAATAAAGACCCTGAGTCGCCAGTACAGTATTTTTAAATATTTTTTTAATAATAAACTGAAGAAGTTACATTTACGATCCGTAACGACTGTCAAAGATTCACGAATGACAGCCGGAACCAACTGCTTAACCTGCTTTCCGAGGCACGGAGGAGTCTCGGTATGTAAATATGGTCGCCCATCCACGACTAACCTCGGCAAGCGTAGCTTAACCTGATGGATCGACCCGTGCGGCTGTTAATACTTAGCCACGAGCTCCACGTAATTAACTAAATATCGTAATTAAAAGTACGTACCACCACCAATCTTCTTCATCTCGTCATTTCTGAAGTACAGCCGGTAAGCTAGTCTTCCAGCTTCGCTCAACCTAGGCAGTATCGGCATCGCCCATTCTGGAATATTTAGACCCAATCGATCTGGAAAGAAAGAAGATGTATTACGTCATTGCTTGAATCATCATTCTCTTGCTCTTCCCAGTTTATTTGGGGTCGGAAAGCTCTTGAATGTTGGCCATATTGATTATCTAATTAAAAGACATGCCTATGTCGCAGCTAACTATTTTAATTAGCAGTTTAGAGCCTTTGGAAGTAGCGCTCGCCGGGCACTGTCGCGGAATCTCGCACGCGGTTGGTCACAATTCTAACCTAACCTAACCCATTGGTCGTGGTGCCCTGGCTTAGTTACTGCGACCAATTCGGCTAGCGCGTGGTTGGTCATAGTTGCAACCTAACCTATACTTAAAAGCATATACTACCTCAAATGGCTTAGCATGATCCTCCGTTATGTCAAAAATACTGCAGCATTAATTTTGAAATGAATATATGGTAAAGTTGAGGATTAATTTTAAGTACTATATATGTTTGACGAAAACACGATCCATAAAATTTTCGTGATAGAAAAAAAAAAATCCAAAGTTACCTCCAAACCGATCAATAAACCGCTTGTATTCAAGAAATACTTCAAATTAGATCATGAAACTTTGCATACTAACTGAACTAACTATAAAGCAGGTCTTATGTTTTTTTTTTCCAAATTACCTATTATTTTCACCGTAAAAAGCAATTACCTCTAAACTATCAGCGCCCAGCACCGGCACTCATTCTCGCTCTCGCTTAGTCCGCGAGCAGTATCGTGCGAGCCAGATAAAAAGCTGAGGTACTCAGGGCTCTTAATTGAATATTATTCAAGCCGCTATTTGAACGGGGCGCCGCGCGACTTTTAGATATAAGGCTAGCTAGGTGCGATTTCTATAATATATCCATACTTTCATAACCATACTAATATTATAATGTGAGGGTAGTTAACCCTGTCTGTATGTTTGTCTATGTTAAGTTTTCACATCAAAAACCTTTTTTTTTTGTTGATGGGAAATCATCAAATGACTTCTCCCGCTCTGGGCTAATCTTATACAGGGTGTATCAGAAGGGTGTGTCAAAGTTTAGGGTGTGGTATAGACCATCAAACTGACCAACTTTGTCCAAGGGGACCGACATCATAATCGAGAAAAAAATATCAGCTGTCCCGTACAAATCTTCAATACCTACTCGACCAAAATGTATGGGACGGCTAAAAAATTTTTCTCGATTACGATGTTGGTCCCATGAAGAAAGTTGTTCAGTTTGACGGTCCTGTATCACACCATTAAGTTTGATCACACATATCTGATACACCCTGTATATAAAATTCTCGTGTCACAATGTTCGTTCCCGTACTCCTCCGAAACGGCTTGACCGATTCTCATGAAATTTATATAAAATTCTCGTGTCACAATGTTCGTTCCATACTCCTCCGAACGGCTTGACCGATTCTCATGAAATTTTGTGAGCATATTGAGTAGGTCTGAGAATCGGCTAACATCTATTTTTCATACCGCTACTTTTTATCCCGGTCTACGCGGGTGAAACCGCGGGGCGCAGCTAGTAATTCCATAAAATAATCCCATAATTTTTCTGGGCTGGTATTTTTTTTTATTACCTTCGGGTCACATCAAAACCCTGGGAGCTGGAGAAGGACATAGGTCTACTTTCATCCTGGATATTTGTATTACAAAATATGAAATACATACAATATAATACGAAGTCGCGGGCAACAGTCGTGTCTGAATATTTTGCGATATATCCAAACGAGGTTGGGCATGTGTTTTCACAATTAAATTATTGACTTAGACATGTTCACAAAAAGAACTGATTAAACAGCCGTTTCGATAACCGCTGTTTAGATATTTAATCAGTTCTTTCCTTAGGAAGTTTGACATACACCAACTGTTCAAATACCTAACCGGCGCGGCGTCGGCGGTTTAAATGTTGGTGAACGCAGCCCTCAGTATGGTATTCGGCTTTTGCTTGTTATTGGTGATCATTACAGCTGTGTAAATGTCAAAATTAATTTGCGCATATTTCGTAAGTGTAGCTACGTCAATTGTATATGAACATTTAATATTTAGTTGAAAAGAAATATTGCAGTATTCTGTTTTGAATGGTATGGACGCTGGCTAAATTACGTTTTCTAATTTGCTCCACCAACAACCAAACTTGGTGGGCGTAATTTAACTGGACACACTGACGCGGGGATCGAACTCCATGATCAGCATTCCCAGCCCCTAGATCACTAAAGCAACAATACATGAATCGTTTAAGTGTAATTGAATGGCAATGATTTATCATCATCATCAGAATATAGCAGTCCACTGCGGACATAGGCCTCTCCAATTGCACGCCATTCAGCTCGATTCGTGGCAACTCTCATCCAGCTGCTACCTACCTACTGCTACAGGGCGTCCTACCTTACGTTTGCCGATTCGCGGTCTCCACTCAAGAACACCTCTACCCCAACGATCATCGGTTCTACGGCTAATATGGCCGGCCCATTGTCACTTCAGCTTGCCTATGTTATGAGCTATGTCGACAACTTTGGCAATTAACATAATAATTAAACTTACAGTACTCGTGTACAAGTCATACAGCGCTTCAAACATCAAAGGATTCTCAGTGAAGTCCACACCAGTCTTGTTCTTCAACAGAGGAATGAGGTCCAGGTAGGGAGCAAATTCTTCGTTCAAAGAACACTTCTTGGCGTCAGCCATTAAATTCATGAAACGCTGGCAGTTGGAGTAGTAGCGAAGCTGGAAAAAGAAAAACAATTGGTTCTTGTAATATTCTATACAATAAGTTTTCGACGAGTAAAGTTGACAGCAAAAATTAGAAAGGCTGACCCTACAGCCACGTGGAATTGACGTTGAGAACAGTAATAAAAAGTGAAGGGTCAAGAGGGTTCAAGTTCTGTCATATCTTAAATACAATATACAAGCTAACACTTATACACTATGTATATTATGTATATCTACAATTACTTAAAAAAAGGAAAGAGCTCATTGGTCATCAAAAAATTCGTCCGCATCGCTGTCAATGGGAAATGGGCCCAAAAGGCTGGCAGCATTGCCACGTTGGAAGGTAGTGCTGATTCTTTGGCCTAAAAATAGGAAAATAGGTAATGTGAAAAAGACATTTCTATACAGTTCTCGACATGTGCATCAGGGCTAGAAGTGGTGGACAAAAATAAGGAAGGATTATGATATTATGACCGTTGAAAAGAGAAGGAACATTTCTTAAAAGACGGAGGTTGACATGTTTAAGAGCCTGGTTGTGAAGCACCAGATTCCTGATTAAAACCCTGTTAAGAACAATGCAAGGAGCAATAGCCTCAACGAGAAGTGATACTTTAATGTGGCCCCAGACCTTGAGCATAGAGCCTTCTTGACTGGCTATTATTTTTACCACGGCATGCGGCATGAGCATCAACTGTGAAGAAAAACTCCCAGAACCAAAAATTCGAAAACATGAGACATCTACCAACATTATAGGCTGATTATGATGCAGCATGAGAGTTGGGAGGTCTTGCTCTGGGCATGAGAGTTGGGAGGCCTTGCTCTGGGCATGTGAGTTGGGAGGCCTTGCCTTGGGCATGAGAGTTGGGAGGCCTTGACCAGAAGTGGGAAATTCAGGCTAATCACACTAATATTATAAAGGTGAAAGTTTGTGTGTGTGGTGTGTGTGAGGGCAAATGTGGTGTGTGTGTAGACACACCGCCGCCGCCGCCGCAGCCGTTTGAGCGTGAAAAAGTAACAAACATATAGAGTATGTTTGTTACTTTTTCACGCTCAAACGGCTGGACCGATTTGGATGAAATTTGATATGTAGGTAGCTTATATCCTGGATTAACACATAGGCTACTTTTATCCCGGTCTGCGTGGGTGAAACGGCGGGGCACAGGTAATAAATAATAATTATATATTTAGAGCTGTTTTGATATAAATAATATGTAGTTCGTGTCAATAGTAAAGAAGAAGAAGAAGTACGAACTTGTTGTTCAAACCTCTGGTAACTAAATACTAGTTTAGTGTCAATGCTCTTAACTACGAGTTTATGTGTAGGTGATAAGAAGTAACAGCAATGACGTTGAAACAAATATTGTTGTTCTTAAAGTTTTATGTTTATGTCGCAGTCAACTATCTTAATTAGCCGTTTAGTAAGCAGCCTAGCCTTTTAACTAAACGGTGCCGTTCAACTAGTGGCCGAATGATATTCAATTAAGTATAAGTAACACGGGAGCTGTTATTGGTCGCAGTAGCTAAGCCGGGGCACCCCGACCAAATGGGTTAGGTAAGGTTAGAACCAACCGCGCGTGAGCCGAGCGTGCGAAGCGAGCAGTGCCGCGGCCGGCGAGCGCTACTTCCAAAGGCTAATTGCTATGTAAAAAGCGAACTAGGCGGGAATAAGAGAGGGACAGAGTCAATTACTTCCACATGCGAAAAAAAGAGAGCGCGACAATGCGCGGGAACCAAAATAATAGCGCCAAATCAAATAAAAATTGTCTATAAATACATTAAGCTATCTATCAAAAATATTTTCAGCCAGGATTTTCAATTACCTAATACGCACATTTTGAACACAATTTTGCAATTAATTAAATTAAATTAAATTAAATCATTTATTTCAAACAAAGTCCATAGTTCCACACAAAATCAATCTGCCTAGCCTTTTCCCAACTATGTTGGGGTCGGCTTCCAGTCTAACCGGAAGCAGCTGAATACCATTATTTTACATGAGACGACTGCCTATCTGACCTCCACAACCCATTAACTGGGCAATACTATACCCCTTGGTAAGACTGATTGTCAGACTTTCGGGCTTCTGACGACCCGTAACGACTGTCAAAGATCCACGAATGACAGCCGGGACCAACGGCTTAACGTGCTTTCCGAGGCACGGAGGAGTCCCGGTATGTAAAGATGGTCACCCATCCACGGACCAACCCCGGCAAGCGTAGCGTCCATAGTTCCACACATTAGGTATGAATAAAAAAAAGTTAAATGCAATAAACAAAAGCAATGAAATTACCACAGAAAAGCTCTTTATCTGTTCTGTGGAAATTACTTAGGATTTTAGAATTACAGAAAACAAATATAAAAAAGTAGTTCTTTTCGGAATTAAATTCTGTCGAGAAAACCCAATTCTGTTTTTCTTCAGTCAGAGTATTAGTCAAATATTCAATAAACATATATCCACAAATTCAATCCATACATGCTGCAATAGTGAAATAAATGGTTATGAAAAAGCCCCCACTTTATTTTGGTTTTGCCACAAGCTAATTGCTTGCGACCACAGAACAGATAAAGCGACATAAACACAGATTAAAGTTTGAGAAGTAAAATCTAAATAATATTTGTTTACCGGTAATATATGTATAGTTTTTTTTTGTCAAATAAAGCTATCTAATGGTGCCGATTCTGTTGTACATCGAACTAAACTAACTAAACTATCACTAAAATTCCTTACTTTTTGCTATGAGAATCTTAGAGCTATTCTGCAAAAAAAAACCTCTAAATTTAATAACAATTTTGACACAACTAAAATCGAGTTTGACAATCGTGACTCCGCGTGGTATAGTGCCTGTAGTATATTTGACCCGGTGGCTTTAATTGGAACTAACGAAATCACTATGAAGTGACAGGCTTGTCATATTTTGTTCACCGACATCGCTGTCGTTACCGGGTCAAATATCTTTTAGAGCTGGAGGGGCGCAGGGAGGAGGCAGCTTCAACGTGTTTTATATGGAATGTAGGTACCTTTTTTTTTGGTACCTTTTTTTTGGTACTTTTTTTTTTTTTGGCCAAATTTTCATCATTTTTGCGATAGGACTCACCGTTTTCGAGATATATGCAAAAGAAAAGAAAAAAAAATACACTACTGTTTTTGCATCCGAAGTCAAGGTCTCGGTGTGAACTTTAGTTCGTCAACTAATTTTATTCCACACCTTTTTAATCGCGATTAAACATAGTCTGATTTAGTTTGAAAATTAAAATTTTAGGTGAAAACCATGTGAAAACAGTCAAATTCAGAATAGCAAAATTGCCATTTTCACTAAACTAATAACTCCGTACAATCTTAGTCCTGTCAAACTAAAATATAGTTAAGTTTTGTCAGTTTAGTCAAAACTAAATTTTAGTGATTTTTAGTCTAGTTTAGAGGCATTTGTGACAAGAGAATCGGCACCAATATCTACCTTCATAAATAACTTCTTAATATAGATTGTTGTATATTTAAGGAAATACAAAACAAATCTTTGTTGTACACACATACTCGTAGAAGGATAAAATAAAAGGTAAAACTAAACGGAATATACCAGGAATAAACTCTTAAATTAAATTCCGAGTTAACTTTGTGAAAGTAAGCGACCTTTGTGCGGTTGCCATAAATCTTAGTTAACCAATGTAATTGGATCTTAGATTTGCTATCGTATAAAAGGAAAGGATACTTCCCTGGCTGATATACCTAGATTAGAATCAATATAAAGGATACTCTTTCCTAAGATACAGACAGATTTTTCTGCCTAGTTTAGGAAAAGGGAGTCTTATGACCCCTGTTATTGTGTACGGGTGTTTTCTTTAACATTCATTTTAGTTTATAAGACAGCTATGTATGCCATGTACAAACTACTTATGAATAAAAATTTTATTTATTTATTTAATATGGGTACGGGATTTTTGGAGGGGCTCGTGGCTAACTATTAACAGCCACACGAGTCGATCTTCAAGGTTAAACAACGCTTGCCGAGATCCGACTTATCGAGAGCACGCGCGTGTGCTTCATTAAGCCGTTGGTCCCGACTGTCATTTGTAGATCTTTGACAGTCGTTACGGGTAGTCAGAACCAAGAAAGTCTGACAACCAGTCTTACCACGTTGTATCGTATTACCCAGTAACTCAGTTGTGGAGGTCAGATAGGCAGTCGCTCCATGTAAAATACTGGTACTCTCCTTAATCAAATTAGTTCCAAATTCTCATTAAAAAATTCTATAAATAATTAATTTTGATGCCTACTGATTAATATCATTACGCTCTTATCAGAGACTAAAGTTTATTTAAATGTAATTATTATGTAACAGTGATCTTGAACTTTGTTTAATAACAATTACTGAGATACTGTAGTTATCTTTGTTTTTGATATAAATGAGGCGTAACTACACTTGATAGATTTGGCGATAATTATTGTAAGTAACTACCTCTTGTAGAACAATTAAATAATTAAAAGAATAGTGGCAATAAGTAGTTTGGTAATTAGTGGCAAGTATCTCCATAATTGATAAACCCAATCAATCTGCCTAGCCTTTTCCCAACTATGTTGGGGTCGGCTTCCAGTCTAACCGGATGCAGCTGAATACCAGTATTTTACATGGAGCGACTGCCTATCTGACCTCCACAACCCATTAACTGGGTAATACGATACCCCTTGGTAAGACTGATTGTCAGACTTTCGGGCTTTTGACGATCCGTAACGACTGTCAAAGATCTACGAATGACAGCCGGGACCAACGGCTTAACGTGCTTTCCGAGGCACGGAGGAGTCTCGATTATGTAAAGATGGTCACCCATCCACGGACCAACCCCGACAAGCGTAGCTTAACCTGATGGATCGACCCATGCGGCTGTTATTACTTAGCCACGAGCTCCTCAAAAAACCCATTTAATCAAAATCAAATCAAAATTTTGTTAAATCGGACAACAAACGATCCATAGTGTTAGTAATATCTTATTGCTAGTGTTAGTAAGTAATATTATTATTTGGAGGTAATTTTGAATAGTGTTAGAAGTATTTTGCACAGAAGATGACCAAGTAAGGTGCAAGTTTCTCACCCGGCCATCCTCTCCACAAGATGCCTCAAAATGGGAGAATAGAAACTCTTCAGTCACTGTTTTCAGAATGCTGTAACTACTGCCCCGCGTTCTAGTTACTAATGATGCGATTTTTTTTCATCATCAATTGAGTTTACCGTCATAATATTGTGTTGGAAAGATTGATGGACACTGTGCGATTTATTTGCAAAGTTGGGTAATGCGAGTCATTTGTTGCTCTATTTTGTTGTGTGTGTGCCACAGGCAAGAAACTTGCATCGTGGAAATGGGAGCTTTAGAAGCTACTATTCTTCTCACAGAATTGTTTTTCTAAAAACAAAACAGTATCTACGAGTATTAGTCCTCTAAGTAGTCATATAGTTATGTTTTCTAAAAAACAAAACCGCATCTATGATTCTTTTAAACAGTCATATAAGTTTTCTAAAACACTAAACATCATCTTATTTCTATACACTCATATTTTGCTTTCTGAAAATCAAAAGATCTACTCACATAATCCTCAGACAAGGGCACAGCCGTATAAGGCACAGGCTGCCAGACTTTGCCCAGACCTTCATCCCAATGCTGTTCCGGCTCTGGGGGGTAGATAGCAGCCATAGCCACCTGGATAGTCATTTTGGTCCGGTCCTTTTCAGTACTCCTGATGGATATCTCATCTCGTAGATAGAGGTTGGAGATTATCTTGTGACCCTGGGAGCCGTACCTCTGGCGGTAGAACTTTCCGATCTGGTAAGATCTTCGTTTTCCAACCTGAAATGAGGAGTATTTTTTTTATTTATTTAGAAGTTTGATTAGTCTTTTTGGCAGCTTGAAAACTAGGGAGTGATCAAAAGAGGGAGTCTTGGAGCCTGTACCTATGCAGGGTCAAATTAAATTAGCTAGCGAAACTCGGCAGACGTGGTGGGTACCTATTGATATGTAAATAACACGACAAAATAAGTATGTTGTTTTTTGGGGTCAGCGACCGCTTGTGGGTGATGTTGTTACTTAGTACCTACTTACTTACTCGTACTTGTTACTTATTTGAAGTACCTATGAGTTGAGAAAATCTGTTTTATTTTTTGTTTTATCGTGTTTGGATATTGATACCCATCACATTTGTGAAGTTTACACAAAGAGAACTGATTTTGACTAGCTTTTATTTAACTTGTAATGTTCTTAAGTAAGTTGCCTTCAAAATTTGCAAGTTAAGTTTGATCCACTTCCCGGTGTTCGAATGAGCTGAAATTTCGCATACGTATGTTAAATCGGTGACAGTGCAATATTTTGATATCATCGAGCTGATCTGATGATGGAGCCGGAGGGTGGCCACAGGAACTCAGTAATAAAAAGACGCAACCCTATCGAGTTCGGGCTCGTTTGATTCGTCTTGACAAGGACTCTGTTAGTAGATGATATCCATAATAATAAAAGATTGTTAAAAAAAAATATTTTTCAATAATACACTTGTTTTAACTGATATTTCAATAGTGACTACAGCGGCTAATGACCCCAAATAAAAATCTATCGCTAGCTAATTCAATTTGACTTTGTATTGGACATCCAAAAAGTGCGGATTAGAATAACCATTTATAAAAACTAATTTCAATACTTAATAAGGTTTTTTTTGACACAATGGGAAAGAGATAATTGCCTGCTGTTACATTAAAACCTCCTTATTAATGCAGAATAATTTTACTTAGTACAATACGCGCCACGAGGAAGCGAGAGAGAGAGGGAGAATGAGGAGCTCGTGGCTAAGTAATAACAGCCGCACGGGTCGCTCCATCAGGTTAAGCTACGCTTCCCGGGGTCGGTCCGTGGATGGGTGACCATCTTTACATACCGAGACTCCTCCGTGCCTTGGAAAGCACGTTAAACCGTTGGTCCCGGCTGTCATTCGTACATCTTTGACAGTCGTTACGGGTCGTCAGAAGCCCGAAAGTCTGACAACCAGCCTTACCAAAGGGTATCGTATTACTCAGTTAATGGGTTGTGGAGGTCAGATAGGCAGTCGCTCCATGTAAAATACTGGTATTCAGCTGCATCTGGTTAGACTGGAACCCGACCCCAACATATTTTGGAAAAGGCTAGGCAATACGCGCCACGAAAGATGAGACTTGACACACCACGTGGTTTGAAATGTGCAGTAGATGATTTTAGGTGTCTTTAGGCGGTATGAAATCTGAGCGCGGGACGGGACTGGGCGTCATCGGGGCGGCGGAAAGAGCGCGGGAGACGCGGTCAAGTCTCATCTTTCGTGGCGCGTATTGTACCAATATGAACTCCAGAGTACCAATACCTTTTTAGAGTAAACCTCTAGTAGTTTGACATACCTTGACTTCAAGTTTATTAACAGGGTTAGTGGCTATAAATTCATTGGTTTGTAGCCTTAGTCCGAGTTTTCAAACGTACTCAATCGCGTTTACGTTAACTTTAACTTACGTCAAATTGTATGGAATAATTGTGTTTCCCATTATAGTCACCAGACGGCGCTTATTCAGTTTCAGTACACATTGAAGTTTACGTCAACGTAGTCGAGTAAGTATAGAATCTCACACTAAGCACAGATGATCGATCGGGCGTAGGCCGAGATTAATAAAACAAGTGCGAGTAGGCCTCGCATACGAAGGTTTCCGTACCACCGTACAATATTTAACACTACATACATTTTTTTTAAGCGCTGAAAAACCAAGTTTTATTTTTTGTATGGAGGGGGCTTTAATTTTTAACTTAATTTATTTTTATTATTTATTGTTATAGCGGCAATAGAAGTACCTACAGACTCTAAATAAAAATATAACATTTACATTGACGGAAATCTCGTGAAAACCGAGAAAGATAAACAAATCTAGTATTATATCTTGACTTGGCTCGTGAGGCTGTCGACATGTGGATGTGGACTCAGCGACCATTGTGCCGATAGTCGTACATAACAGCCAATGGCATAATAGCTAAGAGCCTCGACTAACACCTTAATAACAATTCATTTATGGCGACAGCCCATATAGTAACATAAAATTATTGTATACGAAGTGACGACTGTGTCGGCGTCGTATTGCGCTGCGTGGTGTAGCGTAACCTTCCACAAATACGTCGGTACTCCACACCTTTCGCCCAAAACTCTTCTGCCATGAAGGTTTCTATAGGTACTGAGTTGGAACCCGCACCACAAACGACTTGAAGTTTATATTTTGGCACGAATACCTTCTCTCAAGGTCCACTTGATTCTGACGTATACCAAAATGTCTTTCGTCATCACTCGATTCAGACGGGATACGTACAGCTGCGGCGATGGCGTAGTAGGACGCAGCAACATATTTGGTCCCACCAGAGCATTACCACATAGATCACAGTAAGTGGGCGCTTCCTTCGTTTCGACTCGACTGCCACGAAGCCCTCCTTGTCTGGCCTGCCCCTTCTTACGGGCAGGGGAGAAGATTCTGGGATGTGGTGCATTGCGGCTCTTGGGCACCACGGTTGATTTTGCACTTTTAGCAAAAACTTTCTGATTTTGCTGCTCTGTTTGGATCGGAGGTTGTGCAGCGGCTACTGAGTAAGCACGGCGAGGAGTTGACGTGCTAACTTGTGATGTGACCTCTACCGCAATGCATCGCTTGCTGTGATAGCGGCCGATGAGGAGTCCAATTTCTTTGACTCGAAACTGGCCAGCAATGCATTGTTTGCACCACGACGTGTTGCACCTTTGATGTGAATCAGGTGAACTACATTCCGCTAAAGTATTGCATAAGTCCACCATAAGGCAACTGTAAGGCATGTAACTCACTGGTGGTGTTTTGAGACGCATCCAACTTGAACTTCATCTCGGCTAGGCTTGCCTTCAGAGTAACAATATCCTTCTGTAACTTAGTGACGTCGAAGTGGTCAAAAGCGATGAAGAGCAGTTTTCGCAGCTCCTTTGGCACAGAAGACGGCAAGTCGTCAGGGTCAGTCTCTTTAAACACCCGAAATATGTCTTGGAGACTCCTCACTCTAGGTACTAAATAGGATCCCGTTGGCTCCCTTTGGGTACGGAACGAATAAAAGTTAGTTCCTCGCTACGCATGAAAGGGTTTATAAACTGTATCTGCATACTTTTAGGGTTCAGTACCTTAAAAGGAAAAAATGGAACCCTTAAAGGATCACTTCGTTGTCCGTCTGTCTGTCAGTCCGTCAAGACCCTTGTTCTCAGGAACGCGTGGAGGTATCAAGTTGAAATTAATATAAAATACGTAGGTCTACAGTCCCTTGAAGCTATAAAAAAATCAAACTCCTAAGTCAACGCAATAAAAAAATACGGCCATTAATGTGACATATTTTGATGCTCACTAATAAATCAAAACCGTAGTATTTCGCGTTGATCTAGAATTGTAAAAGTAAGGCCGAAAATTGTATATTTGTAGTTTTATCACATAAAAAAAAAAAATTTGCGATACAAACTTACAACTACAAAGTTAAGTTTGTTTTTAGGATAAATTCATCCCGATATGGAACCCTTCAGTGTGCGTGGTGCGATACGCACTTGGCCGGTTTTTTTAGATTTCGGTCATAGCAAAGGTAACAATAGTTGTATAAATCTATACCGCGTATCCGATGATATTTGCATATTTTTCTGTTAAAAAATCATGATCCGAATAGAAATGGATACGTAAAAATAATATTTCCGCTGCAGGTTTCCAAATTCAATTGTAGATTTTAACCTGCATTGGTATTGCATACAAACAAATCACAAAAAGTACTAGTCGAATGCATAACAGCCTTCTTTTTTCGTCGTTTGAAAACCCAGCATGGTGACCGATATAATTACTTAAGTCGCTAATTGTAAATTCAAAACATTTATGTCTATTAAACTATTCAAACTATTCACAGGCACTTTTGAATTGTCAAAGGAGTCTTTCCTTCAGGAAGATGAATCCCATTCCAAAGCGTAAATTTAACCCAGAACGCGAAGGCGAAGAATTGCCAAACTTAAGTGGCAGTGGGCAGGGAACATTGCTCGTGGAAGGATAGCCGATGGGGCCAAAAGGTTCTGAAGTGGCGGCCGCGTACTGGAAGACGTAGCTTTGGAAGGCCTCCCACAAGGAGCGCCAATGGCCTGGGAAACACACAACGAAGTGGCGATGCTTGGGAGGAATAATCTTATTAAAAGAATAATGTTAGAAGAATTGAATTTTATATAATAGAACCAAACAGCTTTATAAAAGAACAAGAAATTAGAGATGACAAGAATAGAGTAAAGAGTACAAACCATAACTTTTTGTACATAGCAAAAATTATTGCTTTTTGCAATCTAAAAAAATACTGGTTTCACAATCTCTTGCAAGTCGCCAATGAGACGGTTGCTTATGTCATCCGCTTTCTTCGATTCGTCGGTATTATTATAATGTTTTTCTTCTAAATATGTACTTTTTATTATTTTCTTCTTATTTAGCATGCGTTCGTTGTCATATTTCGATGTTATTTCGTAGACAATAGTGTGGGTTATACGTTTTTTCGACTGTATAATAACTACTTTGATAATGCTGTAATGTATAACTGTTATTGTCCCAAATAAATAAACTAAAATAGGTACAAACCTAATAAGTATGAATATACGACAGAGGCCTATGCCCAGCAGTGGATGTCTTACGACTGAAAAGATTATGATGATGTTGTGGTAATTTTCAGGTGAGTCAGTTTAAAATATTTTAGTAAAGACCGTGTAATATGTTTCAGTGGCATATCTGTAAAGCTATGTCGTCACTAACACATGGCCTTCTAGCAAACCGGGCGTTGTAATGAATGCAAAGTCAAGGTTACAATGTGTTGAAGTAATGATGTATTTACACAGTTTATGTTGCCTTGTATTCACTGTTCTGTAGGTATGTTTGTTCAGTTTGATCGTCTGTACCATCTACAGAACAGACAAATTTTATCTGTTCTGTGATACCCCTTAAGAGTGTTAGCTCCGTACGGCATTTCATACAAACTTTCAAGTATTTTTTTTATCGAAATTAATGAACCGATTTTAATGAATTTTTTTTTTAAATACAGTGATATTAAATAAACTACCAGATTTAATATAATAATATGTAATACAGTGAACTTTCACTACTAATTCACTTCTGTTGACATAGCTCCCTTCTGTAGACGCTTGGTCTACAGTAAAAATGTCTACACGAGAGACACTTTTTGATAAAATCAGAGATGGCATCCTAAATTATGAGGTTAAAGTTTAAGCAATGTGATATTTGCATACCGCACCCATACGGCCATACTATCTTGATATTTTTATTTATTTGAAAAGGCTACTTATTCAGATATCCTTGGCACAGGAAAGAAACCCTGATCTCGACCGAAAACTTGTGTAATTAAATAAAATTGAGATTTTCACGTCACACGCATTTTACGTAATATTCACAACCGAGCAAATGACATAGAATGCAGTGCTACCAACACAAAAAACAAAATAATAACGATGTGATCATCTTTGCCAAATTTTGGCTTATTATAAGCGTCTACAGAAGTAGACCTAAAATCTGTGAACAACATGTTTATACGTTTTATTACAAAATTTTGAATTATATATTTTTTAATACGTTGTGTTATGTATATTTAATAATATAAGTAATGTAAATGTGTATTTATTTTTAAACATCACTTAAACTCAACTACTTGGCATCCGAACAGTCTACAGAAGAAAAAAAAATGTAAATTTCAGTAAAGCGCTAATGTTTTATGAATTATGATATGTTTTAAAGACGACATAACTATTAAAATGTATTTAATGTTGATATAATATTAAAATAACGGTTTTAGATTGCATGAACAAATTTTTTTCGTTTTTTGGGTAATAACATAACCCATTTACTTGTGTTCCACCGTAGCACCTAAATTACTGAACCGATTTTAATGAATGAGATATCAATAGATTCGTAATGATGGTCCGGGTAACATAGGCTATATAAATTCTCCCTAAATTTAATATGGTGGACTTTACACGAAAATTTCTGACCTCAATAAAAATTAAATTGAGATAATCATGACATGTTTGGTATCAAAAGAAAGGTCTTGACAAGCCCATTATAAATATGTATATATGTCATGAATAATTATGTTTAAATTGTTAAAAATAAGTAAAAGTATATAAATAATATTAATTTAATAACTTACATATCGACCGCGGCGAGCGTGATTTTTCAGTAGTCGGATTTTAGTTTTTCAACTTACTTTTTTTTCGCATGCGGAAGTAATTGACTCTGTCACTTTCTGATGCCCGCCCAGTTGGCTTTTTTATATATCACGTTAATCGGTTAAATGTTTACTTAATTTTCAGTTACCAAGCAGAAAGACCAAATGAACTGTTATCTTACGTTGATAAGAAAATCTCGTTCAAATGTAATTTCCGTACCAACAATAAGTAAAATATTGTTGTCATGTTTTAATAATTATTGGCAATCAGTCAGTCTGAGTTAATTAGCCAATATTTAGACGATTTGATAACGTACAAAAATCGAAAGATTAAAAAATATTTGATACTTATTAAAAAAAAAAAAATGTGATATATAACAAAGTCAGGTTTGTTCGAACACTTATAACTCGAGAACGGCTGGACCGATTTTCATGGTTTTTCATTTGTTTTCGTCCCGAATAACAGACTAACTATTAAAAAAATAGGAAAATTCACAAAAAAAAAATATGATGAAATTTAATTTTCTCTTACTACATGAAATGTTGACAGGGCAACCGCGTCTGTCGGGAATCTTTCATTCTATTTAGAATTCCAAATTAATTTTATAATCAGTTTTTCATTTGTTTTCCTGCTGTTCGATTTATTAAATTTTGACAGGGCAACGTTTGTCGGGTCAGCTAGTTCATAATAATTATAACTGTATGTCTTTAATTACTGGGTTGTGGAGGTCAGATAGGCAGTCGCTCCACGTAATACAGGTTAAATTTTAACATTATTATTAATCTGTAAAAGATTTAAACATTTATATTTCACCACTTTTTAGGGTTCCGTACCTCAAAAGGAAAACGGAACCCTTATAGAATCACTCGTGTGTCTGTCTGTCTGTCTGTCCGCCTGTCTGTCTGTCTGTCTGTCTGTCTGTCCGTCTGTCACAGCCAATTTGCTCCGAATCTAATGGACCGATTAAGTTGAAATTTGGTACACATATGAATTTCTGTGACCCAAACACAGACGGGTAAAGTAAATAAATGAATTTTGAATATAGAGGTCACTTTTGGGGGACAAATAAGAAAATTTAAAAAAAAACTTTTGCAAACTACACCATGTGGCATGTCAAATAAAATAGCTTACTATGAGGGTCTCGAATATATTTTTTTTATAATTTTAAAATAAATTGTTTTAAAGTTATTTAAGAAAATAGACGAAAATTGACCATTCCCCCCCCCCCTTATCTCCGAAACTTTTGAGCCTAAAATTTTGAAAAAAAATACAGAAAATAAACCTTTACCTGTAGATTACAGGAAAACCTATAAGAAGTCTGTGGTCTTAAAATAACATGGTAAATCTATCAATTTTTGTGAGTACAAACTTTCATTTACAGTTGGAATGTATGGGAGAACATGTTTTTCAACTACAATGTTAAGTTTGTTCTTAAGATAAATTCATCCCAACTACGGAACCCTTCATTGTGCGTGGTCCGACACGCACTTGGCCGGTTTTTTCAACATTATTTTAAATAACATTACTTATTAAATTGTAATTGAAAAATCATCGAATGGAAAATATTATCAACGAAAAACATCTTTAGGGTGATTAAAAATTAGAATTTCGGGATTAAGTATTCACAAATCAAAGCACAATTTTTTTTTATGTATCACTACAAACTCGCATCCACATCTACATTTTCTATTCCGAACGAACGACGAAACGCATGTGACTAAAAGATTGATGGATATATTATACATGTTGATGGATGAAGAGGCAGAGGAAGGCTAAAGTAAAGATAGATGGATTGTGTGAGGAATGATATGAAAGAGAAGGGAGTGAATGATAGCGTGACGGTTGACAGGGGAGAATGGAAGAAGAAAACGTGTTGCGCCAGCCCCACGTAACATGGGGCGAGGGCAGGAAGCTGATGATGTATATTTTCTGTTCCATTTGTTTCTATTTAGTTAGCCACAAGCCCCTCCAATAATGATACTCAAATAATAATTAAAAACTTATTATGCACATTACAATCACACGACAATCACACTAGACGTGTTTTTTACTCGTATTTGATTTGACAGATAAAACCCGCGTCACGTTTTCAAAGATACTTTTTTATAGATATTGTATCTCAACTACGCCATCCTTATACATACATATACATAGGTGACATAACAATAGTATATTTATACCTAATGACCAGACCATGTAGACAATGTAACAAGCTATTTCCTGCGGACAGTTTTTGCAAATTTCACGGCATCATGTGAGCAACTTTATCGCGGTAAAAATATCGCGGCGATTTTTTTTCGCGCACTGGATTTTTAACGCTCTTTTTTAGCACCGAGAGTTGAAAATCCAACAGTGTGTTTTTTCGACGCGCTGGGTTGCACTGTTGGAGACTCGAAGCTCGGCTGAACACCGAGAGTTGAAAATCTAGTGCGCGATAAAATCCCGCCGCGATATTTTTACGTTCGTGTTAACGTCGGCTTAGTTGTATTATTGTATGTTGTCTAACAGAACAATCAATCTGCCTAGCCTTTTCGCAACTAATGTTGGGGTCGGCTTCCAGTCTAACCGGATGCACCTGATATACCAGTATTTACGGCAGTCTATCTGCCATCCACAACCCAGTAACTGGTAATACGATACCCATTGGTAAGACTGGTTGTCAGACTTTCGGGCTTCTGACGACCCGTAACGACTGTCAAAGATCCACGAATGACAGCCGGGACCAACGGCTTAATGTGCTTTCCGAAGCACGGAGAGGTCTCGGAATGTAAAGACAGCACATGCAATTAAAATTAATACAAATTGTGAAAAGCTGGCATTTGAGTGTCATAAATTACAGACCTCAACAATGGGCCAATCAGTATACCACTTATGTTGTGAGATCCGTAATATAGGGGGCGAGTCAATTGTCATTAACTGGGCGCAAATCCAGACCCAGCCTGGTCACTCAGGATTCACTATAGAGAATCCTGAGAGAAAAACTCAACAGCACTTTGCCCGAACAGGGATGCAATCCCAGGAGCTCGCACAACAGTCAACAATCGTGCTTGCGACCATAGAGGAAATCGAGTTAGTAGACGAAACGGTTTGTTATAAAGTTTACTTACATTTGTCAATCCCTCTGGTCCCACGAAAGCTGTCAAATTTAAGATCAACTCCTGCTGATCAGATAGTGACAGCTCATCAGCATCCGGTGACCTTTCTCCATGTCTGTTGACCTGCAAAAAAAGAAAAATCATTATACTTACATTTTATATTCACTAGATTTAATTACGTATCAATCGAATTGTCGATCATGATCAGCCATAATCACAAAACATGTTCTGTGGCCATAATAATAGTTTTTTTAATTATACCATAATATCGTATTGGTATCAGAACTACAAGACTTATAAATGACTAAGGCCTCGTTTACGGAGACGCGGGGCGTCGCGCGGCGCGTTTAGCGGCGCGGCCCGCACTAAATTCAAATATAGGGCGTTCTATGAGAGCGTTTACGGAGACGCGATTTTACACGCGTTTGTTTGAATTGTAGCGTCGCATGTGGCGGGTGAAGCGACGGGCGACGCAGCGGCAGGTTTCTTAGGTTCAACTTCTTTATAACATACTGAATGACACCGCGTGCGCTGTTCGAGCGCCACCGCTTGCGCCGCGGCGTGCGTGTGTGCCATAAACGGAGAAAACGCATGACGCCCCGCAGCCCGCCCCGCGCACCGCGCCGCCTGACGCCCCGCGTGTCCGTAAACGAGGCCTTAGGACGAATATTTCCAATGAAACTGAACGCGGTCAGCACTGTTAAACCGCCTTCAGTTTCATTGGTGAGTCTGAGCACCTAAGTACCTAATTGGATTACTTACGAAAAGTAAAATTGGCCTTGGTCTAGAGAATGTTACACACATCAAAAGTGTCTAGGGATCAACATATATTTTTGCAGTAACTTTTCTCCTGATTGATATTAATTAAAATTTTCTTTAAGGATTCATCAAATAAAGTGTTTTCGTTTGTCACAGTAACGATAAACCAAGTCACCTTTGCATTAATAAAGAAATTTGCCATTTTCCTAATAAAGGGATTTTTGACATTTGAACCACTAACATTAAAGTTCGAAAAAAAGACTGAAATAACAGTTTTCTTTAAAATTTTATTGGGTAACTTAAACAATTAATAATCCGTGTTTCTACCGCGAACACTAACAACACAAGAACATCGGTTTGGCATACTCAAAATGAGTTCATCCAAATCACGCTGTGGAATGGCCGCCCATGTTCGTTGCAACAACAAAAAAAGGTCTTCTTGCGACTGGATACCCTCCATATTCGGCAGAGCTCTTCTCTGTAGCATATCCCATGCATGCTCAATCGGGTTCAAGTCTGGCGACTGAGCAGGCCAGGGCAGGACATTGATGTTAGCTGCGGCGAGAGTCTGTCTTACAACTCTTGCGGTGTGCGGTCGTGCATTATCATGCATTAACTGAAATAAGGGACCGATTTGCACTTGTAGAGGAACGATGACGTCTGATACAATCGTCTCAGCATAAATTTGAGCGTTGAGGTTGCCTCTGATCCAAATCAACTCAGTTCTTCCGCCGATCCAAGTACCCGCCCATACCATGATGGTTCCACCACTATAAGGATGGACTTCCTGGCAGGATTTTAATCGCTGTTGGCGTCCAGGTGTTCTCCAGTGTCGTATACGTCTTGTATCCGGTCTCATACCAAAACGAGACTCATCAGAAAAGCACACGAAACGCCATTGTTCTTCTGCCCAATTTCTGTGTTCAAGAGCCCATTGATATCGAATCCTACGATTGTGCATTGCTATAGGTGGTACCCGTAGCGGTCTTCGGGAATGAAGGTTCACTTCATGCAAGCGGTTTCTGACTGTTTGGTCGCTAATTAAGTTCCCTGAAGAGTGATGAAGCCTCACGGCTAACATCATGGCGGTTATAGTTGGAGCTCTTCGAGTTAAGATTTGAATGTATCGGTCTTGTCTCCGTGTGGTGCAGCGATACCGTCCTCCATGGCGCTCAGCCACGGTACCAGTGCTTCGGTAACGTGTCCAAAGTCGACTGATAACACTCTGACTTGTATTCAGAGCTAAAGCCACAGTACGTTGCCGGGAACCAGCTTCTATCATTCCCACGGCTCTGAGCATTTCTTCCCTGCTTAAATGACGTCGCCGCTCCATAATAACGTTGGTTTTAATCAGTAGTAGGGAAACAGTAGCACTAATAATGTCTTCAATGCGTTGTATGTTTTTATAGGGAAAATATTGACAGCTGATTTTCATCTTTTACTCGAATTTGATTCACAGTTCCTGATTCAAATTATGAAATGCACCAAAAAGGATCCATATAAATTTATAAAATCATAAATTTATTACAAAGCCACATCTCAATCTCAAGAAATCCGCATAAAAATGCTTGATCCCTAGACACTTTTGATGTGTGTACTTTTCACTTTGTAGTGTTGTTTTTGGAAGTCGATTGTATTTTTTTGTAAAAAAGTCTTTATGTTGGGTACTGTAGCGTAATGACTAACTCTTCAGGCGATATCATAATACAAATGCAGGGGGGGGGGGGGTTAGTAGCGAACCCCATAGGTTCACAACTACTTAGGATGTTTTTTTTCCATCGGATGATGTTTTTTACGTTTATATATGTATATTAGCTTATATACCTATTATGTAAAGGATTTTGTATTGTTGTGTATTTTTTAAATAAAACTATTAATATTAGTATTTTGTGGTAGTTAATTATATTAGCAAATCAAGTCTACAAAGCTTGTGTCCTGACATCTCAGTGACAGCTCGCCAGACGTTTGATAATGACAGCTTGTCAAACGACTGGTAACGTTCCTTTACTACAACATCCCCTTTTGTTTTTTAATTTTAATCTTACAAAATCTTCTTTCCCTTTTTAATAATTCCCGTTCCCGTTGTTTCTTATGCGCGCATGGGGTGCAGTTGGCCTTTAAGAGGCTAATAAGTCATCATTAATCAAGGTTCTATTAATTAATCCAACTACAAAAATGACGCCAAAAGTCCGAATACAAATTGCCAACCATATTGCATTTCAATTGATCACTATCACTTCATCACGTAAGAATTCGACGCTTACTTGTTTATTAAATGCCCTCCTATTGTTAACAAAACTATTTTTCTTATATTTACATAACTTATTCGGTACTCTGCTTCAAATGGGAACGTAGTAAAATCATTATCGGACCGGGTCACGAAACGTGGCAGATTAATTACTGTAATATCTTGTTATTGCCTTTTCAAGATAATTTGTATGATAATCTTGAGATTTGCTGACGTTTTAAGTAAGAAGGTCGTAACCTCTTGATTAGGGGAACAATATAATTGCTTTTATTGTCGGTGTTTGTGATTTCCGGTGGTGTATAGTCCACTATGTCGACGTGTGGGTGTTGAAAACATGACTGAGATTTATGTCAAGAACAATATTGTCAAAACAACGGTTTTGCGACTGACTGACATATCATCAGAAGCACATTGCTGGGCCTATGTCTAGCAGTGGATTTCTGATGATATGTCAGTCATGTCCGGACTACATCAACGGGAAACGCCGTTGATTATCGCGTTGATAGACGTAGGTAACGGAACGTAGTTTAGAAAAGGGCCGTTTTTGCTACCTCAAATGGCTTAGCATGATCCTCCGTTATGTCGAAAATACTGCAGCATTAATTCTGATATAAATATATGGTAAAGTTGAGGATTAATGTTAAGTACTATATTTGACGAAAACATGATTCCATTGCTGGTATTCAAAAAATACTTCAAATTAGATCATGAAACTTTGCATACTAACTGAACTAACTATAAAGCAGGTCTTATGTTTTTTATTTTTTTCAAATTACCATTATTTTCACCGTAAAAAGCAATTATCTTAACTATCGGCGCACAGCACCGCACTCAGTCTCGCTCTCACTCAGTCCGCGAGCAGTATGGTGCGAGCGAGATAAAAAGCTGAGGTAGTAGGTATGGGCTCTTAACTGCTTTAACTTCGAACCTAGGATTTAGTGTTGAATGTGAGCATAGGAAATTTCAAAATGTTCCATGTCTCCAGACTTATTAATTTTTCAATGGTGGCGGTGCCGGTTAGCAGGTAAACTCGCTTTAACATAATTTTTTTGTATATTAGACTTTCATTATTTGAAGGCGTAATAACAGATTTAAAAGTCACTAAAATCATATATCGGCACCATAAGGGCGTACTACTCCTTCGTTTGCCAACAACGCTAAAGCTAGAACCATGAAAATTGTAGGAAATGTTCTTTAGTCGAGTTGTATTAAGAAGTATTTGTAGGTATTTAGTGAGTTTTGGAAACAAACTTAAAAACATTATTAATCATGTTTCTTTACAATCATTATTTCATTAGGCCTCGTTTACGGAGACGCGGGGCGTCGCGCGTCACGTTGAGCGGCGCGACCCGCACTAAATTCAAACATAGGGCATGTTATGAGAGCCTTTACGGAGAAGCGATTTTACACACGTTTGTTTGAATTGTAGCGTCGAATGTGGCGGGTGACGCAGAGGGAGACGCGGCGGGTTTTTTCGGTTTAACTTCTTTATAACATATAATGACACCGCGTGCGCCGTTCGAGCGCCAGGCTTGCGCTGCCGCGTGCGTGCCATAAACGGAGAAAACGTTTGACGCCCCGTAGCCCGCCCCACGTACCGCGCCGCCTGACGCCCCGCGTGTCCGTAAACGAGGCCTTAGATAACTACGCTAACTAAATACTAGTCCTCTCTCTCAGTGAAAATAAAAACAATTCAGGTTTATCTACAGCGAATTGAGGTCAACAGACATGATCGCAATTAAGACGGGTTTTTTTTTTTAAAACAATAACAATCAGTTTGTTAGGTATTACAAGAATTATGCCAATTTACCAATAATACTCTGTGCAATAAATAATAATCTTTGCACTGCTTGATAAGGTGAGGTAAATCAGAACTCTAATGTGTTTCAAGGCGGGTTGAATTGACACTCAAACTGAATTGTCAAGGGATGGGTCAGTTAGAAAGATGAAGCTAGTTGCCCATTCCAAAGCGTAGTAGGTTCCTATGGAGAAGAACGGGCAAGAAACTCCATGGACACTCTTTTAAATCAAAATATTGGTTACATCATTCATGTTGAAAATATATGTGAGAACAATGTAGAAAGACGTGCACGTTAAAAGCGTCCGTAATAAAAAGATAAAAACTAAAAACAATTAAATTAAAAATAAGCCGTGGCAGCTAAGAGACGACTACCTATAGTCCCAACTAACAGCGCCTGTTCACGAACACGACGCATGGATCAGCAATGATCCAACACACACGCCACCACCATCGAGACAATCAATCTGCCTAGCCTTTTCTTAACTATGTTGGGGTCGGCTTCCAGTCTAATCGGATGCAGCTAAATACCAATATTTTATATGGAGCGACTTCCTATCTGACCTCCACCACCCAGTGACTGGGTAATACGATACCCCTTGGCAAGACTGGTTGTCAGACTTGCGGGCTTCTGACGACCCGTAACGACTGTCAAAGATCCAGGAATTACAACCGGGACCAAAGGCTTAACGTGCTTTCCAAGGCACGGAGGAGTCTCGGTATGTAAAGATGGTCACCCATCCACGGATCAACCCTGGCAAGCGTAGCTTAACCTGATGGATCAACCCGTGTGGCTGTTATTACTTAGCCACGAGCTCCTCGAGATCGAGACAGAGATGGTAATTCGATGCCAATGTTAAGCCCATTATGATGTGGGACCTCGTCTCCATTGTGTCTTAATATGAATGACAAAGTTTTTATGAAACGTTTTTATTGAACTAGGTTTTTTAAAGAAAATTCAGTGTCTTGTGTAGTGTAAGGAAGAAAATTCAAGTGAATACCTATTTCACAGCCAATGTATACTCTTTGGAAGTAGTGCTCACCGGCCGCTTCCACGGTATCACTCGCTTCGCTCGCTCGGCTCGCACGCGGTTTGTCACAATTCTAACCTAACTTAACCCATTTGGTCGGGGTGCCCGGGCTTAGTTATTGCTACCAATTTAGCTCGTGCGCGGTTGGTCACAGTTCCAACCTAACTTATAATTTGTTGGCTATGGCACCTACATTGACAAAAACTTTATTATTTCAAAATCTTCTAATCATTTCTTATTACAATTCTACACTCAAAAATAGCAACTATAGTACTTCCTAATCTACATACATCTACACAATATTTTCCAAAAGCGTTTTAATCTTCATTAGCTTGGGCTGTGCGTTCTTCGACAATCAGTTGCGAAA
Organism: Cosmia pyralina; assembly: GCA_946251885.1. Classification (NCBI taxonomy): domain Eukaryota; kingdom Metazoa; phylum Arthropoda; class Insecta; order Lepidoptera; family Noctuidae; genus Cosmia; species Cosmia pyralina. Next base: position 6,948,885 of record OX276342.1, read on the forward strand.
CTGTTTTGAAATTGACATAACACACACATACACACAACATCACGCCTGTAATCCTCTGAGGGTGAGGCAGAGGTGTATTACCGATAGAACAGTGCAGCAGTATAATAGTTTTCAAGTATCAGATGAACAAATAATGAAAGAGTACTTACAACTATCGCAAACACCAGTTCCTGGTCTTCAATGACCTCGTTGCTGATGGGGTTCCCACAGGATACGTTGAAGAGCACTAGTAGGTACGACAGGACTAGATACCGGAACATCTTCTGTAACAAAAGCAAAATAACGTAAGGACAAAACTTTTTATAGTATTATTTATGATCAAGCGAGCGTAGCGAGTGAAGCGTCTCTGCTTCAAGTCTGTCAAAATTTGCTTTCGTCTGTCAGTTAGGTGCTACTTTTCTACAGGTCGTATTTTACAACCGATCTGAACGAAACTTGGTATACAGGTTTTACGCCTTTATGTAATTTTTTTGTCGTCGGAGATTTTTGTTTGGGGGGTACTTCCTACAAAAAGGGGCAAAAAGTGGGCTACCGGATATCTCCGCCTAATGTGATCCGATTTCGATGGTTCTTTTTTATTATTTGAAAGGTAGTTACTTTAAGTTGGTCTCATACAAATTTAGAGAAGATCTGATAAAAAAACATGGTAAATATATCGTTTTAAATAACTTTAGTGGTAAAAGTTTTTTAGCGAGGTCTACTGTTCGCAGGACTACTAGTTAATATATGGAACGGACTCACAATCTACAATACCGCAACAATACCAAATGCCGCAATTCGCAGAAATTTAATCTTGTATCTTACTTAACAAAAGTTATAGAACATTTTGCTTCATCTAGACTCACCCTTACAAAAGTAATAGTTGTAGTACAGTTGTGGCGGCATATGCATCGCCTCATGCGAACTACGCATCACACCGATGACGTCACGCAAAAATCCTGCATCGCGCAATTAGAGTTTACCGTGCGACTAGCATAAATACAACGTCCAATGACATCAACCGTCGGGCAGTAGCCCACCAGACACGACCCCCGTCTGGTCTGAGGATCCTCCCTTTTCCATGGAAGATGAGTGAACTTTACACCCTGTTCCTCATATCTCTATACAGTCAACATTTTTTTGAGGGGCTCGTGGCTAATTAATAACAGCCGCACGGGTTGATCGCAGGTCAAGTTAAGCTTGCTGCGGTCGGTTCGTGGATTGGTGACATATCGAGATCCATTACATATCGAGACCCCTTCGTGCCTCTACATCGAAGCGTGGTTTAGCTCAGTGTGTAAGTGAAATGGCGTTATGGCTATCTAGTTCGACGCGCGAGACGCGCACCGGAATTTAATCGCGTTTCTTTTAAATGTAGATTTATGACAAAATGCTAGTACTTAAATCAATTTTTAGCTTGGTAAGTTCTTAAAATATTTCAATACCTTCGATTTAAAGCAAACTTTAGTACACAATAACGCACTGTTTACGTATACGAGTAATCGTACAAAACAGAAAATAGACAGTGCTTCTTTGAATTTTTTTTCTATGGAAATAATTTCAAGTAATCATGTTTCGGTTTTAGTAGGTACAGCAGTAGACAATATATTCAAATAACACATATTATGGTAAATCCAAATGATTTAACCATATACATTTGGTTTTATACGAATTTTAAAAACACATAATTATCGATGTAGGTATCCCATTAAGCCGTTGGTCCCGGCAGTCCTTCGTAGATCTTTGACATTTTTAACTGTTTGTCAGACTTTTGGGTTTCTGACTACCTGTAACGATTACCAAGGGGTTGTTTTGCCCAGTAGTAACTGGGTTGTGAAGATCAAATAGGCAGTCACTCCATGTAAAATACTGCAACCGCAACCGGTTAGACTGGAAGCTGACCTCAATATAATTGGGTAAAGGCTCTTTGGTCTTTGACTATATTATTGTTATCAAAAAAGGAATTAATAAAGTATTAGTTAAATACATATAAGGTTTATCAGATAATAATATCAGTACACTAAGTAATTGTAAGAGTTAATAATTTCGCTTTTTAGTTTGTTTTTTAAAAATAAAGTCAAAGTCAAAGTATTTTATTTGTTGAACATAGGTAATATGGTACATGGTATAAAATTTGCGTTGTGTCACTATGTTCTGCCTTGCAAGGCGTACAAATTAGGCGTAAAAAAAAAAACTACAAACTAAATAAAACTGTTTCAAACAAGTAACGTCGTAAACAAGATAGAAAAACAAGTAGATCGGACTTTTTTTTATTTAATGCTTCTATCATCTAAAAACTCATTGATAGAGTAGTAAGCCTTTTCAATCAATATTTTTTTAAGTTGCGATCTAAAATGGTTTATATTGGTCATGCTTTTTAAAGTTTTTGGTAGTTTATTATAAATCTTTGGACCCATGCAGACACAACTCTTTGAGAAAAGCGCAGTGTTGTGTTTTTTTGATTTTAGTGTGCTTTGGTGACGTTTAGTATTAAGTTTTTCAAATTTAGACAGATTCTCCCTAATAAATATTATAATTTCATAAATATAGAGAGATATAAAGTTGGCAAATAAGATTTTAAAAGCAACAAGTGACGAGCTGCGGAAAGAGTGTTCTTTTTACGGTTCCGTGCTCGAAGGGTCGGAGCCCTAAATTGCTGTCACTCACATGTCCGTCTGTCCGTCGTCTGTCACACAGGTTTTACAGCCAAACGCTTGGAGCTACAGTCTTCAAATTTTCACAGTATAAGCATCTTGTTGACTCAAAGCCACACAAACTATAAATTTTTTGTTTATGAAACCCATACAAATTAAGGGGGACGCGAAAAAAAATGTTGATCTACCCCATTGAGAGTGGTACCGTTGTTTAGAGCTCATTGAGTAGATAAATACTCTATTTTTCTTTTAAAAAATATTGGGAAAGTCAGCTTTTTTTTACAAAATTTTGTTCCGAAGAATTTTTTAACTTCCACTTGACCTATGAACTTAAAATTTGGTGATAATGTTTATTGTTACGTTTATTTTACTAACAAATACCAATCAATCTGCCTAGCCTTTTCCCAACTATGTTGGGGTCGGCTTCCAGTCTAACCGGATGCAGCTGAATATCATTATTTTACATGGAGCGACTGCCTATCTGACCTCCACAACCCATTAACTGGGTAATACGATACCCCTTGGTAAGACTGATTGTCAGACTTTCGGGCTTCTGACGACCCGTAACGACTGTCAAAAATCCACGAATGACAGCCGGGACCAACGGCTTAACGTGCTTTCCGAGGCACAGAGGAGTCTCGGTATGTAAAGATGGTCACCCATCCACGGACCAACCCCGGCAAGCGTAGCTTAACCTGATGGATCGACCCGTGCGGCTGTTATTACTTAGCCACGAGCTCCTCCCCTAACTACTAACAAATACCAATATATTGATTCATAAAAACCTTCTCCTGACAATCATAAAAACAACAACAAAAAAAAAAAAAATTAGCGAAATTGTTCCATCCGTTCACGCGTGATGGGATGACCAAGGGAAATAGGGATTCATTTTTATATTTTATAGATGAAGGCCATCTATGAGATACAAAGATTTAGGTACTTACTAGCTACTTTTTTATTTGAATAAGGGCTGTTTCACAGTTTCCAGATTGAACATTATGTTTACTTAGCGATAAAAATACGTATATTGGGCTGTGGAAACAGCATAACATCACGGCTGGTTTCCCCGAAGGGTTGGCTAGAGCAGTACCTATTGTACACCCATATTTCACCAGTTATGTTTGTCTCATGTAATAGGGGGCGAGCCTATTGCCATCAACCGGGCACAAATCCAGACTCCGGACTGCTACTGAGAAATTCCATGACTTCTAGACTTCGGACGTTTCATTGGTTAATAATAACACCACGCATTTAATAATTTTACTTAAAAACAGTTCAAAGTTACCTACGTAACAGTTTTCATGAAATAAAGTCATCAGTCAACACTTCATTAGTCAAATAATAAATTAAAAATAAACTGTTATCTAATTACAAACACTTTGGCACACTGACATCATGATAGTTTCTTTTTTTTTAAATAAACAAAGACAACTTAGACGATAATAATTTTGGAAGGTAATTATTTATACTTAATGCGAAAATTACCGACTAAACTTCCAAGAGCATTAAAGAACGTAGCAGGTGGCGTTCTGTAGTTTCTGCCTACCCCCTTAGGAAAAAGGCGTGACTGGTGAGTTTTTGAACTTTTAAAAAATAAACACTTTTGTACTAAAAAATACAACCGACTTCCAAAAACAACACTACAAAGTGAAAAATAACTTTAATTTCGGAAGTCGGTGTCTAGTTAAATGTATTTTCGTTTTTTGCCACCGACTTCCGAAATTAAAGTTATTTTTCACTTTTTAGTTGTGTACCTACCCCACACAAATTCTAATGCCACTATCAGCAAAACAAACTAGAACATCATCCATATAAAAGTGGGGAAAAAATACGTATTATTGAAGCTAACTCAAAAACTGCAGAAGCAAAGTTAATCAATTTTATATGGGACCAACTGTGATGTGACCCTCTCGAACAAAAAAAAAATCCTAATCGGTTCAGCCATTTTCGAGTAATCGGGGAACATACATAAAAAAAAAAAGGTTCCGACGAATTGAGAACCTCCTCCTTTTTGAAGTCGGTTAAAAATTTATGAAAAAACTACTAGGATTGCAATTTTATTGTAATCCTAACTAATATTATAAATGCGAAAGTAACTTTGTTTGTTTGTTTGTTTCCTTTTCACGCCTAAACCACTGAACCGATCATCCTGATGCATATACGTTGTCAGGTGTACAGCAACGGACATAGGGTACCTTTCATCCCGAAAAAAGTACTGTTCCCGAGGAAAATTACAATAACGTTCTTATGATAATAGATGGCGCCACATGTCTTTCGAATCATGATTGAATTATATTATTGCAAGCAGAGTACAACCCGAATTGATTGTCAAATTCTATATTAACGCGAGCGAAGCCGCAGGCAAAAGCTAGTAATACATAACAAGTATTTTCATATATTTTAGGATCGAAGTTCTTTAACGCGGTTTGCGGTAGGAGTAAACTTGTAGAAATCGTCACGTAACGAAAAAGCGTTATGCTCCCACCATGCGATTCTCTCTCTCTCTCTCTCTCTCTGTCTATTTATATTACATATAATAGTGTGATTTGGTCAAAATGAAAATCCAAGATGGCGGCTGCGAAATTTTTTCAATTTTTCATCATGGGTGTCGTTTTCATGGTTTTCTAGGGTGTTTTAAATCCGATAGTGACGTTAAAATGTAAATTCAAGATGGCAGCTACGAAAATTTTTAAATTTTTCATCATGGGTATCGTTTTCATGGTTTTCGAGGGTGTTAGAGCCGCTAGTGAAGTCGTAATGAAAATTCAAGATGCTGACTGTAAAATTTGAGAATTTTTTGTCATGGGTGTTGTTTTCATAGTTTTAGAGAGTGCTGAAGTCGATAGTGAGGTCAAGTTGTAAATCGAAGATGGCGGCTGCGAAAATTTTGTTTTTATTTTAAATTATACGTGAGAAGGAACTTGGTTCATGACGGCGGTCCCCGCGACAGCTCACGCTTATTATGTAAAGGAGCTCGTCCGGAAAAGAACCTTCCTGCATCTTATTTATTCCGCCAAGCAGTGTTGTTATGTTCCGGTTTGAAGGGTAAAGGGTAAGGGAAGGGTACGGGTGCCGGTGTAATTACTTACAGGCACATGACATATTCCAACTTTGTTACTGGGATGGTAACGCACGCGCGATATGGTATTGTAGACGTCTATAGAGGCGGGCCATTGGCCACTTGATTCCTTGCCACTTACAGCATTTGTCACGCAAATTATCATTTCCTGAGGGCCTAGACAAAGTGACATTCTATCAGCGATAACGATGATGGAAACGTCAAAAATAGGATTTACATAAGTCACTGGAAAGCCTATGTCAGTCCTATTGAAAAATGCTGTAGAAATAAGAAACGTGTTGACAATCCCTACTAACACATTCTTGCTCAAAGCTCTTTGAGGCTTTGATGTTTTTTATCCGCGAGAATGATATCAAATTATGATTATATTTATTTTTGTGTGGTTTGTGGTATGTCACTCGTGTACTTATTTATTGGTATAAAACTAACAATATTTTTTATCTGTTTGTTTCAGTATAGGTACTAATACCCGCCAAAAAGTCTCACATTAAATTCGATTATTCATCAATCAACTTTTATTGGATCTAGGTTCTTTTTTTAAATATTGTTTTTTTTTTTCCACACATTTTCTTAACTTTCTTTCTTTTAGAAGGTTGTACCCTGGATTAAAACATAGACTGCTTTTTACCTCGGTCTACGCGGGTAAAACCGCGGGGCGCAGCTAGTTGTTTATTAAAATAATATTTTTAGAGCAACACATTTATTTGATACTTTTAACTTTAATATTAGTTTTATTACAAACACACGTCTGTCCCTGATGGAGACTTCTAGAGCTTCTAGCGCGTTACACCGTTGGCATAATCCTATCTCTAGCCTATGCTGAGCTCGTTCCATTTCTGGAATCTTCGATTATTTTTGTTACTTCTATGTGAGAACCACCACTTGTCTAGACCTATTAGCATGCCCTATTATTACATAATAAACATAACATTACAATAAATAATAAGACACAATTATTAATAGCAAGACCTTATTTAAAGTTTATCGGAACCAGTCTGAATGTCACATGTATCGGTATGACATTTGTGAAGTGAAATGACGAAAAAGTTAATAATACATTTAACCTAATAATTATGATTGTAATTTGTAAGTCAATGTTTCATCGATAAAAGATAAGTTTAATAAAAACATTTTATAAGTTTTAGTGCCGTGTGATTCCTGAAGAATGGGCCTCATTTAGATAAAACTTTTTTGTTATCATGATTATTAAAGGTCAGATAGGCAGTGGCTCCATGTAAAATACTGGTATTCAGCTGCATCCGGTTAGAGTGGAAGCCGACCCCAACATAGTTGGGAAAAGGCTAGGCAGATTGATTGATTATTAAACTTTAAGGCTGTCTATGATACCTCAATGAGGAAATGTCATCAAACTGCAATTAAACAGGCCAGGGCTAATGCCCGAGGTACACAAGGGTTCTTTCCCAAGCCAGGAAAGTAACCTAGCGTTAGTAAGCTGGCAAGCTAGTAACTCTAGCTTCGCGTATACGGGATTAGCTTCAGTTTTAGACTTGTAGTAAGCTAGTGAGAAAGCTAGCGTCTCAAGCTATGATAGTGGCTCTATTTTTTGAGCTAGTAGCACCCCACACCAGTGAGGTTAGTAGGCTTGCAATGTTAGTGTCTTATTTACTAGCATCGTGTAGCGTATGCTAAGCCAGGATATTACCTTGTTTGCTATCTTAGCTTTGGTAAGGACTAGCCTTGTGTAACCTGGTTATTAAGGGCTCTCTTTGTTATTAGGTAGATGCTTTATCAATTTTACGTGTCACTATCATTTAATTAAACTTACAAAACACATCATATAAATTAAGTTGAAATCAAATCAAATCATTTATTCATTTATTTGCCTTTGTACATAAGGTGATAATTACAATAAAAGTCTTTAAACCATATCCTACCTTAATAGGTGTGCAAATATCTAAAACAATTTAAATAAACAATACTTAATCCCACGCCTTCCTCCCGTGAGGTTAGGCAGAGAAATAACGAACGTCTTGTTTACGTTTATACATCTTTTTTTTTTTTGGTGGATGGGAAATCATCAAATGACTTCTCCCGCTCTGGGCAGAGCGGGAGGGCGTGTCAGACTTTTACTGACTAAAACCCACCCATGCTCCTTCAGCTTTCCGTGCCAGGGCCACGGTCTCTTTCGAACTACCCGCGACCCCGGCGGCATACGTAGCAGTACACGCACGCCCGTTGCGAGAAATATTTCCCTTAACGCATCCCGCATTCGCTTCCCGTATTTTATTTACCTTAATGCATTTCGCGTTAAGCTAGGCAACGAAATTTAAATGTTCTTGCGTTTTTTGTAGATTATCTGTATACTGGGTTACTTGTGATTCGCCGTATTCCTTGCAGGACGTCATAGTAGGTAGGGTTAAAATGCAAATTCTACCGAAATTCAATAGTTTTTGAGTTAGTTAGATTTTTAGTATTTTTTTTTATGACAAATACAATTCAAAAATTATTTACGGCGCGATTTTGCTGGAATTTAAGTTATTATCATTGCTGATGCCGTAGCAGATAATATCTTTGTTAAAAATTAAAAGTAGAAAAATGCCTAAAACTTTGGCAAAGATCACTAATTACACATTTTATTTTTCGTAATTTATATTTTTCTTAGACAAGAATTACAAAAAAAAAACTGAATTTCGGTAGAACATTTTAGTGGCTTAATTTTTTACATTTTAACCCTCTATGACGTCCTGTAAGGAATACATCGAATTACAAGTAACCCTGTATATAAAAAATAAATCCCTACTGCCCTGGTTCACGCCATAACTTGAGAACGGCTTGACCGATTTGAATACTTTTTTTGTTTTATTCTCCTCTTTACTGAGGTGGTATAAAAGAAAAAAAAAATTGACAGGATAACGTCTGGTGGGTCAGTTACCTATACATATAAGTAAAAAGAGAAGAACGGATTCTTCTAGTTTTGTACTCTTCTAACTATGCTCACTGCTTTTGTTTTCTTGTTTGTATAATATTATGTAATATTATGTATGTAATTAATATTATGTAACCTGTGTGTGTCAATAAATTGATTTATTATTATTATTATTATTTAAAAAGAGAAGTCCTGATTGACTGACTGACTGACTCATCAACGCCCAGCCCAAACCCTTGGCCCTAGAAAGCTGAAATTTTGCACGAAGGTTCCTTTTATAATGTAGACAAGGAATAAGGAAGGATTTCCCGATAGCACGTTCCCGTAGGATATTTTTCGACATCCACGCGGGCGAAGACGCACGGGAAGTGCTAGTTAATAATAATTTCGCAGGCTACACTAGCGATTTCGCGTTAATAAGGTACCTTTGTTTACCTCTATAACTTTTTGTAGAGGAAATAACTAATTATTTCCAATAAAAAATATTACAAAATTACCCGAAAAAATCGCTAGTTCGACTTAAATCACTCAGTTACATCGAAGTATCAACGTTTCTCGTCAAATCACGTGACCGACTCATGCGCAGACCTAGGAAGCGCCTCAATAAACTGAACTTTAGATTGTTTTGAACGTGCACTTATCTGGCTTCGAAAATAATTCTTATGATAAACGGACACGTGCCATCAAAATGGATGAACTGGAGATATAGGTGACCTCTGAGTGACTTTAGAATCAGAAAAAATATTAATAATGCTGTGATTATATTTTTTTTCTGTTTTTGGGTGGCCATTAAGTATTCAGAACCTCCTGGTGGTAACGCCATGGTCACCTCTACAATGACCTCTACGGTCTCTCAAGAAGGGTAATAGGTACCTGTATTTTCAAGAATGTTCGCGTTCTAAATCAAGTATCAATCTGTCAAAAAAACCTCTAATTTACCTACATTTTTATAAAAAGTTTTTATTTATTTATTTGAATCGGATTTTGAAAATATAAGAAGTTTAAATTACTCCTTATAACATCAGCTACCTGCCAGTGAAAGTTATGTCAAAATCGATCCAGCCGTCTCAGAGATTAGCCGGAACAAACAGACAGACAAAAACTTCTAATTTTTTTTTTTTTTGTTAAAAGTAGACGTATATACTTTTTTAGGTACTTAGTAAAAAGCTGTTATTTTGACATTACAAACAGACACTTCAATTTTATATAGCTGTATAGATATAATTAGATGTTTAGGAACACTAACTATGTTATTTGCAATACACATTGATAGTGGCATTGATTGTCGCTGAGATGAGAATAAATTGTGACTTGAATTTGAACGTTGTATATGGACGGAGATTGGCCTTCTGCAATGATACATCTGCGGGGTACTTGCGTAACACAGTCTGCGTAGCCTTTTCCCAACTATGCTGGGGTCGGCTTCCAGTCTAACTGGATGCAGCTGAATACCAGTATTTTACATGGAGCGACTGCCTATCTGACCTCCACAACCCATTAACTGGGTCATACGATACCCTTTGGTAAGACTGGTTGTCAGACTTTCGGGCTTCTGACGACCCGTAACGACTGTCAAAGATCCACGAATGACAGCCGGGACCAACGGCTTAACGTGCTTTCCGAGGCATGGAGGAGTTTCGGTATGTAAAGATGGTCACCCATCCACGGACCAACCCCGGCAAGCGTAGCTTAACCTGATGGATCGACCTGTGCGGCTGTTATTACTTAGCCACGAGCTTCTCCTTTTTTTTTTAAACATATATATGAGGCATTAAGGATTAGGAATTGCCTGATCAATGTTATCTAATACACAGATAAAATTGAAGGGGGTGACTTGCACACTCAATAATGAGCCCCCGGAAACTGTCGCTAGCACATAGTGACGTAGCGACAAGAGGGCAACATGTCCTGAGTTGCTTGAGGAGTGGAGAGGTATTGCACGACAATCAGGACAATCCCGGAAGTACGGTCAAGATCCCTACCAGCATATTACTGGAATACTTCCTTCGAACACGTTTGCTCTTGCAAATCTTCACTCAAACCGGTCATCAAAGGCAAGCCAGAGGTGAGGAACAACTTCTCCCGGGAGATAGGGTAACATCTCGCCACATGCTGCCTTGCGGGTTTCGGTATCTCTCTTCGTCTGGCTCCTGACTCTAGTACTGTTTCGGCAAAGTAAACTCTACTGACACATACCTAGAGTTCAGGAGCGCGCAAGCCCCACCACGACGTCAACGTAGAGATACGGTAATTATGATAATTATTAATAATGTTTATTTGCTATTAATAAGTCTCGTCGTAGGTATTCTATGCATTGATGTGATGTGATGCGATATGATGTGATGTCATTCATGTCAATGTTATCTTTCTGGTACTTTAGAGTGACTAGTTCATTTATCTATTCAGGAAACGGATGCAGCAAGGAAGTTACGTGCCTTATTCTTTAGATAATTATTATTACCAAGTAAAAGACCCTGTAGGTCTGCACATCTGCTGTAAAGACCGGGTCTTATTTATATAACTGATAATGTATTAAATTGGTCAAAAAACCGGCCAAGTGCGTGTCGGACCACGCACAATGAAGGGTTCCGTAGTTAAAAGGATTAATCCCAAAAACAAACTTAACATTGTAATCCCAATTTTTTTTTTTTAATGTGATAAAGTTCAAATGAACAATTTTCGGACTTTTTTCTTTACTTGTGCTGTGAGACCTTGCTTCTTGCCAAATTTCATTATTCTAGGTCAACGGGAAGTACCGGGTTTTGATTTTCTTGCGAGTACTAAAATATGCCGCATAAATGACCGTATTTTTTTATTGCGTTGACTTAGAAGGTTGATTTTTTTTAGAACTCCAAGGGACCATAGACTTACGTATTTGATATTAATTTCAACTTGATATCTCCACGCGTTCCTGAGAAAAAGGGTCTTGACAGACTGACAGACAGACGGACAACGAAGTGATCCTATAAGGGTTCCGTTTTTTTCCTTATAGGTACGGAACCCTAAAAAGTGACATAATTGTCAAATTTTCTCGACAGGTACTGTTTAATAATGTATAAAAGAAACTGAGATCGTGACCCAAGGGCTGGCTTTTACCTTGGCCAGAGGTAGCATTGCCATACAACGTGGCAATGCCGCCAGTCTCTTGGGTACTTTACCAGTCGACAACGATGCGGAGGAAATTTTTCGATGCCATATTTTAGATTTTTAATAGTTTTAGTTATGTTAGAATATAATTTTGTTATTTTTAGGTTATGTTTATATTACATTTAAATAAATCTATCAATTATTCATCTGGAAAAAAAAGAAACTTGTAAAATTGTTGAATTATGTCCTGCCAGTCTGCCACCCTGTCACTTTTATTAAATAGACCTCAAAGAAAACCCAAACATAGGAAAAAAAAACAATTATCTGCTAGACATTAAATCAAACTTATAACCTCGAATATAGAGGTTATAAGTTAACACTATCTACACTAGGTACTAAAGTAAATTACTAACTAACTGACCATACAAATAAATAAAAAAACAAAAGGACACTTAGGCGTCGAAGTACTCGTCCGCATCGATGTCATCCGGAATCGTGCCCAGAAGACTGGCAGCATTGCCACGAATTGAATGGCAATGCTAATTCTTTGGCCAAAGAACGAGCCAGCCCTCTGGTCACGTGAAGTCAGTTATTGAGGTTTTTAGTTTGATTTAATCTACTTTCTTCATACGATTACCATACCAGCCTAGGCTTTTTTGCAATAATCGCAACGACCGCAAATACTTATTAAAATATAAAAATCTTACAATACAATAATAATTATTTATCTATTGACGAATGTCGCTAGTTTTAAGCGGATTTAATCAGTTTGGTGTTTAATATGTAGGTCTGTTTGTTCGTGTATTTTATGATAATTGATAACGAACTGTTTTAGTAGTAAATTATTAATAATAATTGCAAGCAATCAGAATTTCAATTTTCCTGACTGATTGGATAGGTTTTTTAAACTTCCGCGATTTGTACACTTTAAAACAACAATGAAACGGGTCTTCTCCTACTTGTTTCCCGACGTTTCGACCGCCTTGCAGCGATCGTGGTCACGGCGGGAGAATTGATCAGCGACGTCTTCATAAAGTGCGGGTATGGGCGGAGCGGGAGGGCGTGTCAGACTTTAACTGGCTAAAACCCACCCGTGTTCCTTCAGTTGCCCGTGCCAGGGCCACGGTATCTCTTTCGACCTACCCACGACCCCGGCGGCATCGGCCCTATTGGACCCCGTCACTGCTGACATCTCTTTGAGGAGCGCGTGGAACACAACGCGCCGACCCGGGCCTGGTCCTTACCGGACGGCGAGCTGCCCATTACTCGTCGTCCGTAAGCCCGCGCCTACGGTGGCCGGGAATAGGCGTTAGATTCCCGCCGCCGCAGGAGACGCCTGCGGCGGCTAGGGGCGCGAGGGCGCGGCTGTTGCCTCTCCCTCGCGCGTTCCGCCTCCTCCTTCGCGAGCATTACTGCTTCACAGAAGGAGGTGACGGCTTCCCATGCACTCTCGCTCCGTACCATGGCCTGGACCAGGTTTGGACGCAAGAGATCGCCGCCGCCGATCGCCTCCGGGCATCTACCGTCACTTGGTCTTCACAACTTTTATTATTGTCACTGTCGGTACTTCTATACACAACACTAAGGACGTCTACACACTGGCGGACCTCGTCGGACGACCGGCGTTGCTTGCATTTGCTAATGACTGGATTTCAAGTTGTAGGCAGTCGGTATCCATCCTCTCTGTTGAAATTTTTATATTTTCCTGATTTCAACCGCTTCACGTACTATTCTGGAGTAATAGTGTAACCTGCGGCTTGTGTAGTTGAATCCAGTGGTTTGGACCAGCCTCTAGCAAATGCTCAGCTATCGCGGACTTGTTGGTTTGACGATTTTTTTATAGCTGCAATACTCGTATGTTCCTTGATCCTTTCGGCGATTATTCGTTTTGTCTGCCCTACATATGAACTACTACAGCTGCAATCCACCTTGTATACGCCAGGTGCCTGAAGGGGAATTACGTCTTTTGGAGAACGTAGGCACTTTGAAATGCGAGAGGCGACTATATACAGGTCTTTATGGAGTATTTCTTGAGTACTGTTCCAACTTTGTCCGTCACTCTTTTCAAATACTGCTAACTCCTATCTGACCTGCCTTCTTCTTTGGACGTCTGGTATGTCCTTTCTTCCGTTTGTATCTCTTCTCCTTACACAAGTAGGTACCTCGTAAAAAAGAATATCGTGATAAGACCCGTTCTAGATGTTGTTTTATAATTAGATAGGTAGGTAATTTACTATACAAAGGTATCTTCTCATGCAGAGAAGAGACGTGTATTCATTTGTAATTTCAGACTATTTTGATTAGATCTAGGCAGATTGATTTTTTTATCGATGATTTCGTTTACGTGCATTTAATGATTATTTTATACTAGCTTGCCCGCGGCTTCACTCGCGTTATTGACAATAGACAAAATCGCGGATTTGACAATCAAATCGGGTTGTACTCTGCTTTTAAAATTATAATTCAATCATGATTCAAAAGACATGTGGCGCCATCTATTATCATGAGAACGTTATTGTTGTTTTCCTCGGGACTTCTGTACACCTGACGACGTTAGACGCAAAATTTAAGGATGATCGGTTCAGTGGTTTAGGCGTTTAAAAAGGTAACAAACAAACAAACAAACTTACTTTCGCATTTATAATAATTTAGTTAGGGTATTTAAAAATTATCTATTAGACATCCGAACTGCCTTCTTATCCATACATCTACAAAAATTAATAATTATAGCAATGGGTCCAGAGGGTTTAACATGCTTTCCGTGGCACCACAGATCACGACGCAACACACGCAAAACTAACCGCAGCAATTCAAACGCGGAAAAATGCATTTCTGCTCAGGTTTTCCCTAGCCTAACCTTAATCAAACGTGCCATTTTAACCGACTTCAAAAAAGAAGGTTCTGTATACGACGCGTATGTATGTATGTTTGTATGTCCGTGATTTTCTCTAATGAACCAATGTTGATGTTTCTTTCACCAACGTGATCTGCATACTTTCAGGAAGGTTTTAGTATATAATACATTAGGTAATTAATCTTATGTACAGAGGCCAGCCCATCAAGCTACCCCAATCTGTCAAATTTCTTTGATAGATTTTCAACTTTATCGCAAAAGAGTAAGGTCAATCATACCTATTCAATTGGGAAAATTTGACAGATTGAGGAAGCTGGTCTCCGACGAAGTTATAGGCAAAAATGTAGATACTGTATCTCCAGCATTTCTAAGCGGATTTTGATAATTTTTCTTTTCGTTCGTCTTGGGCTTATGTAGGTAATTGTACGAGTATATTCAAATAAAAATTGAAAAATTAATTTACTTTAAAAAATTAAAAACCGACTTCAAAAACCTAAAACGAATAAAATATCTTTCATAAAAAACTTAACAGCTTCTGAAGTCGTCTTCAATTCTTCAATGCAACTTAGCTGGGCACCTACTTCAAAGCTGTTAAGTTTTTTATGAAAGTTTTTTATTCGTTTTAGGTTTTTGAAGTCGGTTTTTACTTCTTTTAAAGTAAATTTATACTTAGCCACAAGCCCTTTCAATTATAACCTTCAAATAAGAACCATTAGGTACCTCAAGGCACAAAAACCTTGGAAAGGGCAGTTTTCGATTACAACATCTGACCTTTGCCACCATTTTGGATTTTTGTCAAGTAAGGCCCGCGTCCACGATGCTACTCAAGAGTATCCACAAGTAACCAATAAAGTTCCAAATGCAAATCAGAAATGAGTAGCCAGAATGCCACAGCACTAGTATTTTAATGTCGGTCTGTACACTACGATGCGTTAGTGGTTGGGAGTCTTTGGAGCAGTGGTAGCCATTGGTAACGGCTGCGTCTTACGAGTTGTAGGCCGTAAGTTCGAAGTAGTCCTCAAAGGAGGCATTCCTCAAAGCGCACCTATTTTTACGTCAACCATCTAAACGCAACTAAATTGTTCCTCAAAGCGCAACTAAATTATTCCCCAAAGCGCAACCATGATGAAATATAGAGGGGATTCATTAATGATATCGATAGACAGTTTTAAGTCAACTGTCCTAATTGTTCGCTGAAAATGATAACGAGATAAAAATGAAAATCCAAGATGGCGGCTGCGAAAATTCTCCAATTTTTCGTCATGGGTGTCATTTTCATGGTTCTTGAGCTCGTTGAATACGATAACGAGGTCAAAATGAAAATCCAAGATGGCGGCTGCAAAAACTATCAAATTTTTCGTCATGGGTGTCATTTTCATGGTTTTAGAGCTCGCTGAAAACGATAACGAGGTCAACATGAAAATCCAAGATGGCGGCTGCGAAAATTTTATAATTTTTCGAACCCAGACAGATGTTACATTGTGAAATTTATTTCATCACCACTGCTCTAAAAACGGTGAAGGAAAACATCGTGAGAAAACCGGCATGACCGAGAACATTCTGGCTACTCATTGATGATTTGAGTTTGTAACTGGTTACTTTTGAGTGCCAGTGTGGACGATAGGCCTTAATATTTGACATGAAGTTGCAACACTATATTTATGTAGTTGCCCTTCTAAAGGGCGTATAGAAGTCAACTGAGCCTTGTTCTCATTTTGAAAGACCGCAGTAAAGCCGGAAGTGTTTACACATGTCTTGTTTGACGTATCTTGGGGAAATTGGAGTCTATGCACGTATTTAACTGAAGGTTGTGCTTTTAAATTGCTTTAAATTAATAGCTTTAATTTTTTTCCAGTTACAACAAAATAATAAGGTATTTTGCTTGTAAAGTCACGCAAAATTCAAAATCGTTTTTTTCATGAAATATAAATTACATCTTTGATAATAGGTCTTTACCTATGAAATTGCCGTTTTGTATGAAAAAATTTAAACGAATGTTTTTCATGCATTTTTTATTTGTATTAATCGAAGTAATCACCCATGCAATCAATGCATCTTTGCCAACGCAGTGGCAGTTTATTGATGCCCTTCTTAAAGAAATCAGCTGGACGGGAGGCAACAAATTCTTCAAAGGCATTTTGTACTGCCTCTCGGGTATTGAATTTTTTTCCCGCCAAGAAGTTATCCAAATTCTGGAAAAAGTAGTAGTCTGTAGGCGCAAGGTCTGGTGAGTAGGGCGGATGACGGAGAGCTTCCAACCCCAGTTCTTGCAACTTGGAGACCGTCTGCTGTGCAGTATGAGGTCGCGCGTTGTCGTGCAGGAGCAGCGGAGACGAGCGATTGACCAATGCTGGTTGGAGATGTGCCAGCTTCTCCATCATTGTGTTCAGTTCTTCACAGTACACATATGAAGTAATGCTCACCCCGTTTGGTAAGAAGCTGTGATGAATCACACCGGCGCTAGACCACCAAACAGTGACCATCACTTTTCTAGGGGTAAGTTTTCGTTTAGGGCATTGTTTAGGTGCTGAACCAGGATCCAACCAACTTGCTGAGCACTTGCGGTTATCAAACAGAATCCATTTTTCATCGCAGGTAACAATGCGGTTCAAAATTCCTTCATTTGTGTGTCTGTTGAGCAGTGCAAGGCACGTCTCGACGCGTACTTCGCGCTGGCGATCATTGAGTTCGTGGGGCACCCATTTGTCAAGCTTTTTTACCTTGCCAATTTGACGCAAATGGACCAATATTGTTTTGACGCTAACGTCGAAAGCTGCTGCTAATTCAGCCGTAGATTGTGTATCATCAGCTTCCACAATCGCCTTTAATTCGTCATTGTCGACCAAAGTCTTTGGACGACCGCGAGGTTCATTTTTCAGGTTGAAATTTCCAGAACGGAAGCGAGCAAACCAATAACAAGTGGTGCGTTGGTTTGTAGTGTTAGCTCCGTAAACGTCGTTGATGTTGCGTGCCGCTTGTGCCGCGTTGCTGCCACGACGGTACTCATATTCCATAATTACTCGAATTTTTAACGTATCCATGATGACGAAAAAGATTGAAATGCGATGAAAATGTAACACTAATCAATAAACAAATGACTACTTTTGGAAAAAAAATCCATGTTTTTAAAATAAAATTAATTTGAAATTAGAATTCTTAGCCAAACAAAAATTATTTTGATTTGAAATGGCCAGTACTGCAGAACGGCAATTTCATAGGTAAAGACCTAATAAATAGTCCAGTCACTGGGGTAGGTTCTGACTTACAAAAGGTCAAAGAGAGTTCTAATTTGACAGCGTGTTGAAGTTTGGTGTCATAATTAATATTCTTAATTTGCAACCTTGAGCGAACGCCGCCGCTCGCGCTGCCATATTGGAAAAATGGCATCAAAAACCCGTTTTACTAATGAAATTAAAATTGCATCTTTGATAAAAGACTAGGTATTTCATAATGGAAGGATTTTGACATTAGTATCGTAACACCATTAAATATCTATTAATACCTAAAGGAAAACATCGTGAGGAAACCAGCGTGTCCTAGAACCAAAAATTCGAACCAAGCCGCACTGGGCCCGCGTGGTAGATTACAGCCCACACCCTCTCGAAGAGAGGAGGCTTGTGTCCCAGCAGTGGGAACATTATAGGCTGATAATGCGATAAACATAAATAAGTATTTACCTGAAATTTGTAACCTACTAAAGCATGTATCGTATTCAATATCGGTAACTCGGCACTGACAGTCGTAACATAATATGCAATTAGTTATGGACGTCATTCATTTGTTCGCGGTTGTCGATAGTTTTTTCTGCGGTGACGTGCGCTTGGATACCAACTGGCATGACTAAAATTCATGAAGATTTATTGATTGCTACAATAAGCATATTTATTTTGACTCATTATTATTCGTAATATTACACAGGAGGAACTAATTGTTTATGTAAATGTAGTGACTGCCAGTCTTAGCAAGGGGTATCGTGTTACCCAGTAACTGGGTTGTGGAGGGCAGTCGCTCCATGTAAAATACTGGTATTCAGCTGTATCCAGTTAGACTTGAAGCCGGCCCCAACAAAACGATTTTGAGAAGATTGATTGATTGATTTTGTATTTAACATTATAAATGCGAAAGTAAGTTTGTTTGTTGGTTACCTTTTCACGCCTAAACCACTGAACCGATCATCCTGAAATTTTGCATATACGTTGTCAGGTGGAAAGTACTGGACTTATGGTACCTTTCATCCCGAAAAAAAGTACTGTTCTCGAGGAAAACAACAATAACGTTCTTATGATAATAGATGGCGCCACGTGTCTTTCGAATCATGATTGAATTATATTATTACAAGGACTATGGAAGGATTTATCGGTAATACGTTCCCGTGGGATATTCTCCGACGAAGACGCGAGCTAAAGCTAGTTAGACAATAAAATTGGCAGTACAATAGCCAGGACTTGAGATGGTCGACCTATAGAAAATCGCGGGGAAGACCTGGATGAGATTCGTACATACCAGGGAAGAATGGCACAATAGGGAGGAGGCCTGTATTCAGCAGTGGTTGAAACAGGCTGCCAATTCTAATGATGAGGAATGAAATTAAAATCATGTAAATATTTTAATGTCCAGACAGAATTGACCAACTCACAAAGCCAAGACATTCTTTTGAATTTCTTACGTAAGAACTCTTAGTGATTACTATTAAATGCATTCGATGCAGTTGCATGTGGATGCATTTAATAGTAATTACTTTTATTTAATAACTAAATAATAACACATAAATACCTAAAATTAAGTATAGATTATAAAGGACTATTAATTTATCATTTATGAACGCAATTTATATAAAACCAATTTCGTATTGAATAGGTTTTAATATAAAATCATTGGCACAGAATTAATAAAATCTAATGCCTCGTCTGTATCTAATAATTCTCTAGAGATCAATAATTGGAAACGCAGTGATCCTCAAGAATGTAAACCTCCGATGATATAGAAAAAAAAACCGACTTACAAAAAAAAAAGCACTACAAAGTGAAAAATAACTTTAATATCGGAATTCGGTGTCTTTGGTTTTGTATTTTCGTTTTTGCCACCGACTGTCGAAATTAAAGTTAGTTTTCACTTTGTAGTGTTTTTTGTGGAAGTCCGAAAGTCTGACAACCAGTCTTACCAAGGGGTATCGTGTTACCCAGAAGCTGGGTTGTGGAGGCCACCATGTAAAATAGGTATTCAGCTTCATACTATTGGTCTGGAAGCCGACCCCAACGTAGTTAAGAAAAGACCTGCTTGTCTAGTTCTGTCAAAGAAGAGGCAAATCCTTAAGATTGCGAAGATCAAGGAGTTTGCCTACGTGATGTCTCGGTTAACCGTGGCCAATGCCGTTTGACCTCATAACCGTTTAGTAAATCTAGTGTTTTTCCTCAAACAATTATTGGCAAAACTAATGACAGTCCGCAAAAGTCTTTAATAAGTAAACTGTAGTGTTATTTTGCAAACAACTGAATAATTAGCTTCTTCATCATCTCATCATCTGCCTAGACTTTTCGGTCGGTTTCCAGACTAACCGGATGCAGCTGGATACCAGTATTTTACATGGAGCGACTGCCTATCTGACCTCCACAACCCAGAACTGGGTAATACGATACCCCTTGGTAAAACTGGTTATCAGACTTTCGGACTTCCAAAAAAAACACTACAAAGTGAAAATTAACTTTAATTTTGGTAGGTGGCAATCAATCTGCCTAGCCTTTTCCCAACTATGTTGGGGTCGGCTTCCAGTCTAACCGGATGCAGCTGAATACCAGTATTTTACACGGAGCGACTGCCTATCTGACCTCCACAATCCAGTAATTGGGTAATACGATACCCCTTGGTAAGACTGGTTGTCAGAGTTTCGGGCTTCTGACGACCCGTAACGACTTATAATTAATAATTAAACGTAATTTTGGTCGGTGGCAAAAACGAAATTACAAAGTCAAAGAAACCAACTTCCGAAATAAAATTTGTTTTTCACTTTGTAGTGTTTTTTTTGGAAGTCGGTTTATTTTTAACTAAATCATCGGAAGTTGGATAGCACGATACCCTTTGGTGAGAATGGTTCAGAGGCGACGATAACCCACTTTTAATGATTTTAAACTGAAGATCACGTCTAAACGAGTACTGTTGATGATTTGGTAAAAATATGTATAAAATTAGAGCATTTTTTAAATAACTTGATATGTGAATATTTTAGATTATATTTATATTATATAGTGTAATTAATTTGTAAAGTTATGTCTAACGCGGATAAAAACCTGAGAATCGCGCAAAAATTATCAAGCGTATTTTTATGAACCCTTATCCGTTTTAAAAATAATTTCAATTATTGTTATTTATTTACTAGCTGACCCGACAGACATTATCCTGCCCAAATTTAAATAATTCATACAAAATTTCCATAGACAATGTACTTTCAGCTTTCCGAAACTTTCCAATTTTCCCGGAAACTTTTCCATTTTTCTCTTAAAAACCTTCCTCTTGAATCAATCTATCCATTGCTGAAAACTGCATTAAAATCCGTCGAGTAGTTTAAAAGATCTAAGCGAACAGACAGCGGAAGCGACTTCATTTTATAATGATTTATTTTAATTGACCAACATAGACTAACTTATTATTATTTATCTCTTAGTAGACCGGTTTTAATATAATACTTTTTGTTATAAGTATAATAAATTGATAATGCGTCTAATTTGGGACAGCGCTCCTTGATGGGCAAGTCCTATTACTGCGGGAGCTCGTGGCTAAGTAATAACAGCCGCACGGGTCGATACATCAGGTTAAGCTACGCTTGCCGGGGTTGGTCCGTGGATGGGTGACCATCTTTACATACCGAGACTCCTCAGTGCCTCGGAAAGCACGTTAAGCCCTTGGTCCCGGCTGTCATTCGTGGATCTTTGACAGTCGTTACGGGTCGTCAGAAGCCCGAAAGTCTGACAACCAGCCTTACCAAGGGGTATCGTATTACACAGTAAATGGGTCGTGAAGGTCAGATAGACAGTCGCTCTATATAAAACACTGGTATTCAGCTGCATCCGACCCCAACCTAATTGGGAAAAGGCTAGGCAGATTGACTTGACGCGTTTGCGTGATCTCAGCCCAGAACACGCAAGCTAACCACTGAAGGCCGTTGGCATATATCTCCGTCTTAAGGATTGTGTACTAACCTAATTGGACAAGATAATAATCACTAGAAAACACGTAAAAAACTACAATGACGTAAAAACTGCAATCAACAGACAAGAGACAATCTTTACCTGCATAAAAAGTTCATTGCCGTGCATTTAGTGGTTTTACAAGGTAAAAACTTGTCGGTAATTTATTCAGCTGGTTATTTAGTCAGTAATTTTTGTGGTTTATTTGTTTGTTGTTATTATAGGAAACTTGGGTTTGTCTAGTTTTGGAAATAAATTATCAATTATCAACAATAGGGATGGTGACTAAAAATTTTTCTTTTGTCCGTTATGTAGATTTATTTTTTATTTTTTTTTACAAAATCAAAAGATTACGGCGATACATTGAGTTAAAACATCGCGTGACGTCACGTGTAGCTAGATTTTATACGTACAAGTGACGTAGCGAGCCCCCACTCCCCAACTTTGATGAATGTTATATAAGTCATTTTATATTAATATGATAAAGCAAAAAATATGTGTCTAATATTTTTTTACTATCTTACTGACGGACTAAATAGAATTTCTTTTTTTTACCCAGGCATCATGCCTATTGCCCGCGGCTTCGCACGCTCGCGAGGTCGGCAAAAATGATGATACCCCTTAGTAAGACTGGATGTCAGACTTTCGGGCTTCTGATGATCCGTAACGACTGTTAAAGACCACGAATGATAGCCGTACCATACCAAATAAGCAATATCGACATTTCAGTCCAGCACTTAAGTACAACTTTTAGAAAAATGTTTTAATTTCCTGTTACACACTTCCGTCCCTTTTCACGAAATCACTGCCACAGATTGCAGGAAAGCGAGAGGATAGATAGAAAGAAAGAAAAAATAAAATATTTTATTAGGACACGCACAAGAAATACAGTTAAAAAGGAGCACATAAAAGTAACAAAATCAACATTAAAAAAAAAAAACAAACTAAAAAGAGACCTGTGCGAGGCCAAAAAGGCTCCTATCTCAGCATAAAGCTGCGATATTTAAAAAAATAATTACCACAACGCTTTAATAAGTATTTTAAAAAATATATATATTATACATGTCGGGACTTCAGGATTTACTCAGTTAGATTTAGACAGACATGTGGGCAGGAGATGGGTTTCGTGCAATGAAAACACACTGGGTGCGATACACGGTGTTTAAAATCACAATCTAACACAATCACTAAGCACAACGAATCGAATACAGTTCCGTGGCGTAGTAACCCCGATGTTGCTCCGATGCGATCCAACACTGGACCACTAGACTGTTCTTCTCGCCATCAGGTTAAAACATCACGACTCTGTAGAAGCGCGCTGTAGGCGTGGGCACCTCACGTGATGTCGCCTATGGCGCGCCTGCGATTCGTTACGCGTCCGTACTATTGACCGGATCCGACATATATATGTCTTGTTACTTGATAACAAAATAAAATTAATTAAATTATTGACACTTCCCATGACCCAAGGGCTGGCTTTTACCTTGGCCAGAGGCTTAGCATTGCCATACAACGTGGTAAGGCCGCCAGTCTCTTGGGTACTTTACCAGTCGATAACGATGCGGAGGAATAATGAGCAAAAAAAAAAACTTAGAGAGATGTATTGATGATTTTCATGGTTAAAATTATATTATTATAACAAATAAGATAATGTTACTCATCAATAAAAGTATAAATGATAACAAATATACACGTTTTTTTTTATCTTATGACCGATTCCTGTCTAATCAGCCAGTCTGTTATTGCCGTGGTTAAAAATTAACAATTAGTATCAATATTGAAGTGATAAACTCCGTGATAATTTTTTGATGATCTGCATGACATAATATACTCGTAGGTATCCAAAAACACTTTTTATTTAACTATTTTTCTTTCACCCGCTGATGTTGAACAAACGAAATCTTCAGTTTTAATGTTATTGTGTTTTCATATTAATGTTTTAGTATAAACATTTGTGGCTAAGTAATAACAGTCACACGGGTCAATCCATCAGGTTAAGCTACGCTTGCCGGGGTCGGTCCGTGGATGGGTGACCATCTTTGCATACCGAGACTCCTCAGTGCCCCGGAAAGCACGTTAAGCCGTTGGTCCCGGCTGTCATTCGTGGATCTTTGACAGTCGATACGGTTCGTCAGAGGCCCGAAAGTCAAATAACCAGCCTTACCAAGGGGTATCGTATTACCCAAGTCGCTCCATGTAAAATACTGGTATTCAGCTGCATCTGGTTAGACTGGAAGCCGACCCCAACATAATTGGGAAAAGGATAGGTAGATTAAATTAGTTGATTGATTTACTATTAATTAAAATATTGCTGTCTTAGCGTCGTAAACTATTCATTAATTTAAAGAACAGATTTAACTAGGTCAGTTAACAATAATACAACTATTAAGTTTTAACCTCAATCAATCTGCCTAGCTTTTTCCCAACTATGTTGGGGTCGGCTTCCAGTCTAACCGGATGCCGCTGAATACCAGTATTTTACATGGAGCGACTGCCTATCTGACCTCCACAACCCAGTAACTGGGTAATACGATACCCCTTGGTAAGACTGGTTGATAGACTTTCGGGCTTCTGACGACCCGTAACGACTGTCAAAGATCCACAAATGACAGCCGGGACCAACGGCTTAACGTGCTTTCCGAGGCACAGAGGAGTCTCGATATGTAAAGATGGTCACCCATCCACTGACCAACCCCGGCAAGCGTAGCTTAATCTGATGGATCGACCCGTGCGGCTGTTATTACTTAGCCACGAGCTCCTCTAAGTTTTAACCTCAATTGATACAATTATAAATAAAATTATTCCTACTAACTATTCTTATCTTCACGCTATTTTTAAACTATGTATTTACATATAGGTCCCATAAACCTACATATTTCTAGGTTAGGCTATGTATTTACATAGCACCTAGAAATATGTAGGTCTAATACCTTTGAATGATTCATTGTATGCCTCTTATTGGCATTGTACCAAGTAGATAACGCAATACTTTGATAGTATAAATTATTCAGGAGTCAAATGAATAACCTCCAATAGAACTTCTTCCAAGTAGGAATTTTATTATTTTGATTCGTCCCTGGCAAACAAATGTCAACCGCTGATACAAAATCATACATAATAGAATCTATATTTTTAACTATCAATAAAGCTGAAGATTTGTTTTATTTGTTTGTATGTTTGATCACGCTAATCTCTGGAAGTACCAGTCGGATTTGAAAAATTATTTTTGCATTTCAGGCTATAGGCTATCTAACATCACGCTAGGAGCCTAGGAAGATAGGAGCCGAGCAAAAAAAAAAAAAAATAAATAAATACAGAATGCTAAGCGAAAACGTAGTAACAGTGCGGGCAGGCGATGCGATGCGACGGGGTGGGTCCGAAGGACAGGAAAACCTCATAATGTGCTTATGATTTCTCTCAGAAATCCTAACGGGTTTTCTGTTCATATAATCATAGAATTTTTCCTATTTTCCTTCTAGTTAATGGGGAAAGTAGTTTCCAGAACGTGTCTAGGGAAACCCATATTTCTTACTTTTTCATTTAGTTGTTTTACCTTCCTCCTAAGTAGGTCATCCGTCCGGGTTTCCCCGGGTTTGTCCTAGTCTGGAGGGCGTCCGTGGAGCGTCCGGGTGGGGTTTATAAAAAGTGTCCTGCAACCTGCATCCGGTTAGACTGGAAGCCGACCCCAACATAGTTGGGAAAAGGCTAGGCAGATAAGACAGATGATGAGACTTCTAATTTTGCATGATTTATTTCTTGTTGATGGTTTTTTATCTTTCTTATAAATCTATAATAATGTTAGCATTGTATACATTGCTAATAATAACACACGATTCTCCGATCCTAGATTAATGCATAGGTACAGCATAACTTAGGTTAATAACGTCGTCTCAAGGATATTTTTTAGAAATTATTTGAACTGCGCTTTGTGAATATTAAATAGGTAATCATATTGGTTGTTTAATGCCGGTTAAATGTATATCTTTGATCACATGTGTTCATAAAACATTATCACTGTGCTCAGTTTAAACATATTCTCAAAAAATCCATAATTATAATTCATTTGATATGTAAGTTAGTTGCTTGTTATATCAACTGCCTAGTCGTTTCCCAACTATTTTGGGGTCAGCTTCCAGTCTAACCGGATGCAGCTGAATGCCAGTATTTCACATAGAGCGACTGTCTAAATCAGTTTTCTTGTAAGTACTTATATTAATATTTTATGATTTCAATCAAATCATTTTAAGTGAGTTTAAATAGTGGTTTAATTAATTTTAGGATGAATTAAAGCAGTTTTTTAATGCTATTAATTCAAACTTAACATTGCATAAGAAAACTCTGGCGTTCAATAAAAAACCCAAACAAATTAATGTCATGAAGCATGGAGGCAATAATAAAAACATTTGAACGTGCGGTAACGTCAACTAAGCAGAACGGTTAAGAAGTGTTTTACAGTAAATGTTGTTTGAATTACTCGACAAAAGGCACGCCATTTTTTTTTGTTTTTTCTTTTATTTTTTTTTTCGCTACTTAATTACATTGAAAATCTTTAATGACATAGCTAAATTAAAGTTAATTAACCAACAGTTTACCAATTAATTAAAACATTGCAAAAAAACCTAATAAGTTTAGTGTAGGTAAAAAACAAAAAAAAAACTCAATAAAAAGAAATACAGGTAGAATTTACAAGGATTCTACAATATTTCTTACAATTGTTAATTATTATATTTCTAATAATTCTTTTAAATTCTATTCTTTTATTCTAAATAATAATACCGTAAAAAAATACTTACGATTAACTCCGGTAAATCACTTAAAACTAAAACTCAATGTTGTCCTATACAGGCGCGCGCGCGGTTTGGCACTGAATGCGGCGCACGCGCACGTCCTATGTATAGCAATTCTTGAGACAATTCAGTGATAAGATTCTTGTATGACTTAGTTCTCTTATTACGTGTATGTTATGATTTTTGCGTGTCGTTGTCATGATTTCATTACTGTCATTTGATAATAATGATTGTCAATCAGTAAAATGTAGTCATAAGTAATATTACATTGATTTCATTTGAGAACTGACTTTTAAAGAGCTCTGAGCAATTAAGGAATCTGAATATAAAACTTCTACATAATTTACATAATCAGCAATTCAATTTTTATAATGTTCCCACTGCTGGGACATAGGCCTGCTCTCTGTGAGAGGGTGTGGGCTGTAATCTACCACGCGAGCCCAATGCGGGTTTGTAGATGTCACATCTCTTCGAATTTTTGATTTTTAGGACGTGCCGGTTTCCTCACGATGTTTTTCTTCACCGTTTTTGAGGACAGTGATGATGAAATTATTTTCACAAAGCAAACCGCCCGTCTGGGTCCGAACCCACGACCAAGTAAGTCATAAGTCAGGGCCGTTTCCACTGGGCCACCACTGCTCTCCCTCTCTGTTTAATTTAAATATTATAAAATTAAGTCGCGTTTCGTGTCTGTCTCTATGACCGCGATACTTTTATACTAAGTAGGTAACAGATTTTGAAGCGGTTTTAACCATCTACTAAATAATTTATTCCGAAAGGTTTGTTTATAATACTAATATACATCTTCTACCTACTATACTAGTCCTGGCGGCTGAGAGTATGTGACGCTCACTCTAATGTCTCGCTGATGGTGGCGCGTGTTGAATCATTTAGCTACTCCATGCGTCAGGTTCGTGAACAAGCGCTGTCAGTGAAGGAAGGACTCTTTTAACGTTCTGCATCGTTCTCACGTGTAAAATTTCAACATGAATGATGTAACCATTATTTTGTAACCATATCTTGATTTAAAAGAGTGTCCGTGGAGTTTCTTGCCCGTTCTTCTCCATAGGTACCTACTATGCTTTGGAATGGGCGCCTAGCTTCATCTTTCTGACTGACCGACCCCTTGACAATTCAAAAGTGCCTGTAATTGATTTAATTGAAATAAATGCTTTGTGTTTGAGTTTATAAGCTGAGTCTGAGGCTCATGGGTGGCATAAAAACTCTGACACCAGGCCAGGCCAAAAATAACTCGAACAAAAAAAAATGTACAGTTTTTTAAATTTGTTTGGCCCAAAATTCAGCAACGCGAATAGCGTTCGCTGACGCTAACCAAATACCAGTATTTAACATGGAGCAACTGCCGTTCTGACCTCCACAATCACTATAACCACTCGAAAAAGAATAAAACTATCCAAGAAATCTTAATTGTTTTGTCAAGACTTGAAAGCCATGCGCAGGCGCAGCAGGGGCACATCGGGCTTTTAGAACTAAAACTGGAAAATACAAAAAATACACCGATTATCATAACCCCCTCCTCTTCTGCAGTCGGTAAAAATGCAGCAACTTTTTAATTAATAGGTTGATTAGGTTCTTCCACCGGTTATGTGCTTCTCGAATCCAGCGGATTCCTGCGGCCTTTACGAGGTCGTCGGAGTGGCGGTGCTTGAGGGAGGCCTATGTCCAGCAGTGGCCGTCTTTTGGCTAAAATGGTGATGATGGTGTTGATTAAGTTCTTTAAAAAACCAGCCGCAGTCAGCAACTGTCGCTAAAATGAAGCTTTTTGGCGCAGCCGTGAGGCACTGACTCATCACCTGCCTAGAATTTTCCCAACCATGTTGGGGTTGACTTCCAGTCTAACCGGATATAGCTGCATACCAGTATTTTACATGGAGTGACTGCCTATCTGACCCCCACAACCCAGTTACTGGGTAATACGATACCCCTTGGTAAGACTGGTTGTCAGACTTTCGGGCTTCTAACTACCGTAACGACTGTCAGAGATCCACGAATGACAGCCGGGACCAACGGCTTAACGTGCTTTCCGAGGCACGGAGTGGTCTCGATATGTAATGTAAGGTCACCCATCCACGAACCAGCCGCGGCAACCGTAGCTTACTTAACCTGCGATCGACCCGTGCGGCTGTTAATAATTACGTGCATGTCAATTACATGATAATTATTATGTATCAAGACACAGCATTTCAATTATTTATGTTTGTGGCACAAGATAATTTTAATTGTCTTAAAATGTATTATTTGTCATTTGTCTTAATTGCAGTAAGAATCAATTTTAAGGTTAATTAGTATAAATTGATGGTTTTCCTCATTATGTAGGTATATAGTGACTTTTAATTAGGTAATAACGGGCACGTGGCTTTTAATGGTAGCGACAAAATCGAATCATAGGTAAAGCAGCCCTTGCCGCCGTCATTACGGAATGGGTGACCGTTAGAGCCATTCTTTAGCTTTGAACCTTAATTATGTCTGCATTTTGTGCAAAACCCCTATGGTGTTAGTCAGTGGGTTTTCTCCACAGAACAGATAAAGAGGTCTCTTTGTCTATTCTGTGGTTTCCTCAAATTGTTTTCCTCTACTAAAAGTAAACCTTAAGACCATTACATAACATATAACATCACGCCTGTATTTCGCGAAGGGTGAGGCAGAGCTGTATCTATAGTGCACCCACATTTCACCAGTTATGGTCAAGTCCCATGTAATAGGGGGCGAGCCTATTGCCATCAACCGGGCACTAATCCAGCCTCCGGGCTGCTACTGAGATATTCCAGATGGGACAACCCAACATCTGTACCAAGATAAGATAAGATAATCATTTATTTGCTCCAACATGAGTGCACATGCAGCATGCAAGAGAT
The DNA here is from genome assembly GCA_946251885.1 of Cosmia pyralina. Taxonomy (NCBI): domain Eukaryota; kingdom Metazoa; phylum Arthropoda; class Insecta; order Lepidoptera; family Noctuidae; genus Cosmia; species Cosmia pyralina. The sequence continues at coordinate 6,978,269 of OX276342.1, forward strand.
GTCAAAAGTAAACATAAAAAACAGATCATCACGTTTGCCTCAAAACAATGGCATGCAAATATTAATACAATATTATTTATAAAGTCATTCCGAGACAAATTATTTAAAAATGTCATGATAATAATAAATGTCTTTTCTTTGGTATTGTTCGTCGAATCGTTGAGCTCCTTAAGTTTTGAGTTGAGCTCCACGATTACTGACAAATGCGTGTACTGACTGGACAGGCCCACTCAATCTATGTGGTTCTTTCCTCATACAAAAGACCATTTCAGACACCAAAAGTATTTTACCGAGGGTCCGTATATTGGCGAGGAGTAAATAATATAGCACTATAATCGGTATATAGCGTATAATTATATACTGCTGCAAATTACAAAGGCTCAGACCAAATTTTTTTTTTTTTTTTTTGGAATGGCATCTCGTAGTGTGACCATGAGAGGTCTCGACTACTTAACCGAACTTTCCTGTGGGTGCCTTTAAGCGAGCTCAAAAGCCTTCAGCCAGGGGCATAAAATACTAACTAAACTTATAAACTAAACGACTGCGCACTAAGGGCACCCCCTGTGGGGTACGGACCTCGGCTTAGGGAGTCGTTGTCATTGACCATCGCAGACTGTTTTAATAATTTTTATATAGACCAAATAAAAGGCAATACAAGTTGTACTAATAAAACAGATACCTTAACTAATCACTCGAAAACATTATTTATGTCTCCAACTACACCCCAAGAAATACACAAAATAATTTTAAACTTAAAAAATACCAACAGTACTGGATATGACAGTATATCGACTAAAATTTTAAAACAAGTGCCAATTAAAATATCCTACATTTTAAGCCATGTCATTAATCTGTCGATCCTAAATGGATACTTTCTTGATAAACTTAAATTAACAATCATTAAACCTCTTTTCAAGAAAGATGATCCCTACAATATGAATTGTTATAGGCCCATAGCACTCGTACCGGTGCTCTCTAAGGTCTATGAAAGAGTTATTTATGACAGGATAAATAACTACTTTGAAAATTTCAATTTGTTTGCTAAAGAGCAGATAGGCTTTAGGAAACATAAAACCATTAATATGGCCGTCTATGATTTTCTGACCACAGTTATGACTAGCCTAGACAGTAAAATTCCGGCGTGCGCGTTGTATATGGATCTAAGTAAAGCCTTTGAGTACGTGGATCACCAAATTCTGTTAAACAAATTATACAGGTATGGAGTTCGGGGCACTTCATTACAGCTGATAGCTTCTTATCTTACCAACAGAAAACAGTCCACATTAGTTACTCGAGTATGCACCAAAACAAGAACAGAAATTAACTACACTTCAGAATACAGATAAATCAAACAAGGTGTCCCACAAGGAAGTATTGTGGGCCCTCTGCTATTCATCATTTATATAAATGATCTTCCCAAAGTAACTAATCACCCCACTATACTTTTTGCAGATGATAGTACTGTCGTTTTTACAAGTAAGAACAAGTTATCTCTAGAACAAGATATAAACAGCACTCTAAGTGATATTATAAAATGGCTAACTAATAACAATTTAAAAATGAACTTTGACAAAACAAAAAATTATGATATTTCGCAATCGTAAAGCCCAATTTACTGACAATAATATAGATTACACAGGGAACAAAATAAATGAGACAGCAACTACAAAATTCTTAGGCATGTCAATTGATTATAATTTGAACTGGAAGACGCATATTGATACTTTAATTCAAAAATTAAATAAGCAATCATACGCCCTACACATGCTGGCAAAAACGGTAGACACTTCTGCTGTACTTGCAGCATACCATGGCTACGTGGGATCCTTGATAAAGTATGGTATTGTATTCTGGGGTCATTCCACCAATAAGGACATTGCATTCAAGGCGCAAAAGCGGTGTATTAGGGGTATGTTTAATATCAACCAGAATGATAGCTGCAGACCATATTTCATCAAATATAATATATTAACATTGCCCTGTGTCTACATTTATGAGATTGCTTGCTTCGCAAGAACTAACAAACATCTTTTTGATAAGTACAGAAGTAAGCGGCATAGTGATAAGATTTGTTGTAGGTCTAACAAGACGGCCTTACGAGTATATGCCAGAAGCATTTTCAGTATGGCGCCGCGTATATACAATCACTTACCAAAGTCTATACTAAAAACTCTATCCATCGATGAATTTAAAAAGAGATTAAAAAGATTCGTGCTATTTAAATGTTATTATAGTATTCAGGATTATTTAACAGAGGATGTAAGGACATATTGTTCTCAGAAATATTATTGTTGATGTGACATGTGATTAATGCACTAATTAGTTATCATTATTATTACTTTAACATTTATTTACAAATATATCTTGACATTTTCATTTAATACATGACATTTTGATCTTTAATTATTCTAGTGACATTAAAATTTGCTAATGTTTAATTATTATTTGCCATGATGAAATGATAAAATTGTTATTGCCTAATTATAAATTATTATTGCAAATATTTGTAGGTATAACAATGTGGTACCTACAGTTTAAACCTTGACATTTGCATGCCTCAAGGCGTAATATGGTTGAACTATGCTCTATTTTTAACAACTTTATGTAATTACCCATATTAGCAATTAAATGATTTTGAATTTGAATTTGAATTTAATTATACACGTAACATCGGCGTCGTGTTAATAATGATTAATTAAATTACACAAAGTAAAGTGCCTGCTTGGGTCGAACCCTTGACCCGTAAGTCACTTGACTCGTACCACTGAGCCAACACTGCTCTACAATAACATGTTTCTCTTAGCTGTGTAACTCTTCAGACCATAACTTATTTCTATTGTAAATGCAGGGCAGGGCAGGGCTTATGAGCATTGTCTCTTTGGTATGGTGAACAATCAAACTGACCACCACGCTCATTTGTTTCTCCACGATGTTTTCTTTCGAATGTAATAATATAAAATTAACAAAACTACATCCCTATCACCGGTAACATGACAAAGAACCCGTAACAAACCAATCAAAAACTAGATTCCTAAAAACAAAAAATCCACCACAAAAATCTCGATATTGAGTAGTTAATTAAAATCGAGAACTAAACATCGATTGGTTGGATATTCGACGGCGATACATCGACGCGGCTTCTATTTGGCTCACTATCGGAATATTCACAGCCGAATAATTCAGCGGTTGTACACGTATGAATCTGACTATGATGTACGAATAGAGGAAGAAGGAAGGTGGTATTTTACTTAGGGTGGGTTGCACCATCTTACTTTAACTATGACAAACATCGAACTGAAGGTGCGGAGTTTGTCAAATGGAACAACCAAAAAATGGGTTGTTTCATTTGACAATTTGTTAGCTGACGTCATAACTACTGTAACCATAACCGCCCACGCTTCGCTGGTTAAAGTTATTGTTAAATATCTGTCACTTCTGTCAGACGCTCGTGGCTTAGTAAATAACAGCCGCACGGGTCGATTCATCAGGTTAAGCTACGCTTGCCGGGGTTGGTCCGTGGATGGGTGACCATCTTTACATACCGAGACTCCTCCGTGCCTCGGAAAGCACGTTAAGCCGTTGGCCCCGGCTGTCATTCGTGGATCTTTGACAGTCGTTACGGGTCGTCAGAAGCCCGAAAGTCTGACAATCAGTCTTACCAAGGGGTATCGTATTACCCAGTTAATGGGTTGTGGAGGTCAGATAGGCAGTCGCTCCATGTAAAATAATGGTATTCAGCTACATCCGGTTAGACTGGAAACCGACCCCTGTCAGACGCGTCGTATGTCATGTCCCTGCTCCGAACTTTGAAAGGAAGAAAGAAAGACACAACGCTGACGTCAGAACAAGATATGCAGGAATGCTAAAACCAACCTACACTAGGGGTTGGTTTTAGCAGACCAAAAGACGCTGATCATGTCATTTGAACACGCGCTCGAGAAAAATATATATTATCTACTTAATAAAGAAATATATAAGAAAAGAAAGTAAAAAAAAAAAATTTTTTTGTAAGTTATTTGTGAAAATAACACTGTTCAGACCGCATTGCTCGTCACTATACACGTGCTGCCTGTGGGCTCATTATACGCAAAGATCATTCAGCACCCTGCGCGTCCAATCTAACAATGCGTTCAGGGCGTTGTTGGGCCTGCCGCGCTGGTGCAGTGTGTCGGGCATGTTCGCGGACGCACACGTTGACGGTTTTCAAGCCGTGCTCCACAAGCGATGCGCCGCGGCGTTCGGTAGGTTGCGCGCCAGCTCCAACAGCATCCAGGCCGTTATTACGGATAGGCTGGATACGCATTACGTCCAGCACTGGGTTCATGCCCACATTAGGAGATAAATATGTAATTTTATTTTTTTCTACTAACACTAGTTTCATAAGTTTTACGGTACTAACATTCTATGGATTCTGTTGAGTCTGAAATAAAAAGTTTTTATTTTATTTTATTTATTTAAATAAATAAATAAATAAATAAATATGTTTGGACATATCACACAACGCCATCTAGCCCCAAGCTAAGCAACCTAATGCTTGTGTTATGGTAACGAGATGGCTGATAAACTACTTATATACATTTTTTTTTTTTGTAAATACATACATATTATAGATAGAAAAACACCCAGACTCGGAACAAATACTTGTAGGTCGTACAAATATTTGTTCCGTGCGGGAATCGAACCCGCGACATGCTGCGCAGCAGTCAATCGCTCAACCACTGCGCCAACCGTGTCGTCAACGACATTATACGAGTATTTATTATTGTATTTTTGTAAGTTGTACAAACAGTCTAAACTATGGAAGAGCGGAGTCTCCTAACACAGGTGTTATTATGCTTAAAAGAGATCCAATCATAAACTAATCTAAACTAGTTGGTACAGAAATAATAATTTTGTAATTTGTATTTTTGTATTTGTATTTTTGAACTTCAGTCGGGTGATTTTTCAGCACACGCAAATGACAAATGACAGGCACTCAGAGTTCAGTTTTATCCAAGATTAATAAAATTATGAGATGAAGCTGAAGTCACATCAAGCATCACATTGTGCAAGATAAGGTGCGAGCCCGGACTATCAATATGCAGTCCTGCATTTAGCTATTCATAATCATTTGACAAACTTTCGTGCCGAAAATAGGTGCGTTTACCTACAGTTTTGACATTGATCTTCGCTGACATGAAATTGCGAATAGATTTTGAACGCTGCGCTGTTAAAACCTTCGCATTCGAAACGCAGCCTGTCGAAAAGTTGATATTTTATTGAATGATAGCTGTACTCCATCGGTTTAGGTAATTAAATAAAGGTAAAAAACAAACACGTGTCTGGTTAACCGAGTAAACGTAATACCTGTCACTTCAGTCGTCACGCTACGACACGTTGTAGGTACTCTTCAATTTAGCAACATAACAACGTTATACAACGAATTATAAAGTTGCTAAATTGAAGAGTTCAACTGCGTCGTAGCATGAGAACTGAAGTGACAGGTATTACGTTTAGTCGGTTATTCAGAATTGTGTTTTTTTTTGTTTACCTTTATTTAATTATCTAAACTGATGCAGGACGGCGCATTGATTTTTTCACTCCAGAATTTCATATACCTAGATTTTGTTTATTTATTTATTCATGTACACAAAAAACACGTAATAGAGAATTAGTTGAATTCCTCCCTCATTGATTCGTAGTTCTCGGCGGAAGCTATCGACAGTAGCACACGCGTGGCTGAGCCACCACTCTGCTCATCGTGTCACATTCAAGAGGTTTTTCATATGCCAGGTTATATTGAATAAATTTTTGTAGTAAATTATTAATTTTAGATGCTGTAGTGCGTAGTGAATTTGGACCATAGACGTTAGCCTTATATTTATTTGCAGGACGTCAGGATTGAGGAGCCAAATAAAATGCGTCCATTTACCAAATTCACCCTGTCTTACTTGCTCTTATACTGCAAAATTGAACACACCATCTGCTAAATGATGATGATGATGATGATATGTCGAATATATTAATTATTCACCCCCTTATTTAGACCATCGAGCCATACTAAAAGTATTGTATTTTCTTAAATTACAGCACAACTTAACCCAAATTTTTAGACACGCAATGGGGAAGAAAACTGTCAAATTAGTTCCGCGTAGATGGCGCTAAGTGTTTGTTACGAACGAACTATCAAACTACATATAAGTTTGGTCGTCCTTCAAATGCAAACAAATAGGCATTGACAAATTCCTAAGTAACTCTCACATGAAGAAAGTGGGAAAATGCACTGAAATTAATAAACTTCAAATCAAGTGTTTCAACCGAGGCTTTATGGGAAGCATTTCAAAGCAAAAGACTACGAGACCACTTCTAAGACTGGAGATTGGTATGCTATCTATTATAATGACGTTTTTCTATTAATAATATAAAAGCTTCCAACCTGTGAAGAAAAAAATGTTTCTTTTTCAACTCCTCCTTCAATTGGACGATACGCCAGGTATATTGTGAAGCAACACAAATTGACGAAAACACACAAGCAAATATTTAAAAAATCGTCCACACAATGCACACATTTTTATCAAAAACTTTGACAGGTAACAAACATACATTGCCATCTTTCGGCGAAGCTTCCGGGAAACAACCCCATTTCTGATAAATGATATTCAATTTTCAATAATATTCATTGAATCTATTACTTAACGAGTTCCAGATGGCTCCTCAATTCAAACGTTTAGACTGAGGAGCCACTTTCGCATTGATATAACTTGTGCCATATTTTGCTGCTAAATCCAGAATTTGCGCTGCAAAATCAACCACAGAAAAAAATAATAATAAAAAAAAAAAATAAAAAAAATAATAAAAATCAATAAAAAAAATAACAATAAAAAATATATATATAATATAATAAATTTATCTGCTTTGCTGCTAAATAAGGGTGTCAGTTGCCTTTTAAAATCTGACGTGGCTCCTCAATCCATACAGACATCAAAAGTGACCATTCGCTAGAAAGAGACCAATCGAATTTGCGATAAATATGAAGTACTAAGAGATTATATTATTACTGGCCGCATATTCACTTTATCTCCCTCGTAATTTTCGGTTTGTATTCATTGCACAACTGACAACAACTTGCGACCCACGGATGCCCCTCAAGTTGAAGGGGAAAATTTACAAGTCCGTGATAAGGCCTGTCGTACTTTATGGATCGGAATGCTGGACAGTGAAGAAGACGGATGAAAAAAAATTGCATGCAGCGGAGATGAGAATGTTGAGATGGATGTGTGGAGTGACAAGAATGGATAAAGTGAGAAATGAGTATATAAGAGGAAGTTTGAAAGTGGCGCCAGTGACAGAAAAGTTGAAAGGAAATCGTTTGTCTTGGTATGGGCATGTAATGAGGAGAGACAAAACGCATGTGACTAAAAGAGTGATGAATATAGATGTTGATGGATGGAGAGGCAGAGGAAGGCCAAAGAAAAGATGGATGGATTGTGTGAGGAATGATATGAAAGAGAAGGGAGTGAATGATAGCGTGACGGTTGACAGGGGAGAATGGAAGAAGAAAACGTATTGCGCCAACCCCAAGTAATAAGGGCAGGAAGATGATGATTCATTGCACAACTGAATATGGAACGCTCAGTCCATTCTCTGTGACTATAATTTGGACTACGTTTGACAGCATCTATCGTGTCATATTTTGGAACACTAATGATGAAGTGTCAAAATGTCGTGATAGCCCCCCACCCTCACCCAAATGGTTGTGATCCAGGCAAGTACCAATGTGACTTTTGAATTCATATACGTTCCGAGTTTATCTTGGACAGTAGGTACTGACATCGGTGAAGGAAAGCATCGTGTGCAACCTGGATTTATAATTATTAAAAGTCTGACATCGCCAACCCGTCTTGAGCAAGCGTGGCCATCAATGCTCGTGCCTTCTCTGAATGAGAAGAGGCTTTTGCCCAGCACTGGGATAATAATAGGCTGGCATATTTAAGAGCCCATACTACTTCAGCTTTTTATCTCACTCGCACGATATGAGTGAGAGCGAGACTGAGTACGGTGCAGGGCGCCGATAGTTTAGGTAATTGCTTTTTACGGTAAAAATAATGGTAATTTGAAAAAAAAAAGAAACATAAGACCTTGCTAAAAAGTCAGTTCAGTTATTATGCAAAGTTTCATGATCTAATTTGAAGTGTTTTTTTAATACCAGCGGTTTAATGTTCGGTTTGGAGGTAACTTTGGAATGTTGTTCTGTTGAGAAAATTTTATGGAATCATGTTTTCGTCAAACATAGTACTTAACATTATTCCTCAACTTTACCATATATTTATTTCAAAATTAATGCTGCAGTATTTTCGACATAACGGAGGATCATGCTAAGCCATTTGAGGTAATATTGGCTCTTGATAAAGTAGATTTTATTCATGACTAGCTGACCGCCCAGACTTTGTCCTGTCAAAATTTCAATTTCTTTTTTTTCCTATTTTTTTTTCTTTTAAACCACCCCAGTAAAGAGGAGAATAAAGCAAAAACAAATATATATTAACTCTTAAAATGTCGATTGCACACCATGTGTACAGATAACAATAGAATTTCAATTGTGTCTGCTAATTAGCGCGCGACGGGTTAAAATCGGCCCAGCCGTTCTCGAGTTTTGGCGAGACAAACGAACAGCAATTGATTTTTATATATATATAAGATTCAACTTAATATAGAAGATTACGATAACTTTGAAAATAATTGCCAGGAAACGTTGCTTTAATCACTTTGAAGAACAACGTCTGGTCAGTAAAATCTTGTTGAACTTTCACTTTGCCTTTTCAAAACCTCCGTTAGTTACTGATTTTAAAATTCTTGCTTTTTCTCTTAGCACGACATTCTGACATAAGTAGTGTGACATTGCGAATGTCACAGGGGGTAGCAAACTACGTAAACTACGTATGGCGTAATAGAGGGAAAAGGTAAAAGAAGAAATAAGAGAAAGAAGTCAGTTTCAACATAAATAACCACGCACTCCTATCACTGCCCTAGCTAGAATATCACTTTTGCTCAAAGACATTACACTCCTATCAACTTAACTGTGAAATGGCGAAAATTGGAACTACGGCCGTCATGTTGAAATGTCATTCGATTGTGCCGACGCATGTCATTCGATTGTGCCGACGCATGTCATTCGATTGTGTCGACGCATCGACGACGGTGCCGTCCTCTTTCAGTTCACAGACAAGTTGGTAGGACTGTAAATATTACTTAACAATAGACAGGACATAGCGAACAAAATCTTATTCCGACAGATATGTCCTACTGTGTGTGTGTGGTACGCCTGTATATCAAGTCACATTCGTGTCCACCAAAAGAAAATTATTTTCGAAGAAAAGATGGCGAATTGTACATTGTGGTATTGCAAACCTCGTAGTGATAAAACGGTTTATTTTATAATTTATCGAGTATTGAGATAAATTAAATAATTTTCTTAGATATGTCAAACTATCTGACGGTTGCTAAATCAAAGGTTGGTGTCGGTAAAAGTGTATCGGGTATTCGGGTCAAACTTGGCTATTATGTAATTTTGCTATATTATGCTAGATGGCGTCACTGAGACATGGGGTAACAGTTTTTGTATGACATTTCTTCTGATAGCCTCTCTATATACAGTCCTACCAACTTATCTGTGAACTGAAAGAGGACGGCACCGTCGATGCGTCGACACAATCGAATGACATGCGTCGGCACAATCGCATGACATTTCAACATGACGGCCGTAGTTCCAATTTTCGCCATTCACAGATAAGTTGGTAGGAGTGTATCTTAAATCTCTTTGATTTTCCTTTGAATTAAAGCTGGAACAGTTTTTTTTCAAAAAATCGATGTTTGAGTGATAGAATGTCAGCCTGCATCATAATAAGGTTGGCCAGTGTATGAAACCTCTACGTTCTTACATACTTCCAAGACCTACCTACCTAACTACTAAGATTCCATTTCCCTATTTTACACAGGACCTTATGGGGACTACAGGACCTAAAGCGTGGTCACTGTCGGATTGCTAAAAAAAAAAGAGAAGCGCGATGATACAACCCTGGTAATTTAATGCAAAATATGAAGCAATTATCTATTTACAAAAAAATCTACTGTTTGGACTAAAATATTAAAATAGCCTACATCAATATGTTGCTTGTGGAGTAATCTGACAAAAAATCAGAATGATTGCATGTATGTTAGGTATGGTTTTTAATAGTTAAAATAATTATTTAGAGGCATCTTCGTGATTCTTAGGGTTCCGTACCTCAAAAGGAAAAAACGGAACGCTTATAGAATCACTTCATTGTCCGTCTGTCAAGACCCTTTTTCTCAGGAACGCGGGGAGGTATCAAGTTGAAATTAATATCAAATACGTAGGTCTATGATCCCTTGGAGTTCTAAAAAAAAATCAAGCTTTTAAGTCAACGCAATAAAAAAAATGTTGTTATTTATGTGACATACTCGTATTTTGATACTCGCAAGTAAATCAAAACCTATAGGGTACTTCCCGTTGTCCTAGAATCATGAAATTTGGCAAGAAGCAAGGTCTCACAGCACAAGTAAAGGAAAAGTCCGAAAAGTGTATTTTGTAATTCTATCACATTTTTTTTTTTTTTTTTGGGAAAACAATGTTACCTAAGATTGTTTTTGGAATAAATTGTATTCAACTACGGAACCCTTCATTGTGCGTGGTCCGACACGCACTTGGCCGGTTGTTTTTTCTATAATATAAAATTAGTTGTATTACGTTTTCAACACAGTCTAACTAGCATATATCCTGAAGAATATCATATATTTTTCTGATTTTGTTTACTGCAGTGGCATATAATTATAGACATTATAAAACTTGCAAGTAGGTCCTGTACTCCCCTTAAAACATCTGCTATATTCTCTTCTCCTCCCAAGATCTAGAACATTCTGCACAGTGTAGTTAAACCTGTTCTACTAAATGTTTACTTAAAACTTTCTGTAACTCGCTTACGGTCTTTACAACAAATTGGAAAACAAAGAGGTGTGGGTCAGGACTTATTTATAAGCGGTAGCGGGATTAGCTATACTAGAAGCTTTCTTAGTCGGATCCTCACTGTTGAGGACTGTGATTCCTCATTCATTTATGAATATTGTTAGTGATCACCATTGTTAGTGCAGTGCCACGTTCACTGGCATTTGCAATTATTCCAACCAATGATATTAAGAAGACGTAAGTTACCTACCCAACATTCAATGATCATAAAAACTTTTTTACAAAAAAATACAACCGACTTCCAAAAACCACACTACAAAGTGAAAAATAACTTTAATTTCGGAAGTTGATGTATTTTCGTTTTTTGCCACCGACTTCCGAAATTAAAGTTATTTTTCACTTTATAGTGTTGTTTTTGGAAGTTGGTTGTATTTTTTTGTAGAAAAGTTTTTATTTTTCACTTTTTAGCTGTGGTACCTACCCCACACAAATTCTAATACCACTACCTGCAAAAGAAACTAGAACATCATCTATATAAAAGTGGGGAAAAAATACGTATTATTGAAGTTAACTCAAAAACTATCCACCAACTATGGGACCAACTTTGAGGTATAGCCTCTCGAATCAAAACAAAAATTTTTCAAATCGGACGACTCTGTAAGGTTATACATAAAAAAAAAAACATACGTGTTGAATTGAGAAACTCCTCCTTTTTTTCCGTCGGTTAAATACAGCACAATGTCGAACTACTTCATGACATGTGGAAGTAGAACGGCATGTCGTAATTATCGGGAGCGAAAACGAGATAAGACGACGAAAATGTGGCTAATCACGTGCCACTTGCGGAGCGTGTAAAACCTATCTACCTCGTATAATATTATTGATTCCAACACCTGGCCCATCTACTGATTACCTGTATATCCTTATTATTGGTGTTTTTGTTGAATCGCGATCAGAATCAGTCATAGAGTAGAAACAAAATCGCTATATGTATGCCTAATATTGAGGACTTCCCTCATGGATCCCATCATCAAAACTGGATTTTCATAAAAATGGGACCAATCTGGAAGTATATCCTTTCAAATAAAAAACTATTTTTCCAAATCAGTTTATAAATAAATGACGTAGTACTGAGGTAACAAACATTTAAAAAAAATACAACAGAATTGAGAACCTCCTCCTTTTTTCGAAGTCGGTTAAAAATGAAGTCCAACTGCGCTTGTTTGTATTTGGAGAAATCATCATGGATTTTGGTAAGATTTTATATTGTTTCCAGTCGGATCCCTTTTTATGAAACTTTTTTAGGAAACTAAAGTTATGTTATTAATAACCTCTATTTGGGAAATGAAAACTGCAGCTCCTGACTGATAGTTCCTTGATACAAAAAAAAAACCGGTCAATTGCGTGTCGGCACGCACAATGAAGGGCTCCGTAGTTGAAGTAAATTTATCCCAAAAAAAAACTTAACATTGTAGTTGAAAAACATGGTCTCCCAAACATTGATATAAGTCACGATCTATTCTCCTGCAAATTTAAGTTTGTAATCCCAAAAAAAAAGATTTTTTATATGATAAAACCACAAATAAACGATTTTCGGATTTTTTCCTTTACTTGTGCTGTGAGACCTTGCTTGATTCTAGGTCAACGGTCCCTACAGGTTTTAATTTTTTTGCGAGTATTAAAATATGTTGCATAAATGGCCGTATTTTTTTATTGCGTTGACTTAGAAGCTTGATTTTTTTAGAGCTTCGAGAGACCGTTGACTTACGTATTTGGTATCAATTTCAACTTGATACCTTCACGCGTTCCGGAAAAAAAGGGTCTTGACAGACAGACAGACAGATGGATAACGAAGTGATTCTATCAGGGTTCCATTTTTTCCTTTTGAGGTACGGAACCCTAAAAAGGTTAATACTAAATATTTGCACTAGCCTGGGAAATAAACCTATAGACCCCCCCACCTTAAGTTAAGGGACCTTAGGAGGGGGAGAGAGGGGGGTTAGGGGTTTTTAGGGACCTAAAGTTTGTCACGATTGATGATGAAGATAATAAAGAAAACGACTAAGTACTAGATCTTCTTTGATATTCAACCGCTCCGCTCATGAATGTCGCAGCTCCCTAACAAAATGGAACTTCGTACAGCTCAGGGAACAGGTTCAGCAAATACGCGAACGAAAATATAACTTGTTTAAAGATTCCATCGGGGAAACTGAACTCCGTACCGATACTGAAAACATGAGTTTGTAACTGAAATACAAGAACGTTCAGTTTTGTATAAATAGAGGTACCCACCAACTATTGTTGAACTAGAAAATAATCTATACCGTCATGGCGCTTTACTTTGATTGAAGGACATAACTTTGGCCCATATCGAGACAAATGTTTGAATTGCCCGCCAGTGTCGCGACCGCACAACCAAACGTCGTATTTCCTTCGGTAACTAATAAATGGCGATATACAACGTGTCGTTTTGCATCCTCGTCAAACTTCAGGGTATACAAATCAAACCGAACAACTTTCTCCATGGGACCAACATCGTAATCGCGAAAAAATGTTCAACTGTCCTATGGGAAAACTTCAAAACCTACTCGACGTAAGTAAATGTATGGGACGGCTGATTATTTTTTCGCGATTACGATGTTGGTACCATGGAAAAAGTTGTTCGGTTTGATGGTCTATACCGTACCCTTAAATTTGACGAGGATGCAAAACGACAATTGGTATAGCAGACGCGTAGGTACTAGCGGAACTGTTATTATATATTACTATGTTCGTGAACGGGCGCCGTCAGTTGGGACTGGTCGTCTCTTAGCTGCCATGGCTTATTTTTAATTTTAATATTTAATTTAGTTGTTTTAGTTATTATCTTTTTATTACGGACGCTTTTTAACGTGCACGTCTTTCTACATTGTTCTCACATGTATATTTTCAACTTGAACGATGTAACCAATATTTTGTAAAAATATTATGATTTTAAAGAGTGTCCGTGGAGTTTCTTGCCCGTTCTTCTCCATAGGGATCTACTACGCTTTGGAATGGGCAACTAGCTTCACCTTTCTGACTGACCGACCCATTGGCAATTCAAAAGTGCCTGTAATTGGTTTATTTGAAATAAATGCTTTGAGTTTGAGTTTGAGTTATGTGGATATAATGACACTGATATTTGTTTCGATTTGGGCCAAAGATATGCACTAGAATCAAAGTAACGAGCCATGACAGTACTTTGACGCCTCTGTCACTCCCTGACGACGCTGTGCAAAGACCAACTTTTCCTTTTGGGTTTTTGGGTGGGTGGGGTTGGGGATATGGGTGGGCAGTTTCTAGTTTATTTTCCTTTGCATACATGGCCTTTCTTGTTTGTTTATATTTCCAATTTGAAGTTTTATTTTATTTACAGAAATATGTGATTCTGAAACAGTTCTCCGACATTTGTTTCTCCGATGAACGGTTCGCCGACAGAACGATGTAATAATTGAAGATTTTTTTTTCACATTTGAAAATGGAGTCATACTGCCGCCATATTTTTTGTTAAATATAACCCGTGTCACTCGGGATGAAGTAAGAATTCTAACGATACCCTATACATTGAAATCTGTCAAGGCATTCAAAAGTTATGGAGGAATAAAGAAACTCACAAATATACATGAACCCTGAAAACATTACACTCCTTTTTGGGGCAGTCGTGTAATAATAATACACAGTTCACTTACGTTTTTCTATTTGGATAAAACAACCAAATTGAATCGTTTAAACATAAAAGTGAATTATTCAATGTCGGAAATTTATCAACCAAAGCGAATCAATAATTGGTTGGTTTGTTATTGCAATAATACGATATTTCAGAAAGAATTCGCTCTTTAACAAAGGAAATATGCTAGCCTAAGGCACGCAAGCATTTCTTAGTGAAACACATTTTGTTGGAGACAGAACCATAATGAATTCTGTCTGCTTTGTTTGCCAGGGGATTCGTTTAATAGAATACACTAGAAATGGTAGGTAATATGGTGCACTTCCCAGTGGTGTTTTATTTATCTTGATAAATATAGGAATATAAAAATGCTCGGAAATTGTGTAAGGACTAATGCCCGATTTCTGAGGTTTTTTAACCGACTTCAAAAAAGGAGGTTCTGTATTCGACCCGTATGTATGTATGCAAGTATGTATGTATGTATGTTTGTTTGTCTATTCAACTAAAAATGGAAAAATAAATTTACTTTAAAAAAAAGTAAAAACCGATTTCAAAACCAAAATCGAATAAAATAACTTTCATAAAACACTTAACAGCTTCTGAAGTCGGTGTCAAGCTAAAGTGCATTGAAGAATTGAAGACATCGACTTCAGAAGCTGTTAAGTTTTTTATGAAAGTTATATTCGTTTTTGGTTTTGAAATCGGTTTTTAATTTTTTAAAAGTAAATTTATAAATGGAATTTATCCATTCGATAGTGATTATTGGTTCGATATCGTGTTTCTGAACTGAACACTTAATTAAGGAAGAATTTAGTTTAAAAATCGAGTGAATTATTATCGAGGGTTTATCCGAGGACCTCAAAAACCGAGCATAAGGATGGAATTTGCATTTTGTCGATTCGATAACTATGGAGAGTTTTAAGAAATACTTACTCAGAAACCGGGCATTGGAGAACTATTCTAAGATGATGTCTAAAGTTCGGTGACTACAGAGGAACTGCTAGAAGAACATTGTGAAAATATAAAGCAGTGCAGGCCCTGCTAAACGACTTTTAATGATTTTAAAACGATAATCATGTCTTAACGAGTAGTGTATATGTCGCAGGCAGATTGTATGATTCACCATTTTATATACGACCGTCGTCCGTTTAACAACGCTCGCAGTTATGAAATATGCCGAAGGAAAATTGGCAACTCGTTCAATTGTTATAATTTCGACATTGATTGCTATTGTAAGTTCAGTCGGAACTGTGACTAACCACGTGCGATCCAAATTGGTCGCAATAACTAAGCACCCCGAACAAATGGGTTAAGTTAGGTTAGAACTGTGACCAACCGCGTGCGAGCCAAGCGAGCGGTGCCGCGGCAGTGGCCGGCGAGAGCCTTGAGAAATAGAACTAAATACTTCAATCTGCCGCTGCATTTTGTAAACGGTGTTTGATTTGTCCATCAAAATAAATGTTGTGGCATTATGACAAGTCAATTCACATTTCGCCTTCGGCATATTTCACAACTGCGAGCGTTTTTAAACGGACGACGCCGTTTGTAAAAAGCGGAATCATACAAGTCGCCTGCGACATAGGAACTAGGAAAAAATGTATGTTAAATTATTGCATTTTCTTAATCATTTATTATGTGAATATTTTAGATTATGTATTTGTTACATTACATAGTGTAATTAATTTGTAGTTATGTCCAGCCTAACGCGGATAAAAAACTGAGAATCACGCAAAATCTATCAAGCGTATTATTACGGAACCTTCACCATTTTAAAGATAATAAAATTTTATTATTTATCTTTTATTATACTTGTTTTAGTATAATACCTTTTGTTTTATGGATAATAAATTAATAATGCTTCTAATTTGGGACAGCGCTCCTTGATGGGCGAGTCCTATTACTGGGTGGACTTGACGCGTTGCGTGAGCTCAGCACAGAACATACAAGCGATTCCGCCCTTTTTATTAATTTTGGAGAAATGCTCATGCATACTGCACTACCACGACGAGATAGGGCAGTTATGTGGGACTCTAACCCACTAAAACTCCACGGTGTCCTCCTCTGCCGCGTATAGCGGGAACACGGGCACGCGTTAGCACTCGTCCGTGAAAAGCTATGTCGCCCTAACCACTCGAAGCCTTTGGTGTATATCTGCGTCTTCAATGACTAGCTAGTTATTTGAATGCCTAGTCTTTTTCATAATTCGTCAAAAAGACAAAAAAAAAAAATTGAGATTTCAAGAGATGATTATTGAAATGAAAAAAATGTTTTTTTTTCGGAACAGTGTCTCAACTCAGATGGATAAAATTTGTTAAGTTTTAATGGGGCTAAAAATTAAAACACCAACAACATATTTACAAGGGTAATATAGATTGTACAAAATCCTCTTGCGACTGACTGGCGAGCTACAGCCGAAAGCATCCGAACGAGGCCAGTGATGTGCGAGCTGCTGCCATGTTGAAGTTACTCGGCTGCGAGCTACTGTCCATCTCGTAAGTGTGATACGTTCACACAGTGCGAGTCAACTCGCACGCTAGCTCGCACTGTGTAAACTAGCCATGAAGCTTGGACTCTGATTGGAGCTTAGTAACATTTCGAAGTTTAGAAAGAGACAAAGAGATATGATTGACAGAGACGACGCTCTAGAAGGCCAAACTAGATGACGACTGGACCTACTGATATTGTCTCTTTATATTTGGAATGCACATGAGGACGTGCTTTTGAGCACCATTTGTTGCAATATTGAAGTGAATCTGATCCAAATATAAATGTAATTAGCTAACAAAACAAAAGTGTTCAGAAAGAGTGGATTTGCCATTAGGAGCTTTTAAGCCATTTTTTTTTGTGGATGGGAAATCGTCAAATGACTTCTCCCGCTCTGGGCGGAGCGGGAGGGCGTGTCAGACTTTTACTGACTAAAACCCAACCGTGTTCCTTCAGTTGCCTGTGCCAGGGCCACGGTATCTCTTTCGAAGTACCCGCGACCCTAGCGGCATCAGCCCTATCGGACCCCATCACTGCTGACATCTCTTTGAGGCGCGCGTGGAACACACCGCGCCGTCGGTCCTTACCGGACGGCGAGCTACTCATTACTCGTCGTCCGCAAGCCCGCGCCTACGGTGGCCGGGAATCGGCAATGGATTCCGAGCTTATAAGCCTACAAGGGATTTAGACATACCTGGCGAAATGTGCTTATCTGTTCTGTCTACCTCCTTAGAAATACAGGCTGATGTTTTTACAAAAAGTTAAAAACTAAAACCCAACTACGACAAAAACGCAAACTAAAAAGTTTTAAACCAGTCATCAGAGACAGATAAATTAAGATTTCGGATTCATACGTAATGTGCTCGGCTTATGCCCTAACATGACGTGTGACTCTGGAGTTTTTTTCAATTTTTTTGGGGATCATTGAGGTAGGTACTAAGTACCTTCCTACTTCTTTGATTTGGGAAAATTCAACAGTAATTGGAGTTAATGTATAAATAATCATAGACAACCAATATATTTTTATATTTTTTTTGATCTTAGTTTTTGTTTTTCGGTAACACTTTTCAACCACTCTAGGCCGCCATGTTGAATTTTTTTGTGAGCCTAAAGCAGCTTGACGCTTCTAACCATACCTCGTTTGTCAAAATACGACGAGCAGTTTAGGAGTTACGAGGGAAAAGATGAACACACATATATACTTAACCTGTTAAAATCATAACCATCCTTTGGCTTTGCCGTGTTCAAAAAATAATAATAATAATAATAACCCCACCGCCGTATCTCTACGTTGACGTCGTGGTGGGGCTTGCGCGCACCGAACTCTGGGTCTGTGCCGGTGGAGTTTACTTTGCCGAAACAGGTCTAGGGTGAGGAGCCAGACCAAGAGAGATACGTGAACCCGCAGGGCACCATGTGGCGAGCTGTTGGGCAGTAGCGACCCCACGGACCCTATTTCCCGGGAGAAGTCTTGTTCTTCACCTCTGGCTTGCCTTTATTGGCCGGCTGGAGTGAACAATGACGGGAACAGAGCTCCCACCTCATTCTTGCCTTTATTGGCCGGCTTGAGTGGAGATTCGCAAGAGCAAACGTGCTCGGAGGAAGGAAGTATTCCAGTAAGTGCTTGTAGGGATCTTGACCATCTTCCGGGCTCTGGGATTGTTCTGAGAGCCGTGGAATACCTCTCCACTCCTCAAGCTCCTCAGGACATGTTGCCCCTTGTCGCTAAGTCACTATGTGCTAGCGACCGTTTCCGGGGGCCCATTATTGAGTGTGCAAGTCACCCCCTGCCAATTTATCTGTGTATATTATATAACATTGGTCAGGCAGGGGACATAGTTCTTCCATAGTTCAAGGTACCCAATCCATGTAGCCACCCAAACCCATAGGCCCAATGTGTTTTGTTTCCATGTTCTGCAATAGTCCTGCACCAACTGAATACAAAAAGTTAAATAGTAAAAAAAAAAGTAGCATAATACTTAACAATATCTTGACAAACCAAAATATAGGAAAATTAACTATTACTAAAAACATACTTTTAGGAACAACCTGTATCAATCGAAATCACATTCCTCCACCACTTTTTGTTTTAAAGACGGTCAGTTCGGTCACCGATGTTCGCTCGTTTGTTAGTATTAGATAAATGTTTCACTTAATACCCTCATTTTTATTATAGTTGTTGTTTCATTTTAACTATGATTATAAGTTGGTTTTAGTTATCTAAATTGTATGGTCGATGATTTTGGTGCACGGTAAAACTCTAATGAGTTTATGTTTGCGCCAACATAAAGATGTATAAGATGTAAGTGTACTACTGAATAAATAAATAAATAAATAACCGGGGGTTGTCCTTGGGTGCACTTGCATAGTGCAAACAGGGATAATCGTCGGCTGGTGCCTCCTCGTCATTTAAAATTGTCTAAGGGGCCTCTGCGAGTTGGCTTCGGCCCCTCGTACGCCTTCCAAAGGTCCGGGACCCCAGGGTCCCGAGATAAGCCAAAGACAAAAAATAATAATAATAATAACCCCACCGCCGTATCTCTACGTTGACGTCGTGGTGGGGCTTGCGCGCTCCGAACTCTGGGTCTGTGCCGGTGGAGTTTACTTTGCCGAAACAGGTGAGGAGCCAGACCAAGAGAGATACGTGAACCCGCAGGGCAGCATGTGGCGAGCTGTTGGGCAGTAGCGACCCCACGGACCCTATTTCCCGGGAGAAGTCTTGTTCTTCACCTCTGGCTTGCCTTTATTGGCCGGCTGGAGTGAACACTGACGGGAACAGAGCTCCCACCTCATTCTTGCCTTTATTGGCCGGCTTGAGTGGAGATTCGCAAGAGCAAACGTGCTCGGAGGAAGGAAGTATTCCAGTAAGTGCTTGTAGGGATCTTGACCATCTTCCGGGCTCTGGAATTGTTCTGAGAGCCGTGGAATACCTCTCCACTCCTCAAGCACCTCAGGACATGTTGCCCCTTGTCGCTACGTCACTATGTGCTAGCGACCGTTTCCGGGGGCCCATTATTGAGTGTGCAAGTCACCCCCTGCCAATTTATCTGTGTATATTATACTCGTATAACATTGGTCAGGCAGGGGACATAGTTCTTCCATAGTTCAAGGTATCCAATCCATGTAGCCACCCAAACCCATAGGCCCAATGTGTTTTGTTTCCATGTTCTGCAATAGTTCTGCACCAACCGGGGATTGTCCTTGGGTGTACTTGCATAGTGCATACAGGGATAATCGTCGGCTGATGCCTCCTAGTCATTTGAAATTGTCTAAGGGGCCTCTACGAGTTGGCTTCGGCCCCTCGTACGCCTTCCAAAGGTCCGGGACCCTAGGGTCCCGAGATAAGCCAAAGACAAAAAAGAATAATAATAATAATAAAAAAAAACAATACTAGCCGACCAGAGACAGTCGATATCAAACACAATCGAGTAGGAACGAGAAGGAGAAGGTAAACTAATCAAAGTTGAGCAAAACTCTCGATACTTTGCTTACTATCGACTGTTCAAGTACCTAATCGAGTCATTTCACGTCTGCAATGATAGAAATGCCAACCGTTCTTTTTTCTCTGGACATTTCCTGCTTTTTGGGATGTCCTAGGGTGTCCTGATAGTCTTTAAGTAGCGTCCTGGGTTTTTAAAGGATCCTTGTAAAGTCCTGTAGGTATTTTAAGTTTCGCGCGCTACTGCCTTCAATCTGCCTTCAATGTCATCTTATACATTGGTATAAGATGACATTGGCTGGATTGGATGGCGTTACTTTTAGTATGGCTACGAACCATTTATTTTGTTAAACATTGATTTTACATTTAAAGTTATGCTTTTTATTCATTCTTTTATTTTATTCATTTATTTTATTAATTCGTAATTTAACATTAATAACGTTAAATCGAATATTTAAAAGAATTTTAGAATTGTTTTGGTTTGCTTTGTATATTGTTTTACCAAACGAGGTGGCGATGGCGCGCTGCATCCGGTCCCCACTCTTATTTATTATTATTATTTATTTATTTTATTTTTATTTTCCTTGCAAGTGAAATAATTTAAGTATTAGGTGTGCCTAAAAGTGAGTTTTATCGGAACGGATTCACCATTTCATATTATTATATCTTTTAAATTTTAATTGAAGATACTTTCATTAAAAATAGTTTATATAAAGTAAATACCTACATAATTGAGTTTCATTTACCCTGTTTTCATTGCATGTTATTGACTACTGCTCTTATCCTGCGCTATGTTTAATCCGATATAAGTATTCGAAAAATCCGTTTTCTTTGGGGATGGCAACCCTACAATGGACCGACTGAGGGAAAACGATTATTGTTTATTAACTTCCATTTTATTTTCTTTGGAAGTTGAGACTTCTTACCTGTCTAAATTCAGCTTACTAAACATCAACGTGGAGGGGCTCGTGGCTACATAATAACAGCCGAACGGGACGATCGGGGCTCATACATATGTACAGAAATAGGCCACATCATAGCTGCTTTGGCTAGTTAGTTTAGTATATTATATTGTAATTTGATTAGGTTATACTGTGCTCGTCTTACAACTATTGATTTATGTTCAAATCTTAGGCGAGGACGATGGCATCCTAAACACAAGTTAAATCTTACTTTGGGTGCCAGAGTTCATCGAAAACACTCTTTTCCATTGTTGAAACGTTGCATAGTTTTATGATAAGTGTTAGTGTACAACTGAAGTTAATATTTTTTTTTTTTTATGGTTAAGCTACGCTTGCCGAGGCTGGGCCTTGGATGGGTAACCATCCATTACATATCGAGACTCCTCCGTGCCTTGGAAAGCATGTTACATGTAACCGTTGGTCCCGGCTGTCATATATATCTTTGACAGTCGTTACTGGTAGTCAAAAGCCCGAAAGTCTGACAATCAGTCTTACCAAAGATACTATCCAATAACCGGGTTATGGAGGTCAGATATGCAGTCGCTCTATGTAAAGTACTGGTATTCAGCTGCATAGGAATATTTGATTAGGAATATATAGGCTGTCCCAAAATTTACGCAAGATTTTAATTAAATAGAAAACACAGTTTCTTTTTCTTTGAGAGAGGAGGCAGAGGCCTTTGCCCGCTGTGCTATTCCATACATGACCCTAGCCTATATAAGGTGCTATAAAAATATCTGCCACGGCTTCAATGGGAGATAGTATTGTGTATATAGATTACAATAGTGAAGAAATTTCGTACCCCGGAATAGTTAAATCAATTTGAGAAAATAAAATAATTAAATAAATATTTACTTTATTCTGCATAACGTGGTTCACAAACAACGCGCGATGTGTCGCTTCGTCAATGAAAACAATTGCTACCTCATTCTAACTGTTCTGTGAATGAACACTAATTACTATGAGATGGTTTCAAACAAATAAATATATATTATTTATTTGTATATTATTTTGTATATTATTTATTTGTATATTATTTGTATTTTATTTATTTGTACATATTTTTTTGTATGAAAAAATTTATGACATAAGATCAATAATTCTTCACTATTGTAATCTACATATGTACACAATATTGTCTCCCATTGCAGCCGTGGCAGATATTTTTATAGCACCTTATATATGAACTTTATGATTACTTAAAGAAATTGTAATAAAAGGAAAAGAAACTGTGTTTTCTGCATAATTCAAATCTTGCGTAAATTTTGGGACACCCTATATTTTGATTTTTTTTACTTTTCCTTCATCTTTATCGCTAATAGAACTCACCCTAACTCTGCCTAGGCCCTGAGGAAAGCTATATATTTTCCAAAATGCCCAAGATACTACAAACATAAACTCACGCCTTGTTCTTATGGTTGTAGGCAGACAGACAACAGAACTTACCTACATGGAACACATTTATTTGTCTTTCAACAATGTTTATATGGCTTTGCCAACTATTGATCAAAGAGTTATTTGGATGCATTAAATAGTGAAGAACAGATACATTTTCCGATATTCCTATAAACATGAAAAAGCACCTACGCTTTAACACAAAATACCGTCTTTTAATAAACAAACTAATGGGTCCTCAATCTCGATAAAGACGATAGTGTTGTGCTATAATCGATATTAATTCAGGTGACACACCGCCCCAGCGTCGATTTAATAGAGTCTGCACCGCTGCACGCCCGTAAATAGGGAGATTGCCTTACAAAAGCGACTAGAGATGTAGTACCAAAAGAATCGATACTATTTTGTTTATTATTTTTTTCCAGAATATGGCAGAATAAGTAACAGTTTACCCGACTACGGCAAAGCCAAAAGGAAGGGTTATGATTTTAGCAGTCTATGTATGTATACATATAAGTATGTATTTACGTGTGTTCCACCGTAGCGCCTAAATTACTGAACCGATTTCAATGAATGAGATATCAATAGATTCGTAATAATGGTCCGGGTGACATAGGCTTTATAAATTCTCCCTAATTTTAATATAGTGGACTTTACACGTAAATTTCTGACCTTAAAAAAAAATTGAGATAATCATGACATGTTTTGGGATCAAAAGAAAGCTCTTGACAAGCACATTAAAATATGTAAATATGTCATAAATAATTATGTTTAAATTGTTAAAAATAAGTAAAAGTAAATAATATTAATTTAATAACTTACAGACAGACCGACCGCGGCGAGCGAGATTTCTCAGTAGTCTGGTTTTAGTTTTTTAACTTACTTTTTATTTAAATATTATAGTTACGAGCTTCTGCCCGCGGCTTCGCCCGCGTGAAGGTCGAAAATTATCCCACAGGAACATACTAACCGGGATAAAGTATCTTAAGTCCTAATTCAGGTCATGGTCTATCCATATGCCTTTCATCGAAATCCGTTCAGCCGTTTCATGACAGCGTAGGTAACAAACAAACAATCTCACTTTCGCATTTATAATATTAGTTAGGATTTCTAAGTATTTTTCCGGTACCTAAAAGCCATAATTTAAATAGACATTAAAATAAACTACTTTTAAAAAAGTGCAAAAGTTTGACCCCTAGCTCGATAGATGGCGTTGTACCATTCGGATTGCCTGTTCCTGAATCGCGCTATGGTTTCGTTCACACGGATAGTATAGGTAGGAAAATTTTCGAATCTACTTCGTGCCTCAATCTATTGAGTAAGGAAATTTTTGGGCCTTGGTAACTCTTGGCAATGTCCTAAAAGGGCGAATTTATTTTTGGATGGTATAGGTCGTCCCGGGGACTGCTCGCCTACTTTGTGAGCGGTCTCGGTGAAGCGATTTATCCTGTAACTCCTGCAATATTTATCAAATGGTACTAGCTGTAGCGACACGCTCCTGCTTCGCACGATTTTTACCACTGGGCCAAAGATAGAGGTTTCTTTATTATAATTAATACTTTATACATATAAACCTTCCGGATTATATTCTATAAATCATGGCGAAAACTGCATCAAAATCCGTTGCGTAGTTTAGAAGAACAATGCGGTCACACAGCTAAACACGAAAAGCAAGTTTAATTTATACATGTCCTAATTATAATGTATGTATTTAAACTGTATAACATCTAATGTACATCCTATATTCTAGCAAATACAGTTATCATTCATTCATTTAAAGGAAAATATTGGATGATTTTTTTTACCGTCTTGAAAAAAATAGGGTATACACTACTATTTTTTAATTAGTACAAAAAAAATGGGGCTCTATCCGTACCCGTTACTGATCATATTTGTATAGCCATAAGTAAAAATTGACCGCGAAAATTTGTCATAATTGGTAAATTCATAATTGAATCAATCATTCATAACAATTGCTACTAGAAAATACTACGCGCAGTGATTTTTCATGATTAATGAATACTACTATGTAGCCTGCACAATATTTCCATACACAGTGACATTTTGGGATAGAAACAAACGCTAATAACTTTGCTGTTTATGAATATTATTTATTGAGACTTTACATGTCTAATAACAAGACCTTCTCTAATAAGACTAATTAAAAGTTAGTGGTGCATAATAGATGAACGGAGTAGAAGTCTATGGCATATCTAGTTTTTTTATACTAAGTTCTAGTATGAAAAGGTACATTCGAATGTGTAGTATTTATTAACCGACTTCTAAAAGGAGGAGGTTCTCAATTCGTCGGAACCTTTTTTTTTTTTTTTTCTCGAAGATGGCTGGGCCGATTTGGATTTTTTTTTTGTTTTATTGGAGAGGGCATCACAGTTGGTCCCATATAAAATTGATTAACTTTGCTTTGGTAGTTTTTGAGTTAGCTTCAATAATACGTATTATTTGCCGACTTTTATATGGATGATGTTCTAGTTTGTCTTGTAGATAGTGGTATTAGAATTGGTGTGGGGTAGGTACACAACTAAAAAGTGAAAAATAAAAACTTTTTCACAAAAAAATACAACTGACTTCCAAAAACAACACTACAAAGTGAAAAATAACTTTAATTTCGGAAGTCGGTGGCAAAAAACGAAAATACATTTAACTAGACACCGACTTCCGAAATTAAAGTTATTTTTCACTTTGTAGTGTTGTTTTTGGAAGTCGGTTGTATTTTTTTGTAAAAAAGTTTTTTGATAGATCAATTTCTGTATAAGCTATTAAAAAAAAAAAGTACTTAGCTATGCAATAGGCTATCATCGTTTAACTTGTTCTACTTAGTCTTGTGTTATTGTTCCGAAATATTTTTTTAATATTTTTAATATTTTTTTCTACTCCGTTCACCTATTATTGAATATTTTATGGTCATCCGGTATTTATAGGATTTGTAATTTTGTACTTAAAATAAAATTACTACCTACACGGTATTAAAAAGTGATATACTTAAACATAACGCCAGTATCCCCAGACGGGGTTAAGCAGAGGCGTATAAAACACCCATATTACACCAATTAATGAACGTAATGAACATGTTGGCACTCTGTTTAAGAGATTGTGTATGTTGTCATGTAAAAAAATATACATACATAATAATACCATCACGCCTGTGTTCGTTGAAGTGCCTACACACACTTCACCAGTTATTTTTTAAGTCCCGTGACTTATGCTGGGCAGTGAAGAAGACGGATGAAAAAAAATTGCATGCAGCGGAGATGAGAATGTTGAGATGGATGTGTGGAGTGACGAGAATGGATAAAGTGAGAAATGAGTATATAAGAGGAAGTTTGAAAGTGGCGCCAGTGACAGAAAAGTTGAAAGGAAATCGTTTGTCTTGGTATGGGCATGTAATGAGGAGAGACGAAACGCATGTGACTAAAAGAGTGATGAATATACATGTTGATGGATGGAGAGGCAGAGGTAGGCCAAATAAAAGATGGATGGATTGTGTGAGGAATGATATGAAAGAGAAGAGAGTGAATGATAGCGTGACGGTTGACAGGGGAGAATGGAAGAAGAAAACGTGTTGCGCCGACCCCAAGTAATATGGGATAAGGGCAGGAAGATGATGATGATGACTTCGGACTACTAATGAGAAAATCCTTATGGAAAATCCTCATCAAAAATATCATCACTTATCGATATGTTTCCATGACCTATCACTATTCAACTTCAGGGTATCGCGCCAACGTAATGCCGGTATATTGAAGGAAAATATATCTTGCACGAGTATATGAGTGTAGATACCGGCAAGCGCACCTATTGAAATCTCTACATACTTAGATAGACAGATAGATAAAACATTTATTTGGTGCAAAATATATATAGCACAACACACAAAAGTACAATTAATTAAATCAATATAAAAACAAGATGGCAATAATGAAAACAAAAAACAAAAAAAGAGAAGAAAAAAAATTGACACTATGACTTAAATGCTGCGGTGTTTTAAACATTATAAAAGAAGCTCATAGTTCAAGTTTCAATGCTGATTTAATAAGATTTTTAAATTGGTGAAGTTATTTGGTCATGTTCATTGTTGAGAGGATGAATGAAAGGCAAATAACAAAAGATATTTACAAGGTAGATGTGACCACTCACATCTCAAAGTAACTCAACTCACTATCATTTAGTGACCTTATTGGTGATGTTCTTCAGAAAGGTCAGGTGCGTAGTACTCGCAACCGGCGTGTGTGTATGACCAGATGTATGAACGTAAACGAAGCAAAAGGAGTATGTAAGGATCATAGCATGTGGCGTTCTGTAGTTTCTGCCTGCCCCCAGGTGAAGAACGCGTGAATTTATGTATGTTTATAACATAATCAGCCTATAATGTTCCCACTGCTGGGACCATAATCCACCACGCGGGCCCAGTGCGGGTTGGTGATGTCACATGTGTTGGATTTTTTAGTTCTAGGACATGCTGGTTTTCTCACAAAGTTTTCCTTCATCGTTTTGAGAGCAGTGGTGATGAAAAAAACTTTTTTACAAAAAAATACAACCGACTTCCAAAAACAACACTACAAAGTGAAAAATAACTTTAATTTCGGAAGCCGGTGGCAAAAAACGAAAATACATATATATAAAAGTTATTTTTCACTTTGTAGTGTTGTTTTTGGAAGTCGGTTGTATTTTTTTGTAAAAAAGTATTTTTACTTTGTAGTGTTGTTTTTGGAAGTCGGTTGTATTTTTTTGTAAAAAAGTTTTTATTTTTCACTTTTTAGTGGGTGTGTTTATAATTTGTATAACTTACAATAGTCTAATGTCAATTGCTCATCACATGTTACAAAATATTGCTTTTCCCGATGCTGGGACGTTAATTGTTGAGGAGTTCTGCTGGTAAGAACCAGGAGAACTCCTCAACAACCACTCACCATACGCATTGTGTGACAAGCGGAAATTGCTTAGCAACCATATTAAAGTAATCGAATCGCAACCCATGAAATATTTATCATTAAGTAGTTCCGGTAGCCATCTGTGGTCTTCATCATCAGTTCCATTTCACCAAGTGGTGCTTTCCGAGAGCAAATGCACGAGCTACTATAAAAAATACCCAAATCGCTATAGGTGTGCCTATAGTATTTGAAGAGTTCCTTCGATTTCTCCAGGATCCCATCATCAGAACTGGATTTTGACAAAAATGGGACCATTTGTGAAGTATACCCTTTCTAACAAAAAAATACTGTTTCAAATCGGTTGGCAAGCGACGGAGTTATGCGCGAACAAACATAAAAATAAAAAATACAAACATCCGAATTGAGAACCTCCTCCTTTTCTAGAAGTCGGTTAAAAATTCCACTTGTCAGTAATCGAAACGGCCAGAAATATCAGTATTCGTTCAAGACCCTTTTCGATGAATTCAGAGAGCGTGTCAATTATTTTTATAAATCTAATTTAGGATACAGTTATTCAGTAAACAAACATAATTATTTATAAAATACAATATTTGAGCTAACATATTGCTAAAAAATAATTTAAATTATATAAATCAAAAATAACCTTCATAGACTAAGCCAGTAAGAAACTCTATGAGAGAAAATTTTGAAGAAAAAGTAATGACAGCTTGACAGCCTGACATAAGTGTCATAACAAAAACAAATCGTTTTAGACCGATTCGCAAAATACTAATGTAAAATCAATAAATGAGTATGCTTTATAGATATATTAATGAATGTAAAGTGTAAGTATACGATGTAAATTGTCTGTAGTAGTAGATACTATACATTTCACTAGGATGGCAACAGACAGGTCCATTCTTCAAAGTTTTCCGGTTGAACAAAGAAAATTATAATACTTAACGCTTTAATTACTCTAAAAACAATTAAGGTCAATTGTGCCCAAGCATCCATTTAGCAAAACGTTCGTCTTCTAACGAAATGAATGAATGGTCGCCGGTGAAGTTGCGGTCTGAGTATCTGCGACTGGTTTCTTGCCGTGGCGGGAAGATTGCTCGCAGGCAATAATGAATGGTCGCCGGTGAAGTTGCGGTGTGAGTATTTGCGACTGGTTTCTTGCCGTGGCGGGAAGATTGCACGCAGGCATTAATGAATGGTCGCCGGTGAAGTTGCGGTGTGAGTATCTGCGACTGGTTTCTTGCCGTGGCGGGAAGATTGCACGCAGGCATTAATGAATGGTCGCCGGTGAAGTTGCGGTCTGAGTATCTGCGACTGGTTTCTTGCCGTGGCGGGAAGATTGCACGCAGTCATTAATGAATGGTCGCCGGTGAAGTTGCGGTCTGAGTATCTGCGACTGGTTTCTTGCCGTGGCGGGAAGATTGCACGCAGGCATTAATGAATGGTCGCCGGTGAAGTTGCGGTCTGAGTATCTGCGACTGGTTTCTTGCCGTGGCGGGAAGATTGCACGCAGGCATTAATGACGGTTCTATTTTTGATACAAGGCTGATAGAGGCAAGGAAGGAGGAGACGCCATAGGATATAAAGTGACCTTATTGGTGATGTTCTTCAGAAAGATCAGGTGCGTAGTACTCGCAACCGGCGTGGTGTATGATGTATGAACCTAAATGAGGTGAAGGATCGTAGCAGGTGGGCATGGGTTTATGTATATCTGATCATCAAACTTGACTTAACTTGACTTGACTTTATGATACGGCTGTTAAAAAGCCGCACGGGTCGATCCATCAGGTTAAGCTACGCTGGCCGGGGTTGGTCTGTCGATGGGTGACCATCTTTACATACCGAGACTCCTCCGTACCTCGGCAAGGATCTTTGACAGTCGTTACGGGTCTGGCAACCAGTCTTATAATAGGGTATCGTATTACCTAGTTATTGGGTTGTGGAAGTCAGATAGGCAGTCGCTCCATGTAAAGTACTGGTGTTCAGCTGCATCCGTTTAGACTGGAAGCCGACCCCAACATAGTTGGGAAAAGGCTAGGCAGATTGATTGATTGATCTTAGCTTGTTTCGTTCGCGAGTATGTTACCCACATATCTCGCATTTTCATCCAAGCACTTCCTGGCATCCGATTAAGCTGAAACTTGTCATACTTGTATAACTTCGGTGACAACGCAAAAATATGAAACCATGGAGCTGGTCTGATGATGGAGCTGGAAGGTGGCCATAGGAACTCTTCAATCGAACAAGCAATAGGCTCGCCCCCTATTATATGGGACTTTAATTGTAATTGGCCAAATGTGGGTGTATTATTGGGTGAGTGCACCTCTGCCTTAACCCTTTGGGACATACCGGTGTGATGTTATGACATGTCTATTCTATTTAACAGCTTGTAAACAATATGAACGCTACCACTCGCAACCCACCCCAAATCCGTTGACCCCACATTAAAACTGCCGACAAATCTGTGCGATTATTTTGGGAACTTCCCTAAAATCGAGTTTCGAAAGTCAGAGCCGTCATAAATTGTTTGAAATAGCCTTAAGTTTCAAATGTAATCGTTGGGAACGCCCTAAGAAGCTATTTGTAATTTCGAATGGAATTAAATGAAGGAGATAGACGGAGTCGGGAATTATAGAGCTCGTTCAAGGACGGTGGAGCGCTGAGTCGGGAGAGTATGCTTGCTGTTTCACTCGTACAGAGGCAGGGATGTATGTTTTTTATAGAACAGCTTTATAAGTTCTGGACAGTCCACGCATGTTAATGGTGGTCAACTGATCACATACTCGTACCTATCTGATCCTAATAAATATCTTTATATATTCTCCCCAAAACTTGTTTTATAAATTGTTTTTTTATATTTTGTTGTCCTTTGCGTCATGTTTACCGCAAATAAACGTATTTTCTTTCTTTTCTTTCTTTCTTTCTTTCTTTCTATCTTATTAAATAAGTGTAGTTTGTAATAATATTACCTATGTAAATATAACTTTATCTAAATGTAATAATAGTATTTTAAGAAAATAGCTACCTACTTACCAATAATAGAAATATTTATGTCATTGATTAACTTTTTATGCGAACATAATTATTAAATTTTCATGTACAGACGCCAGCACATCAAGCTACTACAATCTGTCAAATTTCTTTAATAGATTTTCATCTTTATCGCTTACGCTTGAACCTAATGGTTCAAGGTTGATTGGGAAAATTTGACAGTTTCGGGTGGCTTGACCTGCTGGCGTCTGTACCTATAGTTTTATTTTAATTTAGTTTCTACGATTTAGATTTTTTGACATTAAGTAATAGCTATGTTTCAAATAATATTTGTTTCTATATTTTCCCAAAAACTTGCTTTTTACATTGTTATTTTATTTTGTTTGCGTCATGTTTACCGCAAATAAACGTATTTTCTTTCTTTCTTTCTTTCTGTGCCCTGACAGGGTCTACAACGGCTCTTAGCTCTAAGCCATTTGTTAACATGTTATTTTACCTTGTGGAACGCAAATAAATGAATATAATTACGAATATTACGGAAGATGTATCGTATCGTCGATCGCGTAGTGCCAGAATGGACAAGTAGATAATAAAACGGTTTCTTGATCCGTATTAACTCAACCAACTAACAGCTAATCAGTTAAAATCGAGCCATTAGTTTGAGAGATCCAGGCGTCGAGCGTACTAACCGGAAGTTAAAGAAATTATGCCCGACGCATCTTCTGTCAGATGTGCGGTTAGGTTAGATAGGTTTTTATAAAAACAAACTAAACGACAATGTCTTCCACATCGGAGTCACGTTTACTCAAATAAAATAATACAACAATCAGAAGCACCCAAAGAATCACCTATAAATAAAAACAAATCATCATCAATCAATCATTATTTAATTTGTTCATAAACGTTTTTTTTATTGTATTAATCATGGTTTTTGATGATATTCTATATACAAACATTATTTAAATACTCAAAAAATATTAGCACCGTAAAGACGCATATCTCTTTGCCGAGATTAAAAAAAAACATTCACCTCCGAATAGAGACGGTGTGAATAGAGGGATTGAACCAATTTGGCCTAAGTATAGGTATAAGTTATCTGTGACAATTTTTATTCCCGCACACATGTTGGAAAATGAGAAATCGCACGCGTGTGAAATATATTGCATTGTGAATCTAATCGTAGTGCGATATGAACCAGTTCTCGACTAAGTGTATTGAAAAAATTATAAACTGAACCACTAAAAAGTGAAAAATAACTTTAATTTCGGAAGTCGGTGGCAAAAAACGTAAATACTTTTAACCAGACACCGACTTCCGAAATTAAAGTTATTTTTCTCTTTGTAGTGTTGTTTTTTGGAAGTCGGTATTATTTTTTTGTAAAAAAGTTTTTTTTTACATCCACGGCATGAAACTTAGTGCAGCACATCAATGGGATCAGTAATAGTCTTGAAAAATCATTCAATTGACGTTTAATTCTCCAAAGTTTGTAAAAATGTAAAATGAGTCAGGTATTTTGTGTGTGTATTGGTGCAAAAGCTGGACTAGTTGTGCAACAAGTCATACTAAACGCAGCACTATGAAAATTACGGGCAAAGTTTCCGTGCGTGACTGACCTGCTATTACCAACTTTATAACACCGGCCCGATAATTTTAGATTACAGTAATTCACGACTTTTCAAAACGAAGCCTTAGAGACCTGCTTCAAACAATGCCAAATTACTCCACAATCAATAATAAATAACAACGCCATCTGTTGACAACTTTTTATAACTGTGGCGTGCTTCAAACCTACTAGATGGCGGTAGTGATGTCGTGATTTATATTTTGCAAAGGACATTATTTAGGAGGACGAGGATTTTAGCACATGTCATGTTATTATTAAACAACATTAATTTTGGTTTTTTGTCATAGATGTCGTTAGTTGAGTATGCGGATGTAGGTTATCTTTAAAAAAAACATTAGGAAATGCGCCGTTCGTTGACCTTTACCTATCAGATTTCAGTTTATAGACCTTCATTTTCTCAAAATAAGTAATTAAAATTGTAGAGCAAAAATAATTAGCGTTGTATTGATTTTAAAACATTACTCAAATACTCTTAGGCTGCCTCGCTGGTCTAGTGGTAGCAAGTCACAAGGGCGATTGGGTCCCTTTTCGTTGGCGTTTTCCTTCAGGAATGTCTCAGTAGCAAGCCTGCTCAGTAGAGTGCCTGACTTATGCCTGGTTAGTGGCAATAGGCTCGCCCCTTAATGGTAATTAAATGTAACATGAAGGGCGGGCGTTTTGGGTGACTGTCACTTGTACCTTATTTTGACGTTCAAAGGGTGCTGATTCTCAGACTAGTTTGAATAAATAAAGTCAAAGTCAAAGTCAAAGATTTATTTGCATATTAAGTGTACATTTTGAGGTCTTTTACAAAAGTAGGTACTTACAACTTAGCGGCCTTTTCCAGGCATCGCAAACTTTGAGGGCTAACTAGCAAACATTTAAATTATAATGACACAATAATGAAATTTATACCTTCTATCATTATGTAGGATTAATCAATCTAATAAATAACAACATAACACAACAACACACTAACTTAACATTCTAACGCATGCACATTAACATAATTAATTAACTCTGGTACTCTCTCTCTCTCTCTCTCTCTGGTTGTGTAAAATGTCTGTGAGCGTCAAGTAGGTATTTTCTTATTAATTATTCAATTATTTAAGTATGACTGAATTATTTCATTTGTAATTATTAATTTTTTAAATTATTTATCTATTCAATTATTTCATTATATAATTATTTTATTATTTTTTGTTTATGTCATTATTTCTGATTAAAAAATTCCTCAATTGAGTAGTAGCAATTTTCCAAAAGAAATGTTTTCAATTTACTGTTAAACGGAGTGAATCTAGTTTCATTTTTTATCTCTTGAGGCAGCCTATTGTATATTCTTATTGCCATGTATTGTGGGCTTTGATGTAATATTTTAAGTCTTGATGGTGGTTGGTATAAGTCATGTTTGTGGCGGGTGTTATAAGTGTGTATGTCCTTTACTTTAGTGAATGTGTGCATGTTTTTGAATACGTAGATACATATATCGTGTAAATATATACATGGAAGCGTGAGTAATTTATATTTAAGTAAAATAACATTTGATTTTAATTTTTAACCCTTAAAAAGCCCTCGGGGGCTCGTGGCTAAGTATGTTAGCCACACGGGTCGATTGTCCGCGGATGGGTGGCCATCTTTACATACCGAGACCCGTCCGTGCCTCGGAAAGCACGTTAAGCCGTTGGCTGTCATTCTTGGATCTTTGACAGTCATTACGGGTCGTCAGAAGCCTGAAAGTCTGACAACCAGTCTCACCAAGGAGTATCGTGTTACCCAGTAACTGGTTTGTGGAGGTCGCATAGGCAGTAGCTCCATGTGAAATACCGGTATTCTGCTGCATCCGGTTTGACTGGCAGCCGATTGGGAAAAGGCTAGATAGATTGAACTCTTTACCAATTAAACGTCTGCCTACAACTTCGGGGACAACAAAGTGATGTTAATGGCATCTACAAACTCTTGAAGTCTTGTAAGTAAATTCGGCTGTTCAATTTCCTGCGAAAAAACTGCTTTTTTTGTGACAAAATTCCGTGCTGGGGTAGATGGGGTTAAAAGGGGGTGAAGCCAGGGGTGGGGTGCATGCGGCCCGGGGGTGCATGTAAATTATTGTTCTCTTCGGGATTGGGTCAAATGCCAAACGCTCTTTCACGCAAAAATAGTGATGTTCACAAGCATTTTTGAAGTCGATGCTTTTTTTTTTATTGTGGGGTGTTGTTATTGACTTATTGGATGAGTTGTTTGATAGAACAAGCCATGTGCTCAGTGAGATTTGCCATCAACAAAAATGACGAACTTCCATACACAATTTCATTCCCTCGACCTAGCAGTTTAGGCAGAGCCTGTCAGTGAATTTAAGATTGTATTAAGTAGACATTTTGCATTTTTTAATCTTTAAGAAAAAGAGAAAGTCTGAAAGTGATACCGGTGACTGAAAAGAAGTATGAAAATCGCTGTTCATGATATGGACATACGAGTATGATGTGGAGGAATGAGGAAAATGTCGTCAGGAAAGTATTGAGTATGAATGTGAATGGCTATACGAGTAGGGGAAAACCAAAGAAACGATGGGTGGATTGTATGAAAGATGATATGGGTAGAATAAGGGGGTGACTACTGAGATATTGACTAATAGAGAAGTTATAAGGAAGAAAAAGACATCTTGTGCCTACCCCAAATAAATTCGGATAAGGGCAGGAGAATGATGAATTTTAAAGAAAATGTTCCACCGATATCGAGGCCAAGATCTAAACTAGTAAATAAGGGTTCCAGGTAGAGGAACTTCTTAACAACTGTACGTGTTCAGGATCAAGCCCTGATCTAAATGGCTTTCGTTAGGCAGTTGCTTCAAGAGCTTGGACACCTGAGGATTCAGGTGTCGGTTGACTTATGGCTATTATGCCACAGACTGTAACTAATGACTATCGGCACAATGATTGCCGAGGCAAGAAACAAGATACTGAGGTCTCAGTTTTCTCAAGGCTCTCGTCATGTGGGGCTTTTATATCGATCAACAATCCTTGTGCTCCTCTTATCACTCTATCAGCACTATATATCAGGCTTATTGGGGACGAATAGTCCTTTATTTATTTACATAACAATGTATGTTTTATCGACATTAACTATATCGATATCCGGCGCCACATCACTATGCCAGTCAACATGGTTAATCGGTGAGTGCGCTACACTCATTTTGCAAGTTTTTTTGTCGATTCCAAAAATGTGGACTTTATTCGTTGTGATTTTTTCTAAAATAGAATTTATTATGTTACGAAACAGCTTATGATTACGCGCGCTGTTATTGGATTATAGTTTTGCGAGTTAAATCAAAATGAACAAATTTTAAAACAGGCAGAAATCATAGGAAACTATGTATGTACATACTCTATTAATCAATCAACTCAGCCTGTCGCAGTCCACTGCTGGACATATCCCTCTCCCAGGCTGCGCCACAACACTCTGTCCTCCGCCTTCCGCATCCAGTCTGTCCCAGCCAACTTTCTAAGGTCGTCGGCCCATCTAGCCGGGGGGCGTCCCTCACTACGTTTGGTAGTACACAGTCTCCATTCCAGGACTCGTCTGCTCCACCTGCCATCGGTCCTTCGACAAACATGATGGCCAGCCCACTACCACTTCAGCTTGCTTACTCTTCAGGCTATGTCGGTGACTCCGGTTCTTTTCCGGATAACTTCATTCCTGATCTAATCCTTCAAAGAAACTCCGAGCATAGCCCGCTTCTTGAGCGACCTTGAATTTGTGGACCAGCCCGACTATCAGTGTCCATGTTTCGGCACCGTATGTCATAACGGGCAGGACGCACTGGTTGAATACCTTAGCCTTCAAACGCTGCGGGATAGGCAACGAGAAGACTTGACGAAGTTTTCCAAATGCTGTCCAACGCAACTGGATACATAATCTATACTTAATATTTTATATTTATTAATGTCTAAGACATATTATAAATTAATTTAGTGGGTCTTGTGGCTAAATCATAACAGCTGCACGGGTCAATCGAAGGTTAAAGCTGCGCTAGCTGCGGTAGGTTCGTGGATGGGTGACCATCCTTTATGCTTCGGAAAACACGTTAAGCCGTTGGTCCCAGCTGTCATTCGTAGATCTTTGACAGTTGTTACGGGTAATCAGAAGCCCAAAAGTCTGACAACCAGTCTTACCAAGGTGTATCGTAGGTTGTGGAGGTCAGATGAGCAGTTGCTCCATGTAAAATACTGGTATTCAGCTGCATCTTTTTAGACTGGTAGCCGACCCCGACTTAGTTGGGAAAAGGCTAGGCAGAAAATGTGCAATTTTATTTTATCCTGTTGCTGTGCTCTTACAGAGTTCATATTTTTGTACCTAGCTTTATGCCTTTTGTAACACCTTTTTTTTGTTCACCTACAGAATGCAATAAATGTTTAATCTTTACTTTTGTTTTCATTTTTGTTTCTATAAGTTTACATATCGCATTAACTTCACATCAATTATACCGGATGACTTTTTTTACCGTCTCGAAAAAAATAGGGTATATTCGGTGAACGGAGTAGAAGCGTATGGCATATCTAATTTTTTTTTTTTTTTAATTAAAAAAAATCAAAATTCAAATCATAATGCAGGTTGCATAGTTATGATTTGAATTTCGATATTTTTAAAGGATTTATTATTTTTCTTGAAAATTTGTTTTTATTGTTCTAAAATGAAAAGTTTAAAACCAATTTGTAGTATTTATTGATACTTAGATATTTTTTTTCTGACTAAGCTATTAAAAAAAAAAAAAAAATAACTAGTCATGCCATACGCTTCTACTCCGTTCACCTAATACACCCTATTTTTTCAAGACGGTAAAAAAAGTCAT
Source organism: Cosmia pyralina (assembly GCA_946251885.1). Taxonomy (NCBI): domain Eukaryota; kingdom Metazoa; phylum Arthropoda; class Insecta; order Lepidoptera; family Noctuidae; genus Cosmia; species Cosmia pyralina. The sequence goes on from OX276342.1 coordinate 7,015,541, forward strand.
CCGGTATAACCTGGGGAAGGGCGGAGCATCCTAACACAAGCAAACTATTTGCTTAAAAGGATTCTCCCCATTGTACTAGAATAAGTAATGCAAGTTGATGCAATAAACATTTTTATTTATTTTATTTTAATAAATTAACATGAATATAAATAAAATGCTATATTGTTTTTGAACAGCATTTCGTTTTCCTGCTTTCATGATAAAAAAATGATTATCTAGTCGGCTTGACAACGGCATAAATACGGAAAACGGATCTTTGGAATCTGTATAACTAGGTAATTGAAATAAATAAATACAATTGTATTAACAGACAGGACAGAAATAGTGATGACGTAAGAATATAAACTTCAGTAACTAGTACTTAGATAACTAATATCACTAGAATACAATAATAATATATAGATTATAAACATTCCCTGTATCTTATCACAAAATATCACCTGTACAGTTAACGACAAAAGTGGATTAAAGTTAAAGTTACATTTGTTAGTTAGTTTCAGTTTAGACGAGGAGGAGCTCGTGGCTAAGTAATAACAGCCGCATGGATCGATCCATCAGGTTAAGCTACGCTTACCGGGGTCGGTCCATGGATGGGTGACCATCTTTACATGCCGAGAAACCCCGTGCCTCGGAAAGCACGTTAAGCCGTTGGTCCCGGCTGTCATTCGTGGATCTCTGACAGTCGATACGGGTTGTCAGAAGCCCGAAAGTCTGATAACCAGTCTAACCAAGGGGTATGGAGTACCCAGTCTCTGGGTTGTGGAGGTCAGATAGGCAGTCGCTCCATGTAAAATACTAGTCTTCAGCTGCATCCGGTTAGACTGGAAGCCGATCCCAACATAGTTGGGCAAAGGCTAGGCAGATTGGATTTAGAAGACGGAGGACAGGATGTTGTGGCGCAGCGTGAAGAGGCTTATGTCCAGCAGTGGACTACGATAGGCTGAGTTGATTAATTAACTGATGTTGTTGAAAAAGTGCTGATTCTCAGTCTAACATGAATAAATTATTTACAAAACATCTTTAGAAACTGTTCTCTCAAAGATTAAAGAGAAGAATTGTAATGAAAATAAGCAGTACGTTTGTGCTCTTCTATCTTCATGTATTTTGCTCTTATAAGTGTTGTGTGTGTACATAAATAAAGAAGAATTACTTATTTAGAACAATCACGAATGATTTAACCATCTGATCCTTAGCACAGTCATCGTTGACTATACCTACTCTAAGTAAGTATTTAAAGTTCATTGCATCAAAATAATCTTCATTACAAAACTAACATTACGGGCTGATCAACGTAAAAACTACAAAACAACTGTTTTTTTTTTCTATAAGTGAAAGAAAAATGTATTTTTAGTCGGTGATTCCGAGAATCACCCTAGTTTGTGTTTCTAGAAGAAGAGGAAGAAAACTTCTACAATGATTATTTTGTTCTTAACCGCCATGTTTGCCAGCACACACGCTGTCTCCAACATTTCCGTGTATGGGGACGTCCACACGGATGTGGAATTCTTCAGCAGAACTTTCCCATGGATTATAGACAACATTGGTGGAGAAATAATCGTGGATTATTACATGCTGGGCAGTGGAAGGTATTCTGTACCTCAAATGTGCGCCTTACAAGACCTCAAGCTAAACCCCTTTCTGCAGGCGCAGTACTTGAAATGTGAGGCTGAAGGTAAGGAATATACTTATAGCCCAAAGGGTCTAAATGGAGCCAAACGGTTGGAGCCACAGTCTTTAAATTTTACAGTATAAGTATCTTGTTGACCCAAAGCAAATACAAATTGTCAAAAAATATATTTAAATGTGTTTAAGGGGGCTCCCATAAAGGTAAAGAGGAGCGCAAAAAAAAAATTTTTGACCTACCTCTTCGAGTGGGTCATCGTTGTTTTGAACTTATTGAGTAGATAAAAACTGCATTTTTTGTTTTAAAAAATATTGGAAAACAAAGGAATGAGACCCAGATGAACTTAATTGTTATTTTTATGGATTTCAGGAAACCCGAGCGCGTACTGCCTGTGTGAGGCCGGAATAGACCCTCATACATTTAAGCAGTGCGTTTCATTGGGAGGATCATTAGCTGGTTCAGCTTCAGCGAAATTTTCCGAGCTAGGCATCAACCTCACTCCTATTATAGAACTAGAGCCAAGAAGCACAGTTTTTGGGGTAGAAGACATCTGGTTCCTAATGAAAATATGCACCATTTTTGGTGATAATTTGCCAAGAGGCTGTATTCATTATTCTAATCAGACTGACAGTTTTCCGGAAAAGAAAGCGTTGGCACAGTTTGACAGGGCATGTCACAAGGAATTTCCTATCAGTTGTGACGATGACAAGCCTGTGACTCCTGTACCACCGACACCACCTCCGTGGCACACAACGACGCCGCTGACGACACCTTGGTGGTCAACGACGTCACCTCCGAGTTGGTCGACCACACCGACACCGTGGCAAACGACGCCGCCGACGACACCTTGGTGGTTAACGACGTCACCTCCGAGTTGGTGGACAACACCGACACCGTGGCAAACGACGCCGCCGAAGACAACTTGGTGGTCAACGACGTCACCTCCGAGTTGGTCGACAACACCCTGGGTGTCTCAAACGACGCGAACGACGCCGGATTGGCAGACGACACCTACGCCAGAATGGCAGACGACACCTACGCCAGAATGGCAGACGACACCTACGCCAGAATGGCAGACGACGCCTACGCCGGATTGGCAGACGACTCCTACGCCAGAATGGCAGACGACGCCTACGCCGGATTGGCAGACGACACCTACGCCGGATTGGCAGACGACACCTACGCCGGATTGGCAGACGACACCTACGCCAGAATGGCAGACGACACCTACGCCAGAATGGCAGACGACACATACGCCAGAATGGCAGACGACACATACGCCAGAATGGCAGACGACACCTACGCCAGAATGGCAGACGACACCTACGCCGGAATGGCAGACGACGCCTACGCCAGAATGGCAGACGACGCCGACGCCGGATTGGCAGACGACGCCTACGCCGGATTGGCAGACGACTCCTACGCCAGAATGGCAGACGACGCCTACGCCGGATTGGCAGACGACACCTACGCCGGATTGGCAGACGACACCTATGCCAGATTGGCAGACGACACCTACGCCAGAATGGCAGACGACACATACGCCAGAATGGCAAACGACACCTACGCCAGAATGGCAGACGACACCTACGCCAGATTGGCAGACGACACCTACGCCACATTGGCAGACGACACCTACGCCAGAATGGCAGACGACGCCTACGCCGGAATGGCAGACGACACCTACGCCAGAATGGCAGACGACGCCTACGCCAGATTGGCAGACGACGCCTACGTCAGAATGGCAGACGACACCTACGCCAGAATGGCAGACGACGCCTACGTCAGAATGGCAGACGACGCCTACGCCAGATTGGCAGACGACGCCTACGCCAGAATGGCAGACGACACCTACGCCAGAATGGCAGACGACGCCTACGCCAGATTGGCAGACGACGCCTACGCCAGATTGGCAGACGACGCCTACGCCAGAATGGCAGACGACACCTACGCCAGAATGGCAGACGACGCCTACGTCAGATTGGCAGACGACACCTACGCCAGAATGGCAGACGACGCCTACGCCAGATTGGCAGACGACGCCTACGCCAGATTGGCAGACGACGCCTACGCCAGAATGGCAGACGACACCTACGCCAGAATGGCAGACGACGCCTACGTCAGATTGGCAGACGACACCTACGCCGGAATGGCAGACGACGCCTGCGCCAGATTGGCAGACGACACCTACGCCGGAATGGCAGACGACGCCTACGCCGGATTGGCAGACGACACCTACGCCAGATTGGCAGACGACACCTACGCCACATTGGCAGACGACACCTACGCCAGAATGGCAGACGACGCCTACGCCGGATTGGCAGACGACACCTACGCCAGATTGGCAGACGACACCTACGCCACATTGGCAGACGACACCTACGCCAGAATGGCAGACGACGCCTACGCCAGATTGGCAGACAACGCCTACGCCAGATTGGCAGACGACACCTACGCCAGAATGGCAGACGACGCCTACGCCGGATTGGCAGACGACGCCTACGCCAGATTGGCAGACAGCGCCTACGCCAGATTGGCAGACGACGCCTACGCTAGAATGGCAGACGACACCTACTCCAGAATGGCAGACGACTCCCACGCCAGATTGGCAGACGACGCCCACGCCAGATTGGTAGACTACGGATTGGCGACGGTAACGCATTAGATTAAATAAAAGATGAGTATCAATAGAGTCAATGCGACCGGGAAGTACTTGTATCATACCTAATTAGGTATGATACAAGTACTAAATTTAGCTGCCGTTATAATATTGAATAGATGGTATACTCGTATTGTGTTCTGATTTGAAAAAACTTTCAAATCAGCGCAAGCCCTTGTACAAGTGCCGATGAAACTCGGCACAAGAGATATTTCAACTTGGTATTTGCATCTCCATCAGCTTGTGTGAAGTCATCATTTCTTTATACCTGTCCTTCTATTTTCAAACATTAAAGAAATATTTTTCTAATAAGACTTTCTTCTGAAACGGTCGCGTCGGTGGAATGGGACCTCGAATATCTATTCCAAGTCGCGAAGCATGACCACCGCAAAAACGGAAGAAGCGAAAGACAAAATTACAGATTGTATAAAAAAAAATTAAAGACGGACGGACAGCGGAGCCTTAGTAATAGGGTCCCGTTGGCTCCCTTTAGGCCCTGAAAATGACACTTTATACAAAAAGAGGTACAAGGATCACACACACATAACAGGGTAGGCTGTAAATGCAATGGCGATGTGATAAGTTGAATGAGTTCAATCACCGGTGAGATATAACAAAAGCTGTGTCGGAGGGTAATTGCGAGCTGCACTATTCGTGTAGCTTGTTGCGGAAATATATAGAGGTGTTGATACCTTGGAATTGTCAAAAAAAGAAACAAGTCGCATGCGGGTTGGTCTGAGTCTATTGCTATAAACTAGATATAAATTAAGATGGTGGGCTGCTACGGAGAAATTCCTGATGAAAAAAAAAATATTATTGACACCTCAAAGTGAAAGAGTACCTACAAGCATTATGATAATTTTCTAATAACTTTGTGAAAGCAAAGAAAGAGCAGTTAATTAAAAAAAAAAACACACACATAACTCTTGTCCCATCCGAGTTTGGTTCTCAGATGGGACAAGAGTTATGTGTGGTTGTTTTTTACTCACCTTATCTATCCATAAAATTATGTAGTTATTAGTATAATAATAATAAGTTGTATGTATATGTCATACCTATGTAGGTACCTATAGAATTATTTTATGTTGTAATTAGAACTAGCTTTTTCCCGAAGCTTCGCTCGCGTTAATTTAGAATTTGACAATCAATTCGAGTTGTACTCTGCTGGTAATAATATAATTAAATAATGATTCGAAAGACACGTGGCGCCATCTATTATCATAAGAATATTATTGTTGTTTTCCTCGGGAGCAGTACTTTTTTTCGGGATGAAAGGTACCCCTGTACACCTGACAACGTATATGCAAAATTTGAGGATGATCGGTTCAGTGGTTTAAGCATGAAAAGTTAATAAACTAACTTACTTTCGCATTTACAATATTAGATAGAAAGTTAGGATATGACTTACGAGTATCCATATAATATAGGAGTATTGATATACCAGCAGATGTGGAAGGGCGTGATCGCTGGACGCGAAGGGTGTTAGGAGGGTGTGTGCCTATCCAGGTTTAACCCGGTGTGAGGGTAGGCCTCCCAGTCCAGGCAGCGCTGATGCCCTGCACCTATAGGTCCATGATATCTTCAAGATAACGGCCGGTGGCTATGTGCTGAAGTCTTGACGGAGAAGGGTTTCTTGACGTTGAAAATAATAATACCAGTACGATAAGTCTTCATGAGATGAGATGAGATGGAAGAGACTTGCGGGACTCTTCAGAAGCACTAGTTGAAGTAAGGTACTAAAACCTCAAACGGCACAAATATAACAACAACCTTATTGATAGCTATATGTTTGAGCCGTTTGGGGTTGAAACACTAGGGCCTTGGGGTCCGAGTGCTCATCGAGTATTTCGGGACATCGCCAAGGGTTGATAGACAATACACGGGACCAGAGGGCTGGCTGATTTTTAGCCCAAAGAATTAGCATCCAACGTGGCAATGCAGCCAGCCTTTTGGGCATATTTCCCATTGACGGCGATGCGGACGAATTTTTTGATGCCCTATGAGCTCCCCCTTTTTGTTTTTTATTTATTATGTACTTGTACATAGTATTAGCTTGCATATTGTAATCAAGATTGCTATTTATTTATTTTGTTTCATATCATAATAAAAGTATACCGTTGAAGTAATAAACAAATAAATTAGAATATGACCTATCCACATAATATTAGGAGTATTGATAGAGGTCGACCAATTTACAAACAGCCTTATATAATCCGAAACATAGTAGTTTTATCAGCTCTGTATAGATCAACTGAAGCCCGCATATCCATGCCTGAGCTACAGAAATGCAGCCGCTGCTTATCCGCAAACGTCCTCGCCATGCAGGCTATAATTCTGATGACTTGCACCATTTTGAATGTTGGAAATGCCATTGTATTCATTTACTTGACGCGGCAGACACATGTGATGATTAAGGGCTGATTTTTCAATAGTCAGATGATTTTTAATTGAGGAATAAATATGGCGGTTTGACAGCTTTTGTATTGAAAATATGTCAAACTGTCACATTTATTCATCAGGTAAAAGTTATCTGCCTATTGAACAATCAGCCCTTAGTGAAATTATCACCATAGCAACGCGTATCGACGGCCAAGTGACTAGAAATTATAGCTGTCGAAAGTCAACACGTATTCCATTGGTACAATCATCATCATCTGCCTAGCCTTTTTCAAACAATGTTGGGGTTGGCTTCCAGTCTAACCGGATGCAGCTGAGTACCAGTATTTCACATGGAGCGATTGCCTATCTGAATTCCACAGCCCATTTACTGGGTAATACGATACCCCTTTGGACTTTCGGGCTTCTGACGACCCGTAACCACTGTTAAAAGATTTACGAATGACAGCCGGGACCAACGGTTTCACGTGCTTTCTGAGGCATAGAGGGGTCTTGGGATGTAAAGATGGTTAATAATGGTCTTAATAATTATAGGGTTATGATCTACATGTCTCGCCATGGACTGGCATGCAAATATTTTAAAGAAAACAAGCTATAATTGGGGCGGGAACACACATATATGCCTGTAGCTGATAAGTTTATAGTCGATAAGTTTTTATTCTTCATGTATTTTTGGCTTTAGTTTGATGCTTATCCAGTCCATTTGCTAAAACACTTTGTTAAATCCAGGTAGAATTTTGACACCGCCGGGGTCGCGGGTTGTTCGAAAGAGAACAGGCAACTGAAGGAACACGGGTGGGTTTTAGTCAATAAAAGTCTGACACGCCCTCCCGCTCCGCCCAGAGCGGGAGAAGTCATTTGATGATTTCCCATCCACAAAAAAAAAGGTTGAATTTTGACGCTTCCTTCATCAACATAGAAAGAGATTAAAGCAGCTGCAACCAGTTAGACCGGAAACCGACCCCACGTTGGGATAAGGCTACGCAGATGATGATGAAAAAAATATGAACAAAATTAATTTTTCTTTTATTTTGACGCAGCTTCCCCTCCAAATTGTAGATAGCTGAACTGTACATCTGATTTAACCATTGTCTTCAAGTGAATTCGAATCCACCGAGTCATGGGTACAAAATAAACCGCAAAAGCTTGGGCGTTAGTGCAGTACAGCCTCCCCGACTCAGATTAGGAAGGTCGCATGGTATTGGCAGGTCTCATTAATTTGATAGATGGAAGCCCGGCTGTTGTTTACGCGCCAAATTAAGTTTGTCTTTTAAAGATGGCGGGGGCCGCAGAGCAACGGTTTTGCAAATGGCGGATTTTCTTTTCTTTAGTTTTAAGGTTATTTTCGTGAATGGCGGTTTTTTTGTTTATGTGTAATGTTATATTGTCGCTTAAATATGGTAGGTATGTTGGACAAACTATTATTATTTTGTGTGTTTTGTTAGGAATACAGAATGACTAGTTATTAATTAAAATAGTACTTATAGTTTTATTAAATCATCGGTAATGATCAAAATATCCGCTTAGATCGACCGTATGATGTAGGCACTAAGCTAAAGTATTATTATGTTTGTATTATTATTTAAGTAGTATTATTATGACTGGTAAGTAAAACCATTCGTTAATACCACCACCATACCCAACCAACCAACATTAATAATATAGTAACCATTTGGTTGTTATGTATTCATGGGTCTTTGTTACCTGAAAATAAATGGTTTATTTATTTATTTTTAATACATACCGTAAGAAAACGATCCGTTCGTCGAAAGGAACCCAAAACTCTCCATGGAAAACGATCCGTTCTTCGAAAGGAACCCAAAACTCTCCATGGAAAACGATCCTTTTATTCGAAATAGAAACCCAAAACTTTCCATGTTTTCCTACAGATCCAATCTGAGGGTGAAAACGGAGGGAATGATAACAGACATACATCTGTTAACAGTTCCGAGAGACCTCCCTCTAGGCGGGAAGTACTTGGATAAAATTTTCGCCCTTTCTCCTGTTTTTGATTTATAATCCACATTAAATCTACGAAACGGCTGTTTGGGAGTCGGTAAACTTGGGACTTGAGAGGAATAGCGTTTGATTTGTTGCAAATATTAGAGGTTGGAGGAGCGAAGATCTTTGCAGGGTGGCTGGTTGTATCTGGGAGAGAGTAGCCGAGGTCCTAAGTCCAGCATCCAGTCGGTGTTTTGGATTAGCATTCGTTTTTACCACTACACTGGTTCCTAAAGTATCGGGGTTACTTTGATACTACGGGGTTACTTTGATAACACTTTTGACATATGAAAAACTAATTTTATTCGGTGTGTGAATAAGGTTTTCTTGGTGTACCGTTTACTCGTGGAGGAGGAGCTCGTGGCTAAGTAATAACAGCTGCACGGAACGTTCCATCAGGGTAAGCAACGCTTGCCAGGGTTGGTCCGTAGATGGGTGACCATCTTTACATAACGAGACTCCACCCCGTGCCTCGGAAAGCACGTTAAGCCGTTAGTCCCGGCTGTCATTCGTGGATCTTTGACAGTCGTTACGGGTCATCAGAAGCCCGAAAGTCTGACAACCAGTCTTACCAAGGGGTATCGTGTTACCCAGTTACTGGGTTGTGGAAGTCAGATAGACAGTCGCTCCATGTAAAATACTGGTATTCAGCTACATGCGGTTAGACTGGAAGCCGACCCCAACATAGACGGGAAAAGGCTAGGCAGATTGAATTGGTGTACCGGTTACTGGTCATTTTTAAGGTAAGAAAAACTTTTGATGCCTCCAAAAATCTATACCTATAAATGTTTTCATAAGACAAAAGTTGTTATCAAAGTAAGCCCGTAGTATCAAAGTAACCCATTTTACCGTAATTAATGGTTCAGAGAATACATAAATTATTCGCTTAAAATTTACTATAAATAAAAAAAGTAAGTAGTGTCAGGCTTTGGAAGTCGGTTTTTACTTTTTTTAAAGTAAATTTATTTTTCCATTTTTAGTTATAATAGACAATGCGGCTGCGGAAAACGGTATTTATATTTTCGAGCCGTTTGGGGTTGAAACCCTTGGGCCGTGGGGTCCGAGTGCTCATGGTTTATTCAACGAAATCTCCAAGCGGCTGGTTGACACTTCCCATGACCCAAGGGCTGGCTTTTATCTTGGCCAGAGGCTTAGCATTGCCATACAACGTGGCAATGCCGCCAGTCTCTTGGGTACTTTACCAGTCGACAACGATGCGGAGGAATTTTTCGATGCCATATTTTAGTTTTTTAATAGTTTTAGTTATGTTAGGATATAATTTTTTTTTTAAGTTATGTTTAATGACTTTCCATTTATTAAATTAGCTTTGTGAGAAGTGAAGAACATAGACAATTACATAAATTATGCCCAAGACAAACGAAAAGAAGAATCATCAGAATCCGCTTAGAAATGCCGGAGATACAGTACATTTATGCATATAACTTCGTACATCAGAATAATTCCCTAATGTATTACATACCAAAACACACAAAAAAACAAACCTAAAAAAAACCTACAAACACAAACCAAACCTTCCTGAAAGAAAATTCCTGAAAAATCCACGCACAAAGGCCATCGCTTAGCATAATGCTGTCACATAATACAAGACAAAGCCACAACGCTAGTTTTCAGCGACAGCCGACGTTATCGGGATGAGTTTAACCGGTGCAGCATGTCAGGCATAATTTGCAGCCTGCCGGGGTCGCGAGTTGTTCGAAAGAGATACCGTGGCCCTGGCACAGGCAACTGAAGGAACACGGGTGGGTTTTAGTCAGTAAAAGTCTGACACGCCCTCCCGCTCCGCGCAGAGCGGGAGAAGTTATTGATAATTACCCACCAACAAAAAAAAAAGGCATAATTTGCAAGATCGAAATAAATATTATTTTTATCTGTGTATATTTATACCCAAGTCCATAGTTTAACTGGTGTAGCTAGAAGAACTTCGCTCTGTGAATCATTAATGTAATTTAGTACTGTGGCATTTCAGAGGAAATGATTTAACGTGTGGCTTGATAAAAATATCTTGTACACGCTACAATCCTACACGTGGCCAGTGCGTATTGCGTAAGCTTTCCTTCCTACCTACGGGGACAGAATAATAAAAATAATAATGAGCAGTGATCTTGAACTTATAGAGGCATGAGGAATAGGGTGTGAAGTTCACTCATCCTCCATAGAAAAGGGAGGATCCTCCGACCAGACAGGCGTCATGTCTGGTGGGCAACTGCCCGACGGTTGATGTTAGAACGTTGTATATATGCTAGTCGCGCGGTAAACTCTGATTGAGCGATGAAGGATTTTGCGTGACGTCAGTGTGATGCGTAGTTCACATGTGGCGATGTAGATGCCGCCACATCACTCCCCTCCGGAGACCGGAGGTCGATAGTGGGCTAAGTCGTGTATCTTGCGATGCTTGCCAGTGCCAGTTCTGGTTCCAGTGAGTCGGAACCGGGTGCCGTATAGTTCACGATGAGTCGGAAGGGTCTGCGGTGATACCCCAAAAAGTTGGGGTGGCGCTGCGTTATGCTCCAGTACGTCGGAGTGTACAGCGCTGGGTTGAGGTTGAGGCTGAAGGTGATGACCAGAAATGCGCGTCCGCTGCATGCTGGTGGTCAGGATACCCGTTGAAGCCATGGATGCTAGCTGGCTGTGTGCTCGAAAGCTTGAGGAAGTGATGCTGATGACGTCACGCTGAAGCACACCAGTATAGAGGCATGAGGAACAGGGTGTAAAGTTCACTCATCCTCCATACAAAAGGGAGGATCCTCCGACCAGACGGGTGTTGTGTCTGGTGGGCAACTGCCCGACGTTGTATATATGCTAGTCGCGCGGTAAACTCTGATTGCGCGATGCAGGATTTTGCGTGACGTCAGTATGATGCGTAGTTCACATGTGGCGATGTAGATGCCGCCACAAATGAATTACCTACGGCCACTCGGTAGATAAATACGCGTCCGTCCGTGCGTAACTGCCGCGCACTCGAGCTGTCGCCTACTGGTATATACTGAGATTTCGAAGCGCGTGGTGTGCACACGGCTACAAGTCAAGCTATACATTTCCAGTTTACTCTGACCTCTCATTGTAAGGAAATATCCTATACTGTGCGAAAACAGCTTATAATGGAAATTTATAGCTTGATCTGTAGCCGTGCGTACTACTGTAACATTATTATTCTGTGCCATGGGCGATTTTATAACGCGACGATTTTTAACGGGGAGATTGTTATTGCGCACTGGATTTTCCACGCACTGCTTAGCGCCGACGGTTGATTATCCAACAGTGTATTTTTTTGATGCGCTGGGATGTACTCTATTGGATTCTCAATGCTCGGCCCAACACCTAGAGTTAGAAATTCAGTGCACGTTATAAAATCGTCCCTGGGCTAAGTTATGCATACTCGTATTACTGAGAGAAAAAACATCCAGAACTTTATCAAATCTTGAATTATCGAGTGGTTGCAATTAAATAGCCTCTAGGCTGATCCCTCTTGAATGAAACGTCTATGGACATCATGTATTACAAGAGTTAGGCCCAGTAGGCCACGCCGCCACGTTGATAGCGACAACAGTGGAGTTTTTTAGGTCCTGATGAATCGTTTAGTTTTTTTTTGACAACCTAAAATCACTTAGCCTAGCTTTTTCCCAACTATGTTGGGGTCGACTTCCAGTCTAACCGGATGCAGCTGAATATCAGTATATTTACATGTAACGAATCTGCCGAGCCTTTTTCCAACTGCGTTGAAAAAAAAACCCGGTCAAGTACGTGTCGGACCACGAACAATGATGGGTTCCGTAGTTTAATAGAATTTATCCAAAAAATAAAACATTGTACTTAATCAAAATCAAAAAAAATATTATGTGTTATAAATACAAATTAACAATTTTCGGACTTTTTCCTTTACTTGTGCTGTGAGACCTTGCTTCTTGCCAAATTCCATGATTCTAGGTCAACGGGAAGTACCCTATAGGTTTTGATTTACTTGTGAGTATCAAATTGTGTCGCATAAATAGCCGCATTTTTTTATTGCGTTGACTTAGAAGCTTGATTTTTTTAGAACTCCAAGCCATAGACCTACGTATTTGATATTAATATCAATTTAATACCTCTACGCGTTCCTGAAACAAAGGGTTTTGACAGACTGACAGACAGACGAACAACGAAGCGATCCTATAAGGGTTCCGCTTTTCCTTTTGAGGTACGGAATCCTAAAAAAAAACAAAACTATGTTTGCGTCGGTTTCCAGTGTAACCGGATGCAGCTGAATACCAGTATTCTACATGGAACGACTGCCTATCTGACCTCTACATCCCACTTACTGGGTAATACGATACCCCTTGGTAAGACTGGTTGTCAGACTTTCGGGACTCTAACGACCCGTAACGACTGTCAAAGATCCACGAATGACAGACGGGACCAACGGCTTACGTGCTTTCCGAGGCACGGAGGAGTCTCGGTACGTGAAGATCAGTAAAGATGGTCACTTATCCACGGACCAACCGCGGCAAGATGGATCGACTCGTGCGGCTGACCCGGCTTAGCCTTAGGCAACCATACATGGTATAATATAGTACTCTTGCTTGGCAAACATCACAAAAATATCTAGTTCTGTTAACTAATTATTCAACTCCTGACCTCAGTGCTGAGAACAATATGGTGAAGCGTGCGCAAAACTACACCTTGCTCTGTGCTCACACGCACACATTGATCTACAATTAAACTACACCTCATTACTTGCACACATTTCATGTTTACGAAACCCGAAACGAGCTGCCTCACATCACTGTTGCCAGCGCTATGTCTTGATTTTTTATTTAGTCTGAGCTCCTGCTGACCATTATAACTTGCAAGCAAACTTTTTTCTCCATTCAATTTCATTGAAAAAGCTGAACATTTTGTAAAATGATGGTAATAATAGAAAACGACGTGATTGAAATAAAATAACATTGTTATTGATCTTCAAAGCGGTTAATGTTCCGTATTAAAGATAAATGGAACTTTGAGTTGATGTTTTTATCTTGGCATTGTTCCGGTACTTTTTGCTGATATTTCTCTCAGATAAGTACTTACTTTGGGTTTTTTAATTATGACAGCCGTACGGGTCGATCGAAGGTTAAGGCTACGCTTGCCGTGGTCGGTTCGTGGATGGGTGACCATACTTAAGCCCCTCCATACCTCGGAAAGCACGTTAAGCTGTTGATCCCGGCTGTCATTCGTTTGATCTTTGACAGTCGTTTGTAGTCAGAATCCTGAAATTCTGACAACCAATCGTACGGTCTTAACAGGGGATATCGTATTGGAGGTCAGATGGTAACATTGTCGGTAGCAAAAAACTAAAACACAGATCCAAAGACACGGACTTCCAAAATTAAAGTTATTTTTCACTTTGTACTGTTTGTTATTGGAAGTCGTTGTTTTTTTTGTAAAAAAGTTTTATTTTTAAGGTGTTTTTAACCGACGAAAAAAGGAGGTTCTCAATTCGACACGTATGTTTTTTTTTTATTTTTTTTTATGTATGACCATGCATAACTTTTTACAGAGTCGTCCGATTTGGAAAAAAAATGTTTTATTCGAGAGGCTATACCTCAAAGTTGGTCCCATATAACATTGATTAACTTTGTTTGGGTAGTTTTTGAGTTAGCTTCAATAATACGTATTTTTTATATGGATGATGTTCTAGTTTGTTTTGTACTGGTATTAGAATTTGTGTGGGGTAGGTACCAAAACTAAAAAGTGAAAAATAAAAACTTTTTTACAAAAAAATGCATCCGACTTCCAAAAACAACACTATAAAGTGAAAAATAACTTTAATTTCGGAAGTCGGTGGCAAAAACGAAAATACATTTATCCAGACACCGACATCCGAAATTAAAGTTATTTTTCACTTGGTAGTGTTGTTTTTGGAAGTCGGTTGTATTTTCTTGTAAAAAAGTTTTTTATTCACATGCTTCTAAACGCATTTTTCTTTCTCTACTCGAGTGACAAGCGGTACCGAACATTTAACTTCTTTCCCCAAGCTTCGAGCCTACAGTTTTAATAAGGCGTCTATATTGACGAACACATCGACGGCGTCGATACGTCGATGAGTGATCCGACACAAGGTAATTAACGCAGCGACGCTTTGCCCTGACTTTGATAAATTACATGCGAGGCGGATGATACGAGGTTTAGTGTGGATACGACTTAGAAATAATATATTTATTTATTTACTTATTAAAACTTTATGCACAAGTAATAAAAATACCGTACAAAGGCGGACTTAATGCCTGAGGCATTTTCTACCTGTCAACCTTAGGGTGGTGCAGAGAAAAAAAAATGGCAGGATGGCAGGTGCAACATAAAGGAAGAAAATAACTATAAAATATAAGAATAAATACATAGATATTATATAATTACATAAATATATATATATATATATATATTTATATTCCGTTTATATATATATATATATATATATATAAACCAATAAGGTTACTATATTTACGCCGCTTGAGGGTTTCCGCAGCCGCAGCAGCGGAGCCAGCAAGGCACGCCGAGCCAGGAAGATGGGATGGCGCAAGAATATCGACACACGTTGCATCCCACACTTAAGGCCTACCCACCTTCCATGGAAATAAAGACATGCCGTCCGGTCTCTTGCCATCGTCGCGTGCCAAGCCATTGGGTTCTAATACAGCTGGAACGCCGATGGTAACAAGAGCTCGTCGGATGATGTCATTAATGTTCGCGCGACCCGCACTTTGGCTGCAAGACAGGCCGTGGTGTCCGTGGCTGTTGACAACTTCGATGGAGCTCCAAGTCGCAGGGAAGCAGTGAGGTGGAAAGTGTGAATAGTTTTAGTTTGGATATAGTTTTGTAACAAATCTGAATAAATATCATGTTCACCTAATTCTGTTAAGACACTCACACATCACGTCAGATATCGCACCGGTATTTCCAGCTGACAGATCTCTGAAACGAAATGCCGAAACCTACTCAGAGGTCGTGGTCTCTTTTAAAGCAATAGCAACATTGGTGACTGAAGTGGAATTGGGTGCGTCATATATTTCGAATGCACTAGGACACCTGGGTCAAGATCACTACGCAGCGGGTGCCCGAAGTCGGGCTACGTCTTCAAGGCAGGCCTAGGCAACGCTGGCGTGACAACCTGGATTCATTCATGACGATTAGACAGGCAGCAGATAGAAAGTTTGGAAAGTCTTCATATGGGCGAGACCTTTGCCCAAGTTTTTTGCCCACGCAGAGATGTACTATTATTACATTTCGTTATTTAAGGCGATACTAAAATAAATTGGGCGCTTTTTCGTAAACATTTATTTCACTATTGCAGCATGTATGGATTTAAGTTTTGGATATATGTTTAATGACTATTAGATTAATACTTTGACTGAAGGAAAACGCGATTGGGTTAAGTTTCCTCAATAGAATTTAATTCCGAAAAGACCTCTACTTTTTATAGTTTTTTATGTAATTCTAAAGTAAGTAATTTCATTGCAAAATTGCATTCAAAATGTGCGTATTAGGTAATTGAAAACTCTGGCTGAAAATATTTTTGATAGATAGCTTAATTTATTTTTAAACAATTTTTATTTGGTTTGGCGCTTTTATTTTGTTTCCAGCTCGTTGCGTTCTCTTTTTTTCGCATGTGGAAGTTATTGACTCTGTCACTTTCTTATTCCCGCCCAGTTCGCTTTTTACATAATATTATCACCATAAGTCCCTTGTAAATTGTATTTCAGGGCGAGCCTATTGCTATCAAACGGGCACAAATCCAGAAAAAAAAAACAAAACTCAATACTTAAAGTAATTAGGTGTCTCCTAATTAATTCGCACTCAATAGTTTCTTGATTAAAATGCGTATCCTCATCAACAGTTCGTAATTACATGTCTACGTGTACTCCGCATACGTGTTTCAAGTAGGACAGATTTCAAAAAATATTTTACGCTAGCGCCTGCTCCACACGGTTTTTCCGGCGGACAAAACATTGAGCTTTTTTAGATAAAAATGTATTATAGTAGGTAAAAACTATTAATCTAGGGGCACGGCAGAGCTCCCGCCAAGTGGAGCAAAAACAAACAAAGGCTCTGCCGCACCAATCATAGTTGCAATCATAGTTGTATCATGCCGTCATAGTCTCAATTTTTTTTTCTTTTTTTTTTTTTTTTTTGTATATGTACGTTTTTCTTTTCTTTTTTTGTTTTCATTATTGACATCTTGTTTTTATATTCATTTAATTAATTGTACTTTTGTGTGCTGTGCTACATCTTTTGCACCAAATAAATGTTTTATCTATCTATCTATCTATCTACCATCCTTTTCTCGAAGTCATTCAGGTTAACCGACTAGACGTAATACATGCCACTTCAGTTGTCATGCTACGACACAGTACTCTTCAATTTAGCAATTTTATAATTCGTTGTTTAACGTTGCTAAATTGAAGAGTACAACTGTGTCGCAGCATGACAACTGTAGTGACAGGTATTACGTTTAGTCGGCTAACTAGACAGGTGTTTTTTTTTGTTTACCTTTATTTAATTACCTAAACCGATGGAGTACAGGTAAAATAATGTTAATGTAATAATGTTTCCTTTAATATACTTATCCATACTTATAAATCGGCGCAGCAGTGTGTCGCAGGCAAGCGATGAGAATGAGAAAGTTTAAGAAAGTTAAAGAAAGTTAAAGAAAAAAAAATACTTAAAGCAGGCTAAATTGAGTAAATTATAATAAAATATACATCACCTGCGCTACCTATATTTACCTACATAGATAGGGTCTAGGTAACAAGTGTACCTACCTAATTAACTAAACATTACTTGAACAATGGCCAATGGAAAAAAAATCTGTTAGCAACGTCAGTTGTCAATTAAACTGCATTGAAATTGGATGAAGAAGCAATAATAATTAGGTATAACACAACCTTTGTGATCTTACGCCGCAGATAGACACACCAATCGACACTTTTTATTATTAAACTTACGAGTATGTAGTCAAAATACATTATGTATATATATAAAATACTAGTCTCGCAATGCAGTTCCTTTACCGCAAAAAGTTGTGAGATCTTAGAAACAAGTTGGTTAATTTATTCAGTACCTATATAATGTGTATCTATTCATACACGAAATCTCTTAAGGGGTCATTGTACTCATCATTGTGAACAACTTTTACTATTGGACCAAACCTGAAATCGCAAAAAAAAAAATCTGCCGTATCTACTTATAGCAAACTCGTCAAAATGTAGGGAGCAGTTGATTTTTTATCGCGATTTCAGGTTTGGTCCCATGCCGCCGAGGTCGCGGGTAGTTCTAAAGAGATACCGTGGCCCTGGCACAGGCAACTGAAGGGACACGGGTGGGTTTTAGTCAGTAAAAGTCTGACACGCCCTCCCGCTCCGCCCAGAGCGGGAGAAGTCATTTGATGATTTCCCATCCACAATAGTAAAACTTGTTCATAATGATGAGTAAAATGAGCCCTTAAGAGATTTCTTGTATGAATAATAATATGGGAGCAGATGCAAAAAAGTAAATAAATAATAAATAAATAAATAAAAGGTTTATTCACAATAAAGATACAGAAACACACTTAAAATGTACATTACATTACAGTTCATATAAAGCAAAATCTGTATAAAAGCATATAAACCCTGTCTCATAGACTAGATCAGCCTGTATTCTAAAAGACAGTGTTCGGCCAAATAATTGTTTTTAAATAATTAATACAAGAAATGAACGGTGTTGATGCTAATAAGCTTCTGTAATTTTGTTATGTGTAATGAAAGAAAAGTTATGTATGTATGGTGTGTGTTATGTTATGTATGTATGGTGTGTGTTATGTTATGTATGTATGATGTGTGTTATGTATAAGTGAGTTAAATGGAATGTAGTGTTACGTTTGAGTTTATAATTGGGGAATATAAGTGCCTAACTGAGTACGTTTTAGAGTAAGGCTGTAAGACTGCTACTGCCTAGGTGTTGGATTACTAGGTGATGTATGTAAGCAAAGACTCCGTGTAGGCATAGTCCTTTTGTAGTAGCCACTCTGTTACTACGGATTTTATTTTGTATGTGTTTAATTTTAAAATATTTAATAGCGAATTTACATTGTAAATTTAAATTTACGTTTAAAAGAAAGTTGTTGGATAGATATCCAACAACATTTGTAAAGTTATGTGTAACGCGGATAAAATAGTGAGAATCACGCAAAAACTATAAAAGCGTATTTTTTTTAAATCTTCACTATTTTAAAGATTATTATTTATCTTGTAGTATACGTGTTTTAAATAATTACTTTTTGTTTTATGTGTAATAAATTAATAATGCGTCTAATTTAGGACAGCGCTCCTTGATGGGCGAATTCTATTAGCTGACGTTCGCACGGACGTAAATATATCGCGGCGATTTTTTTTCGCGCGCTGGATGTTCAACGCTCTGCTTAGCGCCGAGAGTTGAAAATACAACAGCGTGTTTTTTCGACGCGCTGGGATGCACTCTCTTGTTGTTAGGTTGGATTTTCGAAGCTCGGCTCAACACCGAGAGTTGAAAATCCAGTGCGCGATAAAATCCCGCCGCGATATATTTATGTCCGTGCGAATGTCGGCTTACTGACTGGACGTACCCACGGCTACATATCAAGCTATACATTTGCAGTATAAGCTGATCCTACTAATATTATAAATGTGAAAGTTTGTATGTTTCGATGTTTGGATGTTTGTTACTCAATCACGCAAAAACGGCTAAACGGATCTGGATGAAATTTGGTATACAGATAGTTTATAACCTAGATTAAGACATAGGATACTTTTCATCCCGGTAGAAGGGTCCCGTGGGATAATTTCCGACATACACGCAGGCGAAGCCGCTGGCAAAAGCTAGTCTCTCATAATACGGAAATCCTATACAAAATACCCGATGGAATAAGAAACGAATCCATTCCACTGTGTAGAAAGAAATTGACATTCTTATTAATTGATAAATGTTATTACTCTATTGGTGAATTTCTAAATGATTTAACTTTATAATTACCCTTAATCTTGACATCTTTAATTCTTTTTTTTTTTAATTGACCATTTATAATAATTAATTTTCATATTGACAGTATTTTAGCCTATTAAAATGTTTGCATGCCTAATAAGTATAAGGTAGACTGTATATGTAATGAATATAGAATGTAATGTATATAATTTTGTCGTAATTACCTAACACATTTTATAAAAATACTGTAATTTAATAATAATGTTTGCGTGCCTAATTTAAGGTAGATTGTACAAGGATCACCCATTTTGCTGTTACATCTTATTTTATGTACCTACAATCTGTGCAAATAAATTTTTACTTACTTACTTAGCTTGATATGTAGCCGTGTGTACGACGCGTTGCGTGAGATATAGTAGTAGTAGTAGTAGTATAATATCATTTATTCTCTCTTCACAAAGCTGACTTAAAGTTAGTGTGTACAAAAAAAATGTTTCAGCTGTATTCCACCTTTGTGAGAGACTGGTGCCTGATATAGGTTTTTGGGAAAAACCTGTGTTACAGGTCACCAGGCCCCCTTACACTGCTAGAATTAGCTTTCACAGAGATACCGTGCAAGAGTCGAAGTTTAACAATATGCACAACAAAAAAAAAAGCTAAACAAGAGTCAAATATTGTACTTGTTACTTTATCTGTGTTAAAGAAATAAAATAAGAAGTAATAACAATAAGAAAAACCTAATTATAATTATGCAGAAGTTATTGAGTCATGATGAGAGACGATGTGTGAGTGAGTGTTTATTATTGTGGAGTGTAACACTAATAAGGATGTATGTAAATAATTCAGATGAGAAGTGTGTAAGTGAAGGTGGTGGTGGTGTGTGTAGGTGAGGTCAGCACAGAACACGAAAGCTAACCACTCAATTCTTATGTGATTCTGTTGCCGTGCAGTGGCCAAGTCATTCTATTAATGATAAGTACATAATCGTGTAATTAAGTGATAAGAACTATTTTCTGTAATTATTGAAGAAATTATCTACATATCCCTTTATGACCTTAATTATCAATAAAATAATTATTATTGTAAATGACTAACTAATCAACTATAAAAATAAATACAAAACAAAAGGACACTTCACTTTTTTTTTTCTTTTAAGGGTACTTCTTCGAAGTACTCGTCCGCATCGATGTCATCCGGAAACGTGCCCAGAAGACTGGCAGCATTGCCACTTCGAATGGCAATGCTAATTCTTTGGCCAAAGAACGAGCCAGCCCTCTGGTCACGTGAAGACTCGACCAGTCGGCGAGAAATTTCCTTAAAAAGTAGACGCGCACTCGGGCCCCATGACCCGAGCGTTTCGACCCCAAACGGCTCAAAACTGTAGTTACCTATAAGGTTACAGTATTTGCGCCGCTTGAGGGTCTTAGCAGCCGCAGCAGCGGCGCCAGCACAGCACGTCGTGCTTGGAACATGAGATGGCGCAAGGATGTCGACACAGGTTGCGTCCCACACCAGAGGCCTACCCATCTTCCAAAGCAACAACGTCATGCCATCTGGTCTCTTCCCATCGTCACGTACCAAGCCGTTTGGTTCTAATACCGCTGGTACGCCAGCGGTGACAATAAAATAGATAACTATGTCACTATTCTCAAAACTAATGTTAAATATTGTTAAGAAATAAAAGTAGTTCAAATAGTAATAGTAAGAGCTCATGCCGCCTGTGATACCGGTTTATCCTAGTACAGGCATCATACTGTGTAATACCTACATTATTTCTAAGATTTATACTGTATTTTACCAATTTTTATTTTTTAATAAAATTCTATTCTATTCTTTTTATTAAAGAAATAAAGATTAATATTGATTAAAACTAATTAGGTAACGATTAGACGCTCCCATAAATAGGTACTGAATAAATTATCCGAATTGGTTTTACAAAATCTTACAACTTTTTGCGGTGGAAGAACTGCGTTGTGAGACTTGCATTTTTTTACGTTACGTTTTTGCTAGGATTATTATTCTAGCACTACAATTATTGAGGTCACTAAAGATCCTACCTACATTGAAATGATTAGTGGTAAGATAGAAAAGTTCGTAAATAAACCCTTACAAGCAGAGTACAAATACGGTATAAGCAGAACTTGACCGTGCGCCACAAAGCAACGACGCACTTACATAACCCGACGAGTCGCTTCCATTCTTCTTTACTCTTTGACGTCTGTGTGACTCGGCGCACGAGTTGAAGAAATGTATTTTTTATTTAAAGGTATCCTTTAAAGAGGTCAATGCAAGTACAGTCAACAAAAGAGATATCTAGGCAGGGTATACTAACATATTTGTATGTGAATTGCTTCATGTTCTTTTAATACAAGCTTTTTATACAGGATGTCTGAGAAGGGTGTGGTCACTGTACCACACCCTTAAGTTTGACCACACCTTTCTCAGACACCCTGTATAAAAAGCTAAGTAGTATAGTCAAACTATGATCACAAACAAAATTGTAAAGACGCATAAACTTAATATCTGTAACGTCTCAGTTCACCATTTTGTGAGCCAAGTTATTCGTTTGTGTGCAAAAGAGCTCCTAATTAAAGTGGAGACCAAATGCAAACTGTATGGATGACATTGTCATTCTTCTTTGTTTTTCAAAAAACTATGTATGTTTTGTGAGCAAAAAATAAATATGCTTACAAGTTAAGAGAACAAATAACACTCGGATTACCTAATCAAAGGGATCTATTTGCACAGTGTAGTGTTTTATTTTGTGGAATTAAAGAATGATGAATGAATGAATGATTGTTTTTACATTTTTGTAAAAAAGAAAACTCTTTATTATGTACACCATATAAACTATACATAGTATAGTCAATCTGCCTAGCCTTTTCCCAATTATGTTGGGAACGGCTTCCAGTTTAACCGGATGCAGCTGAATACCAGTATTTTACATGGAGCGACTGCCTATCTGACCACCACAACCCAGTTACTGGGTAACACCGTAACAGGTACCATCAGGTAAGACTGGTTGTCAAACTTTCGAGCTTCTGACGACACATGACGACTGTCAATGATCCACGAATAACAGTTGGAACCAACGGCTTTAACGTGCTCTCCGAGGCACGGATGGGTCTCGAAAGATGTTCACCCACCCGCGGACCTGCCGCGATCGATCCTTGCGGCTATTACTTAGCCACGAGCCCCTTGGATTGATACAAGCTACCGCAAGTCTTACGTCAAACCTGTTGAAATTCGGTGTAGAAATACGAAACGCGTTGAAAACTATCATCACATGTCGAATAGGCCCTCGGTCCTGCTACATTTCTGCACATCACCCTACTAATATACATAGTGAAGGTAAAAGAGGAGTATACCAATTCCCGGGTCCACCCGAGTAGTGAACATTACGGTGCCGGAAACGCGGCCATTTTTCCAACACTCACTTCCTGTCGCTGACTTGAGTTAGGGCGGGAAGTGCGCAAGCCTTGAATTCTAAGCGATTTATGCGACACATAAGTTATTTTGATGACTTAAACGACATTGCCTACGTGGAGGCAGTTTTCGCAAACTTTAATTTATAAGTGACAAATTGAGGCTTTTAAGAGCGTTGGCTCCGTACGGAATTTCATACGTAAACTTTCAAGTCCTTTTTTATCGAAATCAATGAACAAATTTTAATGAAACACATGCATAAGCAGGATACAGATATAGTATAGGTCTAAAAAGTTAGTTAGGAACATTTGGAAATGTCTTTTTGAAAAAAAGATGATTGAAAATTTCTGCCTCTATGGAATATTTAAAACCGGTCGAATTTAGCTGCAACACTATTTTTCGAAAATGTTCTTAACTAACTTTTTAGACCTGTGTATCTTGCTTAATGCGTATGAAGTTTCATTAAAATCGGTTCATTCATTTTGATAAAAAAAGACTTGACAGTTTGTATGAAATGCCGTACGGAGCCAACGCAACCCTCTTAAGGTCATCTGTTAGAGCCTAAATGGTCTTGTGGAGAATAGATCTTTTAGCATGATGATAACGAAGGCATTCTTCTTCTGTTTAAGACTTCCTTTTTCTCAGTACTGCATTTGTACTCTCTCTCTCTATATAGGGCTATATATCTTGACGATTGTCCACGATGAATATTTAGTCGCCATCTTTATATTCTTCCTTATTCAATGATGTAGGTCTATTACAATTTATACAAGGGGTATAAGTTTGTTATTTTTTCACGAGCCGGATATAAAATGCTCCAATGTAAGTATATTATTTCGAAGCCATATTTTTTCAAACCAGAACAGACTAACAGCAAAATGTTCGATGTCAGAAATAATGATCTAGTAAGGGTATGTCCGCTGCATTAGGTTAGACTGGAAGCCGACCCCAATATAGTTGGGACAAGACGAGGCAGATGATGATAAGAAAATATGAAGGTGGAAGTACCTAATGAATTCTTTCACAAGGAGTTCTTCTACTTCACAACAACAATTAGTGTTATTGTTTTCTCATTCCTTCTACATATGACTCGCTCTCGCTCACACCTTAACCCAGCACATTAGTGGAGATACAAGAATTTCTTTAAGAGCTGAATTCTAAACGAAATACTATTCATAGCACAAGACACAACGGAGCTGTTTTCGTACTTTTTAAAATATGGACGAGGATTCCATTTGTGGTCCGTATGTTTACCTTACCGGGTTTTTACTTTTTAGCTGTAGAATACGGTTCACGGTTTCTGCAGTTTCTGCTCTGATGAAAGAGGAAATAATGTGAATTTCTAGCAAAGTAACAGCTGTTTATTTATGCCGTGGTATAATTTATCATGTCGTCAATGGTGTATGCTCGAAGTTTGTGACCAAAGTTGGATATGCTAGTCACATTGGAGAACATGAAAGACAAGCACGTCTAAGCTCTCAACCACCCTAAAAAGTCAATCCTGGTTTAATAACAGCTACTGCTTTTGGCCTCCAAACGACAGCTACAACAATATAGTGTATGCCATGGCCTTGAATGGTTAGCTTGCGTGTTCTACGCTGAGCTCACGCAACGCGTCAAACGTCCAACCAGTAATAGGACTCGCCCTCAAGGAGCGCTGTCCCAAATTAGGCGCATTATTAATTCATTATACATAAAATAAAAGGTATTGTATTAAAAAAACTTTTTTACAAAAAAAAAAAAATACTACAAAGTGAAAAATAATTTTAATTTCGGAAGTCGGTGTCTTTGGATCTGTATTTTAGCTTTTTGCCACCGACTTCCGAAATTAAAGTTATTTTTCACATTGTAGTGTTTTTTTGGAAATCGGTTGTTTTTTTTTGTAATTTTTTTTTTATTTTTCACTTTTTAGTGGGGCAGTCTGTAATTTATCTAAGTTACAATAGCCTAATGTCAATTGCTCATCACCTTTTTACAAAATATTGCTTTTCCCGATACAACGACGTTAATGGTTGAGGCTGGAGTTCTCCCAGTAAGGAACCAGGAGAACTAGAACTGATGGTCAAGTCACCATCAGCTCCACTTCAACATAATGTATTGTATGAGCATAAATTGCTTAGCAATAATCGAATCGCAACCCGTGAAATACGAATTATTGAGTAGTTCCGATGGCCAACTGTGGTCTTCCTCATCAGTTCCACTTCACCAAATGGTTCTTTCTGGGAGCAAATGCACGAGTTACTATAAAAAATACTCAAATCGTTATACGTGTGCCTATAAAATTTGAAGGTTCCCCTCGATTTCTCTAAGATACCATCATCAGATCCTGGTTTCCTTATCACAATACCACCTTTGAAATATCTCCTTACCAACAAAAAAAGAATCATCAAAATCGGTTCATAAACGACGAAGTTATCCGCGAACACACATAATAAAAATATATATATATATATATATATATACATATACGGTCGAATTGAGTAAGCTCCTTTTTTTGAAGTCCGTTAAAAACGACGTGTTTTTAACGGACTTCTACTAAAAGATAAATATTTTAATTATATTTAAAAATGTAACGCTTTTGAGTTAACGTTTGTATTAATTTCACTCCTCATAAGGCCCCGGCCTTAGGTATACGAAAATCAATTTGGCGTAAACTCCAAAAGAACTAATCAACATACTCAAAAACAGTTCAACCCTCTCCTTTCTCTCTGAACAAATAACACGAAATTACAAGCTCCAACTTTTGGCGCCAAACAAAAAAGAAAGATGGCCGACCCGCGCCATACTTCTTGTAACATTTACAGCATAATACAGGCAGCCATTAACTGACAAGTTGGTAAGTGGAACAATGAAACTTATATTGCATCGCTGGCCGTAACTATTTAAAGTTCAGTCATAAATTTTAGTATGAATATGTCGTTTGAACTTGGTGAAGCTTAAATGGTGTTACACCGTAGGGGAGATATTTTTTTATTTTTTATGTGTACCTAAGGAAATAAAAGGTAATTATTCAGTTATGAAAAAAAAAAAATTATCCCACGGGAACCTACTACTGGGATAAAAAGTATCCTATGTATTAATCCAAGTTATAAACTATCCGTGTTTTTGCAAACTTTCACATTTATAATATTAGTAGGATTAAGTATTTTGTGAGCACTTGGAAAATGTCTTACTATGTGGATTTCATCACCACTGCTCTTAAAGGGGTGGATGAAAATATTGAGATACAACCGGCATATCCTAGAACTAAAATTTTGAGCATAGTGCGGAGCCTGTGTCCTAGTAGTGGAAATGCTACTTGGAAAATGTATTGACAGATTGGCTAGAAAAGATTTACATAGGAGTGGAAGACTATGGCAAGTATTGGGGAAACCGTCATAAAAAAAATAAATAAAAAAAATCTTTTGATATCCGTCACAAAGGCCCATAGCATGTTGGTAACAAAAAAATATTTAAAAAACTATGTTACTAGATATAAATTTAATTAAAAAAATATATATATTTATATAAAGTTATATTCATGAAAAAACGTTAAAAACCTTTTTATTTCTTTCTTTATGAGATTTTTATATCCTCCATCTATCCCTACTCTTACATAAATAAATGATCTAAATTCTTTTCACTGTTAGCCGACGTTCGCACGGCCGTAAAAATATCGCGGCGGTATTATATCGCGCACTGGATTTCAACTCTCTGTGTTGAGCCGAGCTTCGAGAATCCATCCTAACAACAACAGAATGTATCCCACACTGTTGGATTTTCAACTCTTGGCGCTAAGCAGAGCGTTAAAAATCCAGTCCGCGCACTAGATTTTCAACGCTCTGCTTAGCACCGAGAGTTGAAAATTTAGTGCGCGAAAAAAAATCGCCGCGATATTCTTTCGTACGTGCGTACGTCGGCTTACAGGTACACTGATCCCTAAAACTATCTCGAGAGAAGATCGAAAAAACGCGTAGTATAACACTCATAAGTACGGTAAATCTAAGCTTCGTTTTCACTTATGTACCGGTAGTTATCAGTGGAACATGCACGCGATTGTATCATTTTGAAGAAAGCATTGATATTGGTTCAACGAGGTTCAATAAATATAATCTTTTCTATTCTCTATTCTATTCTATTCTATTGGTTCAACGAGAACTATTGCATGCTACTGATCGCGCCTTTGTTAATATATGGTGCAGCAAACGCAGTTACGGTTTTGTTTGCTATTTGTTTTTTGTAGGCGCTTTAGTGAGTAAGAGAGAGAGTAATCAAAGGAAACCAGATAATGTAGTTATCATACAATGAAAAGGTTAAACTAGAGGGTTTTAAAGGAAGAATTATAAGAAAAGCTCATAAAATAACTGTTAAATTAATATTTCATCATTTTACCTTGAATTCAGCCAAAAGGTATCCTTGTTCGACATTGTGGCGGTTCACAGGGGCGCGCATATTCGAGGCCCAAGTACCACCAGCCTATATGGTACACACGACGAGGGGCCCGTAGTAAGGGGCCCCATGACCGCCAGCCACACCCCTTGACGAGTGTAGCGACTTCCACCACGAAAACCGTCGGGTAGTTGCCCACCAGACACAACAGCCGTCTGGTGGAGGATCCTCCCTTTTCTATGGAGGATGAGTGAAATTTATACACTGTTCCTCATACCTCCGTAATAATAACTTGTAGTATTTCAAAATATTATTCCTTCTCATTTCTTACCTACTAAAATAAACATGATATTTTTTGCCTGACCTATTGACCAAAAAACGTAATGCAAATGGCAAAACAGAGAATTAAAATGAAAGAAAAAACCAACCGGTCAAGAGCGAGTCGGACTCGCGCACCGAGGGTTCCGTTCCGATTTCTGAAAAAGTGTGCTATTTGAGACATCGTTTTATTTTTTCTGTAATCTTTACATAAACTTCATTCACAAATAATAATTTCAGTTTTTTCTCTTTGCAAACTTCGGAGATAAAGGGGGCATACATTTTTTACATTTGTCATTTAAGTCGTAAACTATGCAGCCTGAAAAAAGAAAAATAATCTTTGAGAATGTGCAAATAGCGCTCTTTCATATGATACCCTACTTGCCCTAGCTTAGTCCCACTTCGAATTTTTAAGAAACCTTTCACTGTTGCAAAAAAAAAAATTCTTTCTTATTTGCAAAATAGTTGGGTAAACGTCATCTAAAATTGTTCCAAATTTCAAGTTGATAGCATTAGTAATCCAGCTGTGACAGACAGACTGAGTAGCACCATAAGAGAACATTTTTAACCATTTTAGTACGGAACCCTAAAAACTGAAATAGACAAAATTATTTAATGATATTCACCTATTTAAGCAACACCGCCTTGACAAGCACAAAATACGTTTGTTAGTCTGTATCTGCCTACATTTAATTTAATGCTTGGTTTATATTATTCCTAACCAGTAATCCAGCGAGTCAATCCAGTCCACTGCTAGACTGGATCATATATCGTCTACATTAATCCAGTCATTCAGTCAGTCAGAAGAAAAAATAACAATGCGTGTTTACTGTCAGCACTGGATTGGCCATCTACACTATTCCAGTCCCACTGTTGCATTGTTGCACTGATGTTGGGTACATTCCAGTACATTTCAGTGCCCATTCACATTATTCCAGTGGCGTTCTAGCGCTGGTTTCCATCGCTGGACTGCAACGCTACTGGATTAATGTGAACAAGGCATTAGGCAACAGTGCGGTGTGACAGCCGGCCGCATAAAGTTCCCGTAGAATATTGTTTTCTTTCAAACTGTGCAAGTTGCGCTGGCGTTAATGGCTTAACCTATTCACCTTAATATTACTTGTTTGTGTTTTCATATTTATATTCTTCTTCTTCTCTTTTGTCTGCACTGGTTTTACTTCATGTTATATGAAAGGATGAGACATTCAGGATGTTGGTGGAATATACAGGTTATTTTTTTAAGTACGGACGGACAGACAGACAAGCTCACGAGTGATCCTATAAGGGTTTTCCTTTTGAGGTACGGAACCCTAAAAATAATTAAATATTTCCTAACACCTCCACATTGCATGTATTTTTGTAATTTCATCATTCTAATCACACTGATTATTTTAAAAGCGAAAGTTTGTGTTTGTATGTTTGTTACGCCTTCACGCCCAAACGGCTGGACCAAATTTGATAAAATTTGGTATTGAGGTAGCTGACATCCTGGATTTACAGTTAAGATACTTTTTATCCCGATATTTTTACGGGTTCGAGACTTACACGGGTGGTACCGCGGAGCGCTGCTAGTTGTATGGATTGCCATGAATGTCAAAGACAAAGAATGTCTATAATATAGACATTCTTTGTCTTTGACATTACTAGACCAAGCATAGTTCTCACAAGTGGGTAGCTAGATACAATCGCTTACACACGTCATTTGGCAAACGCCAGGCAATTTATTTTGTCGGATATATCGTGCAAAAGTTATTAGGTAACGTATCATTAATATGCAGTTTATTGATGTGGAGGGGCTCGTGGCTACGTAATAACAGTCGCACTGGTCGATCCGTCAGGTTAAGCTTCGCTTGTCGCGGTTGGTCCGTGGATGGATGATCATCTTTACGTACCGAAACTCCTCCGTGCCTTTGGTCCCTGCTATCATTTGTGGATCTTTGACAGTCGTTACGGGTCGTCAGAAGCCCAAAAGTCTGACAACCAGTCTTACCAAGGGGTATCGTATTACCCAGTAACTGGGTTGTGGAAGTCAGATAGACAATAGCTCCATGTAAAATACTGGGGAATCAGCTGCGTCTGGTTAGACTGGAAGCCGACCCCAACATAGTTGGGAAAAGGCTAGGCAGATGATGATGATGTGGAATGTACTTTATTGCTGTGTATGAGATGACGATTTTTGTGTTGGATCTTTATTGTCGTGTATGAGGCTTGTGGCTAAGTAATAACAGCCGCACGGGTCGATCGAAGGTACGCTACCCTTACCGAGGCCGGTCTGTGGATCTTTCCCACGTTACAGGTAGTTCCAAGCCCAAAAGTCTGACAACCAAGGGTAACCCAGTAACTGGGTTGTGGAGGTCAGATAGGCAGTTGCACTATGTAAAATACTGGTACCTATTCAGCAGCATCTGGTTAGACTGGAAGCTGACCCCAACATAGTTGGGAACAAAAGGCTAAAAGGTGAGGATGAGAAGTCGATGAACTTTGCAATGATGCAGTTACCTACTTGAGTGTGAAAATAATCGACAAATAACGTTGTGAAAATATCTCTAGGTTAATTCGTATTTACTTAAGTATTATGTTGTGTAGGTAAGTTCTTGCTTTTTACCACGATGCAATTTCTTCTTAGCAATAATTAGACGTATGATTTATGTTTAAATTTTTAGGATTTCAATGTAACTTTGTTTATAAAATATGCTCTTTTTAGTTATAGTTTCCTTTGTGCAACTACGGAACCTTATTACGAGTACTGCGCGTGGCCCGACACGCACTTGGCCGTTTTTTTGTAAATACTATTTATTTTATTTTTAAGCAAATTGTAATATTCATTTTGCGCGCCGATACAGTGTCGTTTTGTGCCTACAACGACCTCAAAACTTGTGAAAGTATTTTTGTTCTGGCCTCGCGCTCGGTACCATGAGTAACTAGTTTTACATGTTCTGAGACAGTGACACACCGGCTTACGCTGAAAACCAGCTCCGTTGATTCGTGCCTTCGTGCACGGGCATTATGCTGAGCGTAGTGACGCATATATCCATTTAGGATATTGTTCTCTTTTTATGTATCAGAATAAATACCCATTTGTTTTTGTTAATAGGCATAAGTTGAAAAATAATTTTATGTCTTTGTGCGTCCCTTTCACGTATATAAACCGTTTTTCTTTCTTCTTAGACCATTAATTTTAGCGAACAGATGGACCGATAACGATCCTAATGGCGTCTCTTCGCAATCAGCTATCATAGTCTTGAAAAACCGTGCGTGTCGGACTTTGCACATTTAGGGTTCCATATCAAATATGATTTATCAATATATTGGTATTTGTTAGTAAAATATACGTAATAATAAACATTATCACCAAATTTTAAGTTTATAGGTCAATGGGAAGTTAAAAAATTCTTCGGAACAAACTTTTGTATAAAAAGCTGAAGTCAGCTTTTTATACAAAAGTTTGTTCCGAAGAATTTTTTCAAAAAAAAAAAATATTAAAAAAAATATATATAAAAAAAAAATAAAAAAAAATATATAAATATTGAAAATATTGGAAAACAAAGGAATGAGAATCCACCAAAGTTGGTGGATTCTCATTCCTTTGTTTTCCAATATTTTTTTAAACAAAAAGTAGGTACCTACAGTATTTATCTACTTAACGAGTTCTAAACAATGATATCCCATTCGATTCCCCCCTTCCTTTGGCTGTATGGGAGCCCCCCCCCCCATAAAAACATTTAAAAATATTTTTTGACAATTTGTATGGCTTTGGGTCAACAAGATGCTTATACTTATATATATATTATATAAAAATCAAAATCAAATGTCATTTATTCAAATTAAGCTGAGAATTAGCACTTTCTGAACTTCAAAATTACATAGACAGTCCCCACAAAACGCCCGCCCTTCACCACTTATGGTAGGTTTTATTTTGTCTTTTCTTTTTTAAGCAATAATTTTCTTATGTTATATTTTTATATAAGTTCAAGGTTGTGTCTAAGTCATCAGCTCACTAACTCCTATAATACAAGCTTGGCTTAGTGTAGGAGTTAGAGAATTCCATGTTTTCTATGTGACAGCGTACAATCTCACAAAGATTTAAACTGTTATTAGTTTAAGAAATTGTTGCACCTACTTTGGAAATAAATATTTATTTATTTATTATTTACTTCCTAGTGGGGAGAAAATAAAAATAAAATAAAAATTATTTAATAATAAAATGTTTACAAAAAAGTGTACATTGAGCCAAACAGTAATAAAATTTTCCTATACAAATAAAGTTCTTAATAATAAACTAAAGCTAAAATATTTTTTATTACTGGTGCAAGTAATGATGGTTCGGAGTTAGAACAATAGGTAGCGACCCGCCCGATCTAGGTTTAAACAAACCTGTATTTCAGGCCATCACTTTACAGTTAAATTACACTGGACATTCAAATTTTAAGTAAAACCGATAATAATCTGTTAACAACTATGAGAAAAGCATATTTGATACATAAATACCTAAAACTAGCATAAATATGTAAATACACAAAAGTGAACTCACACTGTCAAGGGAATAAAATTATCATCATGACAAAATGTGGCGCAACAAACTCCCCAGCAGCACAGCTGTCTGTTCAATTAGAAAAGATTGATTCTATACAATAGTATGCAAAATAATTCACGCAACACAAAACATTAAATTATATTATTTGTCAAATAAAATAAACAATTTCAGGAACTCGTACAACCTGTCATTATGTAAGCTAATTCTGGAGACAGAACATAAACATTGTCTTAAGGTAATCACAGCGACCAACAAAAAATTTGAAGACTGTGCTCCAACCGTTTGGCTGTAAATCCTGCGTGACAGACGACGGACAGGCGGACACGCGTGTAAGTGACAGCAATAATATAGCTCCGTTTGGACCATTTGGGTACGGAGTCCTAAAAAGAAAACTAAACCACTGAACGGATTTCGATAAAATTTGGCATGGAGGTAGATGGCATCCTGGGGAAGGACATAGGCTACTTTTTGTCTCAAAAATAATCATGAATGAGATGAAAATTTATGATCGCCGATTCCAGAAACAATACTAAAATTAAAAATAGAAATCAAAATTCTTTTGAAGCGAGTCAGACAACTAAAATAATGTTTACTTCTTACTAAACAACGGCTATATTTATATATTATTAAGAAAACAATATCTGGAAAATAAATATTTTTAAGTTCTGCCAAATTTCAATAGATGGCGCTGCACGTTGAATAATATCTTTAATTTCTCCGAATAATACACGAAAATCAAGAATAAAATAATCAATTCTAAGAGCATAGACATCCTTCGGGTTTTCACCTTTAGGTTCCGCTCTACCAAAAATATAGTATGTATGTATGTTTGTTTGTGAAAATTCCGCAACCCGCCCGTCTTATGTTTGCCGCGGTAATGAAACCATAGCGAGATCTAATTCGACGCCAACGCCATCTATCGAGCTTGGCGGAATTATTTTTCATAAACAGAAAAATATTTTTGGAAATAATTTAGTTGTACGTACACTATATTTATTTGTATTTATGTTAAAAATAGATAAGACTTATTTATCAGTTGTTTTCTGTTGTTTTTCATCGTTTAATTTCACTGCAGCCGTTTCTAAGTTCGGGCTCTTTAAAGATATTTATTCTCAAAAGACACAAGTCACTTACATGAGAACAATGCTTAAAATAAATAATAAATATAGAGTTCGTCACAGACGTCACGGTAACATTATGATACACCCATCCAATGCATTCAGCTTTTAGAAAGGGTGTTGTTTGTGATTAAATATTCAGCTAATTGAGTTTTGAATGACTTGAATGTGTGTAAGCTTTTTATACATGAGGGTATTTTGTTGTATAACTGTGCTCCTTCAAAAGTTAACATCTTTTTGCCAAACTTGGTTCTCATCTTCGGCAATATCAGAAAACTAGCTCGGCGATTGCTACGTTGGGTTACTTGTTTTACTTTTGTAAACGATAAATTAGTCTGTATACTGTTGTTGAGTGCCTTACGAATGAAAATACATGTATTGTAGATATATTTATAACTGTCTAATGTTCATTATTTTGGTTTCTTCATATATTTTGCATGTTGATGATATGGGTAGTTAAAAATCATTTTTATTAATTTATTTTGTGCAATTTGGAGACTTGCTAGCTTCGTATTGGCCGCACTACCCCAGATTTCAATCAAATACAGTAGGTGTAGTTTAACTAAGGAGTTATAGATGGTGTGACGCAGTTTATGTGGAATACATCGAACTATGTTTCGAAGGGATCCAAGTAGTGACGTAAGCTTTGCTTTTATATGATCCAAGTGAACAGTCCACGATGTAGAGCTATCCATTCTTAAGCCAAGATATTTTTCACAAGATTTGCTGCAAGGGCACATTGTTGATAACTAAAGGATTATGTGGAGGTATTATTTTATTTTTGGAACGAAGTTCCTTATCGCGCGTTGTGAAAGGGGGCTAGACGGAAAAAATTCTCACGAAAAGTTGTAACGACACTTTTTGCTATAGTAAGTAAGCTATTGTAAGCTGTGCGACGTGCGCATGTTTCTCTGTCTGTCTCTCTCTCTCTCTCTCTTATAGAAAGGTTAAGTTTATATTACATTATATTTGT
Organism: Cosmia pyralina; assembly: GCA_946251885.1. NCBI lineage: Eukaryota > Metazoa > Arthropoda > Insecta > Lepidoptera > Noctuidae > Cosmia > Cosmia pyralina. The sequence goes on from OX276342.1 coordinate 7,049,930, forward strand.
TAATAATAAAAAAAATATTATTATAACTTAAAAAAAAAATATTAGGTACAATTCCTTCACTAATTAATCGAAAGGAACTTCGTTCCATCCGGGTGTCCCTTGACACCTCTCAACTTTTTTGCTTTAAACAAGATATAGCATGTTTTAGAAATATTTATTGTTAGCAAATTATATTGAAACCATGAAAAAAGGGTGTTTAAATCATCTTGAGCCTGGGGAACTAACTCATGAATGGAAGATCCGAAATAAAACAAGCAAGTGTGATCTGCGTATAGAGTAAGATGGCCATGTAGTTTAATTTCCTGAATATTGTTTATGTAAATTAAAAAGAGCAGGGGCCCTAAAATTGATCCCTGGGGAACTCCACTCGTTACAGGTAATGCGCCACTTTGATAATTGTTATCTGTTCTAACTAACTGAGACCTGTTTTTTAGATAGGAATCAAACATTTTTAAGGCACTGCCGGTGACTCTGATGGTTTCTAGCTAATTAATAGGTCTTTACCTATGAAATTGCCGTTTTGTATGAAAAAATTTAAACGAATTTTTTTCATGCATTTTTTATTTGTATTAATCGAAGTAATCACCCATGCAATCAATGCATCTTTGCCAACGCAGTGGCAGTTTATTGATGCCCTTCTCAAAGAAATCAGCTGGACGGGAGGCAACAAATTCTTCAAAGGCATTTTGTACTGCCTCTCGGGTATTGAATTTTTTTCCCGCCAAGAAGTTATCCAAATTCTGGAAAAAGTAGTAGTCTGTAGGCGCAAGGTCTGGTGAGTAGGGCGGATGACGGAGAGCTTCCAACCCCAGTTCTTGCAACTTGGAGACCGTCTGCTGTGCAGTATGAGGTCGCGCGTTGTCGTGCAGGAGCAGCGGAGACGAGCGATTGACCAATGCTGGTTGGAGATGTGCCAGCTTCTCCATCATTGTGTTCAGTTCTTCACAGTACACATCTGAAGTAATACTCACCCCGTTTGGTAAGAAGCTGTGATGAATCACACCGGCGCTAGACCACCAAACAGTGACCATCACTTTTCTAGGGGTAAGTTTTCGTTTAGGGCATTGTTTAGGTGCTGAACCAGGATCCAACCAACTTGCTGAGCGCTTGCGGTTATCAAACAGAATCCATTTTTCATCGCAGGTAACAATGCGGTTCAAAATTCCTTCATTTGTGTGTCTGTTGAGCAGTGCAAGGCACGTCTCGACGCGTACTTCGCGCTGGCGATCATTGAGTTCGTGGGGCACTCATTTGTCAAGCTTTTTTACCTTGCCAATTTGACGCAAATGGACCAATATTGTTTTGACGCTAACGTCGAAAGCTGCTGCTAATTCAGCCGTAGATTGTGTATCATCAGCTTCCACAATCGCCTTTAATTCGTCATTGTCGACCAAAGTCTTCGGACGACCGCGAGGTTCATTTTTCAGGTCGAAATTTCCAGAACGGAAGCGAGCAAACCAATAACAAGTGGTGCGTTGGTTTGTAGTATTAGCTCCGTAAACGTCGTTGATGTTGCGTGGCGCTTGTGCCGCGTTGCTGCCACGACGGTACTCATATTCCATAATTACTCGAATTTTTAACGTATCCATGATGACGAAAAAGATTGAAATGCGATGAAAATGTAACACTAATCAATAAACAAATGACTACTTTTGGAAAAAAAAATCCATGTTTTTAAAATAAAATTAATATGAAATTAGAATTCTTAGCCAAACAAAAATTATTTTGATTTGAAATGGCCAGTACTGCAGAACGGCAATTTCAAAAGTTTGTGAAGAAGTTTGTTACTCAATCACGCAAAAACGGCTGAATGGATTTGGATAAAATTTGGCACACAGATAGTTTATAAAGTAGATTAACACATAGGATACTTTTTATCCCGGTAGTAAGTTCCCGTGGCGTGGTAATTGCTGACTACGGGCGCAGCTGCAAGCAACGGATAGTTTTCGATAAATTTGGTTGAAAGGACAAAAAAGCACTGAGGCGATGATAGGTAAAGTCGACCTCGTAATTGCTTCTCCACCTTGTCACTGTTGGTCCACCGCACTGAGAACGGGACGTCACCGACAAAACAGATGACGACGCCGAAGAAGCGACAGTACATTTAGTATGGCGCCGTCATCTCTTTTCTCGTTGCAACTCGTCCCGTTGAATGTCGCTTGCGTGTCATAAAGCAACAAGGTCTATTTGTCTATGTGACAGTTCAATAATTTCAACCTTAGTGTAGTTTAATTTTCTTGGGAATTGTTATTGTAATGTAGTACTTAGAATTTAAATTACTTATTCCAGAGTGACGTACATTTTTCACTGTTGTATGTATTAATTTGTAGGAAATGGATTAGCAAAGCAATTTATACAGCTGGGATCACATTCACACAATACAACTAGAATATTTTTTTTTTTTTTTTAACAAAATATTCTATTAAGGTGGATTCATAAAGGTAGCCCGCGTAATTCAAATTTCCAAAATCATGACATTTTGGAACAAAACTAACTTGAGAGAGATGTATTCAATCAATCTGCCTAGCCTTTTCCCAACTATGTTAGGGTCGGCTTCCAATCTAACCCGATGCAGCTGAATACCAGTATTTTACATGGAGCGACTGCCTATCTGACCTCCAAAACCCAGCAACTGGGTAATACGATACCCCTCGGTAAGTCTGGTTGCCAGACTTTCGGGCTTCTGACGACCCGTAACGACTGTCAAAGATCCACGAATGACAGCCGGGACCAACGGCTTAACGTGCTATCCGAAGCACGGAGGAGTCTCGGTATGTAAAGATGGTCACCCATCCACGGACCGACCCCGGCAAGCGTAGCTTAACCTGATGTATCGACCCGTGCGGCTGTTATTACTTAGCCACGAGCTACTCTCTTAGAGAGGTGATTGTTATGGTTACAAGTACATCGCGTATTGCGTCTGTTTGACCTATAAACTTAATATTCTTAGAAAATTATCAACCACAAGGTGCTCGTGTATCCTTTGCCTTAACTACTAAACCCACAACAGCGGTATTTCTGAGTCTTATTAAATGTAATCTACGCTAAAGGAAGTACTATTTCTTCAGTAATAAGAGGTTATTATTTAATAATACAAGTTAATAATACCTGAGGAAACAAGCTGCAGTTTTAGTTCTGCAGCGTGATAAGGCTTTTAAATAAATTATTGCTAGAACAATGTCCTCTTTTTAGAGCAATGGTGGCCCCACACCACCAGCCCTGACTCACGAGACCAGTGGTGGGTTTTTAAATTTTGTGAAGGTAATTTATTTTATCACCGCTGCTCTCAAAACGGTGAAGGAAAACATCGTGAGGAAAGCAGCATGTCCTAGAACCAAAAATTTGAAGACATGTGACATCTACCAACCCGCAATGGGCCCGCGTGGTGGATTACGGCCCAGTCCCTCTCACAGGGAGGCCTGTGTCCCAGCTGTGGGAACGCTATAGGCTGTTTATAATAATAATATATCTTTATTTCAGACATACATCCATACATTTTTAACAAATGAAACGTTAGTAAGGTTGTTAGTAGAACACATTAAAATACAAATAACAAGGTGTTAGTAATTTGTTAGTACAGAATCAAAAACAGTAGGTAGTACGAGTACATTATACTATAGTCTATTTCCTATTTCTGAGCAAGTGAACACTCGCCCAGTAAACAGTAAACGGACTATTTATTTTGCACGCTAACGTTCTGATGTTTATACTTCCATTGTTGATTTTAGGAAGAAAGAAACAAATTGAATATTATTCTTACTATTTTTACTAACAGTTACAGTTACTATAACTTTGTGGGGACTAAATAGAATAGAATAGAATACTCTTTATTATGCACACCATTTAAATTACAGGTTACAATGTACAGGTGGTGTACAGGTTACATGTGTGTTGTGTATGTGTGTGTATAGGTTATATAGTATGCAGTTACTTAGCCCCCGTTCCCACGGGCATAATAAAATCGCGGCGGGATTTTATCGCGCACTGGATTTTCAACTCTCGTTGTTGAGCCGAGCGTTGAGAATCCAACTTAATAATAACAGAGTACATTCTAGCACGTCGAAAAAACTGTTGGAATTTGCACTCTCGGCGCTAAGCAGAGCGTTGAAAATCCAGTGCGCGAAAAAAAATCGCCGCGATATTTTTACGTCCGTGCGAACGTCGACTTATTCAGTGAAATTAAATAATATAACCTATATCACCCGGACCATTATTACAAATCTATTGATACCTCATTCATCAAAATCGGTCCAGTAGTTTAGGCGCTACGGTGGAACACACATAAATACATACTTACATAGACTGTTAAAATCATAACCCTTCCTTTTGGCTTTGCCGCAGTCGGGTAAAAAAGTGCTCGAGCTTTTGCGAGGATTTTGCCGTTTGGTGGAGTCTGATCCCGGAGTAAAGCTTTGGTATCCTACGACAGCGGTGGCCGCCACAGTCATATCCATCGCAGTGACTTCTGTCATAAAAATTATGTTCACCGAGGTTTGTTGACTGTGTCAAAAAATGCTCTATATGGAAACACACCAACTTTCTTTCATAATTACTTAGCATTTCAGAGACGTCATTCGACTGTAAATCGCGGACGCTATGTGGCGTTCACCGCAGTCTTAGGAAATCTTAGCTTAAGACGCAGATATATGCCAACGGCCTTGAGTGGCTAGCTTGCGTGTTCTGTGCTGAGCTCACGCAACGCGTCAAGTCCACCCAGTAAATAGGACTCGCCCTTCAAGGAGCGCTGTCCCACATTAGACGCATTATTAATTTATTACACATAAAACAAAATGTATTTTATTAAAACAAGTATACGAAAAAACAAATAATTAAATTATCTTTAAAATTGTGAAGGTTTCATAAAAATACGCTTGATAGTTTTTGCGTGATTCTCAGTTTTTAATCCGCGTTAGACACAACTTTACAATGTTTATACATAATCTATAATATTCCCATAAAATATGCTCTAATTTAACATATATTTTTGTGTGATCGTGATCTTCAGTTTAAAATCATTAAAAGTTAGTTATCATCGCCTTAAACGTGAGAAACATTACGCTATGATTTGACGGTACCATTAGCCCCTAGCCGCCGCAGGAGACGCCCTGGGCGGCGGGAATCGGTTGCCGATTCCCGGCCACCGTAGGCGCGGGCTTGCGGACGACGAGTAATGGGCAGCTCGCCGTCCGGTAAGGACCAGGCCCGGGTCGGCGGCGCGTTGTGTTCCACGCGCGCCTCAAAGAGATGTCAGCAGTGACGAGGTCAATTGGGCCGATGCCGCCGGGGTCGCGGGTAGTTCGAAAGAGATACCGTGGCCCTGGCACGGCCAGCTGAAGGAACACGGGTGTCTCCCGCTCTGCCCAGAGCGGGAGAAGTCATTTGTTGATTTCCCATCCACAAAAAAAAAAAAGAAAACCATTAGAACGGCCATAGAACCATTCATAAAATTAATTAAGTATTTTATTGAAATAAAAATAAACTCTTGCAGCTGTTAACTCAAGCTGTTTAGCTACGTTATTTAACACAAGGAATGAAGTTTGTAATTATGTTGTCAGTTTGCATTCTTCCATGCGATTATTTTGTACAATTTAATTAAAATGCTGCATCCAGTGAATGTACTGGACGTTTCATGACGTTTAACCTTTGACATGAGTAAATACCAAGTCTTTTCGAAGGCATTAAGTACTTAATGAAACGTATAGGTTTCTTACAAGGAAAGAGATTAAGGGGGATGCTCTAAGGTAGCCCGCGAAATTCAAATTTCCTTACGGATTTTGCAATATGCAGGTCGGTGTCAGGTTGTATGTTGATTAAAATATGATTCGCGGCCGTAACTAATATGGCTTTACAGAATTATAACCATTAGAATTAGCAATACAACACCATAAGTTAGAATTGACCTCAAATCTAGCGATTTCATGAAATCATGAGGTATGAGGTCAATTCTAACTTATGGAGTTGTATTGCTGATTCTACTGATTATAATTCTGTAAAGCCATATTAGCTACGGCCGCGTTCCATATTTTAATCAACATACAACCTGACACTGACCTGCAAATTGCAAAAAACTTAAGAAGATTTGAATTTCGCGGCCTACCTTAGCGCATCCTCCTTAAGGGCTGATTTTTCAATAGTCAGATATGTTTTACATAACTAAAGAATAAATAAATGACAGTTTTACATATTTTCTATACAACAACTGTCAAATTGAAAGCAAACTTAACATTGTAATACCAAAAAAAAAAATATATGGTAAACTATTTTCGAACTTTTTCCTTTACTTGTGCTGTGAGACCTTGCTTCTTGCCAATTTTTATGATTGTAGGTCAACGGGATTCATATTTTGATACTCGCAAGTAAATCAAAACCTCTAGGTTTTAAAACTAGTAACTAGGCTTCTAAATCAACAAATAATAAATAAATGGCCGTGTTTTTTTATTGCGTTGATTTAGAAGCCTAGTTACTAGTTTTTTTTTTTGGTATTTGATATTAATTTCAACTTGATACCTCCATGCGTTCCTGAGAAAAAGGGTCTTGACAGACTGACAGACAGACAGCTAGACAGACGGATAACGAAGTGATCCTATAAGGGTTCCGTTTTTTCCTTTTGAGGTACGGAACCCTAAAAAGTGGTCAACAGAAACTATTGGCTGAGTCGGGTATCGAAACTGACGATTTCCAATAATTCCCTGTGCTTTTGCATCAAGCGATAATGTTTCTGAAATAAACATTTTTTTTCTTTATAAAATCAAATCCTGCGAGATGTCATTATGTAGAAAATCAATGAAGAATTTTCGCTGTTAATTTTCATAACATACTCGTAACATCACCCTTGTATTCCCCTTTGGGTTAGGCAGAGGTGTACCTTTATTACACCCACATTTCGCCAGTTATGTTTCAAGCCCCATGTAATAGGGGGCGAGCCTATTGCCATCAACCGGGCACACAGCCAGACTCCGAACTGCTACTGAGAAATTCCTGATAAAATGACCCAATGACACTTTGCTCGACGTAGAAAACGAACCCAGGAGCTCATGCTCAGCTGTAGCACTTGCGACCACTAGACCAACGAGGCAGACTGTTCATAACTCCCCCTGTATAACAAGAGGCTAACTTTTTATTCCATCCTGTACTATGATATGACTGCATTGATAGCCTGATATGTTAATTTTAATACGCAGATAGGTAGCAAAATGATCTCTCACGTTTCGATAACTTATCGAATAATTAATTGCAAACGTTTTTGTTTAAAAAGCATGCAGAAACTGTCGGAAATTCCTTGAATTTCCAATTAAAAATTGTATTTTCAACTAATTAATGTATGAATTTCCAATTGTTTCTCTGCTGGATATAGGTTTTCCAACAACATGACAAGTAGTGTTAGCAAAATAGCTCCACATTGAATGACGTCAGCGTCAGATATTTGCCTGACACTTGCTGAGCTGGACTCCCATTTGGTGCAACCTTGAGACGACACTGCATCCTGTAAGCGTTATTTGATTGAAGCAGGTATGTCATCGTGTCAGTCTATTTCCTTAATTATGTTTTTCTTTTTTAACCGACAAAAAAAAGGAGGTTCTCAAGTCAAGGAATGTATGACCACGCGTAACTTTTTACAGAGTAGTCCAATTTGTACGATTCTTGTTTTATTCGGGAGGGTATACCTTGGTCCAGATATCGAGGGAAGTGGAAGATTTGGGAGGGACTTTTGCACAGGTGTAAGGCAGGTATATAAAAAAAAGAGGCCAAGTGCGAGTCGGAGTCGCACATGAAGGGTTCCGTAGCAGCAAGTAACATAATATAAAAGTTCTTGTAGTTCGTTGTAACTTTGATCGATGTTTTAATAATAGGCCGATTTATGACGTATTAAAAAAAACTACTTACTAGATCTCGTTCAAACTAATTTTCGGTGGAAGTTTAAACTGTAATGTACATCATATATTTTTTTTAGTTTTATCATTCTCTTATGTTAGAAGTTACAGGGAAGTTAGAAGTTACATTTTACCACTTTGGAAGTGTCTCTCGCGCAAACTATTCAGTTTAGAAAAAAAATATATTAGATACCTCAATATAATTTTTGAAGACCTATCCATAAATACCCCACACGTATGGGTTTGATGAAAAAAAATTTTTGAGTTTCAGTTCTAAGTATGGGAAACCCCCAAAATTTATTGTTTTTTTTCTATTTTTGTGTGAAAATCTTAATGCGGTTCACAGAATTCATCTACTTACCACAGTATAGTTCTTATAGTTTCGGAAAAACGTGGCTGTGACATAGGGACGGACAGACAGACAGACATGACGAATCCATAAGGGTTCCGTTTTTTGCCATTTGGCTACGGAACCCTAAAAATACTATTTATTAACTGTTAATATTAATTATTATCATCCTTATCAACAAATTTCGCAATGATGGATCGATAGTGATAATTATTTGAGAACTGATTAAGTTAGCGTACTGTTTAATTAATTTGTGGGCAGTTTGTGTGGTAGACATGTTGAGGCTAGTGTGTTTGTTCGTTTTTGTGGGCTTGGCTTTAGCCAAACACGAGATCTATGATGGGTAAGGTTATTCTAAAGATATTTTTTGTGGTAATGTGAGGAATGATATGAAAAGCGTAACTGATAGCGCGACAGGGAGAATGGATGAAAAAAATTACTTAAAAAAGTAAAAACCGACTTCGAAACCTAAAACGAATAAAATAACTTTCATAAAAACTTAAGAGTTTCTGAAGTCGGTGTCTTCAATTCTTCAAAGCACCTCGGTTTTTACTTTTTTTAAAGTAAATTTATTTTTCCATTTTTAGTTGAATGTACAATTACATGAGCCCAAGATGAACAAAAAGAAGAATCATCACAAAATCCGCTTAGAAATACCGGAGATACAGTACATTTATGCATATACTCGTAACTTCGTACTTACGAATATTATTTAATGTGATACACTAAAACCTTTCTGAAAGTATGTAGATCATGGTAGTGAATCATCAAAATTGGTTTATTCGTTTTTAAGAAAATCGCGGACAAACGAACATACATACATACGGATCGAATGCAGAACCTCCTTTTTTGAAGTCGGTTAAAAATGTATTGCAACGAACCAAGTAACATGGAACAAGGGCATACATATTATTGGCTTCTGCACTGTAGATCGTGGTTTAGATTCGATTATTTATTTATTTAAATAACAAATGGGAGACTTACAGCTAAAACAAACAGATCAAGGACAGTACATTAGTCTGAACTGAAAGCCAATTACATGTCTCCATTTATAAGAAACAGAAAAAAGGAAAAAAAAAACCTAAATTCTAAGGACATTCACATTTCACACCCAGTTACTAAGTACACAGCATAATTGCTATGCTGCTCGCACTTCATAACAACCATCATAACATTTTTTTTTGTTACTTGAAAAAAAGTTACGTCTTCCTGTAAAAAGTCAAAGTAGCCTATGTGTTAATCTAGGGTACCTATAAGCTATCTACATACCAAATTTACAAACACACACACACATACCAATAAAAAATAAAAAACCATAAAAAATATGGGTAATCGCGTTTTTTCTTTGTAGAAAATCTAGAAATCTAGAATCTAGAAATCTGAAACTAACTGTGTTTGCTCTTTACATACCTATTTTTGTGAATTTTATACGATCATACATTCAAACGAAACGCATTCTACAATAGAGTCCAGTTCTCTGGCATCCATAAAAACATTCAAGTGTTACAAAATTCCAAGAATCTTCGTCGCTTCGACATTGTTTATAAACACGTGCGAAGTGCCGGCAGACGTCACGGTGCGCGTGCGCATGACTATGTTTGACTGTTTTTTGTTTAGGGCCGCTTTCGTATTAGTGGATATAATATTAGTGTGATTTATCTATGGTACCTTATGAGTCGCCATGCTTTACTCATGATTTCTTGTTATACTTCCTCAAAATAAAATATTTCATGCTAGGTTACACCATAATAAAATAAAATGACCTTTCTTCCAGATACGGCCTATACAAAGTCTCAGTGAAGTCTGCAGACCAAATTGAACTGGTCAACCACCTCAGCCATAACTTAGATCTGGACGTCTGGTCTCATGCGCTGCCTGGACGCGATGGGCAGGTCCTCGTGCCTAAGGAGAAGAAAGTGCTGTTCCAAAATGAACTCAAAGCCGCTGGCGTAGAGTTCAAAGTCGAATCTGATAATATTAAGGAGTAAGTTGAAGATGGCATAATTTTGTGATTTTATGAGGTCTACGACGAAGAAATAGCTAAAAATGGATTTGTGCCCGGATGACAACAATGACGTCCGCAATGACGTGGGATGTTCGTTATATACTAAGATAAACACTTCTATTAATGAAATTGCATTTATTTTCCAAACAAACTTTAACACACGTTTTTACCAACATGGCTGATCAGTCACGAAAGAGCGAGACAGGAAATCAATGAGCAGTCCGGACATACATACTACTACGTTCCGACATCACAATGTTCATCATACCTATCTGCTTTATTTACCTCTGTTTTGTTTTATTTTTTTCTCTCTCTTATTTTTTCTTTTGGGGAATACAGACTTAAGGTTAAGCTTTGCTATATTGTAGGTGATAAAAATAATAAACGTTGCACATTCTTCCTTAAGACGCGATATCAGCTCAATATTCACAAAAATTGGTTTCTTGGATTGTCGAGTATGACGTAACGCAATGAAACTATCCGACACAAAAAATACAGTGGACAGGTTTATAGAAAAAAAATGACCGAATAGAATAGTAAAAAATAGTTTGATATTCCCAATAAAAAAAATTGGAAAATGCTCCGCAGAAATAAACTTTGGAGTCGAACATCTCTGTATTTTCAGCGATAACGACATTTTTTTTTTAAGAATTTAATAGAATTAGCATTTGTTTAAAACTTAAACCGGACAATTATTTAATTTATTGTGTATATTCTGAATAATCTAGTTAGTCCTTAAGTTAGTCACATCTCGGCAACACAAATATTATTTTCAATTTTCAACCTTATTTCAAGCCAGCTAATGGTGACAATAGATTACGCGATTGTGTGTCGTTTAAAATCGTTTCAGGTGATGATCGCTACATCAGAACCACCATTTAAATATGTTCCTCCTCCCTTCACCTATGTATCACTGTTTCATAGTCAGCTGTTTATTGATTCATTGTGTACTTTTCCAGCCTCCTTGATTTGGAAGACAAACTCCACGCTGCAGCATCAAAGAAGAGCAATGCTTCGAGACTGGACTCTCTTCCCTTTGACCAAATCTACACTTATCACCAGGTCAGTTTCAAATAAGAAGAAGTTTCTAAGGGCAGAGAGAGAGAGAGAGAGAGACTTTGCAATTTTGAATACTCCATTTCAATCAATCTGCCTAGCCTTTTCCCAAATATATTAGAGTCGAGTCTAACCGGATGCAGCTGACTATCAGTATTTTACACTTCTCCACAGTTACTGGGTAATATGTTACCCCTTGGTAAGACTTGTCAGATTTTTGGGCTTCTGATGACCCTAACGACTATCAAACGATTTACAAACGACAGCCGGGATCAACGGCTTAGCGTGTTTTCCGAGGCAAGGAGGAGTCTCGATATGTTATGGTTATGAGGACTCCCAATTGACTGACTAAAAACATCATACTATCACACTAATATTATAAAGGCGAAAGTTTGTAAGTGTGTGTGTTTGTATGTTTGTTACTTCTTCACGCTAAACCGGCTGGACCAATTTTGATAAAAACATTCCCGGTTTCATTCCGGTCTACGTGGGTGAAACCGCGGTGCGCAGATAGTGGTAAAAAAAGAAGAATTAAATAAAACATAACGAATGAACCAGCACAGACAGTCAAACGACAGCCTTTGCTGTGACGACATCTATTGATTAAAAAAAAAAATATTGGTTTAAGCAAATCAAATGCATAAGAGACACCACGTTCCTCGGTCACCAGCTTGGAGATGATCTTAAAACTGGTGACACCGACTCATGTCGGTGGTGGCTGGTGTTTTGGAAATCGTGATCATTCACGATTTCCAAAATGTAATTTAAAAACTAACTTCTATCTCTTTCCCTCTCCCTTCTTCACTTCTCTCTTCTTCATTCTTCTTCTCTTCTTCTTCTTCTTTCTCTTTTATTTATTTCTTAATTTTCTTTTACATATTTTTTAGTGGCTCAGTGGTATCGGCTTAGACCACAGAACAGACCTCTTTTATCTGTTCTGTGGCTTAGGCTTGTTGTAGGTCGTGGGTTCGAATCCAAGCAAGCAACTTTACTTTTTGTCATTTATTTCCTCATCATTGCTCTCAAAACTTCAAAGGAAAACAACGTGAGGAAACCGGCATATCCTAGAACTAAAAATTTGAAGTCATGTGACATCTACCAACCCCTTACTGGGCCCGCGTGAACTTTTTAGGCTGTTTATGCATATGCATTTTTCAGGTGGACACTTTTCTAGACATGCTGGCTGAAGCGTACCCTGACACAGTAACGCTGGTCAACGCTGGTAAGAGTTTCGAAGGCAGAGACATTAAGTACATCAAAATATCCAGCACCAACTTTGAGGTAAGGTCTCTCAACTGTTGTTAGATAATACAAAATCATACACAGACTAGAGGAGTCAATATGCAAAGAGTAGGCACCCATCCCTAGAACCAGAGCTAAAGCAAAAAAAGAAGCAGCTTGACCTTGCAGGTCCTCCTAATATCGCAACTGATGTTTCATTAAGAAAAATAAACATACAAGGTTGATATGAGCGAGAGCCATTAATTTAAACCACATATACTTTGTATCATTTTCAGCCTCTTTACTAAAAATCAGATAAATAGAAGCAATAGTTTAGACAGAGGATTATTTTTTAGTTTTTACTTTGTTGAAACACGACGTATCTGCCCTAACAGCTGACTAAGTATAATATGTTATTGAAAATTCTGTCGTTTAAAGGTGTATGACCCTAGATAACTTCTATACATAGCATAGTCGCATAGTTATCTGGATTCTGTCGTTTTTAGGTGTATGAGCCTAGGGTCATACACCACAGAATTTTTGACGACAGAATTTTTGACGCGACGTTGCCGTTTTGTTACGCACGTCAGTGGAAATGTCTACAAAGGATGTTTACATTAAGCTATTTTATTTGTTCGAAAAAAGTTTTTTCTTATTTTTCTTCTAAACTTTTTTTTAATAGTTCCGAGTTAACACTATGCATCTATAGTATATGTGGTTTAATTTAATGCCTCTCGCTCATATCAACCTTGTATGTAATTAATATAATGAAGATATAGTATCTTATTAACAGTCACGTAGAAGATAAAATTGATTGATTTATTTCATCAGAATCCTTTATCACCTACTTAAAAATGTACACATGTTCTCCGTTTATCTTTTAAGATGAGATTAAATAGTATGCAAAAACCGGACTTAAAGGAGATTAATAAACAATAAGCGTCATTGTGACGGGATTAACAATCGCTAACTTCTCTGACAAAAGAAAAACCGGCCAAGTGCGTGTCGGACTACGCACATTTAGTGTTCCGTATCAAATCTGATTTCATAATATCAATATATTATGAAATCAAATTTTAATATTAATATTACTAATTAATAATAATAATTAATTATTTAATGTTTTTTCTTATTTTTTAATATTTATATTGATTTTAATATTACATATATATACGTAATATTAAACAATATCACCAAATTTCAAGTTCATAGGTCAATGGGAAGTTAAAAACTTCTTCGAAACTAAATTTTGTAAAAAAAGCTGACTTTGGAGGCTTCTCATTCCTTCGTTTTCCAAAACTTAAAAAAAAACACAATATTAATCTACTGAACGAGATCTAAAGAACAATGTTTTTCATGTACCTCTTTAGCTGTATGAAAGAAATATTTTAAAATGTTTTTTAACCCCCCCTGGGTTTAAAAACATTTAAAAATATTTTTTGACAATTTGTATGGCTTTGGGTCAACAAGAGGTGAAAATTTGAAGACTGTAGCTCCAACCGTTTGGCTGTAACACCTGTGTGACAGACGACAGACAGACGGACACGGAAATCCGAGACGGAATCCTAAAAATCGAAAAAGTAACAAACTCTTAAGTTAAAAAATGAATCAAAGAATAAATAAACTCCTGTTTTTTTGAAGTCGGTAAAAGGAGTAACAAGATAAAACAATTTCCATATCGCATCGTTAATACATTTTTTTTGAAGTGAAAACTTCGTTAGGCGCGTTGAGCGATTTTTGGTAGGGGGAAATATTACGGGTTTGCGTCATTCGTCACCGAGACACCTCGACACCGCCCATGACTGGCAACTTTTTTTTAAATGAAGTCCAAACAACCTTTTGCAACCAACCAGGACAAACTTTCGCAGGGCACAGTGTTTGAATTATGATCAGTTACTCTGAAATATAAAAAAAAATGTTTCGTACATTTTGATCATATTAGCATTGTGTTTTTGTATTGAACAGCCAATTTTGTTCTGATATGTCTTACAATTACTGATTATCATTTCCTATTCTTCCGCAGGACAGCAGAAAACCCATAGTCTTCATGGAATCTCTCCTGCACGCTCGTGAATGGATCACCTTACCAGTTACTCTCTACGCCATCCACAAGCTGGTGATTGATGTCACCGAGCAAGACCTGGTGCAGGATATCGACTGGATCATCCTGCCTATTGCCAACCCTGATGGTTACGTACATACTCACGGAGAGGTTAGGAATGATTTCTTTGGTATATAAAAAATTTAAAGGCACATTTGTGTGGGCTGCACTGCAACGCACTGATCCTATGGATTGATGCGTTGCGGGCTACAATATGCGCTTGCTTTATCAATTATCTGCCAACTAGCCTATTCTAGCAATTCTAGAATCAGCTTTCACGTTAGCCGGACACAATGCAACCAGCACCCTAATTGCGTAACATATTATCAATCGGAGTTGGTTTCATTTTGAAACAAATTGCTAATCCATTTCTTCATATGTTCGAAAAATTTGTCTACTCGACAACGTAAATAACGCAATGAATGTTGTTGAACTGTCAATTGATAATGTGTTACGCAATAAGGGTGCTGGTGCTATATCATCATAATTTTATCCAGAGTTTCTGCTAACTGAGCTTTCAAAGCTTATAAGGTCTATTGATGTTTTGTAATTAGACTGGTTGCCAAGATTTTCGGTTTCTTGACTGCCTGCCTATTTGCCTGAACGATGTTTTTTGCTATCTGAAGCACAAAAAGATCAAAGAACATTCCGCGATGTGTGAATAAATTGCCGTCTCCTAGCGTAGTTTAATATCCAAATCAGTCCAAACTTTTGCATTTGAACCATCAAACAACAATTAATTTTAAAACTTCCAGAAATTAAAACAGTTACTTGTTAATTGCAACCAATTTGTGGCGGCAGCCAATACGGAAAATTGCTCCCCGAATTTTATTTGCAAAATAAAATGACGTTTGATACTCACACGTCAGATATTAAATTATTGGCCAATTAAGTAACCGCCACCGTTATGCTGCCAAAATGTTGGGATCGGGAAGATAAAGCTATGTGATCAATTCTGGGAGGATTACTTTGTACTCAGTGACTTTTGCCGAGGGTAATACACTGTTGCAGTTTAGTGGTTTCGAGAGGTGGTTAGTAACAGCTGAAGTTAACGTCTGAACTTTGCTATTCAGTTCCATTAAGTTCAGTTTAGTTATTTGCTTTGACTGCCATTTGTTAAAAGAAAGTTTCAGCGTCAAAGCAAAAAATTTGAGGCAAAATTATTAGCAAGTAACAGCTTATATTTTCATAAGCACTTATGACAAGTCAAACAAACTCACTTTTCTACAAAAACAGTCAGTCTTAAAACTAACGTCCACAATAAAACTCCCTTTTCAGTTCCGTCTCTGGCGCAAGAACCGCAACACCAACTACGGCCCCCTCTGCTCCGGAGTAGACCTCAACAGGAACTTCGACATCTTCTGGTCCGAAGCCTCCAGCAACTTCGCCTGCAGTGACACCTTCCACGGTGCTGCACCCTTCTCCGAACCTGAGGCTGCCATCATCAAGGGAATCTTCGATCAGTATAGCAATCGTATCGAACTATTCTTGGATATCCACAGTTTTGGAAGCATGATCTTGTATGGCTATGGAACTGGTTACCTCCCTCCAAGTGCCCTCATGCTGCATTTGTTAGGAGTCCAAATGGCACAATCAATTGATGCTGTCAAAATGAGCTGGAATTCGGACTATATTGTGGGCAATGTTGCCTTAGTCTTATCGTACCAGGCTTCGGGTAGCGCTGGTGATTACGCCATGGCTGTTGGTATACCATACTCCTATACTTACGAGCTACCAGGATACAGGTTCGGTATTGGTGGTTTCGGGTTCTTTGTTGACCCTGCTTTTATTGAACAGGCTGGCTTTGAGACCTGGGAAGGTATTAAGACTGGTGCCAGATTCGTTAGCAATAATTTCAAGAAGAAGAATTTTTAAACTGAAATTAATATTTCGTCTATAGCGGTGCTTTTTTCAGTAGCACTTCAGAATCTATTTATTTTGTATGTTACTTATGTTAATAAATACTAACTGATGATACCAATGACAATTTTATTTTATATATAGTTTTGTAGGAGTGACCATAATGGAGAGACTTACATGTCCAGCATTTAAATGCGACTGCAATAACTGTTTTGGTGTCGGTGTATCTTCTTTTGATTGCACATTCTTCAATCCTTACTTTGAAAGATTAAAACTAAGTACCTTTCGGTTTATGTAATAACAGCTGCACTGGTCATTCCATCAGGTTAAGCTAGGCTTGCCGGGTTGGTCCGTGGATGGGTGACCACTTTTACATTACGAGACTCCTCCGTGTCCGGCTGTCGTTCGAGGGTCTTTGACAGTCGTTACGGCTCGTTAGAAGCTCGAAAGTCTTACCAAGGGATATCGCATTACCCAGTAACTGGGTTGTGGAGGTTACATAGGCAGTCGTTCCATGTAAAATACTGGTATTCAGCTGCATCCGATTAGACTGGAAGCCGACCCCAACATAGTTGGGAAAAGATTGATATTTGGACCTTTCGGTTTTCCCAGTGCGTTTTGCCTTTTTAAACCACACTCAATCTTTTCATGTCAACGTGTTTTTATGTTCGAAGCTATTCCTAAAACAAAAACAGCTAGAACAAAGGTATAGATTGCACTAATGCATTAGCGGTGATAGATTGTAACTACAGTTTGTTAGAGACTCATCAATTACCTATCTGGACGACATTATGTCTACCTCCAATATATTGAAAATCTTTTAACGTTCTTTGTTAGGATAGAGTTGAGATGTTCTAAAGTCATCGTTAAACATATTTATCTGGATACTATAATATAACACAAACACATACATAATATAACATCACGCGTGTAATCCCCGAAAGGTTAGGCAGAAGTGTATGTTCACCCTCATTTCACCAGTTATGTTTGAGTCCCATGTAATAGGGGGCGAGCCTATTGCCATCAACCAGGCACAAATCCTGACTCCAGGCTACTACTGAGAAATTCCTGATGGAAAAAGCCAATAACACTTTGCCTGACCCGGGAATCGAACCCAGGACCACATGCTCAGCAGTAGCGCTTGCGACCACTACACTAACGAGGGAGTCTAAAAAGAAAGTGCGCTGTATGAGCTTTTCTCATACAGCGGATATGGTACAGACCAACAATCTGAACAACTTTCTCCTTGGGACCAACATCGTAATCGAGAAAAAATCGTGCTGGGATGCATTTACGGCCGATGTTTTTTTCATTATAACGGCTTGATATTTTCACAACTAAATAGCCTGTAGTGTCAAATTTGGCCATTGTCTGTAAAAAATTACAAGCTTAATACATATAGCTGCATAACAAATAACATAACATCATGCCTGTAATCCCCCAAGGGTTAGGCAGAGGTGTTCCTATAGTACACCCAGATTTCACCAGTTATGTGTAAGTCCCATGTAATAGGGGGCGAGCCTATTGTCATCAACCGGGCACAAATCCTGACTCCAGGCTACTACTGAGAAATTTCTGATGGAGAAAGCCAATAACACTTTGCCCGATCCGGGAATCGAACCCAGGACCTCATGCTCAGCAGTAGTGCTTGCGACCACTAGACCAACGAGGCAGTCAGTAGACTAAAAGAAATACAAAACATTTTGTAAATGTTAGTTTTTGAATACAAATATCCAGGATAAAAAGTAGCCTCCAAGTCCTAGGCTACCTATCTGACAAATTGCAAAATGAATTATTATAAACAATCCTTCTAATGTGGCCTTAACCTTACCTAGGAATAGAGCAGACATGATACTTTTATCATGAAAAAATTGCACAATGAGGGACTTTGCTATTGCGACCAAAGAAAGTCGTCAAAACAATTAGGAAGTCGCAAAATCGCCGATCACTGGTACTAGAGGTGACATGTCTGCTATAAACTTTATAACAAGGTCTGAGAAAAATCGATCCCTTTTAAACATTCGACCTACATATTATTTCTCACGCCAAGTAATGAAAGGCCACCCACGGCTTCGTACGCATAAAATTAATAAACGAAAGGAAAAACCGTCTTTAAATTAAAAGGCTTTAAGGTGAAAACCGTAAATAAATTAACTACTGACAAGATGGAAGGTACGGTGTGTGGGTTTATTTATAATATCAGCTTGTATCTTTCACACTTTGAAGAGTATTTTGTCATAATCATAAATCTTTAATTATCTCAACATCAGTATTACAGGCACTAGATAGTATAAATGCACAATCTTAAATAGAGAAAGGTGTCTAAAGTAGGAGGGCCCTGAGTTACAGATCACCCGGCTCATTTAGAAAGGACATGTTAATTTACAAAATGGCTAGTCAAGATATTACATAACATAAGTCTGAAATCACAATTAGGTAAAATAAGAACCTACAAAATTAAAAGAAAAATTAACAAATTTACATATTAAAGTATTGTTTATATTCAAATATGTTTGCTTAGGTTAAGGTATTTCTCTATGGGCCAATGTCGCCTGAAATAAATGGTTTATTATTATTATTGTTATACGGAGAAAGGTCGACATTAATTAGAAAATAGAAGAAGAAGAAGGAAGGAGAAGATTTAAGATTTATTTATTTTTTTCACCACAATATTATAGAATAAACACGTACACAATACACCATGAATATAACATTTCAATATTGTGGGAGACTGGTGCCTAAACTAGGCTCTAGGACTGTATTTGAGGACACTAGGTCCCCAAAAAAAACTTTCAAAAAAAAAAATACCCAAAAAAACCCCTACTACTAACTTACTAACGTACTTAAAATTACCTCGATATTGTGAATTTAGACCAAACAATCTGCCTAGCCTTTTCCCTACTATGTTGGGGTTGGCTTCCAGTATAACCGTATGCAAATGAGTACCAGTATTTTTACATGGAGCTACTGCCTATGTGACCTCCAAAACCCAGTTACTGGGTAGCACGATACCCCTTGGTTGCCAGAGTTTTGGGCTTCTGACTACCCGTAACGACTGTCAAAGATTTCCGAATGACAGCCGATACCAACGACTTAATGTGCTTTCCGAGGCTCTGAGGGGTCTTGATATGTATACGTATGTCTTGTATGTTGGGGAGTTGTCATGGTCACCCATCTTCGAACCGACTGCGTCTACCCGTGCGGCTTATATCAATTAGCCTCGAGCCCTTCTGACTTTAGACCAGGAGTAAAAATAAAAACGAAAATACCTCCTTAATCGTAATTATGCACACTCAAGAGTGATAGCAACTTGCTCTATAAGCATTGATATATTAGAGGAAGATATGTTACGCTCTAAGATTGCAATCACTAAACCTGGACTCGG
This sequence comes from Cosmia pyralina, assembly GCA_946251885.1. NCBI lineage: Eukaryota > Metazoa > Arthropoda > Insecta > Lepidoptera > Noctuidae > Cosmia > Cosmia pyralina. Next base: position 7,069,778 of record OX276342.1, read on the forward strand.
CGCACGACTACATGCACCGAAACTCGCACATCTGTGATCACAGTCGCAAACCTACAGTTACCAATAGACAAGGACAGAGAGCTGGCATTGCAAGCAAACGAAATCGCGTTAGCCGCTGAATGCTTACGATTATGAATGAAACTGCATATCTATCTCGCTCTCACAAACATGGCAACATTATAATTTTCAACAAATTATCATTTTTGGCTGTATTTACGAGTGAAAAGTAATTCCGTGGAACTAGTTTTTGATTTTTGAACTATTATATTTGTGCACATTTTGAAAATACATGAAGGCATTGTTGCTGCTTATTTAGAAGATTACGGTAATTTTACTAAAGGTGCTACACAAACGCTAGTTCGATTGTGACTAAGGTCAATTGAGCGCATAAACTCAATTTATGTGGAGCACGTCGAGGAGCGCGAACCTTATCTTCCTAATTTATACATCAATGTCATATTACATTATGTCAAGTAGAAATAATTTTTTAGCACGTGTCAAAATATAGTTATCAATTATTAAGGCGCGTTCATACAATATGTTAGCGACGCAATAAAAATAATACCATAAAAATTGTATGATTGATTTTGCGATGACACAGTGCCATTGCTAGCGCGACGGGCACCGCATGCTTCCTTAGCTCAAAGTTTTGTTGTCCAACCCTACAGTTTTAAACTATAAACCGTTTCTCAATACGCGTGTTTCTATCTCGATCCATACCCTTATCTTAACACAAAGCCACAAATGCTTTGTCACTTATCATACACATCAGTCAGTCTTCAAGACCCTTTTTCTCAGTAATGCATGAAGGTATCAAGTTGAACAATAAAAAAATACGGATCATTCCGCGCGAGCTATCCTTGTGAGCGGACGTTTGCTAATCTTTGTCTCACCTTATTGAGTGTGTATTTTTTATCTTGTTTGCGCGCGGGCCAACCGGTTTTATCCGGTCGGTCCCTGCAGCTGTTGCTTTGTTCAAATGGGTGAATCAAATCCAAGTAATCTAAATATATAAAACTCAAAGGTGACTGACTGACATAGTGATCTATCAACGCACAGCCCAAACCACTGGAGGGATCGGGCTGAAATTTGACATGCAGGTAGATGTTATGACGTAGGCATCCGCTAAGAAAGGATTTTGATAAGTTCAACCCCCAAGGGGATAAAATAGGGGATGAAAGTTTGTATGAAACTTTGTCAATTTTGAACCGATCGGGCTGAAATTTGGCATGCAGGTAGATGTTATGACGTAGGCATCCGCTAAGAATGGACTTTGTTAATTTCTACCCCCAAGGGGATAAAATAGGGGATGAAAGTTTGTATGAAGCTTTGTCAATTTTAAACCGATCGGGATGAAATTTGGCATGCAGGTAGATGTTATGACGTAGGCATCCACTAAGAATGGATTTTGTTAATTTCTAACCCCAAGGGGATAAAATAGGGGATGAAAGTTTGTATGAAGCTTTGTCAATTTTAAACCGATCGGGCTGAAATTTGGCATGCAGATAGATGTTATAACGTAGGCATCTGCTAAGAAAGGATTTTGATAAATTCTACCCCCAAGGGGATAAAATAGGGGATGAAAGTTTGTATGAAACTTTGTGAATTTTAAACCGATCGGGCTGGGACTTTGCATGCATATAGCTACTATGACGTAAGCATCCCCTTAGAAAGGATTTTGATAAATTCTACCCCCAAGGGGATAAAATAGGGGATGAAAGTTTGTATAAATCTTCTTAGATTTTCGACTGATTGAACTGAAATTAAAGATTGGAGCTACTATGATGAAGACGTCCGTTTAAATAGGATTTTGATAAATTCTACCCCCAAGGGGATAAAATAAGGGATGATGGAGGATGTAAATGTATTAGTTTGAACTATAAGTACCTAATGGTATTGACTTGAGAGAACATTGCTTCTCTCATGGACAGTTTTATGTTGCTTGCTCACGAGTAAGTTCACCCAATAGCTTGATAGTTTTAGCGCCTAATGACAGATTAGTTAAGAATATTGTGTACAAAGAAGTTTTGTAGGCCCTAATTTTTTACTCACGCTAAACAAAAGTAAAGCCGCAAAAAATATACCTAATTAATAATAATACTTAACGCGAGCGAAGCCGCGGGCAAAAGCTAGTGTAAACATAAATTCAATGTCGAGCGCTGACGAATTCGAGGACGGTACAAATATTGAATTGGAGGACAATACACAAATGGATGACACTGAGTCGATGGGAGGGAAAAGGCCGAGGGATGAAAACTCTTCTTCTGAAGAAGGATGGACCGTAATGAATAGAGGACGAAACAAACTGGTATGTAGAGGAGACCAAGATGAGAGGGCAAAAGAAGAGAGGGTACAGGTATGTGTGACTTGCAAAGAACCTTTGCCGAAACAGTTCGCTTTAGCACGTTTACTTAAGATGCATAACATTGCCAGTGGCAATATTTATAGAATTAAATACGTGCATCAAAATAAAATGTTGATTACGTTTGATAACGTTAACGCCGCAGATGAATTTATAAGATGCCCAGTGTTTATTGACATGGGCTGGTCTTGTCAAAAAACATCCGAAGTAGGCTTGTCGTACGGCCTTATTAAAGCTGTAGAATTGGATATATCTGATGAAGATCTTAAATCTAATTTGTCGAGCAGTGCTGAAATAACATCTATTAAGAGGTTAAATAAACGATGCTCAGAGAACCCTGATGGTAGCGGCTGGACTCCGAGTGAAACGATCCGGCTAGGATTTAAAGGACCTTCTCTTCCGCCTTATGTTTACATATACAATTTGAGGATTCCAGTGGAGCGGTTTATATTCCCGGTCACACAATGTGCTAACTGTTGGAAATTCGGCCATTTAAAGATAAGATGTCCATCAAAGAAACCTGTTTGTCCCAAATGCTCTCAAAAACACGAAAATTGTACAATTACATTATACACTTGTGTGAATTGTTCAGGTCGTCATATGGCGTTTGATAAAATATGCCCATATTTTAAGAAAGAAAAAAAGGTGAGAGATCTAATGTCAGAATTTAACTGCACCTATAGAAAAGCCCTTACAATGTACGTTCCTCCCTCCCCTGACTATGTTCCACAGGCGGTTTCTGAATCAATGTCCGAAGTCAAACAGACTTCTGCAGTGACAGCCAGAAATATTGTCTCGGTACCAGCGCAACTTCCGCTTGACGAAAATGTTGATACAGCCTCCCAAGTCGACTGCCCAGGTACATCCACAGCAAATCAACGAACTAAGCCTATGCCCAAACGTAATTTAAGGAAACAAACTCGTCGACCAGCGACCCCTACGCCTGCAGAGGACATAATATGGCATCAAGTCCCCGAATCTTCAGATTCTTCAGAAAAATTTAACGCACCTTATTTAGAGACAAACAATTATTCTGAAAATAAGTCTTCCCATACTCTAAACTTTTGGCATTTAATTAGCAAAATTAGAAATATTATAAAAAGCAAAGAATCCCTTCAGAATAAAATCCAGCAATCAATTTCCATATTTTCAGAGTGGCTGATACATAAAATTGTAAGTAGTTTGTCCATTGCTTCGTTATTTGATTTATTTATTGGAAATGGCTAATAATAATGATTGTATGAACTTAAATATTATACAATGGAATTGCCAAAGTATAAGGCCCAAATCTCGTTCACTTGAATTACACCTTAGTCAAGAAAAAATTCATATTGCCGTCTTGAGCGAAACTTGGTTGGAACCCGAGAGTTTTTTTAAAATTAGTGAATATAATACATTTAGATTGGATAGAGGAGATGGTTATGGTGGTGTTGCCATTATGACTCATAGCTCTGTAAAGTCTATTGTTTGTAAAACGCAAAGTTGTAACTCTGGTATTGAATTGTTACATATTAGGATTCTGAATTGTCAGCATATTGAGAATATAATTTCCATTTATTGCCCTTCGACAGTATACACCACTCAAAGTGATTGGGACGCGATCTTTTCTATTGGAAACAGTAAAACCCTTATCTTGGGAGATTTTAACGCGCATCATTCTAATTGGTCTCTAAGAACTGATCGGCGTGGCTCCGAAATATTTGACTCCATGTTGGATCATAATTTCATTCATTTGAACGATGGTAGCTTCACTAGAGTCAGAATGGTTGATGGAGTGCTTCAGCAATCTAGCCCTGATATTTCATTTGTTTCTTCAGATCTGTCTTTATTATTTGTGTGGAAACCAACAAATGAATCACTCGGAAGTGATCATTTGATTATTAAATTAAACTGTGTACTTAATATTAACCGTGATTACCAAAACAGAAGAAATTTTAAAAAATCTGATTGGACTTCATATGCTGCATTTATAGACGATTATTTACAAAATTGCATAACTCCCCAGGATCCGCAGGAGTTATATGACCTCCTATATAATATAATGCAAAAAGCTGCGGACAAGTATATTCCCTACATCAAAATCCCCCAAAACATTTGCAACATATTTAAGCCAAAACCATATTGGTCTTCAGAGTTGTCCAAGGCTGTTGCGGAGCGGCGCTTGGCTCTTGCGAATCTGAGAGGTTGCCCCTCTCCAAGGAATTTAGATATTCTCCAGGAAAAAATTAGCACTGCTCAAAGGCTTATTCGCAGGGCTAGGTGTAAATCTTTTCAGCAGTTTTGTTCATCTGTAGATGAAACCACTTCAGCATCCGAAATGTGGCGCAAGATGAGGTGGTTAAAAGGTCGGCAAATTCCTAATGCCTGTGTAGATAAAGAAAAAGCCGAACGCCTGCTTAGCGAACTTACTCCAGATTTTGTTTGTCCCTCACAACCTACATTTAATTCTAATAATACAATGTTGGAGTCGCCAATTTCAATGCCAGAATTAGTCAACTGTATTAAAACCACCGACACAGCTCCTGGGTCAGATCAAATTTCCTTCTCCATGATTAAACACCTTCCGCCTGCCGGTAAATATATGTTACTCTTAATATATAATCAATGTTTATCTATCGGTTTTGTTCCCTTACAATGGCGTCAAATCAAAATAGTTCCAATTCCCAAGCATACTAGTTCATCTTCATCTTTACGTCCTATTTCCCTGATATCTTGTATTTGTAAAATTTTTCATGCTATTTTGGGCAAACGATTAGAGTGGTTCTTTGAAAAACAATGCCTTTTTCCTGAGGACATGGTGGGTTTTCGTAAGGCACGATCTTGTCTAGATAACCTTACGAGGTTAGTTTCTGAAATTCAACTAGGATTCTCTAAAAACTTGGTTACAGCGGCGTGTTTTTTAGACATCGAAAGCGCTTATAACAATGTTGATATTCCTTGCCTGTTACGTATTTTGGATCAGTTTGGGGTTGGTTCAAAAATTTGTGTTTATTTGTGGTCCTTTTTATCAAATAGACATCTGCAAGTGGCGACGCACGATTGTGAGTTTGTTAGAGTAACTGGCCGCGGGTTAGCTCAAGGAGATCCATTGGCTCCACTTTTATTTAATATTCTAACTTTACATATATGTAAGAACGTTGGACAGGTTAACATATCTCAATATGCTGATGACTTTGTGTTATATGCAACAAAAAATAATTTAGATTCAGCGTTTGAAGAACTTCGGTCTGCCTTACGATATACCAAAGTGTTAATTGATAAGCTGGGTTTAACTATGTCTCCAAATAAAACTAAGATTTGTGTTTTTAAAAAAGGTTGCTTTAGGAGGTCTGTCAACTTTGTTATTGATGATGTTTCAATGGAAGTTGTTAATAATGTGAAATATTTGGGTCTGTGGTTGGATAGCTCTTTGAGATGGGGCAAACATATCAATGAAACCTCACAGAAGGTAATGAAATTCATGAATTTACTTAAAGTTTTATCCGGTCCGGGATGGGGACTCCATCAAAAACACCTAAGACGTTTATATATTTCTATAATTCGAAGTAGAATTGATTACGCCAGTTTCTTGTTTGACTGTTGTTGTAATTCTAAATTGATAAAACTAGATAGGGTCCAAAACCAGGCATTACGTGTTATCGGCGGATTTATAAGGAGCACCCCGATACATGTCATGGAAAGCGAGTTATGCCTTCCACCACTTCATGTTCGTCGGAGATACTTAGCTTGTAAATTTATGTTAAAATCAAAATCTTTTCATAACAATAAAACTATAGATTCAGTAGAAAATCTTTCACTAGTTACAGGTTCCAACTATTGGCAGAACAAGAAGCTACCATTACTTATTGACATCTTTTCACTTTACAATTCTGTTCCAATACACTCAAGCGTTCAACTTGGAATGTTTTCACTTGATAAGTGGATAAGTAGTATAAATATGTCTCATATAGTCTTCGATAAAATTCCTATTATTTCTAAAGCTAAGCGCCACTATAGTACTTTACAAATAAAACACTTATGCATTTCATATATTCAAGAACAATATGCAGGTTATCATACAATTTTTACGGACGGTTCCAAAGATAAGCATTTGGGTGGCGCTGCCTTTTTGGATCCCATTCTCCTGAACCACATGAAGCTTAAGATTGATTCAGATATTTCTATTATGCACATTGAATTGATTGCGATATTGGAAGCTTTGTCCTATATTCTATCAATTGATGGCGATAAATTTGTGATTCTGACAGACTACAAAAGTTCGCTGCAACATTTGGCTCGGCACACTTCTCACGTGCGAGGTAATCCGACAGCCTACGTGATTTATGAATTGCTCTTAAAGCTTCAGTCTAGTTCCAAAACGGTATGTCTTCAATGGATTCCGTCACATTGCCAGGTAGAGGAAAATGAAAAGGTTGATATGCTCGCCAAACAAGCGTGTGTTGATGGAGTTCCCATGAATATTACTCCACTATATTCGGACTATTTTGGAAAGGCTAAAAGAAGGTGTTTAAATGTTTGGCAGGAGTATTTTGATGAAAGATCAAAAGAAAAAGGGATATGGTATCGAACTATCCAGCCAGAGATTTCTCGGGTTCCGTGGATTGATTGTGACCTAAATAAAAACCTAATTACTATAGCCTTAAGACTTCGTTCCGGACATATTCCATCAAATAAGTTTTATTACTTAATGAGGAAGGCTTTGTCTCCAAATTGTGATGACTGTGGAGTGGTTGATGATGTCATTCATATTTTGATGGAGTGTGTCCGGAATGAAAATATTAGAATTAATGTTTTCGGACGGTGTAAAAGATACGATATTGGCTTTTGTAATACCATCCTTGCTTTTCCAGTGTCCGATAAGGCTAAACAATTGTATAAGTTAGTTTTAAGGTAGATTTTAATAAATAATTTTGTGTTTTGCTGCACTGGGCGATGTGGTCGCTAAGCGACAAAGCCCTTTAAATAAATAAAAAAAAAAAAAAAAAAAAAAAAAAAAAATACGGATACTTTGATACTCGCAAGTAAATCAAAACCCGTTGTGGATACTTCCCGTTGACCCAGAATCATGAAATTTGGCAAGAAGCAAGGTCTCACAGCAGAAGTAAAGGAAAAGTCCCAAAATTGTTACTTAGTTTGTAATTTTACCAAAAAAAGTTTTTTTTTTTGGGGTGGCAATGTTAAGTTTGTTTTTGGTATAAATTCTTTTCAACTACGGAACCGTTCATTGTGCGTGGTCCGACACGCACTTGGCCGGTTTTTTTAGAATCAGTGACTAAGACAAACAAACAACAAACTACAAACAACAAACACAAACACAAACCACAACAAACAAACACAAACACACACACACAAACACAAACACAAACACAAACTATAAGTTAGTAATATGTATAATATAAGAATAGGAATTCTTCCTGTGGTTGTCCATAAATTAACTTTCTTAATAATGGACTTTACTTCTACGGACGTTATGGCCCAGTGGTTAAGGCCTCTCCTCTCATGCACGAGGTTGTGGGTTCAAATCCGGGAAAGTACCAATGTGACTTTTTTTAATTCATATGTACTTTCTGAGTTTATCTTCGATGACATTACTGACATCGGTGAAGGGACACATCGTGAGGAAACCTGAACTTATAGTTAATACAAGTCTGAAATCACCAACCCGTCTTGAGCAAGCGTGGTGATCAATGCTCGTGTCTTCTCTGTATGAGAAGAGGCGTTTGCCCAGCAGTGGGACAGTAATAGGCTGGTATTATTATTATTTATTATTAAATTAACTTAAAACAAGAAAAATATAATTTTACTAAAAATAATAGTTCTACAATTATAAATAAAGCACGTTATAAACGTACGTAACTTATTGTTTATAATTTATTTTAGAATCTAACACCCATTTTCTAAGTCAAATCCTCATGATTTCCTCGACTCGACTCAACCTCAGGTAGTGGTATTCATAGGTGAAATATATTTTAGATGTACGCACGGCCACAGATCAAGCTATACATTTCCAGTATAAGCTGATCTCGCATTGTATAGGATTTCCTTACAGTGAGAGGTCAGTGTAAACTGGAAATGTATAGCTTGATGTGTACCCGTGTGTACATCCATCTTTTTTTGTAGCGGATAACTGATAGTTTTGACAATTTGATTTAAATAGAGCAGAAACAGTTTTTCAGTTTTAGTGTTTAGGGACTTGAGGCTGAATAATAACAGCCACAGGGCAACGCTTGCCGAGATCAGTCCGCGGATGGGTGCCCATCCATTATAAATACCGACAGCTCTCCGTGCCTCGGAAAGCACGTTAAGCCGTCGTTGGTCCCGGCTGTCATTTGCAGATCTTTGACAGTCGCTACGGGTAGTTAGGCCCAGACCAACCAGTCTTATATATCGGACCGCCACAACCCAGATACAGGGTAACTTATTACCCAGAAACTGGGTTGGACGACTACCAAGGGGTCGTGTTACCCTGTGACTGGGTTGTGGAGATCTGACAGGCAGTCGCTCCATGTAAAATACTGGTATTCTGCTGCATCCCGGTTAAACTGGAAGACAACCTCAACATAGTTGGAAAAAGAGCTAGACGGATGATATGACATAGAGTTATAACAAATTTTGTTTGAGTGCATGTGTGTGTGTCAGGGTGGGGGTGTGAGGATGCGTGTGTGTGTGGTGTTTTAAAGTTCTAAAAAACGTAAGCCTTGCTTGCTTCGTTCTATCTGAACGTTCCTCTATCAACTCTGAGGATTAGTCATTGTAATTTATTTACAACGATAAGATAAGATTCCTTTTTAATATTCAATTATAATTTATCTCTATGTAAGTGCTGTCAGGCTAAGTTATTTGCTTTAAAAATGTTATTTTATTTATATTATTTTGCTACGGTGTTTTGTTATTTTGTGGCAGCAAAGAATGAGGAGTATAAAGGGTGAGTTTTATTGTGTATTGAGTGTTTTTTTTTTTTTTGTGATACTCCCTTTTGTCTTGTGGTCACAAGCGCGACTGCTGAGAGTGGGATTCCTGGGTTCGATACCCGGGTCGGGCAGTGTTATTGAGTTTTTACATCGATTTTCAAAAAAAAAAAGAGTAGGTGATCAATTCCTCGCGATATATTTTTTTTATGTATGTACACCGATTTCTTTCTTTTCTTATGCTCCCGAGATGGTCCCATTGTCACCTAGTCAGAATCTGATGAGGGGATCCCATGGAAATCGAGGAAACCCTCAAATTTTATAGGCACACCTAAAGCGATTTATATAACTAGTAGGTACTTACTTATATCTTTTATAGTAACTTGTGCATTTGCTTTCATCTTATCGGAACTACTCAATAATAATTATTTCATTCACGGGTTGCGATTCGATTACCAATTTATGCTCGTCCATCACAATGTATATTGTGAACTGGAGCAGATGGTGACTTCACCATCAGCTTCAGTTCTCCTGGTTCTAGGAGAAGACTAGGAAAACTCCTCAACAGTTAGTAAAGGAACAGAGAGTGTACCTGTGTTTGCGCACGCATTTGTGCATTATAATTTCTCTTGCAGTACTACATCCTGACGATACGACCCTCAGCATTCTAAATGTCAATTATGATGTATGCGAGTACCAGACTGGAATAAAAGTGACGCTAAATAAAATTATCACATGGTTCAAACAAAATAATATCTATAATACATATTTTTTTTTTGCTAGTCTACATTGTGTCCAGTAGTAGCTGGGCAAAGGCTTTTTCCTTCCAAACCTCCCTATCTTGTGCGATCTCTGGCCATGTTGGCCCTGCAAACCTTATCAGATCGTCACACCACCTTCGCCGTGGCCTGCCTCGACGGCGATGTCCTCCCTCAGCCGTCCAGTGAGTGACGATCTTTGCCCATATCTCCGGGTGCATTCGTGCGATGTGTCCGGCCTACTCCCACTTCAGCCTGGCTGTTTTTTTTCCAACATCTGCTACTTGAGTTATGGAGCGCAGGGTGGTGTTTCTAACTCGATCTGTACGCTTGACGCCCATTATGCTGCGCTCCATTGCCCGTTGGCAAATCTTGAGTTTGGACTTTTGTTGTTCAGTAAGTGACCAACTTTGTGCACCATAGGTTAGAACGGGCAGGATGCACATGTCGATGAGTTTCCTTTTAAGTGTTATAGAAAGACTACATTTCATGACTTTCTTTATAGGAATACTACCTAGCAAAACCAAAATGATATCGTTCCAAACATAGAACAGTAATGGTGGGTTGCACCACAGAACAGATAAAGAGATAATATAATGCGCGATCGCTCACGAAGTACAAGACGGTGCCCATGCATTGCAAGCAATGTATAACTGTGCATCTGTTTGCGATTGTATTGCTTTTATCTACAAACTACATAATACTATTGTAATAATTACAAATATCAGTTGTATTTTAAGGTTTTTGGATTTACCGGTGAAAAGAAATCCCTTGTCGGGCTACACTACACCACTTGCTACTTTTCCGACACGTTATAACAGCGCAACAGGGCATAATCCTTTTTTTTAGCGGAGCTTCGTACGTTGTCACAGTGAGAGCGCGATTACTGGCCGGTAAAACAAATTTCGGCTGAACTAAGTGTGTCTACACATACATGCGGCGCGCCTGCCCCGCCCACAAGGCCCTTCTAACCTCTTTATCTTTTCTGTGGGTTGCACCATCTTATTTTAACAATAACAAACTTCGTACTGAAGGTGCGATTGTTATTGTTAAAGTAAGATGGTTCAACCTACAATTGTTAAAGTATCAGTTATACAAAAAATGGATTGTTCCATTTGACAATTTGCTAGCTGACGTCATAATTTTTACGGTAACTTTAACTGCCCACGCTACGCTGGTTAATGTTATTGTTAAACGTCACTTCTGTCAGACGCGTCGAATGTCATGTCTCTGCTCCGAACTTTAAACTTTTACATTTGACATGACGGTGAAACAGGAGGTAGCTAGATTATAGTACTATAATAGTAGTATAGTGTAGTATATATAGTGTCTTTGGTGCAACCCACCCTAAGCACAGTTAAAAATACAGCATGAAGAGGTTGAAAGTACGAAGTTATTTTAATTATTGATGCAAACTGTCTACTTTGCAAAGTCGAGAATTATGCTGCTGTAATAGCTTTATATAGACCCCCTCATACAACACAACAACAACAACTTCACAACAACAACAACAACAACAACCACAACAACAACAACAACAACTTCATTAACGGCTTGGATGCTACATTAACTCCTGTTTCTAATTTGCACCATATAGCCCCAGTAGGTGACATCAATATCGACATTAAGTCTAACAACAAAGACAGACACTCTAATACATACCTCACCTTCGCTGCCTCTCATGGATTATTACCTGCTCACCTTTACCCTACGAGACAAAATTACGAACGTCCTATTACGTCCTATTACGAACAAAACAGCCACGGTCCACCATTGTGATAGAGACACAAATAACCGACCACCTTCCTGTACTGTTGAGCATGAACCTAGACAAGTCTAAGCCGAAATCTACCTGTATCACCAAAATTGTAGATATTACAAGCATCTATAAAAACTTTTTTACAAAAAAATACAACCGACTTCCAAAACAACACTATAAAGTGAAAAATAACTTTAATTTCGGAAGTCGGTGTCTGATTAAATGTATTTTCGTTTTTGCCACCGACTTCCGAAATTAAAGTTATTTTTCACTTTATAGTGTTGTTTTGGAAGTCGGTTGTATTTTTTTGTAAAAAAGTTTTTATTTTTCACTTTTTAGTGGTTCACATGTGCTTACCCCTTCACAGCGTACTGGCGTGATGTTATGTTATGAACTGGTGTGAACAACAAACAGACATGAGATTTCAGCAATCCCAGTCCATTTGCTATCATTTATTGAGGAGTTCCGTTGCCTATCTCAGAAGTTCTTCATCAGATCTTCACCAAATTGAAATGGGACCACTCTAAGAAAGTACTCTTCCAAAAACTATCCAAATCGCTTCAAGTGTGCCTATAAAATTAGAAGAGTTCTCTCTATTTCTCCAGGATCCCATCATCAGATCCTGACTTGATGATCATGGGACCACCTGGGAAGTATACCCTTTCAAACAAAAAAAAAATAATCCAAATCGGTCCAGCCATCTTCGAGTAATCGGGGAACATACATAAAAAAAAAAAAAAAAAAAAAAAAATAAAAAAAAAAAAAGGTTCCGACGAATTGATAACCTCCTCCTTTTTGAAGTCGGTTAAAAATGACACGGATAACACTAACTTTTCCCCGGTCCTGATAGCTAATAACGCAAATGAAGCAAGCAAACATTTTAGTGTCAATTTTAAGCCTAATAATTGACAAACATACTCGACACATTAAGGGCCCAAAGAGAAAGCGAAATTTAAAGCCGTGGATCACTCCCGGTCTACTACGCTGTATCCGTAACAGAGACAAAATGCATAAAAAACAACATTCAGATCCAGAAAATCCTATTTTGATAATAACGTACTCTCGATATCGTAATTTTTTTAATTACATTTACCGTAACACATACATCGAGGAGCTCGTGGCTAAGTAATAACAGCCACACGGGTCGATCCATCAGGTTAAGCTACGCTTGCCAGGGTTGGTCAGTGGATGGGTGACCATCTTTACATACCGAGACTCCTCCGTGCCTCGGAAAGCACGTTAAGCCGTTGGTCCCGGCTGTCATTCGTGGATCTTTGACAGTCGTTACGGGTCGTCAGAAGCCCGAAAGTCTGACAACCAGTCTTACCAAGGGGTATCGTATTAACCAGTAATTGGGTTGTGGAGGTCAGATAGGCAGTCGCTCCATGTAAAATAATGGTATTCAGCTGCTTCCGGTTAGACTGGAAGCCGACCCCAACATAGTTGGGCAAAGGCTAGGCAGATTGACCGTAACAGATACATCACGACAACGTTCGAAGTTCTATCTTTTATCTTCGGAAAAACCGAAACATAGCGAATATAATGTGACTATCGCACTAATTCCGCCACTCCTATATTTGGACCAGTCACATTTATATAGTTCGGCAAAGTTCGGTTTTTCCGAAGATAAACGATGAAACTTTTGAACGTTAACATCGGCTATGCCATGGCTATGTCTCATCACACTAATATTATAAAGATGAAAGTTTGAGTGTGTGTGTGTATGTTTGTTACTTCTTCACGCTCAAACGGCTTGACCGATTTTGATGAAATTTGGCATGGAGGTAGCTGAAACCTTGGATTAACACATAGGCTAATTTATATCCCAGTCTACGCGAGTGGAACCACTGGGCGCAGCTAGTGTGGGTTAATTCTGATAATTCAAGAAGGTTTCGAGCTCAAAAGAAATGCACTTGTTCAATATGTGGAACGCACACACTGGACAGTTGTGTTCCATTATTCAAAAAATTAAAAATATTACCACTCCCAACAATATATTAATCAATCTGCCTAGCCTTTTCCCAACTATGTTGGGGTCGGCTTCCAGTCTAGTCGGATGCAGCTGAATACCAGTATTTCACATGGAGCGACTGCCTATCTGACCTCCACAACCCAGTAACTGGATAATACGATACCCCTTGGTAAGACTGGTTGTCAGACTTTCGGGCTTCTGACGACCCGTAATGATCTATCAAAGATCCACGAATGACAGCCATGGACCTTCCCCGACAAGCGTAGCTTAACCTGGTGGATCGACCCGTGCGGCTGTTATAACTTAGCCACGAGCTCCACTCCCAACATTATAGAATTATTTTTGAAATTTGTATTTTTGTGTACCAAAATAAGCATGAATTTCATCTGCAAAATACAAAGTTTAATACAGCGCTTTGTGTACCTAGACAAAATAATAAACTATTTTCTAATAATATATTTTGTATGGCGAAGTTAATTAAACTCTTAACTTTAATACATTGAAATATAAATTGATAAATTATTCAATTATCTCTGAGGTAAATTAGTAGCATTTATCTAAGAGATAATTGAATAATTTTATCACACAAATATTGAATTTCGCGGGCCACCCTAGAACCAGAAATTCTAATTTTGAATGACCTTAAAAGAGATTTTTCTTCATATTACAATTTTAAATTTTTTCCAATTTTATAACGTCAATAATCGTCGATTTATCAATTTTAAATTAATATCTAATGTTATTCAAACGATATTTTTTTGAAAAAAGTGGTGCCTTAACCTTCTAAATACAGATGAATGTGTTATTTATTAACTTTGGTGAGTGATTACGTAGTTACTTATCAACATAACTAGAACCTGAGCAGCGGGCCTAAACAAAGTAACATTCGATTAGCGATGACGCTAGAAGAAAAGCCAAAACATGTATGAGGTTGACATAAGCTATTGAAATGTCACGAGATCATAAGTCAACGCCAACGGAAACTTCCATAGAGATGCGTCGATAGCGATTGTAGAAATAAAATTGCTCCGAAGCGAATGCTATTTGTCTATGCCTACTGGGTTTGTTTACACTTTTTAACCGACTTCAAAAAGGAGGAGGTTCTCAATTCGCCGGAACCTTTTTTTTATTACTCAAAGATGGCTAGACCGATTTGGATTTTTTTTGTTTTATTCGAGAGGGTAATCACAGTTGGTCCCATATAAAATTGATTAACTTTGCTTTGGTAGTTTTTGAGTTAGCTTCAATAATACGTATTTTTTCCCCACTTTTATATGGATGATGTTCTAGTTTGTTTTGCAGATAGTGGTATTAGAATTTGTGTGGGGTAGGTACACAACTAAAAAGTGAAAAATAAAAACTTTTATACAAAAAAAATACAACCGACTTCCAAAAACAACACTACAAAGTGAAAAATAACTTTAATTTCGGAAGTCGGTGGCAAAAAACGAAAATACATTTAACCCTTTTCTTGGCAAAAACAAAAAAAAAGTATGAAAGTTATTTTTTCTTTATTTTGTTTTGAGGACAAGTATTGATGATTTGGAAAAATAGAAAAAAAAATACAGGGTGTCTACTTTTGGAGATATTCAATGTATCTCATGAGATACATTGCCAAGTATCTGTACTTTTGTTCACATGAGTCAATGTATCTGAGAGGATACAATGCTCAAATAAAATAAAACTCAACATATAACTTTAAATAAAATTTTAATCAGATTTACCGATAAAAATAAAACACAAACATTAAAAGCCTTTACAATTTAACCTTAGTCAATTTCCGGTATGAAAAATTAAAAAGCAGTTCCTATTGGGTAAGAACACATAGCAGGGGATTGTCCTTTTATGCATGACTTGCACCTCCCATTGGTACTGAATATTGGAGAATGTCCAATCTGGTCATATCACACAAGGTCTGCTTCTTGGCATAACAGGGGCTTTAATTGTTTTAGCTGGAGAGGGCCTTGCCACGTCTAATTCATCTAATGCAGTCTCCTTTTTGTGCATCAGTACACTTGTACCAACTGGTAACGAATTTTTTTTTAGAGGCATGTATTTTTCAAATCTTATGTGCCTGCGATAGAGCAACCAGTTATTACTGACACACATGTCCAGCATTCATTGTGAAATTAAGGGCAAATAAGAACGGTGACCTTTCATGTTTATTTTAAAGCAGGCGATGAGCATGTCCGCAAGGTCTACGCCACCCATTTGCGAGTTGTAATGCTTGATTATTTCAGCACAGGGCACTGCACACTTCCTTCTTTGTTTGTCCGCGTTGAATAGTTGACACTGGATGTGCCTCAACATACAAGTAGCTGCTTGCAGAGGTCACGCCTTTATTACCAAGCCACTTTACTATTCAAATTTTGACGTCGATCGCTGTAGTGTAACAATTATTGGTGATGGCTGTTGAATAATCGGCGGCGGTAAAAATGGAGACTCGGTTACTGCTGCTTGAATGGGAGTTATTTCTTTATCGGATAATAAATTAAGATTGTCAAACGACAACGGCAAAGTAGGCGGATTGGACGATGAAAGACTGTCCAACCTTGCTTCGGAGACGGGATGTATTTCAGTATCGGAATCTGAAGTCTCATCTAAATCTGATTTTCGGCCGGATTTGGGTACTAAAGCTAGATTTTTTTTCGCTTGGTACCCACTCTTCGTCATTGATTGCAAGGTATTCTGCAAAGAAATGAAGCATTCACCACCCACACCAAACATAAGCACAGAACTAATATAATCTCCCTGTGGCATAAGGAACCGGTCATTTCTAACATCCACACTAATATTACTAAGGGAAAACCATTCGAACCATAAGCAAGGACACAGGTACTTAGATTAAATTACTTTTCTACTGAAATAACTGAAATACAGCAAGCGGAGACATATACAAAAACTAGTTCATGATATTCCCTAAATGTGGCAATGTGCACCATGAGATACATAACATGGAACAAGTAATTCTGTAACAACTTGGCAGTGTGCACCTTGAGATACATGCACAAATACGATGAGTTTCTTACAAAATACTAAACATTTGGTTAGATTACCACACTTGAAACTATTGTTTACTTTCTTAGGTGTCTAAAAACAAGCAACACACCCAGAGAAATTAGTAAAAAAAAAAAAAAAAAAAAAATATTGTTACCTCTTTGCGTGGATTGTGTCGTATCAGCTAAACTTTTTTGATTTAAAAAAACAGCGATACCAACAAGATTATCATGATAAACAAAAATTAATTCTGAAATATGCATAAAATAAATTGACGAGTGATGTTTCGTTTCACTCACAATATTTTCAAAACTATTAATTTTTAAAGTTGACTGTATCTCACGAGATACATTGTCAAGAAAAGGGTTAACACCGACACCGACACCGACTTCCGAAATTAAAGTTATTTTTCACTTTGTAGTGTTGTTTTTGGAAGTCGGTTGTATTTTTTTGTAAAAAAGTTTTTATTTTTATCAGATACCTTTGCAATAGACCCATACATTATACGTCATATTTTTGTCTCTTATAAACAGACAGCTTGGCTAAGTAATAACAGTCGCACGGGTTGATCGATTAGGTTTTAAGCTACGCTTGCCACGTCGTGTATGGGTGACCATCTTTACATACCGAGACCCCTCCGTGTCGCCATTGGTCTCGGCTGTCATTCTTGGATCTTTGACAGTCGTTACGGGTCGTCAGAAGCCCGAAAGTCTGACAACCAGTCTTACCAAGGGTTATCGTAATACACAGTAACTGAGTTGTGGTGGTCAAATAAGCAGTCACGCTATGTAAAATCCGGGTATTCAGCTGCATCTGGTTAGACTGGAAGCCGACCCCAACATAGTTAGGAAAGTCTAGGCAGATGATGATAAACACACAGTGATTTCAGAATAACGTCCAGGGAAAGGGCAGAAGCTTAAATAAGAAGAAACAGACTCTACCAATCTTGCACCGAGCGTGGTGAAGATAAGACCTCCTTTGGACCATTGATAAATTGTTAACTTAATTAAAGGATTATGATGAATTAAGATAATACAAATAAGCTGATATGATATCTCTAAAAGAATTCAAGCATTTTACGTAAAAAAAATCATGTTTTAAAGTTCCGTGCAATGTCCTCAGTGAACACTAAACAAGATGTTTTTTTTTTTTAAATATTGCTTGATCACGCCTGGTGGAAAGCAATGTACGAGGTCTATGATGGAACGAATGTGCCCAGAAGACGTCTGTTCACTCTTGATTTGAAGGCAGACGGGTTATATGTGGAAGGGAATACAGACGCCTTTGGCTGTGCGCATAATAAATGTGGAGGAAAAGTATTGAGTACGACTGGTAGGGATATCAACCAAGTGCAGGTACAATACGCGCCACAAAAGATAAGACTTGACCGCGCGTCCCGTGCTCTTTTGGTCCTGTCCCGCGCTCAGACCTCATACCGCTAAAGAGACCTAAAATCGTATACTGCGCAAGTCAAACCATGTGGTGAGTCGAGGCTCATCTTTAGTGGCGCGTATTGTACTCTGCAGTACGTCTGGTAGTCCGGTACTAAAAGGGTGATGGTGGGATCAGGTCATGGAACTCCTGCGCACTCTCTCCAAAGTACAGTCTGTAAAAAACCGACAGGCAAGCAACATTACGCCGATGAGCCAAGCTGGAATATACGTATATTATAATAGGTTGGAATTGCAGGATGGCATTATAAATTAGAGAACCTGAAAATTCAATCCGTACAGCAGACTTAAGATGTAAATCCGAATTGAAAATATTTACAAAATGACGCCCATGTTGAAATAGTGGAGAGAAAAAAATGTTAAGACGAAAAAAAAAACAAAAAATAAAATAAAATTTTGAAATTTTTTTGACTCAACAACAGGAAAGAAACACTCATTTTTACAAAGAACTAAGTATTTAACAGCTACAATATAATATTTACCCCTCATTAAGTTCAGCCGACTTGGAGTAACAAAATATATAGAATCACATTAAATTGCTTATCTCTCTCAAGTCGTAAAAGGTAATGAACCAGACTAAAAGGGTACGCTGGGTGAAAATGTACTTTCTCTTAAAACAAGTGAAAATAATTGTAAATATTAATAATTTGGAATATTTTTGGTAAAATACATTAAAAATAACTCGCCCCGATGTACGAAAATTACATATTAAATAATTTCTGTATCACATTTTAAGTTCAGTTTGAATTATGTCAATATCATTATCTTCCTGCCCTTATCCCATGCTACGTGGGGTCGGCGCACAACGTTTTCTTCTTCCATTCTCCCATGTCAAACGTCACGCTATCATTCACTCCCTTCTCTTTCATATCATTCCTCACACAATCCATCCATCTTTTCTTTGGCCTTCCTCTGCCTCTCCATCCATCGACATTTATATTTATCACTCTTTTAGTCGCATGATTTTTCTTCCTAAAATGATGTCAAAATATCATATGTCATGTCGAAATATCATATCGAAACTCAAATATTACATTTTAACATTTTTTTTTTTTATTTAAAATCAAAATCTTAGTACGCATTATTTGTTTACTAAAATAATGATTACCTATACATAATATTATCTCTGTTGTATCTTTTTTATTTGTAATCAATTATAAAAAATATAGCAGCGATAGCATTGCAATGTACATTAATTAGCTTAGCATCTTGGATTAAATTGCAGTTTGCATGATGGAATACATCGTATGATCCTGTTATAATACTAATGTGATGCCAGTCTTTACTCAGAAGCCTAAAAGTCTGACATACATAATAATACAACATTATTATTACCTTAGCTATTTTAAGGGGATACATCGATACTTTTCCATTTTTAAAATTCCTATAAAACCAAATGTATATAATGTAGTTAAATCATTTAAATTTTCCATATGTATTATTTGACTATATTGTCTACTGTTGTACTAAAACCGAAACACGAGTAAGTACCTAAGTAAGAAAGAAAGAAAATACGTTTATTTGCGGTAAACATGACGCAAAGGACAACAAAATAAAATAGACAAAGTAAAAAGCAAGTTTTGGGGAAAATATGCGTCACATCTACGCAAAGTACTTGAAATTTTTCAAAAGAAAAAAAATCCAATGCAGCAGCGTCTAATTTCTGTTTTATACGTAAACAGTTCCTTATTGTGCTGTAAAATTTGCTTTTAATCGAAGGTATTTAAATATGTTAGGAAGTTGCTATGCTAAAATTATACATAAATTGTATAGCATTTTGTCTTAAATCTACATTTAAAAGAAGCGCGTTTAAATTCCGGTGCGCGTGAGAGTCTTGTCAAACTAAACAGCCATAACGCCATTTTACTTACACACCGAGTTAAACCACGGTTCGATATGTCCTCTTAAAACAAGTGGTTGTTTTAAGAGGACATATCGAAGCGTGCTTTAATAATCGTGCAAATAAAGAAGTGGTTCTACAATAAACATAATTATTATTTGCAAATTTTATTTTTATTGGTTATTGAATAACGAAAAAAAAATTATTACATTCAGAAAAAAAAAAATTGTTTCATAATGACTTTGTATAAAAGGTATAATGCTCTAAACATATATAATCTCAGTATTTCCTAGTAGGCATTACTGAGGAAGGTTGTGATGGTCATTCCCATTATGACAGTAGCCTCATGCAATAATACAATCACACTATTACTGTAAAGGCGAAAGTTTGTGAGTGAATTATGTTAGGTGGCAGCAGAGGATGCAAAAAAACCAATTTTAGTTGATGAAGTTTAATGTTAAAAAAAGACAAAAGTATTACAATTATATTCTAATTCTAACTATATTTAATATTGTATTATTTAGTCGACGATTGACCAAAGAATGCCTTGGGAAAACGGATGGATCGCGTAAGCGGCGCGTTCGACACGGGTTGCAGCGTCAGCTTCTACGTAGCGCGCATTTGTTGTCGTTTGGAATCAAGGCATCGCATACTAGCGATTCTACCTGACTATTCCTGCGTAACAAGTGTGTTTGTGTTTGTGACTTCTTCACACTCAAACAGCTGGACAGATTTGGATGAAATTTGGTATGTAGATATAGCTTATACCCTGGATTAATACATATGCTACTTTTTATGCGGAAAAAATGTAGTGTTCCCGTGGGATGAGCAAGGAATTCAAATATATTTGCTACTCTTTTAAACTCAAACAGCTCGACAGATTATGATGAAATTTGGTGTGGAAGTAGCTGATACCCTGGTTTAAAAAATATAGTATTCCCGTGGGATGAGCAATTTTTTGCCTCTAAAAATGTGAATATTTTTCTCATCGATTAAATAATACACGTTTTAGTGTATATCATAAACCACGGGTAACACCGGGCACAGCTAGTACAATATAATATTCAGTCGCATCTTTGAAAAACGCCCATTCGATTAGGTTGTAAAATATTGCCTCCCAAAAAAAAAAAAACTTTCAAGCGTCAAGCTTGCCAATCAAACTACCTAAATTAATTTTTATAAAGTACTAGCGACCCGCCCACGCTTCGCACGGGTGCAAAATACAGACGTGGGGTATGTCTTAACATCGAGATTTTGGGCGCTCAATCTAAGTTAAAACACATAAACGTGCCGTAATAAATTCTCTAAATGATGCTGAAAACCGCATCAAAATCTGTTTTGAAGTTTAGAAGAACTTAGCGGTCACTCCGACGGAGACAAAACCGGCCAAGTGCGTGTCGGACTTCGCACATTTAGGGTTCCGTACCAAATCTGATTTATCAATATATTGGTATTTCTTAGTAAATTATACGTAATAATAAACATTGTCACCAAATTTCAAGTTTATAGGTCAATGGGAAGTTAAAAAATTCATCGAAACAAAATTTTGTAAAAAAAAAAGCTGACTTTGGTGGCTTCTCATTCCTTCGTTTTCAAATATTTTTTAAAACAAAAAATACAGTATTTAATAAGCTCTAAATAACGATACGAGTAGGTCAATATTTTTTTTAGCTGTATGGGATGTAAATCCCTTAAAACATTTACACAATTTTTTTGACAATTTGTATGGCGTGGGTCAATCAGATGCTTATAATGTGAAAATTTGTAGACTGTGCCCCAACCTTTTGGCTGTAAAACCTGTGTGACAGACGACGGACAGATGGACTCGTGAGTGACAGCAACAGGGCTCCGTTTGGACCCTTTGGGTACGGAAACCTACAAAACGACTTTATTTTATACCATGTATAGACATAGATTTGTTTTATACCATGTATAGACATAGATTTGTGATTTATATACCATGTATAGACATAGATTTGTGATTTATATACCATGTATAGACATAGATTTTTTTTATACCATGTATAGACATAGATTTGTGATTTATATACCATGTATAGACATAGATTTGTTTTATACCATGTATAGACATAGATTTGTGATTTATATCTAACTAGCTGTGCCCCGCGGTGTTACCCGCGGTTTATGAGATGCACTAAAACGTGTATTATTTAATGGGTGAGAAAAGTATTCACAAAAAAATTGCTCATCCCACGGGAACACTACATTTTTTCAGGATGTAAAGTAGCCTATGTGTGCTATGTGTATACAGGATGTCTGCTACTTCCACACCAAATTATATCAAAGTCGGTCGAGCCGTTTCAGTTTGAAAGAGTAACAAATATATTTGAATTCCTTGCTCATCCCACGGGAGCATTACATCTTTTCGGGATAAAAAGTAGCCTATGTGTTAATCCAGAGTATAAGCTGTCTACATACCGAATTTCATCCAAATCGGTCTAGCCGTTTGAGCGTGAAGAAGTAACAAACATACACACACACATACACACAAACTTTCGCCTTTATAATATTAGTGTGATAGTGTGATGTGATAAATGACATACATATAATAAAATAGTAGCGAAGAATTTTGTCCGTTTGGCTGTATGCTCCGGATTGGCGCAAAAACTGCTGAAAGGATTTGGAAAAAATTTGGCAGACAGATAGTTTATAACCTGGATTAATTCATAAAATTATTTTAATCTCGGTAGTAGTAATCCGTGGGATATTTTCCCACAAACACGCGGGTGAAGCCGCGTGAAAAAGTTAATACATTCAGCGTCATTAATATCGGGATGAACAGAGTGTTCAAAATGATCTAAACAACTATGAAAATGAAATATTAACTCAATGACATAAGGAATATTTCAGAATGAAGACAGTACACGACAACTGTCGTTCTGACAAGAACTTTATCCAATTCAGATAAAGTTTAATTTTATTAGTTGTTGAGATCATTTTGAATAGTGTGTTCGTCCCGATATTTTTGACGCTGACTGCAATTCATAAAATTACAATTATACTATTCTTTCTTTTCCAGTTACAAAGTATACAATATAGAACTAGACTCAGAGAACCAGCAGAATAACATCGGTCTACTGAAGAATGCCCTAGTAGACTTCTGGAGAAGACCAAGTTTCAAGTATGGGGTGGTTGGCAAGGTGATGGTTCCACCTTCCCATTTCAGTTGGTTTGAGGAGAAGCTGGAAGAATTGGGGATAGAAAGAGACGTGTATATTGAAGATGTGTATGAGTGAGTAGAAACTAACATTTTATTTTGCGGGACAATCTAACGTTGTCTTCAACAGACCAAAGACTATTTTATCTAACAAGTAACCCAGCTCCGTGATGTCACAATGATACACATACAGAAGAGGTTAGACAGAGGTGTACCTATAGTCCACCCACATTTCACCAGTTATCAATCAATTTTACTAGCCTTTTCCCAACTATGTTGGGGTCGGCTTCCAGTCTAACCGGATGCAGCTGAATATCAGTATTTTACATGGAGCGACTGCCTATCTGACCTGCACAACCCAGTAACTGGGTAATATGATACTCCTTGGTAAGACTGGTTGTCAAACTTTCGGGCTACTGTCGACCCGTAACGACTGTCAAAGATCCACGAATGATAGCCGGAATCAACGGCTTAACGTGCTTTCCGAGGCACGGAGGTGTCTTGGTATGTAAAGATGGTCACCCACCCACGGACAACCCCGGCAAGCGTAGCTTAACCTGATGGAACGACCCGTGCGGCTGTTATTAATTAGCCACAAGCTCCTCTGTCCGAATCTCATTTCAGTAATTAATTAAATAAATATCGGAAAATATTTATCAGATATATTGGCATAATGATGATAATGTGGGTAATTTATAATTATTTTACGAGATTTATTATTTTCACTGCCTGTGGGGGTGTGATATAAATTATTTAATTCATCGTCATCAGCCAAACTTTTCCTGACACCAAACTGATTCGTTAGCAAATAAATGATTTTCAGTTCAATAAGCCGAGATTTTAAATAAACATCATCATTCAACCTAGCCTTTTCTCAACTATGTTGGGGTCATCTTCTAGTCTAACCGGATGCAGCTGAATACCAGTATTTCAGATGGAGCGACTGCCTAACTGACCTGCACAACCTAGTTACTGGGTAATACGTTACCCCCTGGTAAGACTGCTTGTCAGGCTTTTGGGTATCTGACGACCCTTAGCGACTGTCAAAAATCCACAAATAACAGCCAGGACCAACGGCTTAACTTACTTTACGAGGCACGGAGAGGTATTGGTATGTAAGGATGGTCACCCATCTACGGACCAACCAGGGCAAGCGTAGCTTAACCTGATTGATCGACCCATGCGGCTGTTAAGCTTAGCCACGAGCCCCTCCATAATAGACAATACATAATAACAAATAAATTACTTGAATAGATTTTTGACGACGTAACAGAGAAAATTACCATATTTAAATGTCGATTGTACACTATGTGTACAGATAACATAAAAAATCTAATGTGTCTGCTAATTGGCGTGCGACGGGTTAAATCAATCTGCCTAACCTTTTCCCAACTATGTTGGGGTCAGCTTCCAGTCTAACCGGATGCAGCTGAATACCAGTATTTCACATGGAGCGACTCCACTTGCCCAACCCAGATACTGGGTCATACGATACCCCCTGGTTAGACTACTTGTCAGACTTTCGGGCTTCTGACGATCTGTAACGACTGTCAAAGATCCACGAATGACAGCCGAGACCAACGGTAAGACCCTCGGTCTTGGTATGTAAAGATAGTCACCCATCCACGGACCAACCTCGGCAAGCGTAGATTAACCTGATCGATCGACCCGTGCGGCTGTTACTTAGCCACAAGCCCCCCCTTTCGAGCCACCTGCCAGGGTCTGATCTTATTTACAAGGGCTAAAAGTATTTCTGGACATTACTAGGGTAGGTGTAGCTACCTTTATCTCATTAACTTTACGAAATTCTGGACTTATAAAAAAATAAAACCAAGAGGTATCTTTTAAGAACCCACCTAACATTTTTGAAGGGGCAACTAAAATCAATTCTTTATTTTTCATGTAACTTGTGACATTCAAAACTGACTTCATTGGTCTAATTGAAATACACATTTTACTTTGACTTTGATTGAAATTATATTAGAGCATTAAAAATATCTGAGCAGTTATTAATAAAAGCGGTGGAGGAGTGATGGTCCAGCGGTAACTGCCGTGTCTGACGAGTTCTTGGTTGTAGGTTCGAACCTAGACAGGCGCTTTACTTTGTGTAAATTATTTCATCATCAGTGCTGTCAAAACGGCAAACGAAAACATCGTGAGGAAACCGGCATGTCCTAAAAACAAAAAATCAAAGCCATGTGACATCTACCAACCAGCACTGGGCCCGCGTGGTGGATTACGGCCCGTCCCCTCTCACCGAGTGGAGACCTATGTCCCAGCAGTGAGAACATTATTTATGGCTGATTATGCTTATGCTGTTTGCGCCTGAACTTTTGCTGACTTTATAGTGTCCGTGTCAAGTTGTTGCCGTTTCATTTTCATAAGGCGCACATAAGTGGCGGTAGTTCGCGAACAAAATAATTCAGCTAAGGAAAAATTTCTACCTGACTTTATAAAAGGTTGATTGCAAAAACATTCTCAAGAAGGTGACATCGGTCCGTACAAGTCTGCACAAAAAACCATTTATTTTATACCTAAATATATCTAAATCATAATAGAACGAAGTGTAATGTTTTCTACAGTTATTTCAATTAAATTCACTGTTTAAAGTAAAACTCCTACGTTTTATTGAGCACCAAGCTCCAGTGTCTCGTAGTAGACATATGCTAATAATTAAAATATTCTGTTTTTCCAGATTTTTAACAAAAGAAGAGAGTAAAAACAGATCATCAAAAACTGACAACAATGCTGATGCTGCCGATACGTTTGATATCAAACGCTATCATAGTTATGATGATGTAAGTACCTATCTAAATAGTTACATATTTACTAGCGACCCGCTCTTGCAATTTGCTAAAATGTGATATGCCAAAACATCGAGGCTTCTGTACTATGTACCTATACCTATCGAGTGCATGCAAGTGCTAGTCACCGCCTGTGGTATGTGAGCAGTGAGGCGGAGGAGGGTGCGATTGACAAGAATGGCAGACTGAATTAGCTCCCTAAATATTCCTATATTGTACACACAAACAAACCTCCCAGAATAAATGCTCTAAAATGATGGTGAAAACCGCATCAAAATCCATAGTCTAGTTTAGGAGATCTAAGCGGTCATACAGACAGAACGACATTGGTGCCGATTCTCTTGTGAACGCACTAAACTAAAATTAGAGAATCGCTATCTTTTACTAACAGGCAGCGCGAGGAAAGGACAGCTATAGCTATGAACTAAGTTGGAGATGTCAAACTAGTTCACGCCTTGCGCTTCACCGTGTTTTTTAGTCGACATGTTTTTACGTGTCGTCTAAATGTCTATGGAAACATTAGTTCTAACTAATTTGACAGCTCTAATTTACTTCCGTCTCTTTCTTGTCATAATAGAGAGAAAAAGTTAGCAATAGCCTAAATTAAGTTTAGTTTGTGCACAACAGAATCGGCACCATTGTTTTATAATAAGACAAGACAATAAGTTTGCGATGTACAAATTGTAAAGTAATAGTGTACTCATTGTTGAAGAGCCTATAAATAAATAAGTACCTATATATAGAACATAGAATATTAAGTATTTTATTTCGTGTACATATTTGGTTGAACTTTTTATAAAAGTGGTTGGCGAAGTGCCGCTACTGTATAAATCATGTTGCAGGCAAACGCGATTTTTTCTATAAATTTACGCTCGGAAAACAATGGTAAACCCACAGCCTTTAGGTGCTTGCGCAACCCTCTTCTATCTGATGGGCCCTTCTCGTGTTTGATAACTAATAACGTAGAAATTAAACTTTATATGAAATCCTTCAAATTGTAATTTTAGTGTAGGTGGGTCTATCTTTGGGATTCTTCGGTAAATAAATTCTTAGAATTAAGCTGACCTTTTATCACATAGATAGAAATAATAATCATCATTCCAGCCATGACGTCCACTGCTGGACATGCATAAGCCTTCCCCAAGCACCACCACTTCAACCGGTATTGTGCTTCTCACATCCAGCGGATTCCTACGGCCTTCACAAGGTCATCGGTCCATTTTGCGGGAGGCCTTCCTTAGATATAAATATGTAATATAGTCGGACTATTATATATTTCTATTAATTAGTAATTGTACATTTTAGCTTCCATGTATCCCTTTTGGAGAAAAATACGATCGATGTATTTCCAAAGATGAATTTTCTTTCAGTAAAAATAGATCGCAAAGCATAAAAGGCGCCACCGTAAGTTCTTAGATTCAATTG
Organism: Cosmia pyralina; assembly: GCA_946251885.1. NCBI lineage: Eukaryota > Metazoa > Arthropoda > Insecta > Lepidoptera > Noctuidae > Cosmia > Cosmia pyralina. The sequence goes on from OX276342.1 coordinate 7,097,232, forward strand.
AGCGAAACTACTCGTGTGTAGCTCTCAACTAATCTTATCGACTGAGGAGTTGGAATATTTACAAGAAAATCTAAGTGGGAAAAAAAAGATTTGTAAATTTTGTATTATTCTGTTTGAGACTGTGTTTGTATCTTTCTTATTGTTAGGATGTCGGGTTGAAAGTAGTTACAGACCAATTATTAAAAGTGGCATTATCTCAACTTCATCGCCACTCGCAATTTAGATTTGCTTTCCAAATCAATTATTTCAATATTTGAATCCATCTTGTTTTATTAATTCACGTCAATTTTTGTCTTGAATATTGTATCAAATTTTTTAAGGAGATCATACACATTACCTTCTGATAACACTGTACTTCACTGATCATACTTTTTGTGGTCGTTAGAAAATTGCTGTCTTACTTTTTAGCTGATTTGCATTGTTGTTAGCAATTGCCCATAGAAACGTGTCAATGATTGAATACCTATAATAATGTCAATTAAATTTTACCTTTTCAGATTCTAGCCTACCTTCGAACACTGCAAACAAAATACCCAAATACGAAAGTGGAACTAGTTGAATTTGGAGTCACAGACCAGAACAGACCACTAGTATATCTAAGAGTTACCAGTAATACCAACACGGCTGTTGAAAAACCTATAGTCGTAATAGAATCTGGTATAAATCCTAGAGATTGGGTTACCATTCCAGCAGCGTTGAATATCGTGGAACAAATCCTGGGTGAGCAGAGATTTCTAAATAATCTAGAATGGATTGTCGTTCCAGTGTTAAATCCGGATGGATATGAATATACTCGGACTAATGTAAGATATATTTAATTTAGTTTTTAAAATGTAAACATTATTTTTTACCGACTCTCTACAACAGTCAAGATACCATTCATCATTTTCGCCAGAGATTCTCGCGGGAGAACGATGATCGGTGTCGGCACAGCATGTTTTTTTCTCTATTAGTCGTCATATTATTATTCTCCCCCTTTCTAGCCATATCATCTTCTTTACAGTTCATTCATAATAGAAAATACATCATCATCTGCCTAGGCTTTTCCACCTTTTTAACCAGATACAGCTGAATACACTGGTATTCAGTGGTAAAATACTGATTTTACATAGAGCGACTGCCTATCTGCCTCCACAACACAGTTACTGGGTACCCTTTTGGTAAGACTGGTTGTCAGACTTCCGGGCTTCTGATGACCCGTAATGACTGTCAAAGATCCACAAATGACAGCCGGGAACAACGGCTTAACGTGCTTTACGATGCACGGAGAGATATTGATATTGTACCTATCCACGGACCAACCAGGGCAAGCGTAGCTTAACCTGATCGATTGACCCGAGTGACTGTTATCACTTACCCACAACCCCTCTTTGTTTTATGGACTATACATGTGAAAACAACATCCGACAACAAAAATAAACAAACCCTAGTATTTAGTAAACTAGGCATACTTAGCTGTTGAGCTATGCCACAAGTCATATTAGACAATAATAATAACAAATAAATAATTTGAATACATTTTTGACGACGTAACAGAGAAAATTACCAATCAATCATGATCACTCAGTGTAGTATACTGAGTGATCATGATTGATTGACCAAAAACAAAAGCAAAAAAAGAAAATAACCAACTTTACCGACAATTTCTTCCAGCTCCGTCTCTGGCAAAAATCTAGAAGCACCACCAGCCACATGGGCCACGTCTGTCCAGGTGTGAACCTGAACCGAAACTTCGATCTGGACTGGCTTCACTTCGACTCCAGTTCCAGTCCCTGTAGTCATCTCTACGGAGGCACTGAACCATTCTCTGAAATAGAAACCGAAATGATCAGACACATCATTGAAAGTAACGGTTCTAAAGTCAAACTGTATATATCCTTACAAAATAATGGAGGATATATTACGTATCCTTGGAATTATGAAAGAGCTGCTAGTGGAATGTTCAGACAGCATCATCTTTTAGGTTTTGATATGGTTAATTCAATGAACGAAGCTTACAATTTGAACGTTGGATCAGTAGTCTTTGATAGAGCTTCAGGAACAAGCACTGATTATGTGAGGGACAAAGAAGTGTTGTATACTTTTAATATAGATGTTGTGCAAAGTGATAATGGAGTCGTTATAGCAGAAGAAGATATTGGTGGTATTGTTGACGATGTCTGGAAAGCTGTTGCTGTGGCCGCTGATGAAATGATTCGATTAAATTTTTGAAATGATTTTCAGTCTATCAATAATACCTACTAATAAGACTTCTTTAGCCAAGCATCTTTGACACCTACACCAGCGCACGGTCTCACATATTGAAAGTTCAGAACCCAATCAGTACATTTAAAAAAAAAAAGATGAAATTATGTTTTTAGAAACTAGGGAATGTCGTGAGCAAGATAAACCCAGTTAGTAAAAAACTTTTTTACAAAAAAATACAACCCACTTCCAAAAACAACACTACAAAGTGAAAAATAACTAATTTCGGAAGTCGGTGTCTAGTTAAATGTATTTTCGTTTTTTGCCACCGACTTCCGAAATTAAAGTTATTTTTTACCTTGTAGTGTTGTTTTTGGAAGTCGGTTGTATGTTTTTTGTAAAAAAGTTTTTATTTTTCACTTTTTAGTTGTGTAGGTACCTACCCCACACAAATTCTAATACCACTCACTACCTGCAAAACAAACTAGAACATCATCCATATAAAAGCGTGGGAAAAATACGTATTATTGAAGCTAACTCAAAAACTACCCAAGCAAAGTTAATCAATTTTATATGGGACCAACTGTGATGTATACCCTCTCGAATAAAACAAAAAAAAATCCAAATCGGTCCAGCCATCTTCGAGTAATCGGGGATTGAGAACCTCCTCCTTTTTGGAGTCGGTTAATTATTCATTAACTGAGTAATACTCTTTTATTTCAGTCTCTAAAATTGCACGATAGTCTGATCAATTGGTGGAAGCAATATCAATATTTTGTTTAAGAGGTCGTATACGAAATTTTGCCGATTGTGCTGATTTACGTGATTTTAATTTAATAATTTTTACAAGTAACAAGACTCAGTGTTAGTAACAATATATAGACATACAGACGTGACTTGTTTTAATCCAAAAAATGAACCGTCATTTCAATTATGATCTAATGAATGAGCTCCTTTTTAGCGTTCCGTAGTCAACAAGGAACCCTTATAGTTTCGCTATGTCCGTCCGTCCGCACCTTAGCTCAGAGACTCTTGGTACTAGAAAGCTATAATTTGGCATGGATATACATATTCATCACGCCGACAAAGTGGTAAAATAAAATCATTAAAAAAAAATATTTCGAGTTCCTTCTGTACACGTAAAGTGGGATGTTTTTTTTTCTCGTTTTCCCTATGGTGTGGGGTGTTGTTGGATGGGTCTTTCAAAAATATTGCGGGTTTGTGTAAACAATTTTTCGATTTAGGGATCCGTTTCTGAAATCCTGCCAGCTAAACGGTTAGTTTTGGATGGGTAAAAAATTCACTGTAGTAGTATATACACTTCTGGACACATCTATTGGCCCACCTTAGAGTTTAGGTTTCGATGGCCCCTACCGAAATATGATTGCTAGATTGAACAAAAACTGTTGATGCAGTTTTAAACCTGATACATTTTACCATCTTTTTCGATCGTATTGTTTTAAATTTGAATTCAGAATACCATACGACATGGAGCTACGCCTAACAAGTCGGATATGCGCCTTGTTAAAGGCAATTGATTTTTGAATAAAAAACATGTTTTATCAAATAAAGGTTTAATTTAATAACGCGTGTTGCCTCCATGGGCATCTACCACAGCTCTCATACGATTAGGCATAGAGTTTATCAACCGCTCTATGAAATTTTGAGGGATCATCTCCCATTCCTCTTCTATGGCAGTTTTCAACTCTTGCATCGTCTGGGCAACTGGCTGACGAGCCCTAACACGTCTTTTTAGCTTGTCCCACATGTGCTCAATGGGGTTCATGTCTGGGCTTCTGGCTGGCCAGTCCATAACTGTGATGTTCACATCCCGAAGATATTCCCTGACGATGCCGGCCGCATGGGCTCTTGCATTATCATGCATAAAAAGGAAATTTGGGCCCACATAGTCCGCGTATGGTATCACGTGAGGTTCTAAGCACTCATGAATGTACCTTTCAGCATTTAATGTTGGCAGCCGTGGTCCTGTAACAACCTCAAGTTGAGTTTTGCCGCTCGCGGATATACCGCCCCAGACAGTCCATGAGCCACCGCCATAAGCAACCCTCTCTTCAAAGCAGCATTGTGCGAAACGCTCTCCCTTACGTCGGTAGACCTTCTTCCTTCCATCATTGCCATGTAACACAATTTTAGACTCATCAGAAAAGAGTACACGGCTCCAATCTTGCTGTGTCCAATTTAAATGACTGCGTGCGAAATGAAGGTGCGCTGTTCGGTGGGCTCGCGTTAGTTTGGGGCCATTAGCTGGCTTGTGTGGTACCATATCGCGTTCTTTTAACCTTCTCCGAACAGTTCGAGCGCTCACAGATACTCCGTGGAAGTCGCGAAGTTGGTTTTTTATCTCAATGGAGGTAAGGTGACGATTTCTCAAGCTGGTCGTCACGATGAATCGATCCTGCCTTTCAGTTGTGATCCGAGATCGTGGCCTTCCTTGGCGACGAACAAAGCCGCCAGTCTCTAGGTACCTCCGACAAACATTTCGGACCGCAGATCGACTTAAATTAAGTTGAGCACTCACGTTTCTTTGGCTGTGTCCGGCCTGAATAAGTGCCACAGCTTGGGCGGCGACTTCAGGTGAAGTATCCATAGATTATTGATAGAACCTCACCTTAATGTTAAGAATAAGTAATGTTTGTTGCAAAACCAAAGATATCAATCACTTTTTCAAGAATTAAATCCAAGTAAACCAATAAAACCAAGTTTTCTTAGTATTCGATTGTTTGATATCAACAAACAGGCTCCAAATTGTCTTTTGTTTCTTTAAATTCTGTGTTCGAAATTCAAAAAAAGACTATTGAATGAAATTGTGAATGTGCCAGGTTCAAAACTGCATAAAATCTTTTTGCTCGACCTAATATAAAATTTTAGCTAGGACCAAACGAAACTGAAAATACAAGGTGGGCCAAAAGATGTGTCCAGAAGTGTATAACCAAGTTAAAAGGAAACCTATCACAGCTAAGTAGGCTTTTCAAGTTTACGAGTAATAGTCAAATATTCATGAAACAACAAAATGCCCTCTTCTTAGTCCGCATTATTGTGCAACTACGGAACCCTATTTTATTTATTCCCCGCTTTTTATTTTTCGTGGAGTTTTTATTGCGATATTTCGGTTGTTTTGAAAGATTTTTAATTTCCATTTATTTTGGAGTTTTTTTTTTTTTTCAGGAAACGAAATGATTTTGAACTGAAGTTGATTTCTGTTGCTTTAATTTTATGAACGTGAGTTCTAAGTAGCCGAAATCAAAAGCAACTATTTGTCCATTTTCTCTAAAATTTTACTAAGTTAAATATGTTTTTACTCGAAAATTTTATAGCAAAGTGGTAAAAATTCGTGCATTGCATAAACGACTTTCACAAAAACACATTGTAATTGTTTCATAGCCTTTAGACGTCAAAACGATTCGTATGTGTTATTGTAAACGCAAAAAATCACAAAACAGTCGACGAGTTTAGGTCGAATTCAATCAATCAATCTGCCTAGCCTTTTCCCAACTATGTTGGGGTCGGCTTCCAGTCTAACCGGATGCAGCTGAATACCATTATTTTACATGGAGCGACTGCCTATCTGACCTCCACAACCCAGTAACTGGGTAATACGATACCCCTTGGTAAGACTGGTTGTCAGACTTCCGGGCTTCTGACGACCCGTAACGACTGTCAAAGATCCACGAATGACAGCCGGGACCAACGGCTTAACGTACTTTGCGAGGCACTGAGAAGTCTCGGTATGTAAAGATGGTAACCCATCCACTGACCAAGCCCGGCAAGCGTAGCTTAACCTGATGGATCGACCCGTGTGGCTGTTATTACTTAGCCACGAGCTCCTTTTTTTAGGTCCTTTAGGTCGAATTATCAAAAAATAAATAATATAAATAAATAAAAACCGATCAAGTGCGTGTCGGACCACGCAAAATGAATGGTTCCGTAGTTGCTTGACTATCACTCGTAAACTTGAAAAGCCTACTTAGCTATGATAGTTTTCCTTTTAACTTCGTTATATATACTACTAACGTGAATTTTTTCACCCATCCAAAACTAACCGTTTAGCAGGCAGGGGTAGACACTTGGTTCTAACAAAAATTAGCACTTTAAAGCTTAATATTTCAGAAACGGATCCCTACATTGAAAAATTGTTTTCGCAAACCCGCAATATTTTTGAAAGACCCATCCAACAACACCCCACATCATGGGATAGACGAGAAAAAAAACCATCCCCACTTTACGTGTACAGAAGGTACCCTCAAAAAATTTTTTTTCATGATTTTATTTTACCACTTTGTCGGCGTAATGAATATGTATATCCATACCAAATTATAGTATAGCTTTCTAGTACTAAGAGTCTGTGAGCTAAGGTGCGGACGGACAGACGTACAGACATAGCGAAACTACACTTCTGGACACATCTTTTGGCCCACCTTGTATTTTCAGTTTCGTTTGGTCCTAGCTAAAATTTTATATTAGGTCGAGCAAAAAGTTTTTATGCAGTTTTGAACCTGGCACATTCACAATTTCATTCAATAGTCTTTTTTTGAATTTCGAACACAGAATTTAAAGAAACAAAAGACAATTTGGAACCTGTTTGTTGATATCAAACAATCGAATACTAAGAAAACTTGGTTTTATTGGTTTACTTGGATTTAATTCTTGAAAAAGTGATTGATATCTTTGGTTTTGCAACAAACATTACTTATTCTTAACATTAAGGTGAGGTTCTATCAATAATTTATGGATACTTCACCTGAAGTCGCCGCCCAAGCTGTGGCACTTATTCAGGCCGGACACAGCCAAAGAAACGTGAGTGCTCAACTTAATTTAAGTCGATCTGCGGTCCGAAATGTTTATCGGAGGTACCTAGAGACTGGCGGCTTTGTTCGTCGCCAAGGAAGGCCACGATCTCGGGTCACAACTGAAAGGCAGGATCGATTCATCGTGACGACCAGCTTGAGAAATCGTCACCTTACCTCCATTGAGATACAAAACCAACTTCGCGACTTCCACGGAGTATCTGTGAGCGCTCGAACTGTTCGGAGAAGGTTAAAAGAACGCGATATGGTACCACACAAGCCAGCTAATGTCCCCAAACTAACGCGAGCCCACCGAACAGCGCGCCTTCATTTCGCACGCAGTCATTTAAATTGGACACAGCAAGATTGGAGCCGTGTACTCTTTTCTGATGAGTCTAAAATTGTGTTACATGGCAATGATGGAAGGAAGAAGGTCTACCGACGTAAGGGAGAGCGTTTCGCACAATGCTGCTTTGAAGAGAGGGTTGCTTATGGCGGTGGCTCATGGACTGTCTGGGGCGGTATATCCGCGAGCGGCTCAACTCAACTTGAGGTTGTTACAGGACCACGGCTGCCAACATTAAATGCTGAAAGGTACATTCGTGAGTGCTTAGAACCTCACGTGATACCATACGCGGACTATGTGGGCCCAAATTTCCTTTTTATGCATGATAATGCAAGAACCCATGCGGCCGGCATCGTCAGGGAATATCTTCGGGATGTGAACATCACAGTTATGGACTGGCCAGCCAGAAGCCCAGACATGAACCCCATTGAGCACATGTGGGACGAGCTAAAAAGACGTGTTAGGGCTCGTCAGCCAGTTGCCCAGACGATGCAGGAGTTGAAAACTGCCATAGAAGAGGAATGCGAGGTGATCCCTCAAAATTTCATAGAGCGGTTGATAAACTCTATGCCTAATCGTATGAGAGCTGTGGTAGATGACCATGGAGGCAACACGCGTTATTAAATTAAACCTTTATTTGATAAAACATGTTTTTTATTCAAAAATCATTTGCCTTTAACAAGGCGCATAACCGACTTGTTAGGCGTAGCTCCATGTCGTATGGTATTCTGAATTCAAATTTAAAACAATACGATCGAAAAAGATGGTAAAATGTATCAGGTTTAAAACTGCATCAACAGTTTTTGTTCAATCTAGCAATCATATTTCGGTAGGGGCCATCGAAACCTAAACTCTAAGGTGGGCCAATAGATGTGTCCAGAAGTGTATAAAGGTTCCATGCTAAACGGACAGGCGTACAGACATAGCGAAACTAAGGTTCCATGCTAAATTACAGCTTTATAATTCTAAGAGTCTCTGAGCTAAGCTGCGGTCGGACAGACGGACAGACAGACAGTCGGACGGACATAGCGAAGCTAAAGGTTTCCTTGTTAACACAACGGAACCCTAAAAAGTAGCTCATACCTTTCTGATACAGCTTGTACAGAAATCCCGATGTTTTGACATGCCACATTAGCAGATTGCATCCGTTCGAATTAAGGGCGGCTCGCTAGTTAAAAAACTTTTTTACAAAAAAATATAACCGACTTTCAAAACACTACAAAGTGAAAAATAACTTTAATTTCGGAAGTCGGTGTCTGGTTAAATGTATTTTCGTTTTTTGCCACCGATTTCCGAAATTAAAGTTATTTTTCACTTTGTAGTGTTGTTTTTGGAAGTCGGTTGTATTTTTTTGTAAAAAAGATTGTATTTTTTACTTTTTAGTTGTGGTACCTACCCCACACAAATTCTAATAACACTACCTGCAAAACAAACTAGAACATCATCCATATAAAAGTGGGAAAAAATACGTATTATTGAAGCTAACTCAAAAACTACCGAAGCAAAGTAAATCAATTTTATAAGGGACCAATTTTTCTCGAATAAAATAAATAAAAATCAAATTGGACAACTCTGTAAAAAGTTATGCGTGGTCATACGTAAAAAAAAACATACGTGTCGAATTTAGAACCTCCGCCTTTTTTTTCGTCGGTTAAAAAAGGTAACTAATTAGATAGGTACTTACGAGTACATCATAATTGAAATAATCTTTCATTTTGTGCATTAAAAGTTTTATAAATACAGTATTTTAATTGTAAAATCACGTGAATCAGAGAAATCGGAAAAAAATCGTATACGACCTCTTAAACAAAATATTGATATTGCTTCCACCAACTGATTAGACTATCGTGCAATTAATAAGGTGTATTACTCAGTTAATGCATAATTTGTTAACTGGGTTTATCTTGCTCACGACATTCCCTAGTTTCATTATTTTTTTCTAAAAATGTACTGATTGGGTTCTGAACTTTCAGCCTGTGTGACCGTGCGCTACGCTTAACTACTACGGTGTATATTTTGTGATATGTAACTCAATTTGTAGCTTCAAAGGTCCACAGTCAATTACCCACAACCAACTTGATCGAATTCAAAACATTTCAGAGCAATATCTTGTGTGATGTGTAAATATGTACTCAGCTAGAGTAGCTGAGTACATATTATACACTATACATACATACACTGCACATACACATACACTACACTATACATATACATATTATACACTGCCGTACCAATACTTGGTACGGCAGTGTATCCTTGAACATCAAAACTTTGTACAATAACATTATCTTCTAGTAATACAATAAAAGTTGCAATAACGGCAGCTTTCTCGATTCTCATCAAAGTGTTTAAAATAGCCGTTAAAACAATCGTTATTCTTTCAATAACTTTTTTAATACGGACTTATTTTTCTCCGAGAAATTTTTAAAGGCAATCTTCACAAATTGAAAACAGATCCCGAACCGAATTACGATAAAAAATGGCAAGATTTAATTTTGAAAATTCGCACTCTTTGCGACTCTTTGAGAATTTAATATGGCTGAGATGATGAAGAATTGATTATTTTAGTAATCTGTTATGAAATGCGGCTTATCCGAGATTGGTGGTTCACCTGATTTTATTTTCTTTTTGAGGGCTTATAATTCACTTCTTATTAACGAAATGTCAGAGTTAATAATAATGGCTGAACTTTAAGTATTGGCTAATACGTTAATTTCCAACAGCTCCTTGGTATGTCGGTTCGTACTCTCAGTTGTTTGTCACTGTTTCTCTACCCTTGTGTATATTAACTGGTTTCTGTCAACTTGTAGTTATTGTAATAAACATTTTTTTTTTTTTTTTTTTTTTTGTTTCATCTCACTACTGAGCAAAGGCTTCCCCTCATGACTACCAGCTGTTTCCGGGGGGGCTACCATCACCACGGTGACGGAAAACATGGCGAGGAAACCGGCATGTCCTAGAACAAAAATTCGAAGACTTGTGACATCTACCAACCCTCACTGGGCCTGCGTGGTGGATTACGACCTGCTACCTCTCACCGAGAGGAGGCCAGTTTCCCAGCAGTGGGTTCATTATAGGCTGGAAACATTACATTTTGTATTACATTATAAAAGGAGAAACTGGCTGCCTATATATAACGTATAGCCGAAACTACGAACTGCGGATAGAACGTGAAATTTGCACACTAAGAAGGGGTTTTTGGAAATTCGACCTTGAAGGGGGTGAAAAGGGGTGGATTTTGTTTGTATGTAAAATCTTTTTGCTTGAGTTAATAAACTTGAAATTTGGTACAAATACTTAGTATCTAAGTAAATAATAAAGTATTACTTTTTTTTAACTACCCCCTAAAGGGGTATCAAAGTTGGTATGGAAGAATTTTAACGTGTGGTCCGATTAACTCGAAACTCAGTATTTATGCTTAGGGCCGAAAATAAAGAATAACAAATATGTAAGAGTTTTTCGAAAATCTACCCTTGTCGGAGTGAAAAGGGGTAGCAAATGTTAGAGGGGGGATTTTGTTGCGTGGCTTGATTGACTCAAAAATTGGTACAGATAACCAAATAATAATAAAAACGTCACAAACGATTTTTTGAAACTTAACCACTTTCGACGTCAAAATACGGGATCCAGTTTATAGAAAAATAATTTTCCATTGATTAATGAACTTGAAAATTGTCCCGAATACTTTTCTTGATAAATATAAGCATAGCATTTTGACATACAACGTGGCAATGCCGCCAGTCTCTTGGATACTTTACCAGTCGACAGCGATGCGGAGGAATTTTTCGACGCCTTGTTTTAGTTTGTGAATAGTTTTAATTTATTTAATCAAATAAAAATCCGTTTCTCATATTGTGTTTGTTACCAGAAAGTTATAGAACTGTTTAAAATAAATACCTAAGGCTGATTACACTTTAAAATAAATATAAATATCAGACATTTTCAAAAATTACCTTTTAATGCTTTGAATGACAAAAACGAGACACAATAGAAGTTTGATTGTTATTACTGCTATGGCCGTATAGTGTTCTTCAAAGCGTTAAAAGTTTAAAGGTGGAGAGAGTGTTAAATTTTGTAGGGGAAAATACGAAACCTACGCGGACGAAGTCGCGGGTGAAATGCTAATACGAGGCTAGTGTAAAACATTGAGTTCTTTTTGCAACCAATTCATAGTAGTTTCACTAACAACAAAATATTTTTATTCCTACTTCAATGCCACAATAGTCACCTTGCAATACCTTCACAATTTATTGACAAAAATCTCAACAATAAGAAAGGTACGTTAAGAATGTGCTTCAGTGATAAATATAACAATTTCCCAGTTATCCTATACGTGTGACATATTTTCTTGGGCAACAACGTAGTCGTGTACCTAGCGAGACAGACATTCTAGAGTAGTGATGTGTTACTCTTATAGTGTATTTAGAAATTGGTGTTAGGTATCGATAAAGATAATAACGTGTCGTTTTGTATCCTCGTCAAATTTAAGGGTATGGTATAGACCATCAAACCGAACAACTTTCTCCATGGCACCAACATCGTAATCGCGAAAAAATAATCAGTCGTCCCATACGTTTGCGTCGAGTAGGTATTGAAGTTTTCTATGGGACAGTTGAAAATTTTTTCGCGATTACGATGTTGGTCCTATGGAGAAAGTTGTTCGGTTTGATGTTCTGTATCACACCTTGAAATTTGACGAAAATGCAAAACGACACGTTGTACTCGTATCATAAACCTTTAGGTATTGTATATTTAGAATCTCCTCTTCTTTACCAAGCATGATTGCAGTTTCGGGGAGAATCGAAAATGTAGGTAAATAAACGATATTTTTATTATAACTTTTGGGAGGAAAACAAAAATGGGGGGAATCAGTACTAACCCTGCAAGCCTGGAAAACACATTTTATCACATCACAATTTAATTAATTTACAATAGCTAATTGTCATTTTACATGCTCTGTAGTCCTCCAGACTGAATTTCGGCCATGGCAGCCAATCTCAGTGGAGAGGAGATATTATAGTGCACAAGTGTATGCGCAGACACAGATGCTCTCTCTGTTCTTATACTCTTATAGTCCGATGGGACGGCAATCCGACACTATCTGGGAGAAATCAGGCGCAGGGCCAACGGCTTAAATTGCTTTCCAAGGCACGGGGGTATCACACCGCCAACTTCCAAACTCCGGGCTGATACTGAGAACTACGTCGTTAGTCTCGTGGTTGCAAGCATGATTGCTGAGCGTGGGGTCTTGGGTTCGATTTCCAGGTCGTGTAAAGTGTTATTGGGTTTTTCCATAAGGAGATGCTATGTAGCATGCTAACTTGAAGCAGATGCAACCCTCAGACCTAATAAAAAACCAAGTCACAGCGCTGAGAAAAACTACACCTCGCTCTGTGCATACACGCTCACAGGCACACAGTTACACCAAACTACAATTAAACTACACCGCACTAAGTGCACACAAGTTTACGAAACCAGCCTCACGTCACTGTTGACAGCGTTATTTCTTGGTTTTTTATTTGGTCTGAGATGCTACCTAATAAAACACATTTAGCAATTGTATACGCAAAGAGTATTTACCAACACAAAAAAGTACATACACTGGAGCATGCTGTAAATGAACATGCTGCTTCCGGCCCACAAGTAAGCCAGTCTTTAAAAGTTAATAGCGACTAATTCTCGTGTAGTTTTTTTTTATCAATAACTAGCTGTTCGTGCCCGGCGTCGCCCGGGTGAATTTCATGTATCTATCTCCAGTGGTTTAGGCTGCGTGCATGTTGTCTGTTTTCATACAACAATACCACCCAAATTTCCGACTTTTCCGGTAAATTTTCCAAAAACATTCTGTCATACAAACCTTGTCCTGATAATTACATACATAACAAAAAAATTATTAGCCAAATAGGTGCAAACGTTCTGAAGTAGCGCTTATATACATTCGGCAATTGATTTTTATTTATACAGTGTGTCTGTATACGGTGTGGCGAAAATTAAGGGTGTGTTACAGACCATCAAACTGAACCACTTTCTGCCGGGGACCAACATCGTAAACGTGAAAAAAAATCAGTCATCCCATACAAAACTTAAGTTAGCTCGTCGAGTAGGTACTCGACCAAATATATGGGACGTCTGATATTTTTTCGCGATTACGATGTTGGTCCCCGAGAGAAAGTTGTTCAGTTTGATCGTCTGTAAACACAACAACAACCTAATTATAAATCTAAATAAATCTAATTTGACACTTAAAATAAAACAAATCTTTTAAAGTATAAAAGTTATTTTGAAGAAGCCAAGCCTTAATTTTCGCCACACCGTATACGAGTAGATGAAGCATAGACAGCAATTAAACTTAAAAACTAACTAACTACTAACTTAACTTATTTTTGCGATTTAGTTTATAATGCATAGACAGCATTCAAGAGATTTGCGTATTGGCCTCGTTATTAGTATTAGGTATTTTCATATTAAGTTTGCTTAAGAATATATTTATTTTATTTTATTTATTTATTTAACGTTTATACAAAATAATACAGGATTATTCATATTATACAGCAACAAAAAACCAGGTTTAAACTTAAACTATCATGAGTCTATCTCAATATTTAAAAACCTTTTATTTTTTTTTGCCGCTGCGGAAAACCTCAAGCGGCGAAAGTTTAATAACCTTATCGGTAATTATATTGTCGAGCCGTTTGGAGTTGAAACCCTTGGGCCGTGGGGTCCGAGTGCTCATAGTTTGTTTAACGAAATCTCCAAACGGCTGGTTGACACTTACCGTGACCCAAGGGCTGGCTTTTACCTTGGCTGGGCTTAGCATTGCCATACAACGTGGCAATGCCGCCAGTCTCTTGGGTACTTTACCAGTCGACAGCGAGCGGAGGAATTTTTCGACGCCATATTTTAGTTTTTTTTAATACTTTTAGTTGTGTTAGTATATAATTTTGTTATTTTTAGGCAATGTTTATAATAATAAAGATTAATTAAAAAAAAACCTTTTAAAAGCAAAATTATCTACCACATAAAATACTTTGTTTCAATTAGCTATTGGCCTTGTCATAATGAAATAGCTCAGCCAGAAACATACGACATTCCATTTTGTTTTTTGCCATAATGAGACTTTGTTTATATACCTACTGTAGTAGGTATCATATTTTGAAATATATATTTTTTTTCTCATGAGGTTTGTCCTCCGTAAAAAGCATGGTCACTGTCGGATGGCATAGAAAAGAAAGAGAAGTGCGATGACACAACGCTGGTAATTTATTGCAAAATATAAAGCAATTATCTATATACAAAATATCTATTGATTGGATTAAAAAAGTAATGTCATAAAATTAATCCTAATTATTTTAAACAGAACTGTATTTTATAAACACTTTTAATGACAATTGTAGGAGTAATATGGTAAAAACTAAAAAAAATAGACGTAGATTTTTTTTTTCTTTAATTCTGTAAACTTAAATAGATTTCAGGACAAATGAAATCACTTCTTACACTATAATTACTGTGTATTTTTCCTTATCAAAAATATGATATAGTTACTGTAAAAGATGGACACAAAGTTATATGTAATTTCGCCGTATTATACGGAGGAGAAGCCTTAATAAGAGCACAATACGAGTACATATTATTTATAAGTAATCCAATAAATCATCTGCCTAGCCTTTTCCCAACTATGTTGGGGTCGGCTTCCAGTCTAACCGTATGCAGCTGAATATCAGTACCTTACATGGAGCGACTGCCTATCTGACCTCCACAACCCATTAACTGGGTAATACGATACCCCTTGGTAAGACTGGTTGTCAGACTTTCGGGCTTCTGACGACCCGTAACGACTATCAAAGATCCACGAATGACAGCCACGACCAACGGCTTAACGTGCTTTCCAAGGCACGGAGGAGTCTTGGTATGCAAAGATGGGCACCCATCCACGGACCGACCCCGGCAAGCGTAGCTTAACCTGATGAATTGACCCGTGCGGCTGTTATTACTTAGCCGAAAAGCTTGCTTCAGAACGATACATTCGCGCGTTCGCGAATCGCTGATCTAATAATTATAATATAATATAAACAGCTTTGAAATTCCCTTACTCAACACACCTCACTATTGTCCACCTCTCGTCGGCATGTCACGTCTCTCCTTGGGGCAATATTCCTCCTCCCCCCTCACCCCCGTACAACGACGTGAAGCTATCCGAAGCGAATTCTCTTCCATTATTGCCCACCTGAATCTAAAAAAAACAATGCAGGATTTTCTTTCCGATATAGAGGATAGGGTCGGTATAGTAAGATGTTGTCAGGTGCATGTATTTTTGTGGGGTTGTGAGTAAAATAGAGTTTGTTATTGTTGGAGAAGGGATACGATTTTCATACAGTTAAAAGAGTCTTTGGTACATAATTTTCCCAAGTATTTTTAGTGACACATGAAAGGCACTTTTGAACATCAAAATAAAAAAAATCAAATTGAATTGACTCTAGCCGCCCCTTCCAAATTGAGAAGAATGGGCAAGAAACTCCACCTTACTTTTTAAAATTGTTTGTATAAGTACATCAATTATATCATTATAGTGATTGTTTCTTGTACCACCTCGTATTGGTAGATAGTTGCTACATCAAGAAGATTATATTACTAACGCGTTGTCAAGCTCTGAGGCAAATAGGTATATAACCGGAAAAAACCAGCAATTTATCTGCAGATTAAAAAACATCAGCGACCTTTTATGTACCACCGTTGATTTAAGGCGCTGCCCTAAGCGTGACACTGTAATACGTCCATTTTTTCGTCGCACAGTTAGCCGTATTGCTATTATATTACATGCCCAAAAAATACAGTGTATAGTGAAGTGTATAAAAAAGACTATACAAAGATGTTATAGAAACAATCGAAAAAATCGAAACGAGATGCTAGCATCTCGAAAAAAAAACCCCAAATAAGGAAACGAAAAAACTTTTTCGGCTCGAAGTGCTCAATATTTTGGGCGACAACTATTAATTTTTATGTAACTTTAAAACAGGAATTTTAATCAATTTTAATTGAAGTATGTAAAAAAATCTTAACATAATGGTGTATTTTTTTTAATAATTAAATTAAAACTGCGAAATAACAGTCATATTGGCGGACACGAGATTCTACTAAAATCAAACGCATACTTATTTACAACCGTATTTACGATTTTCTACCTAACTTTGAAGATTTGCGTCTTACCGCGTCATAACGTGCTATGGAAACCTACTGGAAAATCTCAAGTCCGTCGTCATTCCTGACAGAAGATTAAGGTGATAATAAATAGCATACCTATATTTAACTGCCTCGATGGTCTAGTGGTCGCAAGCGATACTGCTGAGCATGTGGTCCTGGGTTCGATTCCCGGGTCGGGCAAAGTGTTATTAAGTTTTTCCATCAGGAATTTCTTAGTAGCAGCCCGGGCTCTGGATTGCTGCCCGGTTAATAGGCTCGCCCCTTATTACATGGGGCTTAAACATAACTGGCGGAATGAGGGTGTACTATAGAACGTCATTGGTGTGGTGATGAGCCAGCTAGTGTAGTGATATAATCAGCATAAATACGGGATCAGCAGGATTCTACACTACGAATACGAATCGAATGTGCACACCTCACGTTTGCCACATAAAAACTGCTCTCCATTCCAAGAAATGTATGATAATATTGCGCTAATGCTAGTTTAAAGACCAAATTCAATTAGGAAATTGAAAAAATGTTGGGAAATCTTCAGTTGCAGCGATGCAGCGGTATTCTAAATTCATTGAAACTTCCGACGTTCGGATTACACCGCATTACCATTCGGTGTTGAAAACTCCGCGGATAGAGTTGGGATGTAAGGGATATCGATAGAGGATTAATTTTAATTTCTTATGGTTAGCTAATAATAACATGACAATAGCATTAGCTTCATAAAAAGAATAATTTTGGGATGGCAACGGAAGTGGAAAATATTAAGACCAAAAATGTTGCAGGTATTTTAAAGAGTTTATACTATTTAACTGCAAACGGCAAACAAGTGAATAAGATCACTTTACAAATATAATATGGGCAAAATTATTAGTTCCTGCCAATTTATCGCTATCATCAATTCATGTTGCCAATTGCAACGATTAAGGAAATATTGCGCAATCTATGTTAAGATTGCTTATGTGTATACATGAAATAAAAGATGATATGTCTCAAAGATATCCTAAAGTATGACGACACTATGTTCAACAAACGCACGGGTGCAATAAATTACTCTGGAATGCAATCGATTTTTAAGGATATTTTCAAAATGACTATGGACATACAATCATCAAACACTAACTTTCACAAACCTGACAACCAAATGAAGACAGTAACAGAATCAGAAGACACTAGACAGTTTTTTCTTTAGTCGTATTAATGTAATGCATCAAAATATTGCTGGATTGTTGAATAAATCGGACTTGTTGACTGTACAATTAGAAAACTTGGAAAATCAAGGGACAACTGTAGATGTACTCTGTTTAACTGAGCATTTCATAACATCTGGACATGAGAGTTTATTACACGTTCCGAATTTCCACCTAGCCGCTCTTTTTTCACGAAGCACAAATCGGGGGGGAACTTGTATTCTTGTAAGACAGGGGCAACAGTACAGGGAACTACCAGATGTTGCGAAACAGTCTGTATCAGGCGTGTTTGAAATTTGTGCTATAGAATTGACATCCTATTCAATTATTGTTATATGTGTTTATAGAGTACCAAAATATAATTACTTGACATTTTATGAAAAACTTGACATTGTGTTACAAAAACTTTGTGTATTATCAAATAAAAAAATTGTGTTGTGTGGTGATCTAAACATCAATGTACTGTTAAGAAATAAGACTACTCTGGATTTGGAACACTTCCTACTTAACTATAACTTGACTCTAGCTATAAATCAGCCTACTAGGCCTCATAGTAACACGTGCATTGATAACTTTGCACATAATCTACGAAATGGATGGAAAATAGAAATTATTGACCTCATGTTATCAGATCACACATCACAAATACTTAAAATACCTGTCAATAAAACGTGTCGCCTAAAGTATTGGAAAATGGTAAAAAAAAATTACTCCAAAGAGAACCTTGATAAATTTAAATCATGTATGCAAAATTTGTCTTTCAAAGAAGTCTACGAAAGCAATGATGTTAATGTAGCCTATAATACCTTTTTTGATATTTTCTCATTGTTTTACAATCTCTGTTTTCCAGAGAAAATAATAACTATAAACACTAGCAAACAGGTTAAATGGATTTCTCATGGCATAAAAACATGTAGTAAGAAACAGAGACGGTTATTGTGGGCTTACAGACTACATCCAACAAAAAAAGGTAAAAGTGACTTGAAAAAATATACAGCCCAGTATAAAAAAATTGTTAGACTAACTCAGAAGGCACAAAATAATTATTTTATAAACAATTCGCAAAATAAATCCAAAGCCACATGGCAGATAGTCAATAAATCTAAAACTAACCTGCCTAAAGAACAGATCCTGACAATAAAAACAGGGAATTTTACTTACACAAACCCGACTGATATAGCAAATACATTTAATGACTACTTTATAGATGACATTGAGAATAATATAATAAATGACATTAAAATAAATAATAAGTTAGATAATTCGACAATGCAATCAATGTTTATGCAGCCTGCTCTAAAATCTGATATTATTTTAGCTACAAAGTCGCTTAAAAATACTAGCACTGTAGGTATTGACGGTATATCTACAATAGTAATTAAATATGTAATTGAGCTTATTGCACCGGCCCTAGCACATATTATTAACATAGGTATTACCGAGGGCATCTATCCTGAGGGCTTGAAAAAAGTCATAGTAAAACCACTCCACAAAAAGGAAGATAAGACGCATATGAAAAATTACCGGCCAATAGCCAAAATTCCTGTTTTTTCCAAAATCTTTGAAAAAGTTATTTATAACTCGTTATACCAATATCTTCACAAATATACTATTTTGTGCAAAGAACAAAACGGTTTCCGGAGAAATAAAACCATTAACATGGCTATTTTCGACCTATTAAGTAATGTTATGTTTGCAGTTGATAAAAAGACTCCCATTTGCGCTATTTACACAGACATGACTAAAGCCTTTGATTATGTTGATCACAAAATCCTTCTGGACAAATTGCATTGCTATGGCATCAGAGGGAACATTTTAAAATTACTAGAATCGTATTTAAGTAATAGATTGCAATGTACTGAAATCACAAGAGTGTGCGCAAAAACCAAAACGGAACGAACGTATGTGTCGAATTTCAGGAGTATAAAATATGGAGTGCCTCAAGGTAGCGTGCTTGGGCCACCTTTATTTCTCATTTACATAAATGATTTGCCAAAAGTGACACAACAACAAATGATTTTGTTTGCAGATGATAGCACTGCCATAGTAAAATGTAAGGACTTAAATACTTATCATTTTGACATTAATAATACTCTTAATGACATAATTAATTGGCTTACTACGAATAATTTAATAATCAACCTCAAGAAAACCAAAATAATGCATTTCCACCAAAGAATTGAACCTCCAAAAATGAGTGTCAATTACAATGGCAACGAAATAGAAGATGTAAAAGTAAGTGTGTTTTTAGGTATCCATATAGACAATAACCTTAATTGGAAAGCTCATATAGAACAGCTTTGTAAAAAAATAAATAAGTCTGCCTATGCACTTTTTCAATTGGCTAGAAAAGTTAATATAGACGCGTTACTTGTTGCCTATCATGGTCTAGTAGCCTCACTTCTACGTTACGGAATTATTTTCTGGGGTAATTCCTCGGACAAAGGATTACTATTCAAGGCACAAAAAAGGTGCATCAGAGCCATGTGTGGTCTGAAAACAGATGACAGCTGTGCACCGTACTTTAAATCATTAAAAATACTTACGCTACCGGCGTTATACATATTGGAAGTTTGTATCTTTGTCAAAACAAATCCCAACCTTTTTGAAAAAATGACAATGGTACGAAATGTTCCAATTCGTAGTCAGTACAAAAATTCTTTGAGTAATTTTAAATGTAAAACTGCATTAGTAAAAAATAGTGTCCTGGGTATGGCTCCACGCATTTATAATAAAATTCCAGACGCCATAAAAGAATTAAATTTTACACAATTTAAGAAAAAAATGAAATTGTTCTTAACTGATAAATGTTATTACACTATTGATGAATTCTTAAATGACGAATTAATTTAGATTTGCAATTATTATTAGTGACATCAAATAATTTTGACATTTTAATTATTTTGACATAGATATTTTTTTTTTTTGACATTTTAATAATTCCTCATTTAAGGTCCGACATAATTTGAGTATTATTTTTTATTATTATTTATATGTAATTGTTCAATTTATTTTATAATTTAATACCATAATTATGCATGTTTCTTTTTTTTTCAATTATTTTTAATAGATTTTAATTTATAATATTATGCTAGATTTTCAAACCATATTTGTACGCCTCCTGGCATAACATAGCGCTCTGTTAATCAAACATAAGATCTGTATTTTTTTTTTTTTTACCTATGTTAACAAATAAAAAAAAAAAAAAAAAAAAAAAAAATATACAAACAACAAAAAATAAATTTCAAATCATTTATTAATTAAACACTATCAGTCAAACATTAGATACCGAATTGCGTTGCCTAAAAGCGTTAGCAGCGGCACGAGCACCAACCTTGATACCTTCCCAGGTCTCAAAACCAGCCTGCTCAATAAAAGCAGGGTCTACCAGGAAACCTTCAAACCATTGACTATTCCTATAAGCAGGCAATTCGTAGGTGTAAGAGAATGGGGCTGCAGCTTCATTCGCATAGTCGCTGGCACCACCAGAAGCGGCATACAGAACATGGTAAATGTTTCCAACTATATAGTTTCTGTTGCTAGGCCATTTCACCCTATCGATAGCTTGAGCCATTTGTACACCAACCATGTTGACTTGCAAAGCATTTGGTGGAAGGACACCGTTTCCATATCCATAGAGGATCATGCTGCCGAAGCTGTGGATGTCCAGGTACAAGGCCAGGCGGTTTCTATGAGCGGCGATAATGTCCCGGATGACGGCTGTTTCGGGCTCGGAGAACGCCCCAGACCCGTGGAAAGTATCAGAGCAAGGACTGCTGCTGGAGGCAGTACCCCAGCCCATGCCGAAGTTCCTATTGAGGTCGACGCCGGCACATATGTTGGCACCCAGATTCAGCCTACGGTTCTTTCTCCAGTAACGTTCCTGTAGAAGAGAATAGGACGTAATTAGATACGATTGATTTCTGGTTGTCGATTGTAACGTAAGTGACAAAATGATTAGTTGGTACTATTTACCGTTAACCATTAGAAATGCAGAAGCTCAGGGTATATGATTTTTAACCGACTTCAAAAAGGAGGAGGTTCTCAATTCGTCGGAACCTTTTTTTTATTTTTTTTTTATGTATGTTCCCCGATTACTCGAAGATGGCTGGACCGATTTGGATTTTTTTTGTTTTATTCGAGAGGGTATACATCACAGCCCAATATAAAATTGATTAACTTTGCTTTGGTAGTTTTTGAGTTAGCTTCAATAATACGTATTTTTTCCCCACTTTTATATGGATGATGTTCTAGTTTGTTTTGCAGATAGTGGTATTAGAATTTGTGTGGGGTAGGTATACACAACTAAAAAGTGAAAAATAAAAAATTTTTTACAAAAAAATACAACCGACTTCCAAAAACAACACTACAAAGTGCAAAATAACTTTAATTTCGGAAGTCGGTGTCTAGTTAAATGTATTTTCGTTTTTGCCACCGACTTCCGAAATTAAAGTTATTTTTCACTTTGTAGTGTTGTTTTTGGAAGTCGGTTGTATTTTTTTTGTAAAAAAGTTTTTAATAATAAGCAAAAGCAATATTTTAATCAGATCAATTTTTATTAATGTGGTGCGATTCCTTTTTTGGCCAGTGGACCATAATGTTTAAATGAATAAAGATTTTATGAAATGCTCGATAGTAATAATTTATCAACACTGTTATTGTTTGTTGTTGACCGAATCTTAGAATCACTAATTATTGTTGGTCAATTAGAGAAAAACTTGGGTATTTCCATAATACTGTCAATTGTCGTGTGAATATTAACCAAGAACTGATAATGAAAATTTTCATGAGATTTGACGCAGGTCACTTCTAAAGGCACGTGATTTCGTGACATTGAATTGTACGAGGATAAAGCGATCAATAATCTATTCGCTAACAGATTATAGCAATTTGTAATCAGGACAGTGCATTAAGTAGCGGTCATTATGAAGATGGGAATAACTGATATGCCAAGTTGGGTAGTACCCGCAGCGAGGTGGTTAAAACCAAAGCTATTAGATGGTTAGAATACCGTCCTCCTCTCTATGAGAGAGAGTAGACCGTAATCCGCCACGTGGTCCAGTGTGGGTTGGTGAATGTCACATGTCTTGCAATTTTTGGTTCTTGGAAATTTGCCAGTTTTGTGAGAAAGCATTAAAATAAATTGCACAATGTGCATGCTGTCTAGGTTTACATCTATGGCTTACAAATCGTAAGTCGGGGCCGTTACCACAGAACAACCACTGTCTTCGCTATGATCATAAACATTTTCAAATCTACGTACGTTGCTATGGGTGAAGATGTATCCATCAGGGTTGGCGACAGGCAGGATGATCCAGTCAATGTTTTGGATGAGGTCAGACTCTGTAACGTCAATCACCAGCTTGTGGATGGCGTAGAGTGTAGCTGGGAGGGTCACCCATTCACGGCAGTGGAGGAGAGACTGCAACATGACGACTGGTTTGCTGGTGTCCTGGAATTTAAGGTTAAAATATTAATGACCGGCCACTACAGCTTTCTTATTTAATAATTTTCTGTTTTGGTTCTGTTCCGTGATTCGTTGTTGGGATTTGGTCATTGAAAAATTTTGAGTCTACAAAATGAGCAATTAAAAAAAAACGTGTTTAATTTTTTTTTTCTATTCATTCTATTAATATTTACTCAGTTATAAATCTTAGCTAATAAGGGAAAAAATCGTCCAATAATATATATATTTTAGTATATATATTATTGAACGAATTTATTGATCCCCAATGAGCTCTTCTTCTTCCTTTTATATTTTAGTTTTAGCTTGTATATTGTAATTAAGAATTATAAATTCAAATTCATTTATTCATATTTAAATAGAGTAAGTACAATCGGTGGTTTCACATGTTACATTATTTGGTCATTTAATCTATTTAGCCTTGGTTATGGCATGTGAAGCTTAATAATATAATATTAATAAAAAATTAAAAACATAATTTAAAAAAAATGGGTATTTATTCATTATTAGTACATGTCTCTGAGAGTAATACTGATGTCAATTATAAATGACAATTATAAAATATCTGCCTGGCTAACTACAGTGTCCAGTACCAGTAAAAAATTAGATGTCACATTATTCCTGTAACCACTCATTTATTGAGTAAATAATTTTTTTAAGCAGTATAACTGAGTAAATAATTTTAGAATGAAAAGAAATAAATAGAGCTATTTGATCCCCAACATATCGTAAACTATTTGTTAATTTTCAGAGATTCGTAGAAGGAACCTTATTAAGAGTACTTTAGGATCTTTGTCATATGGATATCAGTATCGTCTTTGTGTAGGATGCTATGGTCTCTTTAAAAATAGTCTTACCTGAAAGTTGGTGGTGGAAATCCTGAGATATCTGATGGGCCTGCCTTCAATACTGCGTCCACCTAGTACAACGGTGACTACATTGGGGTACTGCCTGGCGAGCTCATCCAAATAAGCATCGACCTGGAAATGATGACAATATTAATTCTAAAGATTTTTTATATTTCAAAACATAGCTCCAATATCCCTGGTATTTAAATAGTTATTATGAAAATAAAAACCGATAATTTCTTCTGAATTGTCTCTTTACACACATCTTAATAATAATGCTGAAGAGTTTATTTTGTTTAAACGCGCTAATCTCTGGAACAACTAGTTGGATTTGAAAAATTATTTTTGCATTAGATAGTCCAATTCTAGAGAAAGGCTATTTAATGTGACGCCACGACTCTGAGCAGCCGAGCAAAAAGAAAAACAGTCGGGAAGATAGCTAAGCTAAAACGAAGTAATAGCGCGGGCGGGCGATGTGTCAAATACTCGTATGTAATTAAGATTATGATCATACATTTTCATTTTATAGGGGGAACACCTTCCACTTGTTGGAATTTATACGAGAAAATACGAAATTTACGCAACTGAAGTCGTGGGGGAAGTGTTAGTATATTATATAGTCTAAAGGTTGAGGATTAATTTGTCAAAATTACTTTGCATTTTCAATTTCGTTCTTTCTTTATCTCTTTTCTTCTTCATTAAAGTGTCAGTCGGAATATTACATGGACTATGGTTTTACTTACCTCTGCGTATGTGTGGATCTTGTCAAAGGCGAGACGAGACTTGGTACTGTTGCTCTTGGCTGCGGCATCTGCTAGGAGTTGGTCTTCTATGTCCAGCTGCCTGAAATCGAAATGATAATACATATTTTGCTGTCGCTTGCTATTCTTATTGGTACGTTATTAATTCGAATCATTATTTTTTTATCATTTCGTTTCATCACCCCTAGATAAGTTCCGTTGAACTCAACTGTGAGAAAATTTCTTACAAATTCTTTATCATTTTTTAATTTGTCGAGTTTCTTTGTTTCACAAGCGGTCCGGAAATTGCGAAACATCCCTTTTCTAATAATAACTCTTCTTCATAATCTGCATAGCCTTTTCCCAACTATGTTGGGGTCGGCTTCCAGTCTAAACAGATGCAGCTGAATACCAGTAATTTAAATAGAGCGACTGCATATCTGACCTCCACAACCCAGTTAATGGTTAATACAATACCCCTTGGTACGACTGGCTGTCAGACTTTCGGGCTTCTGACGATCAATAACGTCTGTCAAAGATCCACGAATGACAGCCGGAACCAACGGCTTAACGTGCTTTCAGAGACACGGAGTTAGTCTTGGTATGTGAGGATGGTACCCGCCGCAAGTATAGCTTAACTTGATCGATCGACCCGTGCGGCTGTTATCACTTATTATATAATACAATCATCATTATTATCCATCCATCAGCTGAAATATTTTTACTGCTAAACAGACCTCATCCTACCTTTTATGCAATGTTCTATAATAATAAAATCGTAAACATCTAAAACTTTATCATAATCAGCCTATAATTTTCCCACTGCTGGGGCACAGACCTCCTCTCTGTGTGAGTGAGTGGGCCGTAATCCACCACGCGGGCCCAGTGGGGGTTAGTGGATGTCACATATCTTCGAATTTTTGGTTCTAGGACATGCCGGTTTCCTCACGATGTTTTCCTTTATTGTTTTGAGAGCAGTGGTGATGAAATAATTTATGAACCGACGACGTAATTCGTGGACGTTACCAGTGGGCCATCACTGCTCTTTAATATTTAATATATTTATAACTTACTGTTTAATATTTTCAACCTGAACTTTGTACTGTACATCAGCGTTTTTAAGGATGGCTTCAAAGATTTCTCTCTTGATCTTCGGAACGAGCACTTTTCCTGGGTGACCAGGTATGGCATCTGACCACACGTCTAGCATCATCTCGTTTTCTACATCATGGACTAGTTTGCCTTGATCAATAGAGTCTACATTAACTTCATATACTGCATGGCTGAAAAGAAGAAATAATAAGTTGTTATTTTTAATTAGGGGTTTTGCTATCAAGCCTTTTGGTCATTTGATGGGTTTAAGTAAATTATGCTTATAGATATTTGTAACACCAAAACGTTTGTCAATGAAATAGGGAGTTGAAATACTTTGTGGGCCTATAATGTTTTCACCAGCACCATCTTGTAAACAAATACAAAACAATGTTGCTCAAACAATGGATGTTTATGAGCAAAGTTGCAATTGACTGACTTACGACTAAGGTGGGTCGTTCCGGATTCCAATATCACCTATTTTCATTATTTTTATTCTAATTATATACCATATCGAAATAATAATAATAATAGAAATAAAAATTAAAAAGAAAAAGTAATTAAAGAAATTCTTACCCTTCATAATGTTCATGTTTAGCCAAGACTCCAAGTACGCACAAAGAAAATAACAGTAAGTACTTCATGATGAATTTGTGGTGCAAAAGCCACTAAATCACAAAATACTACAAATGATACCAATCGATTGGTTATATGGACAAGAGTATCTGATAAAGCAAAGGATAAGGAATTTGTTAATAATTAATCTACATAGTTAATTATGATAACTATGTACGTTATAAGATTAAATTGAATGAAAAATATTGGAAAGTTCTTAATTAATGATTATTCAGTATCAATGAAGATAACAGGATAAATAAATACAATAATACATTGGTTTCGTTGATTCAGTGGTCACAAGTGCAACTACTTAGCGAAGGGTTCTGAGTTCGATTAGATCTAGCTTAGCATAATCAGTTTTATTATTCAAATTAAAAAAGAAGGTCGGAATGTACGGCGCTCGAGAGGCTCCTTTCATGCACCCAGCTACGACAATCTCAAGGGAGGTTCATGGACGGCTCAGATCTCCAGTGCATATGTGGCGTCTCTGCACAGTCAATGGCCCTTCTTCCATCTTGTGACGCATGCCCTGTTACCTACACATGTGAGGTCCTAATGGCTGCGTCAGCAAATGGTATAAATGTTGCTGAATTTTGGGCCCAACAGTTTTTTTTTTTGTTTTATTTTTGCTATCGACACGCAAAGAAGAAGGTTACTCAAATCTTGTATTATTATGTTGATTGTTGTTATTTTTGGTCATTCAAACACAACGGCCTAATATGTCCAAAAGAGTTCTGTCCATGAGGACAGAACTCTTTTGGACATTGGCTCATTCATTCTCATTCATTTTGGCTCATTTGTCTTTTGGACATTTATTTTTATTATTATATTATATTAGCACATGAGTGCTTCTACATCTTTCTTCCTTGTCTACTCTGGCCAGCCGATAATATTATGAACTATTTCTTTTATAGCTTTTAAGCCTCTCTCGATGATGACACCCGTTTTCAGAAACCCTCTACAAAACTTCACACAACATTCGATTCTTGTCGCACTTCTTCTTTTGTTTCTTCTCGCCCTGCTGTTATTCTATTGTTATTTTATTTTTAATTTGGGGCTGATTTTTAAATAGACAGATAACTTTTATCTGAAGAATAAATGTGCCAGTTTGACATATTTTTAATACAAAAGTTGTCAAACCGCCATATTTATTCCTCAAATAAAAATTATCTGACTATTGAACAATCGGCCCTTAATCTTGTTTTAGCTGTTCAATACTTCAATAGGTAATAATGATTATCTTTCTTTTTGGAAGTAAAATTTTATTAATATTTCAAATACATTGCAAACAGTAGTTTTGTATAATTTAGAAGCATTTTTCAATTTTGTAAATGTGGGTACCATGGAACCGTTTATTATGTTATGATGATGTATGTTGACTTAAAAGAGCATATCAGTTGAGAGTATGTCATGCTCACTTATTGACCCGCTGATGGTGGCGCGTGTGTTGGATCATTCGGTTCCCTACAAGATGGTTGAGCTAGACGGTGCTGATCCACGCGTCATGTTCGTGAACGGGCGCCGTCAGTTGAGACTGATCACCACTTAACTGCCAGGGCCTTTTTTTTAAATTAAAAGTTTCTCTCACGTTCCCTTAAAGAAGCAACAAGAATAATGTACCCAGGATTTTGTAATATCTTGATTTACAAGTGTCCTTGGAGTTTCTTGCGTTCTTCTCCTTAGAGATCTACGTTTTGTAATGGGCAACTAGCTTCAACTTTCTGACTAAGTGACCGACTCTTTGGCAGTTCAAAAGTGCCTGTAAATAGATTAACTGAAAAAAAAATGCTTGAGTTTGAGGACACAGCGATGATTATTGGTGGCATAAATAGGAGGGATGATAGGAGGAGGACTGACTTTCTCGGACGAAAAGGGTAGCTCTTTGTGAAGGATCACAAAGAGCTCTTATCTACAGTAGTAATTGTTCCAAGTCAGGCTACTTGTGCAAATGATATTTTATTTATAGTATTGATATAAGTTTTTTACTTTTATTTGTTATTTACATATTATTTTAACATTAATTAATTTATATAAACATAACCTAAAAATAACAAAATTATATCCTAACATAACTAAAACTGTTAAAAAACTAAAATATGGCATCGAAAAATTCCTCCACGTCGTTGTCGAGTAGTAAAGTACCCAAGAGACTGGCGGCATTGCCACGTTGTATGGCAATGCTAAGCCTCTGGCCAAGGTAAAATTTAACATTTTAATTTAATTTTGAGATTTGGATTTTTTTTGTTTAGTTCATTAATGATGTTATGTTTTTCATATTTAAAATATATAGAGGCACATATTTTTTTACTTTTACATTTGTAATTTTTATGTCTTTTTATGTTTAAGTGTAGGTACATTTAACTAAGATTTGCACACCAGATACCTGGTAGAATATGACGGTAAACTATGTATATATATTTGTCAACTTATTTTACTCGTATTCTTGCAAATAAAATTTGCAATTTGCCTTTATAAGTTCTCACGGGCCTCGACCACGCTTTTCGCGGCTTTTTTAAAAGCATTGCAGTGTTTTTTAAATTATTGGCAGAGCATTGCATTTAAAAAAATTTTTTTTTGATGATTTCCATAACCTCTTAATCCTTTTCATTTATCTTTTTAATAAATTTTACTTCCATAACATCACGCCTGTATTCCCCGAACGGATAAGCAGAGGTGTACCTACACAGTACACCCACATTTCGTCAGTTATGTTCAAGTCCCATGTAATAGGGGGCGAGCCTATTGCCATCAACCGGGCACAAATCCAGACTCCGGGCTGCTACTGAGACATTCCAGATTGAAAATCCCAATAACATTTTGCCCGACCCGGGAATCGAACCCAGGACCTCATGCTCAGCAGTAGCACTTGCTACCACTAGACCAATTTTACTTAGTTCACTTTAATTTTCTTGCAGAATAATATTCAGTAATAAAATAATCCACATGCTACCGTACTTAGTTAGGCAGACAGGATTAAATAGATAAATGTTATCAAGTCATAAAGATGGATTAAAAGCAAATCAGCAAGTAGTTTTACTAATAAGTTAAGAATTATTTCGTTAAGTTTTCAGTTTTATGCAATGGAAGGCCTAGCGTCCACGACGCTATTTAACAGAAACGTGTTGCAAACGCAAATAACCAATGAGTAGCCAGAATATGACAGCAATAGTATCAGCTCAGCTTATCGCAGTCCACTGCTAGACATACTTAGGCCTCTCCCAGGCTGCGCTACAACACCCTGTCCTCCGTCTTCCACATCCAGTCTGTCCTAGCCACCTTCTTAAGGTCGTCGGTCTATCTAGCTGGAGGGCTTGCCTATACGTGGTCTTCACTCTAGGACTCGTGTCTTCGGCTATCGGTCCTTCGACAAATAAGACCAGCTCACTACCACTTCAGTTTGCTTACTCTGCAAGCTATGTCGGTAACTCCGGTTCTTTTCCAGATACTTTCATTTATGATTTTATCCTTCTAAGGGACTCCGAACATAGCCTGCTCCATAGCGCGCTGAGCGAACTTGTCTAGCACTAGTATATAAAATAGCGATTCGTACACGACGCAACCAATTAGAAACTCCACTCTTCTCTCAGAAATAAGGCAATAAAGCCTTAGTAAGTCGCGTCGTGGACGATGGGCCCTGTGGCTAGTTTACACAGTGCGAACTACCGTGTAAGTCGGCCTACCGTGTAACTGCAATGCAGCAACTCGCACTGAGTGGACGTATCATATGAGTTACTCGCACTTGCGAGTTGGACAATAGGCCGCCGGACCGGACAAGCTGAGAACAGGCACATTAAAGCTGGCCGGCCCAGTATTCTTCCACGCTCGCATAAGAGTAAATTAATTACACACTCACCACAGGTTACTTTCTTGAGAGATGGAAAAGGAAGAATGACGTTTTTTGCACAAACCCGGCAAAAATAACAGAGAAGTAAAATCAAATGACCAATTACTCTTCTCTGTATCATGACTAAGGTCTGCGAAAGAAATATCTTAAGAACCCTTGAAAAATGCAAACAAATCATACCACACTTTCAACATGGATTTACAAGCAACAGATGTACAGAAGAATCTTAACAGAAGCTCTAGAAAAAGGAGAATCTGTGGACATGATATCAACCGACCTATCCAAGGCGTTCGACTCGATAAATTACAGAGGCCTCACAACGAAACTCCTGGAGTCGAACATTCCCAACAACATCATCAAAATCATACAAAACTACCTGACTGGTAGGTCGACCAGAGGCAGGTTCCGAACAACTATAGAGACACCTATCCCACAAGGCGTGCCGCAAGGATCCATACTAGGGCCGATAATTTTTAACCTATACGTACACGACATAACACCAAAAGGCACAATAAAAGCGACGACAACGACTTAAACTATCCCAATACGCAGACGACCTTTGCATCATAAACACCGCGGTAAACTCTTGATAGAAATCAATAAAATATTACAATGACTGGGGCCTCAAATGTAACGTCGAAAAAACAGAATGCACCATTTTGACGTCCAAACAAAAACATGAAAGGAAACTAAAAATAGAAGGAACCACCCTAAAAATCAAAAATGAAATAAGATATCTCGGCGTTTGACAAATGCCTGAGCATGAACAAACATGTACAAAAAGTTCTCACCGAAGTGAAACAAGTCAGAGGCATGCTATTCCCTATCACAGGATACTACGCCAAAACCAGTGTCGAGACGAAGCTATCCATCATACAGGCCTGCTTACTTCCGATTCTCGACTATGGAATAGTTCAACTGTTATCAAGAATTAGCAAATCGAACCTGCTGTAGTTAGAACGAAAGTATAGAATGACACAGAAACGCTCTGGGATATGTTAGACATGGACCCATGGTTTATCAGAGCACATGACAAAGACATGCTAGAAAAGTTTATAGAAACAGAAATACCCGGCATCAGCATCGATGAGAGATCACTCCTACATTCAACACAAGACACGGTCAATACAATCCACTGATTTTCGCTCAAAGAGCAGGAACGATCAACTCCGTAAACAGATGAGAACGTAAACTCCAAGTGAGCAAGTGACAAAGACTGCGTCAGATACCCATATTAACACTATAACAAACTCTGCTAATTAAGTCTAGCACTATAAGTACACCACACAAACACTACTAGTTAGTCAGCGATCCCACCACGGTGAGGTACGCAAACATAAAAATAAAGATTCAGATCTAACTCCACACTGGGTATTAATCTTGAACACAAACCCATCATAACAAAGAAACGATAAATAATAAAGATATTTCTAGTCTTGCTATTTTTTTTTTTCTAATAATTTGTGTATTTTATCTATGGGCCTTAGTTGTCTGACAATAAAGGAATTATTATTATTATTCTATTGGACAATAGCTCGCAGCACAATAACTTTTACAATTTTTTGTTTTCACTCGCCAGGCACGCTTACCATGCGAGTGATGATAGAGCAGAGTGATGCTCAACAGTCAGTCGAACCTCTAATCCAAATCCTATTTTTTAAATTTTTTATAAGCATTTTCTAATTAAAAGATTAGTATTAAGGTATAATAACAGTTTTTTTTTTTATTAAATGACGTTGACTCGACATTGCATGATTCCAGTACTACTCCAGCACACAACTCTCAAGAGACTAGGCAAATGCTCTCATAATGAAAACATCCAAGGCAAGCCGAGCTACTGACATACGATTACACAGTGCGAGCAGCTGTCTACTGTCTAGTCAGAAGCTCGCACTGTGTAGATCAGCCATTAGTGCAACCAGTGCCGTTTGTCAGCTGATGACGTTTGTGTTCTGTACGCACGCGAACGTACTACTTTTAGGTATTCTTGCCAAAGTGTGATAAAACCACTTAAATCCCGAGTATAGAATTACCTAAAGATTAATTTAAGGGGACTGCACATAGGATGTGTGATGACGACAAAAGTTTATCACCCTAAGGTTGAATGTCACCTCATAAAACGACAAACCGATCTATTCGTGTGACTGACACTGTCATGGCCACCATCAGGGATTTTAATTTTGATAACACAAAAAACTTGTCGCTAATTCTTTCTGGATCTTTTTAACCTGATTATAGACCTGATAATAGAAAATCCTTAGATTTGCTGGCTATATTATTAAGTATACATTGAAATTTTAAATCTGTTGTTTTATTGTGTACCCTTCTAGCATCACTCAAGTGTTCGCACTTCAAGTTATGTTTATAGGTAACATAGGTACTATAGAATTTCCATATGCATACATTTTTTGATTTGTGAAAATGACTATAAGTATATTAACATATTTTTGTTATAGAAAGAAAAAAACAGGAACAAAAATTGTTTATTTTGCACAAATAAGGCGCAAACCTATTCCCCCTTATTCATAAAAAACTAACGCTCTCTTTAAATAGGTTTTAGTTATAGAATTTTGAGGTGAATACGCGACAAGCGAAATCAAAATCATTCCAAGTGCCACGCAAAAATAACTTTTATGGCAGGCGTACCGCTTCTTTTCTAATACCCAGTTTACTGAACCAAATACCTGTAGACATTAGAGACTCAATGAATATTAAAAATATAAAGCGTAAGCTTAAAGAACATTGCATCGACTCGATTATAACTTAACTAGTTGAGTTGTAGTCGAGTTGATGTAGTGCTGTTAAACAGCTGTTAATAGCGCGTTGATCAATCTCAGGCCATGGCACGCTAGGACAGACCCCAGAAGTCTAATTGTGTGCTTTGCTATTACACCTAGTTAAGGAACTTGTAATTCATAAAATAAAATAAATAAATAAATAAATAATTGTTTTGTCAATATCTTTCGAATTATGATTTGAGTTTGAAATAAGAAGACAAAATACTACTATAACTAAAATAGGTTTATAAGCGTTTAAGTTTTTTATCAACAAGGTGGAATATATACGAGGTGTCAAAAGACCAAATTACCAGCAACTAGTATCTCCTTATCACTGGCAGATATGGCTGGCATATTTCAGTTGAATGCGGAATGGTTAATACTAGGTGATATTGCACCACCGTTAACCACAGCATCGATTGATTATCTTCAAGAGAGATAAGTGATCAAGCCCATCCAATTTGAAAAGTGTAAATGAACTAAAGAACTACCGGCCAAGCCATCTCGCCCTAGGTCCTTGTTGTATAACGGCCCATATCCTCTGACAGAGAGGCTGCCTATGTCCCAGCAGTGCGATCTGATTAATATCCTACTATATTAAGAACTGCAGCGGTTTTGCAGGCAAAGTCGCAAGAAAATAGTTACTTTGTGGACGCTACTGTTCACATAACTAAAACATTATGTTTTATGATGCTAAGATTTAACGGAATATCTACCGTCTTATTTATCACTACTTATTGACTTACCGTATCTATATGATTACCAGTGCTATCAGAGTAGAAACGATATTTATAATAAAAATAATGACGATCCTAAGAGTTACTTTCTTTCAAGATGAAGTTACTAGTGGTGGCAGCCTTGCTTGTTGTGGCTTATGCCAAGCATGAAGAATATATCGGGTTAGTAATGATATATAAAGTTTTAATTTTAATTATGAATTGTTTTCTTGTCAAGCAGAAAGATTCATCGAATTTTGAAAAGACAAAATAGAAAAAAAAAATTAAGAATTACAAATGTTGGACTAAATCTTATCATAATAATTAAATTCGGTTCTGGTAACCCATGATGATGGACTGCAGAAACCGTGTGTGGAAATAGCAACACACAGAGAAGTGAAGACATCAGAATCAGACATAAAACTTTAAAAAAAAATACTAGTGAAGACAAAATGATAACTGTATGATCGAGTTGAATTACAGGTGATCATACAGTTATTATTTTTTAGTCTTAGGAGAGATAGAAAACCAGCTAAGCAAGTAACTAATATTTGATAAATCACATTACAGATGGAAATCCTACTATGTAGGAGTGTCTACTGACGCCCAGTCCAAAGCCTTGGGATCCTTGATCGAGAAATATGAGCTGGACTTCCTAAGCCACCCGACCTTCAACCGCGAAGGTGTGGCACTTGTGAAGCCCGAATATCAAGCTGCCTTCATCCAGGATGCTGAAACCGAGGGTATTGCTTACAGGATCCATTCTGATGATGTGAAAGGGTAAATATGACATCAACTTGAATAACATTTATGAAAAAAAAACTATACCTTTGACATTACACTAATTAGGTTCAGGGCCTTCCGAGCTCAGTGTCCGCAGTGTCTGAAGACCCTCAAGGGTCCAAAAGCCTGGAAAACCCTGATCCAAAATTAGTGTGGGTGGAGTGTGTGGTGTATGTTGAGCGTCACGTACTTATCCATTGCTCTAATCCTAAGGAAAAAATAATAGGTATTTACCTATGAAATTGCCGTTTTGTATGAAAAAATTTAAACGAATTTTTTTCATGCATTTTTTATTTGTATTAATCGAAGTAATCACCCATGCAATCAATACATCTTTGCCAACGCAGTGGCAGTTTATTGATGCCCTTCTTAAAGAAATCAGCTGGACGGGAGGCAACAAATTCTTCAAAGGCATTTTGTACTGCCTCTCGGGTATTGAATTTTTTTCCCGCCAAGAAGTTATCAAAATTCTGGAAAAAGTAGTAGTCTGTAGGCGCAAGGTCTGGTGAGTAGGGCGGATGACGGAGAGCTTCCAACCCCAGTTCTTGCAACTTGGAGACCGTCTGCTGTGCAGTATGAGGTCGCGCGTTGTCGTGCAGGAGCAGCGGAGACGAGCGATTGACCAATGCTGCTTGGAGATGTGCCAGCTTCTCCATCATTGTGTTCAGTTCTTCACAGTACACATCTGAAGTAATGCTCACCCCGTTTGGTAAGAAGCTGTGATGAATCACACCGGCGCTAGACCACCAAACAGTGACCATCACTTTTCTAGGGGTAAGTTTTCGTTTAGGGCATTGTTTAGGTGCTGAACCAGGATCCAACCAACTTGCTGAGCGCTTGCGGTTATCAAACAGAATCCATTTTTCATCGCAGGTAACAATGCGGTTCAAAATTCCTTCATTTGT
Source organism: Cosmia pyralina (assembly GCA_946251885.1). Classification (NCBI taxonomy): domain Eukaryota; kingdom Metazoa; phylum Arthropoda; class Insecta; order Lepidoptera; family Noctuidae; genus Cosmia; species Cosmia pyralina. Next base: position 7,132,733 of record OX276342.1, read on the forward strand.
GTGTCTGTTGAGCAGTGCAAGGCACGTCTCGACGCGTACTTCGCGCTGGCGATCATTGAGTTCGTGGGGCACCCATTTGTCAAGCTTTTTTCCTTGCCAATTTGACGCAAATGGACCAATATTGTTTTGACGGTAACGTCGAAAGCTGCTGCTAATTCAGCCGTAGATTGTGTATCATCAGCTTCCACAATCGCCTTTAATTTGTCATTGTCGACCAGTCTTCGGACGACCGCGAGGTTCATTTTTCAGGTCGAAATTTTCAGAACGGAAGCGAGCAAACCAATAACAAGTGGTGCGTTGGTTTGTAGTGTTAGCTCCGTAAACGTCGTTGATGTTGCGTGCCGCTTGTGCCGCGTTGCTGCCACGACGGTACTCATATTCCATAATTACTCGAATTTTTAACGTATCCATGATGACGAAAAAGATTGAAATGCGATGAAAATGTAACACTAATCAATAAACAAATGACTACTTTTGGAAAAAAAAAATCCATGTTTTTAAAATAAAATTAATTTGAAATTAGAATTCTTAGCCAAACAAAAATTATTTTGATTTGAAATGGCCAGTACTGCAGAACGGCAATTTCATAGGTAAAGACCTAATAATAGGTTGGGGAAAAAGTTTCTTCGTATTTTTTAAGAAAATTCAAAACATTTTTTTTATATACATTATTTACATTTATCTAAAGTATGTAGGTACCATTTTGTTCGGTAACTTTTTGCCATCTTGTAGGTAGGGACATGATCCCATTGCTATATAAATTTTGGGACTTCTGATCAAAATACCGCGACAAGTGGTTTTGGCAGTCCTCTCGTGATGTTAACCTGACACTGCCTAAAGAATTCTGAAGAGACCGAAACAGGTGGAAACCTGAAGGTGCAAGGTCAGGACTATACGGCGGATGCATTAACACCTCCCAGCCAAACTCTCTTAATTTTTGCTGAGTGGCTAAAGATGTGTGAGGTTTAGCGTTATCCTGTTGAAAAACCACACCCCTTCTGTTGTTTAATTCCGGCCGCTTTCTCTCAACTTCTTGCTTAAATCTCATCAGTTGTTCGCAGTAGAGTTCAGAATCGATGGTCCTGCCTGGTGGTAACAGCTCATAATAAATAATGCCCTTCCAATCCCACCACACACACAGCATCACCTTGTTGCGAGTTAACCCGGGTTTCGCCACAGTCTGTGAAGCCTGACAGGCCTTTGACCACGACCTTTTTCGCACGTTCTTGTCGTACGTGATCCACTTTTCATCACCAGTTATCAGCTTCTTCAAAAATGGTTCGGTTTCATTACGTCGTAATAAAGAATCACAAATGAGTACACGGTTCATTAGGTTTCTTTCAGTGAGCTCGTGAGGTACCCAAATATCGAGCTTTTTTGTGTACCCAGTTTTTTTCAAATGCGCCAAAACTGTTTTGTGGTCAATTCCCAGTTCTTCAGCTACGTCGTAACTACTGATATACCGATCTTGGTCCACTTTTTCAAAAATGGCATCCATTTTATCCGTAATAGGGCGACCAGAGCGACGTGCATCTTTGACATCAAAATTTTCGGATTGAAAACGCTTAAACCAAATTCGTGCTACTCTCACAGACACTGCACTGGGTCTATAAACATCGCAATTTTTTTTCGCGGCTTGCGCTGCATTTTTACCTTTTTTGTAGTAAAATTTTAAAATGTATCGAATTTCTTCATTAGATTCACTCATCTTGACAGTACGAAAAACAAATGAAAATCACACATTTTCCTAATTTGAATTTGGAATTATGTTCTTTGAAATTTAAAGTTTCAATGATACCAAAACCAGCCAGATACAAATAGTATAGCCAAAGAGATTTTATTTTAAGTTCATACATACTATAATGCGAAAAGACTTTTTCCCCAACCTAATATATAAAACTAAAACGAAAACTTTACCTTTCAGCGCTCTTGGCTACGATGATCAGCTCATCGAGGAGCAGAAAAGATCAGCCATGACCAGGAACGGTGGCCGCCAACTTCCATACGATAACTACCAAGAACAGGAAGTGGTAAGGTTATAACTGACGTATCCATATCAAGCCAAATCAAACATAGAGGGAAAAAATTAATAAATAGATTCAATGTTTAAAGACTTTATATGAAAAAATACGTTTATGTTTTTTTTTAAACTTGTTTCTCACTTTATCCTATTGAAACGTAACACTGTTTATTTTATAATCATTACAGATCGACGATTACCTCGACTACATTGGCGAAACATACCCTGATGTTGCTACAGTAGTGTCCCCTGCTGATTCATTCGAGGGCCACCCCATTAAATACCTCAAGATCTCCACCACTAACTTCACAGATGAGAGCAAGCCCGTGATCTTCATCGATGGAGGCATCCATGCCAGAGAATGGATCTCTCCCCCCACCGTCACCTGGGCCATTCATAAGCTGGTCGAAAATATTACGGAAAGTGACCTCTTGGATAGATTTGACTGGATCCTTCTGCCTGTTGTCAACCCTGATGGATACAAATTTTCGCATACCGATGTAAGTGTTTTTTGTGGTTTTATGTTTCATATTTCTTCTTGTTCAGATTTACTGAAGAAAGAAAATTAACAGGAAAGAAAGTTATCTACTTTACGAGTTTTATTTTACCTGCCTGTTATTATAGGTCTGTACAGCTTTATTGATTCTATAACTTTTGTTTCCAGAATCGTTTTTGGCTTAAGACTCGCTCTACCAACTCTACCTCACTCAGTCAACTGTGCCCAGGAGTGGACGGTAACCGAAACTTCGACTTTGTCTGGAACACGGTCGGCACCAGCAATAACCCTTGCTCTAACATCTACGCTGGTCCTTCACCCTTTTCCGAAGTTGAAACCAGGGTTGTGAGGGATATCCTTGACGAACACTTGGCTCGCATGGCTTTGTACCTCACCATTCACAGTTACGGCAGTATGATTCTGTACCCATGGGGTCACGATGGTTCCCTTTCTCTAAATGCCCTTGGTCTCCATACTGTGGGTATTGGCATGGCAGATGCTATCCAAAACATTGCTCTTCCCTACTTCCCTAATTACGTTGTTGGAAACTCTGCTCTTGTCATCGGATACTATATTGCTGGATCTGCGGAAGACTACGCGCATTACATTGGAGTGCCTTTGTCCTACACCTATGAATTGCCCGGTTTTGCTTCTACTGGAAACGGCTTCCATTTAGCTCCTCAGTATATTGAGCAGGTTGTCCGTGAGACCTGGGAAGGTATTGTTGTTGGTGCCAGAAGAGCTGGTGATTTGTTCACAAATATTTAATCTGTTGAAATTTAAATGAAGTTTTTTTATGTTTTAATTGTCAGCAATGTATCCATGAGCATCATTAATTTATTGAAATGTATTTTATGTACAACATCCAAGAAAACTTGTTTTTTTTTTACTAATTCCTCCAAATGACATTTGTATTTGGAGAATAATTATAACTTATAATATTACTTTGGCAGATACATATTTTGAGGCAGCCCTTAGTTATTCACAAAGATGCTCTAATGTTGTTCATCGAGGCTTCTGCCTAGCCTTCCAAGGCATTCCCCAACAGCAACGTCCAACTATAGATATAAATTGATTATCGCAAAACACGTAGGCGCAATGTTTATCACGCTTTCTTATCAGATCGTGTCGAAACATTCAATACGAGATTGTATGAAGCTATACGCAGATATCTGTTATAATTTGACCATATTGCAAATAAACTCAAATATAAAACTCCAACATGTTTCTTAAAAAAAATATATTACATAACTAAAACTATTCACTTAAAAGTTGAAAGTTAGTCCAACCCTTCCATCTGTCGATCGGCCTCGTAGAGGCCGGTAATAATAAAAATTTAATTGGGTCTCATAACATGACAGTCTGTTGAAGGTTTAATTAAGGGTTACCTGTACGCTAATGTTTCTGTTCCTGACAACCATTAATTTCAATTAAATATAATATTCATAATAGGTATAATATCTGGACTTCAAAAGAGATGATTATCAGTTTGTTTCCAGAGATTGACAGCAAACAAACTCCATCACTGTAATTTAGAAAAACAAAAGTTAAGTGTAAAAGTCTCTTAAGGATCTACTAACAGAAATATAATTATATTTGATACCTCCAACACAATGGACGAGGAATATAAACATAGGCTGCCAACAAACTACTTTGACTTAACAAACAGTAGTTTTGCTTCTAAAAACATCTTGAAATTGTAGTTATATTATACTACAATTTCAAGCTGCTTTTATGCTTTTTAACCATCGCCTAACAATTAAATAAAAAGTAGTAAAAAAAAAAGAAAAAAAAAAACTATAACTAAATGTAATAAAATGTAGTATGTGTAGTGTGTAATATGAATTTAAGAACGTAAAAACCCTACATGACGAAGTTGATTGCGTGAGAAACCAAATAGAAAAACCAAATGAAAGAATTTAAAGTATTATTTTCAATAATTATTATCTAAAACAGTTGCAGACTGGTTTTGATAACATGTCTGTGATACTGTTAATACCTGATTATAGAAAATCCTAGATTTGCTGGCTACTGTAAGTTCTTGTGTAGGTATATATACATTGAAATTTTAAATCAGTTATGTTATTGTGTACAACTCCCATCTATCATCACTGAAGTGTTGGCACTTAAAGTTATGTTTATAGGTACTATAGAATTTGCATTTGCATACATTTTTTTGTTTGTGAAAATGACTATAAGTATAATATTAACCTATTTTTGTAATACAAAGAAAAAAACAGGGAGAAATTTACTTATTCATAAAAAAAACTTATTTATAAAAAACTAACACGCTCCATAAATCTATTTTAGTTATAGAATTGTTGTGTCAATATCTTTCAAATTATGATTTGAGTTTGAAATAAGAAGACAAAACACTTCTTTATCTAAAATATTATAGGTTTATAGCGTTTTAGTTTTTGATTATTAGGGGAGAATAATAGGTCTTTACCTATGAAATTGCCGTTTTGTAAGAAAAAATTTAAACGAATTTTTTTCATGCATTTTTTATTTGTATTAATCGAAGTAATCACCCATGCAATCAATGCATCTTTGCCAACGCAGTGGCAGTTTATTGATGCCCTTCTTAAAGAAATCAGCTGGACGGGAGGCAACAAATTCTTCAAAGGCATTTTGTACTGCCTCTCGGGTATTAAATTTTTTTCCCGCCAAGAAGTTATCCAAATTCTGGAAAAAGTAGTAGTCTGTAGGCGCATGGTCTGGTGAGTAGGGCGGATGACGGAGAGCTTCCAACCCCAGTTCTTGCAACTTGGAGACCGTCTGCTGTGCAGTATGAGGTCGCGCGTTTGTCGTGCAGGAGCAGCGGAGACGAGCGATTGACCAATGCTGGTTGGAGATGTGCCAGCTGTGTGCCAGCTGTGTGTGTGAAGTAATGCTCACCCCGTTTGGTAAGAAGCTGTGATGAATCACACCGGCGCTAGACCACCAAACAGTGACCATCACTTTTCTAGGGGTAAGTTTTCGTTTAGGGCATTGTTTAGGTGCTGAACCAGGATCTGACCAACTTGCTGAGCGCTTGCGGTTATCAAACAGAATCAATTTTTCATCGCAGGTAACAATGCGGTTCAAAATTCCTTCATTTGTGTGTCTGTTGAGCAGTGCAAGGCACGTCTCGACGCGTACTTCGCGCTGGCGATCATTGAGTTCGTGGGGCACCCATTTGTCAAGCTTTTTTACCTTGCCAATTTGACGCAAATGGACCAATATTGTTTTGACGCTAACGTCGAAAGCTGCTGCTAATTCAGCCGTAGATTGTGTATCATCAGCTTCCACAATCGCCTTTAATTCGTCATTGTCGACCAAAGTCTTCGGACGACCGCGAGGTTCATTTTTCAGATCGAAATTTCCAGAACGGAAGCGAGCAAACCAATAACAAGTGGTGCGTTGGTTTGTAGTGTTAGCTCCGTAAACGTCGTTGATGTTGCGTGCCGCTTGTGCCGCGTTGCTGCCACGACGGTACTCATATTCCATAATTACTCGAATTTTTAACGTATCCATGATGACGAAAAAGATTGAAATGCGATGAAAATGTAACACTAATCAATAAACAAATGACTACTTTTGGAAAAAAAATCCATGTTTTTAAAATAAAATTAATTTGAAATTAGAATTCTTAGCCAAACAAAAATTATTTTGATTTGAAATGGCCAGTACTGCAGAACGGCAATTTCATAGGTAAAGACCTAATATATAGAAGGTGTCAAATGACCAAATTACCAGCAACTAGTGTCTCCATAACATTGGCAGATATGCCTGGCATATTTGAGTTGAATGCGAAATGGTTAATACTAGGCAATATTGCACCACCGTTAACCACAGCATCGATTAATTATCATAAAGTGAGTTAGGTGATCAATTTTAAGCCAATCCAATTTGAAAAGTGTAAATGAACTAAAGAACTACCGGCCAATTAATCTCGCCCTAGGTCCGCGTGTTGTATAACGGCCCACTTCCTCTGACAGACAGGTTACCTATGTACCAGCAATGGGAGCTGATTAATATCCTAATATGCTAAGAATTGCAGCGGTTTTGCAGGCAACATCGCAGGAAAATATTTACTTTGTGGACACTACTGTCCACATAACCAAAACATTATGTTTTATGATGCTTAGATTTAACGGAATATCTACCGTCTTGTTTATCACTACTTATTGACTTGCCGTATCTATATGATTACCAGTGCTATCAGAGTAGAAACGATATTTATAATAAAAATAATGACGATCCTAAGAGTTACTTTCTTTCAAGATGAAGTTACTAGTGGTGGCAGCCTTGCTTGCTGTGGCTTATGCCAAGCATGAAGAATATATCGGGTTAGTAATGATATATAAAGTTTTAATTTTAATTATGAATTGTTTTCTTGTCAAGCAGAAAGATTCATCGAATTTTGAAAAGACAAAATAGAAAAAAAAAATTAAGAATTACAAATGTTGGACTAAATCTTATCATAATAATTAAATTCGGTTCTGGTAACCCATGATGATGGACTGCAGAAACCGTGTGTGGAAATAGCAACACACAGAGAAGTGAAGACATCAGAATCAGACATAAAACTTTAAAAAAAAATACTAGTGAAGACAAAATGATAACTGTATGATCGAGTTGAATTACAGGTGATCATACAGTTATTATTTTTTAGTCTTAGGAGAGATAGAAAACCAGCTAAGCAAGTAACTAATATTTGATAAATCACATTACAGATGGAAATCTTACTATGTAGGAGTGTCTACTGACGCCCAGTCCAAAGCCTTGGGATCCTTGATCGAGAAATATGAGCTGGACTTCCTAAGCCACCCGACCTTCAACCGCGAAGGTGTGGCACTTGTGAAGCCCGAATATCAAGCTGCCTTCATCCAGGATGCTGAAACCGAGGGTATTGCTTACAGGATCCATTCTGATGATGTGAAAGGGTAAATATGACATCAACTTGAATAACATTTATGAAAAAAAAACTATACCTTTGACATTACACTAATTAGGTTCAGGGCCTTCCGAGCTCAGTGTCCGCAGTGTCTGAAGACCCTCAAGGGTCCAAAAGCCTGGAAAACCCTGATCCAAAATTAGTGTGGGTGGAGTGTGTGGTGTATGTTGAGCGTCACGTACTTATCCATTGCTCTAATCCTAAGGAAAAAATAATAGGTATTTACCTATGAAATTGCCGTTTTGTATGAAAAAATTTAAACGAATTTTTTTCATGCATTTTTTATTTGTATTAATCGAAGTAATCACCCATGCAATCAATACATCTTTGCCAACGCAGTGGCAGTTTATTGATGCCCTTCTTAAAGAAATCAGCTGGACGGGAGGCAACAAATTCTTCAAAGGCATTTTGTACTGCCTCTCGGGTATTGAATTTTTTTCCCGCCAAGAAGTTATCAAAATTCTGGAAAAAGTAGTAGTCTGTAGGCGCAAGGTCTGGTGAGTAGGGCGGATGACGGAGAGCTTCCAACCCCAGTTCTTGCAACTTGGAGACCGTCTGCTGTGCAGTATGAGGTCGCGCGTTGTCGTGCAGGAGCAGCGGAGACGAGCGATTGACCAATGCTGCTTGGAGATGTGCCAGCTTCTCCATCATTGTGTTCAGTTCTTCACAGTACACATCTGAAGTAATGCTCACCCCGTTTGGTAAGAAGCTGTGATGAATCACACCGGCGCTAGACCACCAAACAGTGACCATCACTTTTCTAGGGGTAAGTTTTCGTTTAGGGCATTGTTTAGGTGCTGAACCAGGATCCAACCAACTTGCTGAGCGCTTGCGGTTATCAAACAGAATCCATTTTTCATCGCAGGTAACAATGCGGTTCAAAATTCCTTCATTTGTGTGTCTGTTGAGCAGTGCAAGGCACGTCTCGACGCGTACTTCGCGCTGGCGATCATTGAGTTCGTGGGGCACCCATTTGTCAAGCTTTTTTCCTTGCCAATTTGACGCAAATGGACCAATATTGTTTTGACGGTAACGTCGAAAGCTGCTGCTAATTCAGCCGTAGATTGTGTATCATCAGCTTCCACAATCGCCTTTAATTTGTCATTGTCGACCAGTCTTCGGACGACCGCGAGGTTCATTTTTCAGGTCGAAATTTTCAGAACGGAAGCGAGCAAACCAATAACAAGTGGTGCGTTGGTTTGTAGTGTTAGCTCCGTAAACGTCGTTGATGTTGCGTGCCGCTTGTGCCGCGTTGCTGCCACGACGGTACTCATATTCCATAATTACTCGAATTTTTAACGTATCCATGATGACGAAAAAGATTGAAATGCGATGAAAATGTAACACTAATCAATAAACAAATGACTACTTTTGGAAAAAAAAAATCCATGTTTTTAAAATAAAATTAATTTGAAATTAGAATTCTTAGCCAAACAAAAATTATTTTGATTTGAAATGGCCAGTACTGCAGAACGGCAATTTCATAGGTAAAGACCTAATAATAGGTTGGGGAAAAAGTTTCTTCGTATTTTTTAAGAAAATTCAAAACATTTTTTTTATATACATTATTTACATTTATCTAAAGTATGTAGGTACCATTTTGTTCGGTAACTTTTTGCCATCTTGTAGGTAGGGACATGATCCCATTGCTATATAAATTTTGGGACTTCTGATCAAAATACCGCGACAAGTGGTTTTGGCAGTCCTCTCGTGATGTTAACCTGACACTGCCTAAAGAATTCTGAAGAGACCGAAACAGGTGGAAACCTGAAGGTGCAAGGTCAGGACTATACGGCGGATGCATTAACACCTCCCAGCCAAACTCTCTTAATTTTTGCTGAGTGGCTAAAGATGTGTGAGGTTTAGCGTTATCCTGTTGAAAAACCACACCCCTTCTGTTGTTTAATTCCGGCCGCTTTCTCTCAACTTCTTGCTTAAATCTCATCAGTTGTTCGCAGTAGAGTTCAGAATCGATGGTCCTGCCTGGTGGTAACAGCTCATAATAAATAATGCCCTTCCAATCCCACCACACACACAGCATCACCTTGTTGCGAGTTAACCCGGGTTTCGCCACAGTCTGTGAAGCCTGACAGGCCTTTGACCACGACCTTTTTCGCACGTTCTTGTCGTACGTGATCCACTTTTCATCACCAGTTATCAGCTTCTTCAAAAATGGTTCGGTTTCATTACGTCGTAATAAAGAATCACAAATGAGTACACGGTTCATTAGGTTTCTTTCAGTGAGCTCGTGAGGTACCCAAATATCGAGCTTTTTTGTGTACCCAGTTTTTTTCAAATGCGCCAAAACTGTTTTGTGGTCAATTCCCAGTTCTTCAGCTACGTCGTAACTACTGATATACCGATCTTGGTCCACTTTTTCAAAAATGGCATCCATTTTATCCGTAATAGGGCGACCAGAGCGACGTGCATCTTTGACATCAAAATTTTCGGATTGAAAACGCTTAAACCAAATTCGTGCTACTCTCACAGACACTGCACTGGGTCTATAAACATCGCAATTTTTTTTCGCGGCTTGCGCTGCATTTTTACCTTTTTTGTAGTAAAATTTTAAAATGTATCGAATTTCTTCATTAGATTCACTCATCTTGACAGTACGAAAAACAAATGAAAATCACACATTTTCCTAATTTGAATTTGGAATTATGTTCTTTGAAATTTAAAGTTTCAATGATACCAAAACCAGCCAGATACAAATAGTATAGCCAAAGAGATTTTATTTTAAGTTCATACATACTATAATGCGAAAAGACTTTTTCCCCAACCTAATATATAAAACTAAAACGAAAACTTTACCTTTCAGCGCTCTTGGCTACGATGATCAGCTCATCGAGGAGCAGAAAAGATCAGCCATGACCAGGAACGGTGGCCGCCAACTTCCATACGATAACTACCAAGAACAGGAAGTGGTAAGGTTATAACTGACGTATCCATATCAAGCCAAATCAAACATAGAGGGAAAAAATTAATAAATAGATTCAATGTTTAAAGACTTTATATGAAAAAATACGTTTATGTTTTTTTTTAAACTTGTTTCTCACTTTATCCTATTGAAACGTAACACTGTTTATTTTATAATCATTACAGATCGACGATTACCTCGACTACATTGGCGAAACATACCCTGATGTTGCTACAGTAGTGTCCCCTGCTGATTCATTCGAGGGCCACCCCATTAAATACCTCAAGATCTCCACCACTAACTTCACAGATGAGAGCAAGCCCGTGATCTTCATCGATGGAGGCATCCATGCCAGAGAATGGATCTCTCCCCCCACCGTCACCTGGGCCATTCATAAGCTGGTCGAAAATATTACGGAAAGTGACCTCTTGGATAGATTTGACTGGATCCTTCTGCCTGTTGTCAACCCTGATGGATACAAATTTTCGCATACCGATGTAAGTGTTTTTTGTGGTTTTATGTTTCATATTTCTTCTTGTTCAGATTTACTGAAGAAAGAAAATTAACAGGAAAGAAAGTTATCTACTTTACGAGTTTTATTTTACCTGCCTGTTATTATAGGTCTGTACAGCTTTATTGATTCTATAACTTTTGTTTCCAGAATCGTTTTTGGCTTAAGACTCGCTCTACCAACTCTACCTCACTCAGTCAACTGTGCCCAGGAGTGGACGGTAACCGAAACTTCGACTTTGTCTGGAACACGGTCGGCACCAGCAATAACCCTTGCTCTAACATCTACGCTGGTCCTTCACCCTTTTCCGAAGTTGAAACCAGGGTTGTGAGGGATATCCTTGACGAACACTTGGCTCGCATGGCTTTGTACCTCACCATTCACAGTTACGGCAGTATGATTCTGTACCCATGGGGTCACGATGGTTCCCTTTCTCTAAATGCCCTTGGTCTCCATACTGTGGGTATTGGCATGGCAGATGCTATCCAAAACATTGCTCTTCCCTACTTCCCTAATTACGTTGTTGGAAACTCTGCTCTTGTCATCGGATACTATATTGCTGGATCTGCGGAAGACTACGCGCATTACATTGGAGTGCCTTTGTCCTACACCTATGAATTGCCCGGTTTTGCTTCTACTGGAAACGGCTTCCATTTAGCTCCTCAGTATATTGAGCAGGTTGTCCGTGAGACCTGGGAAGGTATTGTTGTTGGTGCCAGAAGAGCTGGTGATTTGTTCACAAATATTTAATCTGTTGAAATTTAAATGAAGTTTTTTTATGTTTTAATTGTCAGCAATGTATCCATGAGCATCATTAATTTATTGAAATGTATTTTATGTACAACATCCAAGAAAACTTGTTTTTTTTTTACTAATTCCTCCAAATGACATTTGTATTTGGAGAATAATTATAACTTATAATATTACTTTGGCAGATACATATTTTGAGGCAGCCCTTAGTTATTCACAAAGATGCTCTAATGTTGTTCATCGAGGCTTCTGCCTAGCCTTCCAAGGCATTCCCCAACAGCAACGTCCAACTATAGATATAAATTGATTATCGCAAAACACGTAGGCGCAATGTTTATCACGCTTTCTTATCAGATCGTGTCGAAACATTCAATACGAGATTGTATGAAGCTATACGCAGATATCTGTTATAATTTGACCATATTGCAAATAAACTCAAATATAAAACTCCAACATGTTTCTTAAAAAAAATATATTACATAACTAAAACTATTCACTTAAAAGTTGAAAGTTAGTCCAACCCTTCCATCTGTCGATCGGCCTCGTAGAGGCCGGTAATAATAAAAATTTAATTGGGTCTCATAACATGACAGTCTGTTGAAGGTTTAATTAAGGGTTACCTGTACGCTAATGTTTCTGTTCCTGACAACCATTAATTTCAATTAAATATAATATTCATAATAGGTATAATATCTGGACTTCAAAAGAGATGATTATCAGTTTGTTTCCAGAGATTGACAGCAAACAAACTCCATCACTGTAATTTAGAAAAACAAAAGTTAAGTGTAAAAGTCTCTTAAGGATCTACTAACAGAAATATAATTATATTTGATACCTCCAACACAATGGACGAGGAATATAAACATAGGCTGCCAACAAACTACTTTGACTTAACAAACAGTAGTTTTGCTTCTAAAAACATCTTGAAATTGTAGTTATATTATACTACAATTTCAAGCTGCTTTTATGCTTTTTAACCATCGCCTAACAATTAAATAAAAAGTAGTAAAAAAAAAAGAAAAAAAAAAACTATAACTAAATGTAATAAAATGTAGTATGTGTAGTGTGTAATATGAATTTAAGAACGTAAAAACCCTACATGACGAAGTTGATTGCGTGAGAAACCAAATAGAAAAACCAAATGAAAGAATTTAAAGTATTATTTTCAATAATTATTATCTAAAACAGTTGCAGACTGGTTTTGATAACATGTCTGTGATACTGTTAATACCTGATTATAGAAAATCCTAGATTTGCTGGCTACTGTAAGTTCTTGTGTAGGTATATATACATTGAAATTTTAAATCAGTTATGTTATTGTGTACAACTCCCATCTATCATCACTGAAGTGTTGGCACTTAAAGTTATGTTTATAGGTACTATAGAATTTGCATTTGCATACATTTTTTTGTTTGTGAAAATGACTATAAGTATAATATTAACCTATTTTTGTTATACAAAGAAAAAAACAGGGAGAAATTTACTTATTCATAAAAAAAACTTATTCATAAAAAACTAACACGCTCCATAAATCTATTTTAGTTATAGAATTGTTTTGTCAATATCTTTCGAATTATGATTTGAGTTTGAAATAAGAAGACAAAACACTTCTTTATCTAAAATAGGTTTGTAGCGTTTTAGTTTTTGATGATTAGGGGAGAATATATAGAAAGTGTCAAATGACCAAATTACCAGCAACTAGTGTCTCTATAACATTGGCAGATATGCCTGGCATATTTGAGTTGAATGCGAAATGGTTAATACTAGGCAATATTGCACCACCGTTAACCACAGCATCGATTAATTATCATAAAGTGAGTTAGGTGATCAATTTTAAGCCAATCCAATTTGAAAAGTGTAAATGAACTAAAGAGCTACCGGCCAAGCCATCTCGCCCTAGGTCCGCGTGTTGTATAACGGCCCACTTCCTCTGACAGACAGGTTGCCTATGTACCAGCAATGGGAGCTGATTAATATCCTAATATGCTAAGAATTGCAGCGGTTTTGCAGGCAACATCGCAGGAAAATATTTACTTTGTGGACACTACTGTTCACATAACCAAAACATTACGTTTTATGATGCTTAGATTTAACGGAATATCTACCGTCTTGTTTATCACTACTTATTGACTTGCCGTATCTATAAGATTAACAATGCTATCAGTTTAGAAACGATATTTATAAAACTAATGACGATTCTAAGACCTAAATTCTTTCAAGATGAAGTTACTGGTGGTGGCAGCCTTGCTTGCTGTGGCTTATGCCAAGCATGAAGAATATATCGGGTTAGTAATGATATACAAAGTTTTAATTTTATTTATGAATTGTTTTCTTGTCAATCAGAAAGATCCATCGAATATTGAAAAAATAAATTAGAGAAAAAATCTAAGAGTTTTTCAATCTTTGTTTAGATCTTGTCATAATAATTAAATTCGGTTCTGGTAACCCTATCTGATAGACTGCTGAAACCGCGTGTGGAAATAGCAACATACAGAGAAGTGAAGACATAAGTGCCAGTAATAAAACTTAAAAATAAAAATACTAGTGAATACTAAATAATAACTGATCGAGTTGAATTAAAGCTGATCATACTCGTACTGTTATTATTTTTTAGTCTTAGGAGAGATAGAAAACCAGCTAAGCAAGTAACTAATAGTTGATAAATCACATTACAGATGGAAATCCTACTATGTAGGAGTGTCTACTGACGCCCAGTCCAAAGCCTTGGGACCCTTGATCGAGAAATATGAGCTGGACTTTCTAAGCCACCCGACCTTCAACCGCGAAGGTGTGGCACTAGTGAAGACTCAATATCAAGCTGCCTTCATCCAAGATGCTGAAGCCGCGGGTATTGCTTACAGGATCCATTCTGATGATGTGAAAGGGTAAATATGACATTAACGTGAATGAAAAAAAAAACTATACTTATTGACATGACACTAATTAGGTTCAGGGCCTTTCGAGCTCAGTGTCTCGGCAGGAATAAAATTTTCCAGTCATATCTGGGCTGTAAGCCATCAGGGACTACAATGTTTGAAGTACACCCTCAAAGGTACAAAAGCCAGGAAAACCCTAATCCAAAATTAGTGTGGATGGAGTGTGTGGTGTATGCGTCACGCACATATGCATTGCTCCAATCCTAAGGAAAAAATAAAATTAAAAGAAAAAAAAACTTTTTAAAAACAAGCTTTTATTACTTGTTAATAAAAATAACTAAAAAGTTAAAAATAACTTAAACCTGATAAGAAAAATGGCATTATATAGGTACCTACATTGCAACCTTTAACGATAATTAACCTTCTTCGTCTACGTCACAATAATTCCTTAACGTACATACCTAATTAAATATTTTTATTAAAACCTAAAACTTTACACCTTATATTAAATCTTTGCGTTTTTATCTCGGACCCAATTTTTTATAAATAAAAGCGTGTTCCATTTTGATGGAACATTAAAGAACATTTAGCACATTACGGCATCATTATTTTTCTTAAACAATAACAATGTAACACATGTGTGTTTAATTATTGAGTTCCTATGGCCATCTTCCAGCTCCATCATCAGACCCTGATTACCATTTAGCACCAAAGTACTTGTCAAGACGGATCAAACGAGTCCAAACTCGATGGGGTTGTGTCGTTTAACTACCGAGTTCCTATAGCCACCTTCCGGTTCCATCATCAAATCATCTCCATGTCATAATAATTTTGCGTTGTCATACAATTTACACATGCATGCAAAATTTCGGCTCAATCAGTAACCGGGAAGTGGATAAAATTTAACTTGCAAGACTACATTACAATCAAACAAACATCGGGACAGGTGAAACTAAATAAAAGCTTGTAATAAATAAAAACAAATGAAAACTTTACCTTTCAGTGCTCTTGACTACGATGATCAGCTCATCGAGCAGCAGAAAAGATCAACCATGACCAGGAACGGTGGCCGGCAACTTCCTTACGATAATTACCAAGAACAGGAAGTGGTAAGTTAACTCTAATGTTATAATTGACGTATCCATATCAAGCCAAATCAAACATAGAGAGAGAAAAACTTATCAATAGTTCAAGGTTTTAAAGATATTATATGAAAAAATACGTTTATATTTTATTTTTAAACTGGTTTCTCACTTTATCCTATTAAAACGTAACACTGTTCATTTTATAATCATTACAGATCGACGATTACCTCGACTACATTGGCGAAACATACCCTGATGTTGCTACAGTAGTGTCCCCTGCTGATTCATTCGAGGGCCACCCCATCAAATACCTCAAGATCTCCACCACTAACTTCACAGATGAGAGCAAGCCCGTGATCTTCATCGATGGAGGCATCCATGCCAGAGAATGGATCTCTCCCCCCACCGTCACCTGGGCCATTCATAAGCTGGTCGAAAATATCACGGAAAGTGACCTCTTGGATAGATTTGACTGGATCCTCCTGCCTGTTGTCAACCCCGATGGATACAAATTTTCGCATACCAATGTAAGTGTTTTTTGTGGTTTTATGTTTCATATTTCTTCTTGTTTCAATTTACTGAAGAAACAAAACTATCCACTTTACCAATTTTATTTTACCTACCTATTATTATAGATCTGTACAGCTTTATTGATTTTAATACTTTTGTTTCCAGAATCGTTTCTGGCGGAAGACTCGCTCTACCAACTCGACCTCACTCAGTCAACTCTGCCCAGGAGTGGACGGTAACCGAAACTTCGACTTTGTCTGGAATACGGTCGGCACCAGCAATAACCCTTGCTCTGACATCTACGCTGGTCCTTCACCCTTTTCCGAAGTTGAAACCAGGGTTGTGAGGGATATTCTTGACGAACACTTGGCTCGCATGGCTTTGTACCTCACCATTCACAGTTACGGCAGTATGATTCTGTACCCATGGGGTCACGATGGTTCCCTATCTCTAAATGCCCTTGGTCTCCATACTGTGGGTATTGGCATGGTAAATGCTATCCAAAGCATTGCTCCTCCCCACTTCCCCAATTACATTGTTGGAAACTCTGCTCTTGTCATCGGATACTATATTGCTGGATCTGCGGAAGACTACGCGCATTACATTGGAGTGCCTTTGTCCTACACCTATGAATTGCCCGGTTTTGCTTCTACTGGAAACGGCTTCCATTTAGCTCCTCAGTATATTGAGCAGGTTGTCCGTGAGACCTGGGAAGGTATTGTTTTTGGTGCCAGAAAAGCTGGTGATTTGTTCACAAATATTTAATCTTTTGAATTTTAAATTAAGTTTTATTATGTTGTAATTGACAGCAATGTATTCATGAGCATCATTAATTTATTAAAATCTATTTTATGTAAAACATCCAAGAAAAAACTTGTTTATTTTTTTACTAATTCCTCCAAATGTAATTTGTATTTTATAAACCTATAATTCTTAAGATGCGCTAAAGTTGTTCGTCGAGGCTTCTGCCTCGACCTGCCTGCTCTCTCTGTGAACTTTAGCGCATCTGCATAGCCTTCCAAGGCATTCCCCAACAGGCTGGCAGGCTGATCCAACTATAGATATAAGGAGTACCATTGGGTTTACTATTTTATTGTTTGTCGCAAAACACGTTTAGGGGCGCAATGTTTGTCACACTTTCTTATTCTGTCGAAACACTTAAAACGAGATTGTATGAAGCTATACTTAGATATCTGTTATAATTTGACCATGTTGTAAATAAACATCAATATATTAATTATATCAATATGAATATAGAGACAGACAAAATAAAAGACAAAAGAATAAAAGACCTGGTGGTGAATAACAGGTGTCACTGAAAGCGATTCACTTTTATGAAATCAATGAGGAGTCACGATCCTGAAGAGTGAGGGACCGACAAAGGAGGAAGAGATGTGTGCTATGAGATCGTAGAAAGAGAATAGACACAAAACATTTGCTCCTTCACTAGACCCGCAGACTTTTTTCTAATCAAAACCATGCCATCTAGTGACATTCTTTTGAACTTATAAGTCTGTATCGATCCACAATTAATTAAAACACTGATATCAATAAGTTGGTAAGACTACAGTTATGGTTTCGATGCAGTATATTATGCTGATGCTAGAGGGCGCTGAATGCTTTAAATTTTAAATTTCGATAACAAAGGCAACGTCCTATAAATATTATACAAAATTACAGTTATTTCATGATTTTGCGCATGTACAGTAATCAAATGTGTATCAGTCGGTATTCTAACATGTTTGTATGTGAATTGCTGCATGTTCATAATACTTTGTTTTTGCAATACTCCTACATTGTAACACACCATCACAAAATTGTATATTTTCAAGAAATTGAACATGAAGCAATTCACATACAAATGTGTTAGTATACCCTGCCTAGATATCACTTTTGTTGACTGTACATTTCGTTATTTAATCTTCAGAAAGCTTATTTTTAAAGTTTAATATAATATGTTTATAGGTATGTTGTGACCTTCTATGATTGAATGGGTGCACCACTTATTTTCTCTATAAATTGTGTAACCTACCTATATCTATACGAGTATATAAGCGAAAGGTCACTCATTCGTACATTCATTCACTCATTGATTGAACACTAAATCTCAAAAACTACTGGATCTATGCAGATGAAATTTGACACAGAGGTAGATTATGAGTAGGAGACGTGTGATAAGAAAGGATTTCAAGAAACTGTTCCCGTAAAGGGTTCACCCCTTTACGGGAACAGTTATAGGGGGTGGAAGTTTGTATGAACATTTTTATTCCTTGAGTTAGTAAACTTGAACTTGTTTTGCATGAATATTTATCTAAGTGAACAAAAAATGACAAAGATCATAATGAATTTTGTCATTTTTTGTTTTTCTAAACTGTCCCCTAAAGGGGAATTGAGGGGTGTCATAGTTTGTATGGAGGAATTTTAACGCGCGGTCCAAATAACTCGAAACTAGAAAAATTTAGTTAATTAACTTGAAACTTGGCACAAATATTTGCCTAAGCAAGTAATAAAGTTTGTCATTAATAGTATTTTCCCCAGAGGGAAGGGTAGAAGGGGAGGGAGAAGGGTAAGGGGTAGTGACGAGGCAAAGAGGGAAGGGGAGGGGTGGTGAGGAGGGAAAGGGGAAGTGGAGGGTGGGGTGAGGGGGAGAGGGATAGGAGGGTGTAATCAGGGGGAGAGGAGAGGAGAAAATGGTGAAGGTGTGGGAGGGGGTGAGTGGGGGAGGGGGAGGTTAGCGCGAAAGGAGGGGGACGAGTGCCTTTACACCTTAAAGTTGCTTTTTGTGTAGCACTGATTCATTGAAGAAACCCAGCCCGACGGAAATGACCGTAAAATAAAATAGAAGTCAGTCCTGACTGACTGACTGACTCATCAACGCCCAGCCCAAACCCTTAGACAAAACTGAAATTTTGCACAGAGGCTCCCTTTATAATGTAGACAAGGAATAAGGAATGATTTTTGTTCCCGTGGTATATTTTCCGGCAAGACGCGGGCACCTAGTCGGAACCAGTGCGGGACTGCGCTGGGAGGATCCAATATGCTGCGTCCGGCTATACCTACGACGCAGCTATATGTGTCCCGATTACATTACACCACGAACGTTGAGGAGATCGTGGAGTATGTTCGAGCGAAGACCAGCTGGATCTTTAGGGCCGAGAAGTTGGCGTCGCGCCACAACACGAATTTCACGTCGTTCGTGGTGCGAGTTCCGACTCAATATATTGAGACCATCCTCAAGGAAGAGTTTTGGCCGAAGGGTGTCGTGTATCGGCGATTCCGCGGAAGGTTACGCGACACCACGCAGCGCAATACGACGCCGTCACTTCGTATACAATAGTTTTAATATTTTGTGGTTTTAATAAATATGTATTATACTCCGTAAGGTATTTATGTTATGGGTCATTGTTACCCGAAATAAATGATATATTATATTATTATTATTAAAAGCTAGTTAATAAATAAGGGTAAACTTTTAGATTTCCAATAACAATAAATTAATAAAAAAAAACTACAGATAAATTAAAGTCTTTTATTTGTATATAAGTCACCGGCTCTTCTAGCACCAACGATGATACCTTGCCAAGTCTCATTGCACACTTGTTGGATATACCTAGGATCCAAGTTAAAGCCTAACATTGTATTCGAGAGGCCAGGCAACTCAAAAGTATACGATAGAGGCACTCCAATCAGATGCGCATAGTCCTCAGATGCTCCTGCAGCTGGGTAGTTTAAGACTAGAGCTGAATTTCCAACAACGTAAGATCTGAAGTTCGGTAAAGATTGTTGGTTGATCGCATCGGCCATAGCAATTCCCACTGTGTGAAGGCCAAGACCATTCTGAGATAGGGAACCATCATGCCCCCATGGGTATAGGATCATACTCCCAAAGCTGTGCATGGTGATGTATAGGGCCATACGGGCCAAGTGTTCATGGAGGATGTCCCTGACGACCCTGGTTTCGACTTCAGAGAATGGCCTGGAACCAGCGTAGGTTTCGGAGCAAGGATTAGCACTGGTACCGACGGTGTTCCAGAAAAAGTCGTAGTTGCGGTTGCCGTCGACTCCAGGGCAGGTGCCACTGAGGAAGCTCTGGTCCGTAGAACGGGTCTTACGCCAGAAACGGGACTGCAAGAAAAATGGAGAGTTTCTGTGATTGGAATACACACATAAACATACATACATAAACTCACGTCTACTTCCCATGGCTGAAACTACAAAACGCCACCTGCTACGATTCTTAAATACTCCTAATTTAAATTATATTCTACGAAATTGGGCCATAGTATCAATTGTATAACAAAAAGGTAGCTAGCTTGAGAAAAACGAATATTTCGTAAATTTCGTTGTATCAACATTGCAAAAACAAATACAGAAGGTTAAAACGACACTGAACAAAATAATCACAAACCACAACACTTACATTGGTGAAAGTAAACTTATATCCATCGGGGTTAACAACAGGCAGAAGGATCCAGTCGAACCTATCCAAGAGGTCACTTTCAGTAAGGTCTTCGACCAGTTTATGAATAGCCCAGGTGACAGTGGGGGGAGAGATCCATTCTCTTGCGTGGATGCCTCCATCGATGAAGATCACGGGTTTGCTCGTATCTTCAAAGTTGGTGGTAGAGATCTTGACGTATTTGATGGGACGACCTTCAAAAGAGTTGGCAGCATTCACAACAGTAGCAACGTCAGGGTATTGTCTGCCAATGTAGTCAATATAATCGTTGATCTGTAAATTAGGATTTTTACAATTAAATATCATTCAAAAATACTTAAGTAGGTAAAAAATAATAGTTTATAGGTGTTAATATAAACAATATGGATGGAATCTGCATGTATTTTTTTTTTCACTTATATCAGTAAAATACAGTAATACAAGCCCAAGAAAAGTATTGCAAGTTAAATTCAACTACTGCTTTAACTATAACGTCTCGTTTTGCATCCTCGTCAAATTTAAGGGTGTGGTATAGACCATCAAACCGAACAACTTTTTCCATGGCACCAACATCGTAATCGCGAAAAAATTATCAGCCGTTCCATAAATCGTCGAGTAGGTCTTGAAGTTTTCTATGGGACAGTTAAAAATTTTGTCGCGAATACGATGGTGGTCTCATGGAGAAAGTTGTTCGGTTTGATGTTCACACCCTGAAATTTGACGAGGATGCAAAACGAAACGTTGTATATTATTATTTTAAGACTTTTAAACCGCTCACGCGAGCGTGGTGTGAATCGGGTCCGTGGAATCATTTTATCTTATATTGTACGTGGTGTGAGTTCTATACCAAGAAAATTTTTTTTATTCTTAACGTTGTTCCATCACTATTAAGTACTAATATCGAATTCTATGCAATTAATTTGATGCGTTATCTATTTCCGAACGATTTAAGATACGTCAACACTGACTGAGACTCGTCTATGACATTAAAAAATATTTTTTTCCTGACATGTCACTGTTCGGTCGGTCGAGTGTGAAAGTGTTTTACTCAGTTAATAGTTTAATTGTACTGTGGTGAGTGGGTTTATTTATGTTTCATGTTAAGAATTAACACACCATGCATTTTAAACCTTAAAACATATAGGTCATCGCTTGGAATATTATCTTGGAAATTAAAAATACTATACTACACCACTAAATGTTACCTATACTATTACTACTGCTTATTCCTAAAAAAAAACTAATTTTTTGTTTGGTGTCGCGGCCGTGATGCAACGTCATTATTCACGATATTGCTTAACTAAATAAATAAATTAACTTGTTTTATGTGCTATTAACAACTTTATGAGATGTCAAGCACTTTGCAAATAATAGTATGGTTACGGTGAGATTTTTACACAATAAATAATAATAAATTATTAATTAATTTAATAATAAATTTAAAAAAACTTTTTTACAAAAAAATACAACCGACTTCCAAAAACAACACTACAAAGTGAAAAATAACTTTCAATTTCGGAAGTCGGTGTCGGTGTCGGTGTTAAATGTATTTTCGTTTTTTGCCACCGACTTCCGAAATTAAAGTTATTTTTCACTTTGTAGTGTTGTTTTTGGAAGTCGGTTGTATGTTTTTGTAAAAAAGTTTTTATTTTTCACTTTTTAGTTGTGTACCTACCCCACACAAATTCTAATACCACTATCTGCAAAACAAACTAGAACATCATCCATATAAAAGTGGGGAAAAAATACGTATTATTGAAGCTAACTCAAAAACTACCAAAGCAAAGTTAATCAATTTTATAAGGGACCAACTGTGATGTATAGATACCCTCTCGAATAAAACAAAAAAAATCCAAATCGGTCTAGCCATCTCCGAGTAATCGGGGAACATACATAAATGTTCCGACGAATTGAGAACCTCCTCCTTTTTGAAGTCGGTTAAAAAAACAAGTGAGGTTCGAATTGAATTTCACTGAATAGAATTACTTTCACAGTAGAACGATGAATGATGAGATCATAATAAAAATGAAACAAATGTTGAATTTCTTAAGAGGGCTGTTACATTTTGTCATCTCTCTGGTTCGCACGGGACAAAATTTTTAAGATCGTTTAAATGAAAACATGCTTTATTGAAAAATGTAATCAATTAGAGAAATATGTAGTAAATAATTTTAATTTAATAGGTACCTAATTATTAAAAACACATTTCTATTGTGTTATCTAATAAAACTCATCTCAAAAAGTATTATATGTTTTTGAGATGAGTTAAATAAATGCCACAATAAAAATGTGTTTTAATTATTACCTATAAAATTAATATTCTTTCCTAGTTCTCCAATTGATTTTCCACAAAAGCATCTTTTCATTTCACATTCTTAAAAATTTGATTCCATGTGAGCGAGAAAGCTGACAAAATTCTACCTCAGCGCATACTATCTCGCTCGCACGATACTGCTGGCGGAGTGAGTGCGGTGCTGAACGGCGATAATTTAGGTAATTGCTTTTTAAGGTGCAAACAATAGTAATTTGAAAAAAATAAAACTTATAAGACCTGCTTTATAGTTAGTTCAGTTAGTATGCAAGGTTTCATGATCTAATTTGAAGTATTTTTTGAATACTTGCGATTTTGTTCGGTTTAGAGGTAACTTTGGAATTTTCTATAGAGTAAATTTTATGGAATCCTCAACTTTACCATATTTTTATTTCAAAATTAATGCTACAGTATTTTCGACATAACGGAAGATCATGATAAGCCATTTGAGGTAGTATAGGCTCTTAAGGATTAGACGCAGACATTCGACGAAAAACTAAAAGAACAAGATTATGATAGACTAGTTGGATAATGATTTAGATACTTACAGCTTCATTTTCTTGATAATTGTCATAAGGTAACTGACGACCGCCATTCCTCATGGTTGATCTCTTTTGCATCTCGATAAGCATGTCATCATAGTCCAACTGGCTGAATAATAAAACGGGATTAGTTTTTAACAGACGGAGCTCGTGGCCGCTCGGGTCGATCCATCAGGTTAAGCTACGCTTGCCGGGGTTAGTCCGTGGATGGGTGACCATCTTTACATACCCAGACTCCTCCGTGCCTCGGAAAGCACGTTAAGCCGTTGGTCCCGGCTGTCATTCGTGGATCTTTCACAGTCGTTACGGGTCGTCAGAAGCCCGAAAGTCTAACCACCAGTCTTACCAAGGGTTCTGACAACCAGTATTATCCGGTAACTGGATTGTGGAGGTCAGATAGGCAGCCGCTCCTTGTAAAATACTGGTATTCAGCTGCATCCGGTTAGATTGGAAGCCGACCCCAACATAGTTCGGAAAAGGCTAGGCAAATTGATTTTTAACAGATTTTTAATTTTCTTTAGGGCTAATATTTCAATAATCTGATAAGTCTTATCTGAAGAATAAATATGACAGTTTGACATAATTTTCTATACAAAACCTGTCAAACTGAAATGTTATCTGACTACTGAAAAATTAACATTATTACTTTGATCAATCAATCTGCCTAGCCTTTTCCCAACTATGTTGGTGTCGGCTTCCAGTCTGACCGGATGCAGCTGAATACCAGTATTTTACATGGAGCGACTGCCTATCTGAGCTCCACAACCCATTAACTGGGTAATACGATACCCCTTGGTAAGACTGATTGTCAGACCTTCGGGCTTCTGACGACCCGTAACGACTGTGAAAGATCCACGAATGACAGCCGGGACCAACGGCTTAACGTGCTTTCCGAGGCACGGAGGAGTCTCGGTATTTAAAGATGGTCACCCATCCACGGACCGACCCCGGCAAGCGTAGCTTAACCTGGTGGATCGACCCGTGCGGCTGTTATTACTTAGCTACGAGCTAATTTCCATTATTACTTTGATAATCCTGCTTAATTTTAACTCTTGTTTCAATACACATTCATTAATGCATATCAAAATGTGTTTTGGTGGTAACTTAAAATTTTATGAGATCATTATGGTAAGGCTATGTGCTAAGTAGTAATACACTTCTGGACACATCTTTTGGCCCACCTTGTATTTTCAGTTTCGTTTGGTCCTAGCTAAAATTTTATATTAGGTCGAGCAAAAAGTTTTTATGCAGTTTTGAACCTGGCACATTCACAATTTCATTCAATAGTCTTTTTTTGAATTTCGAACACAGAATTTAAAGAAACAAAAGACAATTTGGAGCCTGTTTGTTGATATCAAACAATCGAATACTAAGAAAATTTGGTTTTATTGGTTTACTTGGATTTAATTCTTGAAAAAGTGATTGATATCTTTGGTTTTGCAACAAACATTACTTATTCTTAACATTAAGGTGAGGTTCTATCAATAATCTATGGATACTTCACCTGAAGTCGCCGCCCAAGCTGTGGCACTTATTCAGGCCGGACACAGCCAAAGAAACGTGAGTGCTTAACTTAATTTAAGTCGATCTGCGGTACGAAATGTTTATCGGAGGTACCTAGAGACTGGCGACTTTGTTCGTCTCCAAGGAAGGCCACGTTCTCGGGTCACAACTGAAAGGCAGGATCGATTCATCGTGACGACCAACTTGAGAAATCGTCACCTTACCTCCATAGAGATACAAAACCAACTTCGCGACTTCCACGGAGTATCTGTGAGCGCTCGAACTGTTCGGAGAAGGTTAAAAGAACGCGATATGGTACCACACAAGCCAGCTAATGGCCCCAAACTAACGCGAGCCCACCGAACAGCGCGCCTTCATTTCGCACGCAGTCATTTAAATTGGACACAGCAAGATTGGAGCCGTGTACTCTTTTCTGATGAGTCTAAAATTGTGTTACATGGCAATGATGGAAGGAAGAAGGTCTACCGACGTAAGGGAGAGCGTTTCGCACAATGCTGCTTTGAAGAGAGGGTTGCTTATGGCGGTGGCTCATGGACTGTCTGGGGCGGTATATCCGCGAGCGGCAAAACTCAACTTGAGGTTGTTACAGGACCACGGCTGCCAACATTAAATGCTGAAAGGTACATTCGTGAGTGCTTAGAACCTCACGTGATACCATACGCGGACTATGTGGGCCCAAATTTCCTTTTTATGCATGATAATGCAAGAGCCCATGCGGCCGGCATCGTCAGGGAATATCTTCGGGATGTGAACATCACAGTTATGGACTGGCCAGCCAGAAGCCCAGACATGAACCCCATTGAGCACATGTGGGACGAGCTAAAAAGACGTGTTAGGGCTCGTCAGCCAGTTGCCCAGACGATGCAGGAGTTGAAAACTGCCATAGAAGAGGAATGGGAGATGATCCCTTAGAATTTCATAGAGCGGTTGATAAACTCTATGCCTAATCGTATGAGAGCTGTGGTAGATGCCCATGGAGGCAACACGCGTTATTAAATTAAACCTTTATTTGATAAAACATGTTTTTTATTCAAAAATCAATTGCCTTTAACAAGGCGCATATCCGACTTGTTAGGCGTAGCTCCATGTCGTATGGTATTCTGAATTCAAATTTAAAACAATACGATCGAAAAAGATGGTAAAATGTATCAGGTTCAAAACTGCATCAACAGTTTTTGTTCAATCTAGCAATCATATTTCGGTAGGGGCCATCGAAACCTAAACTCTAAGGTGGGCCAATAGATGTGTCCAGAAGTGTATATAGCAAAAGCAATAAGAATTTGTAAAAATAGTAGCCGGAGGCGTTCTGTAGTTTCTGCCTGCCCCCTAGGGGTTGCAAGGGTTGACATTATCTTTAAGTGTAAATTACAAAATTAAATATTTACCTTTTCACATCATCGGCATGGATCCTGTAAGCAATACCCTCAGTTTCCACATCTTGGATAAAAGCAGATTGATGTTCAGGTTTTACCAGCAAGACGCCTTCGCGTCCCAAAATCGGATGGCTTAAGATATCCAGCTCATATTTATCTACCATGGACTCGAATGCTTTGAAATGGTTGTCGTTGGCAAGCCCGATATAGTAGGATTTCCATCTGTAAAGAAATAAATTGATATTTTGAGAAATAAAACTCTTTTCATTGAGTGGTCTACATCTTCAACAATCTCAATCATTTATTTTATCTTCTGCTAATTTTCAAAAAATCAAATTTTTGTTTAACCGAACTTTACTGTCATGACCGGTTAACACTGTCATTTGTCATTTAATGTCATCTATTCTACTGTTCGCAGTTTTATCAGCCCATCACGCGTAGTTTGAGCATTGTCACCTCTAATCTACGAAGACAAAGTGATATTTCTTTTCTTAATTTTTGATATCGCGCCGAAGAAATATTTCTACAACCTGTCATTTTGTCTTTCATCTCTTCCTTTTCTATTTCTACGGTGGTTATCATTCCAATCCCCATCATCAGGTGGAATGACAGCTCACTTCACCTAGCTCGCACTGTGTAAACAAGCCATTATGGCTGGTTAACACAGTGCGAGCTGCTGACTAGACATTAGACAGCTGCTCGCACTATTTACTCGCAAGTCAATAGCTCGGCTTGCCTTGGCTGTTCACACAGTGCGAGTTGCTGCACTGCAGCTACTTGGTAGGCCGACTCGCACGCTAGCTCACACTGTGTAAACTAGCCACGTAGTCATGGTGCGATTTTTACAGAACAGCACTACAGGATTTGAAATGAAATAATATCAAAAATATTACTCACCCGATATATTCTTCATGTTTGGCCCACGCCAGAGCAAAAAACCCCACCACTACTAGTAACTTCATCTTGTCTGAATGTCGCATTTTGACTTATCATAGTTTTTATAACAGTGCCCGAAAGATAACACTATCATCTTACGGTCATACGTTATCTGAATCTGAGAGGGCTATAGATAAAATAATTATTGGTAATTTTCTTAATCCCTCTTTGCCCATAGGGTTTAGGTGGGGCAAAATAACCTAAAGGTCCAAATTATTTATTATTTTAGATATACAAGACACTATACAGGGTGTAAGGGACAGCCCTCCGCAAACTAACAAGGTGTATTCGGCTTCTTATTTTGAATCATATGCCACCGGAAAATTTCTCAGGATTTTTTTTTTAAATCATTTTTAGGGTTCCGTACCTCATTCGGAAAAAAACGGAACCCTTGTAGGATCATTTCATTGTCCGTCTGTCTGTCTGTCAATCTGTCCAGACCCTTTTTCTCAATAACGCGTGGAGGTGTGAAATTTAAATTAATAACAAATGTCTATGGTCTCTTGGAGCTCTAAAAAAATCAAGTTTCGAAGTCAACGCAGTAAAAATACGGCCATTTTATGCGACATATTTTGTTTGATATTCGCAAATAAATCAAAACCTCTATGGTACTTCCCGTTGACCTGCCATGAAGTAAGGTCTCAAAACACAAGTAAAAAAAAAGGCGAAAATCGTTCATTTGTAATTTTATAGCATCAGAAAAATTATTTTGGGGTTTCTAGTTTTCAACTACAATAATAAGTTTGTTTTTGGGATAAATTCATCCCAACTACGGAACCTATCATTGTGCGTGGTCCGACACGCACTTGGCCGGTTTTTTCAGTTACTTTTCCTTTATTTCAAAGTAAAATTACATTCTCTGTACGCAGCACTCCATTTATGTAAATAAAACAGCTAAAATTTAAAAATCAGCAATGGATGTTGAAATACTCTTACGAACGACGCGTGAAATGGCGCGGAAGGCTCGCTGCGCTGCCGTTCGCTATGTGTGTTTTGCCACGGTAACAATACATTGCGTGCGAGGTAATAAAACAAATCAGGTCTATTGGATTCCCATAATGTTCCTGAAATAATTTCATGTACCGGTTATCAATCAATCAATCAATCTGCCTAGCCTTTTCCCAACTATGTTGGGGTCGGCTTCCAGTCTAACCGGATGCAGCTGAATACCAGTATTTTACATGGAGCGACTGCCTATCTGACCTCCACAACCCATTAACTGAGTAATACGATACCCCTTGGTAAGACTGATTGTCAGACTTTCGGGCTTCTGACGACCCGTAACGAGTGTCAAAGATCCACGAATGACAGCCGGGACCAACCGCTTAACGTGCTTTCCGAGGCACGGAGGAGTCTCGGTATGTAAAGATGGTCACCCATCCACGGACAACCCCGGCAAGCGTAGCTTAACCTGATGGATCGACCCGTGCGGCTGTACCGGTTATCTTAGTATGATATTATACTGACGTCACTTCATCGGTCTGCGGAGGGCTGTCCCTTATACCCTGTCTTTGTCCCACCAACTCCTGTATGCTGTAGTGACTTTGTGGTTTTGCAAATATAGATTCAGATCTATAATTGCAAAACCTCAAACTCCGCAACGAGGAATTTCGAGATAGTGTTCTATATTACAGTAACCTATCTCTCTAATCCTATCCCCGGTAAATTGCTGTGCTTCAACCAATATTGTTTTTTTGCCGTAATCAGTCCGCGCCCGTGCAGTCATTAGTTGAAATTTGTGTTTACTTCTTGTGTTGTACGTTGTTGTCTTATATAAGAAAGGTGTGGCGTGCTGCTTGGGCTGGTATCATTTTAGGAGCCAAGAGAGCCAGGATATTGTTGTAGTTAGAAAGTGATTATCTTATTATTATTGTTCGTACTGATGTTTTAAATTAATTAAACAATGTATCAATAAAAGTGTGGAAAAGGAAGTTTTTTTTGCTGAAGAAATAAGTGGTACCTTTATACTTAATATACATTTATTAGTTTCCTTAGTTTGATATTCACTAATGGCTCATAATAAATAAAAAATTCAAGCAATGTTGTGTTGAACATCCGAGAAATAACAAAGAATTTAAAGAAACTTTTTTGATTCGGCAACTGATTTTTTCAAAACGTGTCACTGATTCCATAATCTACATTCACATTTTTATGGCCGGAGGATTAACTATAATAAAAGCGTAATTAAAACTAATAACATATTGTGTTATCTCGCACGCTTCAGTTATCGGTACTTGAAGATAAAGTGGTGCCAGTGTTATCTGCTGAAAGTTATTATATAAACTTTGGTGAGCCACAAGATACTCGCATCTACTAAATGCAAAGATGAGGTTACTTGTACTCGCGACCGTCTTCGTTTTGGCCTATGCTAAACATGAACAATATGATATATCGGGTTAGTGTTAATTTACCTATTTTAAATTATTTAGTTTTCTAGAAAAGATAATTTACGTGTTTGTTTTATTAAATGAAGAATTTTAATTTTATAAATGAGTTTTTAAAACAATAGATCTGGCTGAAAGGTTTCATCAAGTTCAAAATTTTTACATTCGCTAATGAAGACTCACTAACAAATTCCATTCGAGAATGCAAAGCATCACATTGTATTTGTTAAGCTTAATATGATCGTGAAAGATTTAGCACAACTATACAAAATAGAAAACATCACTATTTTATTTAGATGATATGATAGTATGTAGACGAGGAGGAGGATAGGAGGAGCTCGTGGCTAAGTAATAACTGCAGCCACCTGCTGGACCGACGATCCATCAGGCTAAGCTACGCTTGCCGGAGTTGGTCCGTGGATGGGTGACCATCTTTCCTCCATGCCTCGGAAATCACGTTAAGCCGTTGGTCCCGGCTGTCATTCGTGGATTCGTGGCAGTCGTTACAGGTCGTCAGAACCCCGAAAGTCTGACAATCAGTCTTACCAAGGGGTATCGTATTACCCAGTTAATGGGTTGTGGAGCTCAGATAGGCAGTCGCTCCATGTAAAATAATGGTAATCCGGTTAGACTGGAAGCCGACCCCAACCAACCAAGTTGGGAAAAGGCTAGGCAGATTGATTGATAGTATTATATGTAGACGATCCTATGTTGTTTTAACTGAAAAAAAAAATTGTTATGAATAAGGTAAACAAAAATCACAGAATTTGACAGATTTAATAGAATTATTTCCCATTAAAATATTTCCTTCAAATGTTTGCGAAATCGTTAACATGCTATTTCTTCTAGATGGAAGTCCTACTACGTAGGAGCTTCAACCGAAGAGCAGATGAAAAACCAAATGAAATGGTACCTGGTACTAAATTGGACCTAGATTTCTTAAGTCCAGCCCACGTGCAAAGGAAGTCACTAGTCTTAGTGCAACCTGAACACCAAGAAGAATTTATCAAGAACTTGGATAATTTGGATATCACGTATAGGAGTCATGCCGATTATATTAAAACGTAAGTTTTTAACATAATTTAGTATTTACAACTCCCTATGTATTACTAAGGACTTTTAGGGATTCTTAAACCTACTTTGGGTTCTATAATAAAAAAATAAAAAAAAAAAATTGTGTCATTTCTGTACTTTTTATTGTTACATTTTTTGTTTTTTAATTTTAATATTGGTTTTGCATGCTGTGTCTATCGGTTAATATTGTGCACTTGGCTTGTATTATGACTTGTGTTAATTGGTTGAACAGTGTAACGATTGTAGATAGACTAATAAATAAAATAAATAATATAAAGTAATGGTTAATGTGTGTACTGTGCTTTTTATTTATTTTACTATTCATTATTTTGTTACGACCTTAAGTTTTGAATATAGAAAAACTGTTTTTTTTTATTTATTTATTTTATTTTATTTATTTGGCTCACCAACAATTTAATACAAAGAAATGAAATACCTACATCCAAAATAATTATTAACTAGTGTACCAACTTCTAACAGATAAGCACAACATGCATTACTTATTTGACGATAAATAATGGGCACCTAGGTACACACCGAGCATAAATTATTTTAGAGACCAAATTTTAATTTAAAATCAATATAAAACCAAAATTTAAAAAAAAAAAAAATAATAATTAATAAATTAATTAAATTTATTTTAATTCATATCTGCTTTTTTTATTATGTGGAGCAGTGGTTTTAGTAGAATCATTTGTAATCACATACACATTTAATTAAAAGTTGTTGTTTACCCCAAAATTCAGAACTCATAAATTATTGTATTTTAATCCGTGATTCTATTTCCTTTAAAGCTTATATTCACAAAAATAATTAGTAATTATCATCAGAAGTTAATCCACTGATTGATCACTGTGTTGTTAGAAAAATAACGCTGATAAGACTATTGCCGTAGATAATACTAACGTTAGCCAGGTTGTGAAGATTTTGCACTGGACACTGTCCGATCATGTTTCATAATTAATGACGCTATTAATGAAAACATTATGCTGTAAAATTACTTAGGACGTTATTTTAAATTAGTTGGCTAAAAAAGATGTGATGGGCGATATATAAAACATAATAATACTCGTATATTTAATAAATAACATTTTTGTTCAAAGTTAGAACAAAAATGAATGAATGAAATAGAATTTCGGGTCGTCAGAAGCCCGAAAGTCTGACAATCAGTCTTACCAAAGGGTATCGTATTACCCAGTTAATGGGTTGTGGAGGTCAGATAGGCAGTCGCTCCATGTAAAATAATGGTATTCAGCTGCATCCGGTTAGACTGGAAGCCGACCCCTAGTTGGGAAAAGGCTAGGCAGATTGATTTTTGTTCAAAGTTAGTTTTGTTTTTGTTCAATTTAAAACATTCTTTACTATTGTATAAGTTTGTTTTTGAGCCAAAAAAAATATTACTGTACTTCTATTTTTGTTTACAGTGCTCTCGACCACGACGTTGAGATTATTCAAGATTGGGCAAAGTCCATTTCTAGAAATGGAGACGAATCAATTCCTTACAATAACTATCAGCGGTTGGCCGAGGTAAGTCCAGCATAGGACCATAAAAGGAATATTTTATCTCAAGGGTTAAATTAATTCTCATAATTAAAACTCATTTTTACTTGATACTGTATTTGCTTAAAACACTGTCTACCTTCTCAAATATTTGTTTTATGTTTATATGCTCTCCTCTATCTGTGAAAACTTTTAATTGGCCTTATTTTTATTATTCTCAATCGTGCAAAAATGTTTAGCTGTAAGTATTCCAAAAACTGTAAATTAAATAAATAAATAATAGGTGGTATAATGTAAAAATTGAGTACTGTAACTGTATAAAACCGATTGGTGATTCTCTTAAAAGAAAATCGTGTATTGTTATCAACATGTATTTTACAGTACGAGCAAATAATCATTAAGAAAATATGCCATTTCACTGACTTACTCCTGAAACGCGGAGCACGTTGACAAACTAATCCAACTGTCATTGATAATTGTTCAAATAATGATTTGTCATGATAACTTATATCCGATTGGCAAAAATCTCATTGGAAAAATATATTATATTATGATGATTGATAGTACCGTAGTAGGTACCTAATTAGTAGCTAATAATCCCTACTGATTCACTAATCAGTTTTAAGCAGATAAAGAAATCAATAAGACTTGAAACACATAGTTCACGACACCTATGATGTCGCTAGGATTAAAGGATTTAGACAAACACGGTGCAAATATACGGATAAACTGAAGATATCAGTAATAATTTAATTAATTTAATTTAATTTTTAATTAAATAATGGACTTTTAGTTGGGTTAAACGAAACATCACCCTAATTGCATAACACACTATCAATCGAGATCGGTTTAATTTTGACAGTTCAACAACATTCATTGCGTTATTTATGTTGTCGAGCAGACAAATTTTTGGAACATACGAAGCAATGGATTAACAATTTGCTTCAAAATGATTCAGACTCCCATTAATAGTGTGTTGCGCAATTATTATTAGAGTACAGGTATTAATCTTGTTTAACCAATATATATTAGTAAAGAGAATTTAATTACCGTTTGGAAATTTTGTAAGCGTGGCAACGCTCAATCACTGCTATTGCCTTATCCCAATTTATTTGGGGTTGGCGCAACATGTCTTTTCACCCATAATTATCTATTAGTCGTCATACATACTCAAAAGTTTCCTCACGACATTTTCCTCATTCAAGAATGAAAACGCTCAATGCACTCTTTAAAATAATGGACTTGAGACTTTTACTCTTCATCAAATTGTTTTATTTCTAGATCTACGCCTACATGGCTGATATCGCTGCTAGGTACCCACAGGCCACATTGGTGACACCAGCCAACTCCTTTCAAGGACGGCCTATCAGATACCTGAGAATCTCCACCACCAACTTCCAAGATAGACGCAAACCACTCATTTTCATCGATGGTGGTATCCACTCCAGGGAATGGATCTCTCCTCCACTTGGGCCATCAGGAAGCTGACTGAAGATGTCACTGAACCTGACCTCCTAAATAACTATGATTGGAACCTCAAGCCTATTGTCAACCCTGATGGCATGAGTTTACTTTTACGAACGTAAGTAATATTGTTATAATAATTTAGGAACCAATTAAACCAGAAAATTAATTTCCGTAATACTTTTTTTTACTTTTAGACTAGGTTTTGGCGCAAGACCCGCTCCACCAACACACATTCTAGCAGTAGTTTTTGTCGCGGAGTCGACGGCAACCGAAACTATGACTTCTGGAACACTGTCGGTACCAGCAACAGTCCTTGTTCCTACACCTACGCTGGGAACTGCGCCTTCTCCGAGACGAGGATCGTTCGGGATATACTTCACGAGCATCTTGCTCGTACTGCCTTGTACATCACCATGCATAGCTTCGGTAGTATGATCTTGTACCCATGGGGACATAATGGCGGTCTCTCTCATAACAGCCTTGGTCTTCACACAGTTGGGATTGCCATGGCTAATGCTATCCACAGTCATTCCTTGCCAAACTTCCCTCGCTATGTAGTTGGCAAATCCGCGTTGGTCCTTAACTACCGGGCTTCTGGCGCTTCTGAAGACTACGCTCACTCTATTGGAGTTCCCTTGTCCTACACTTTTAAGTTGCCTGGTCTTTCTGGTGGTTATCAAGGCTTCAATCTGGAACCTAGGTTCATTGAACAGGTGTGCCGTGAGACTTGGGCTGGTCTCGTTGTAGGCGCCAGAAGGGCCACGCAGTTGTTTAGAAATTTATCCCTGTGATTTGTTTAATTTATTGCTGATATTTTTAATTAATGATAAGGTCTATGAATTTTTGTTTTTTCTACATGACAATTTTTGTTTATTCAAAAGTAATCGAATGGGTTACAACAGTAGATATAGTCGACCTCGTACGACGCTTTACTATAGTGCGTGTTTAAGTGTTAGTCACCGCCTGAGGTATGTCAGCGGTGAGACGGGGGAGGGCGCGATTGACAAGATTGGCAGACTGAGTTAGCTTGGCCTTTGTCTACCTCCCGCGTCTCGCTGCTCACATACCTCAGGCGGTGACTAGCACTTGCGCGCGCACTATACCCTACGGTTGAATGTCACTTACACGTCATAAATTCTCAAGGTCTATTTGTCTATGTTACATTTAGGTTGTTTCAAGAAGAGTGAACAAAACAAATTATGAATATTGTTTAGAGACCAACCTTAGTAAACTTTCAATTTGTTAAAACTGCAAATTTTGGCGAAACGAATTCGTTTTTACACCTATAAAGAAAGTAAAAAAATATTATCATCGATAAAATTCTATCGACACTAGAGCCAGCACTAAAGATCCTAGCGAACGCGAATAGAATACTCAGAATTGGAAATTGATCCCCGCGTTGCGTTAAAACTTTCGAGCCTTCGAGAGCGATGGCAAAATTCCAATTAAAGCGCGGAGTTTACATGCACGGCGACCCCTTAAGAAATATGCAAATACTCATCATACTTCTGAATACTTAGGACTTCGTAATAGTATTAAGTGAAGGAATATTGATGGACTAATTTGTGTTGGCTGAAGTTAGCGCTTATTATTTTAGAACTTTGGTTCTGGAACTCGAACAAAATAGTACAGTCTGGATTTTTGGTGTGAGATTACTTTGAGCTACTGCTGAGCATGAGGTCCTGGTTTTGATTCCCAGTTCGGGAAAAGTGTTATTGGATTTTTATACCTTTTTATTTTTTTTTCTCAGTAGTAGCCCGCTAGATTTGTGCCCGGTTGATGACAATAGGCGCGCCCCCTATTACATGGGACTTAAAAACATAACTGGCGAAATGTGGGTGTACTATAGGTACACCTCTGCCCAACCCTTCGGATTATAGGCGTGATGTTATGTTATATAATATTTATTTCTGTCCCTATTTATTTATTTATATAATACTTCTAACATAGATGTACAGAGGCGGACTTTGTGCCATAGGCATTTTCTACCACTCAACCTTTGGCTGATGCAGAGACAAACAGTGGCAGGTGCAATTATGAAAAATTAAGGAATCAATATTTATTTAAGTATAAAGATACACATATACCTATTACAAACTATAAACATAATGATATATACCTAATTGTATATAAATATAAGCACAAATAAATAAGAATAAAAATAATATTTATTACACACACAAGATTCATGATACTCGTAAGTACACAAGATCAGATATACAAAACAACAAAACACGGATATCTACATATCTACACAGATCATATAACCCTGTCTCCTAAACTAGGTAGTCCTGTATCTTAGGAGACAGTATTAGGCCATACAGGGCAGTTTATCATGTAGATATAGCTGCAGCCATAGTGTTTAGCGCGCGAAATATACACAAATAACCCGCCGAAGAACCGTGTACGGAGCTAATTCCCCGCTGCCAAGAATGTGTAGGCTCATGAACGAGTGCAGTGATCTAGTTGATGTACATAGGGACTCACTTGGTCGGTTCCGATCTACTTCTTGATCATTTGTCTCGCAGGTGATTTTTAATTATTATTATTATCTTAATTTTATTTCTTTTTAATTGTAGCGCGCTCATTATTATATTTTTTTTCCCCTTTTCATCATTTACTTTTTGTCAATTATTAAGGAAACAGTTGTATCCCTCTTTACTTTGTTGTATACAATTAAAATTAGACAGTTTAAAATTTTAGGATTGTTCACCTAGTAGGTGATAATAAGAAAATGCTGTATTTACCTATAATTGTTTGTTACATTTAGTTCTATATTTTTAGTTGCTTCCTGTATTTTTTTTAGTGTATACGAACGTTGGTAAATCTAAATAAATAAATACACGAATATACTAAAACAAATAAGACAAACGATGGGAAAACATTACCGTTGTGATGATACTGCCAGCTTCTTGCGAATGTGCTCACGAACTTTAACTTTAAAGGATAAGCGGTTAGTTACCATCATGATTTCCTGAGGGAGTGCATTCCACAGAGAGATGGACCGAATGAAGAAAGAAGAGCGAGTGAAGTCTGTACGGTTAGTGGGACATAGAAGAAGACGATTGTCATTTGATGACATTGTGACTATTTCATGTGAATGTTTTGGTCGGTAGTTTACATTTTTGGATATGGTTACACAAGAAGTTTGTAAGACCCATCAGTATTTTAATGACCCGGCTGTCAAGCTGTTATGTTTATTAATTATCTATTAATGATTTTCACGGTTTGTACTGGTCGATCCATCAGGATAAGCTACGCTTGCCGGGGTTGTCCGTGGTTGGGTGACCATCTTTACATAATGAGACTCGTCCGTGCCTCGGAAAGCACGTTAAGCCATTGGTCCCGGCTGTTATTCGTGGATCTTTGACAGTTGTTACGGGTCGTCAGAAGCCCGAAAGTCTGACAACCAGTCTTACGAGGGCGTATCGTATTACCAGTAACTGGGTTGTGGAGGTCAGATAGGCAGTCGCTCCATGTAAAATACTGGTATTCAGCTGCATCTGGTTAGACTGGAAGCCGAGCCCAACATAGTTGGAAAAAGGCTAGGCAGATTGATTTTTATTAATGATTTTCTTCTCATTTGCTTGTTATTAAGGCAAACATTTCAGTGTCTGTTTTTGAGACAAATACTTAAATGTTTTCTTTTATTCTCGTATTTCAAAATAAGTTAGCTTAATTAAAGCAATAACTTTGTTGTAAAGGCACCCTTATGAGGTGCAAAATTATTCAGCGTAGCAAACCCCATCAAACAAAGTTCAGGCGTTTTAGCATAATTTACGCACAGACTGACAGAAGTTGTAAAAGCTTTTGTGTTGTCAATTTTATTTTGTGTAAGCATTGCGTTATTTTCATACTCAATGTGGTCATGTATGAGTTTCTTTTTAAAAGGTTTCTATAAATCCTGCCTCGTTGGTCTAGTGGTCACAAGCGCTACTGCTGAGTACGAGGTCCTGGGTTCGATTCCCGGGTCAAGCAAAATTTTATTGAGTTTTTGCATCTTAATTTTCTCAGTAGCAGTCCGGAGTCTGGATTTGTGCCCGGTTGATGACAATAGGCGCGCCCCCTATTACATGGGACTTAACCATAACTGGTGAAATATAGGTGACCTATAGGTACACCTCTATCTAACCTTTTGTTGAATACAGGCGGGGAATGTTCTATAATTAAAAAGCCAAGACAATTTATACTAATACAATAAATACGAAAGTAACTCAGTCTATCAGTCCGTTGCCTTTTAAGGCCTCAACCAATGATCGCTATGAAATTTGACAGATAGGTAGCTAAGCGAATTGGAGAAGGACATAGGCTGAATATAAAAAAAAACCGGCAAATTACGTGTCAGACCACGAAAAATGGAGGGTTCCGTAGTTGAAAAGAATCTATCTCAAAAACAAACTCAACACTGAAGTTGAAAAACATGTTCTCCCATACATTGATATACGTCACGGTCAATTCTCCAAACTGCAAAGTTTGTAATCGCAGATTTTTACTAGTGCCCTGAGACCTTGCTTCTTGCCAAATTTCATGATTCTAGGTCAACGGGAAGTACCCTATAGATTTTGATTTACTTGCGAGTATCAAAACAATTACTTATGTCGCATAGATGGCTGTATTATTTTATTGCGTTGACTTACAAGCTTTAGAGCTCCAAGGGACTATAGACCTACGTATTTGATATTAATTTCAACTTGATACCTTCACGCGTTTCTGAGAAAAAGGGTCTTGACAGACGTAAGTCGTACTTCGTTGTCCGTCTAAGCGTTTTTTCTTTTGAGGTTCGGAACAAAAAAGAATATCTTATCTTATCTTATCTTAACCCTAAAAACTGTGAAATGCATAATACACGCAGACGAAATCGCAGGCAACATCTAGTAGGTAAAAAATGGCCGTCTACACTTCTCTGGTATGTATAGAAATGAGCAAAGACCAAATATCTGACCTCATCAGCCAATTAGAACGCCCAAACTAAAACATTTATACAAACAATGATAATAAGATTGGCAGTAACCGAGATATTTATCCATTATTATTCTTAGAATGTCCGAGAAATGGTTGAATGGCTCAATCTCGATGGCCATGGATTTAATGTGATGTCGCTGTTTGTTTTTATTATTACATTCTGTTTCCGGGAATCAAAATTAGATAGCCAGGGATAGATAGACGCTTTGAATTATGTGAAATTGATTTCGTGATTCGTCGAATTGTTTGAAAAAGACTACGCTAACCGTAGTATGATTATATAAGTCGCTATAAAAATATCTGCCACGGCTGCAATGAGACAGTATTGTGTATATAGATTAAAAGATTATTATTAGTGTAGGTAAAGATGATTTATTGATCTTTTTCATAATTTTTTTCACAAAAAAAAAAAAAAATGTGCGTATAAATTTGAATTGATTTATTTGTATGAAACCGTCGCGTAGTAATTAGTGTTCACTCGCAGAACAGTTAGAAAGAGGTAACAATTGTTTTCATTGACGAAGCGACACATCGCGCGTTGTTTGTGAACCACGTTATGCAGAATAAAGTAAATGTTTATTTAATTACTTTATTTTCTCAAATTGATTTAACTGTTCCGGGGTACGAAATTTCATCACTATTGTAATGTATAAACACATTACTATCTCCCATCGAAGCCGTGGCAGATATTTTTATAGCATCTTATATGTTTGGTTAAGTGTTTCAGCCCCCTCTCATAGAACTCACCCCTATAAATTCCATAATCAAAGAAAAATTACTCGTTCTTTGAAACAATGCTCAACTATTTTGGAGAAGTAAGCTCCTATAAACTTCCAGCGGTTCTCATTATGGAAACACATAACATTATTTTGTTAATAAGGCTCCGTACACACGTACCATAACGACACCATATGGACGGGCGCTAATTTGTATGAAAATTAATAGTCTATTCACTGACCACATTTGGACGTCAAAATCAACAGTGTGGACGATACCGGCCACATCACGGCGACGTCGCAGCCACAGCGCAACCACAACGTTGCGTCGACGCGACGACAATGTCACAGCCGGAGTCGGTCTGTCTGCAAACACTATCCACAACGCAACCACTTCGGAATTTTTTTGTTACCACAACGCAACTGCAAGAAGGTACAGCGACACTGTTCACACGTAACCACTGCTTGCCCACATTTTGCCGCTGCGATGTGGTGTGGTTGTGGTACGTGTGTTCGGGCCCTTAATCTCAAAATAATCAAGGATTAGTTATAGGACACACTAGCGTCGCATAGAGGCAAGATTTGAATGCGCCTAATGGAGTATCACAAAGAAATTTAAGCATAGAGATGTCATAGAAAACCGGCCAAGTGCGTGTCGGACTACGCACAATGAAGGGTTCCGTAGTTGGGATAAATTTATCCCAAGAACAATCTTAACTTTGTAGTTGAAAAACATGTTCTCCCATACATTCCAACTGTAAATGTTAGTTTGTACTTGAAATATTGAGAGATTCACCATGTTATTTTAAGATCACAGACTTCTTATAGGTTTTCCTGTAATCTCTGTAGATTACAGGAAAACCTATAAGAAGTCTCTGGTCTGTCTTTACCTGTATAAAGATCTAATATTTTCTGTATTGTTTTCAAAATTTTAGGCTCAGTAGTTTCTGAGATAAAAGGGGGGGGGGGGGAATGGTAAATTTTCGTCTATTTTCTTAAATAAGTTTAAAAATATTTATTTTAACATTATAAAAGAAATATATATTTGAAACCCTCATAGTAAGCCCTTTCATTTGAAATGTCACGGTACAGTTTGCAAAACTTTTTTTTTAATTTTCTTATTTGCCCCCAAAAGTAACCCCCATATTCAAAATTAATTTATTTACTTTACCCGTCCATGTTTGGGTCACAGAAATTTTTAAGTGTAGGTACCAAATTTCAAGTTGATTTGTCCATTAGATTC
Organism: Cosmia pyralina; assembly: GCA_946251885.1. Classification (NCBI taxonomy): domain Eukaryota; kingdom Metazoa; phylum Arthropoda; class Insecta; order Lepidoptera; family Noctuidae; genus Cosmia; species Cosmia pyralina. The sequence goes on from OX276342.1 coordinate 7,173,310, forward strand.
GGAGCAAATTGGCTGTGACAGATGGACAGACAGACACACGAGTGATCCGATAAGGGTTCCGTTTTTTCCTTTTGAGGTACGGAACCCTAGAAACTGTGATTTCATGTCTCAGTGACACCATCTAGCATAATATAGCAACATTACATAATAGCTACGTTTTAAACGATACACTTTTATCGACACCAACCTTTGATTACCATCCGTTAGATAGTTTGGCATATCTAAGAAAATTAATTTATTTTGACTATATACTCGGTAAATTATAAAATACTAACGAAAGAAACCGTCAGTCGTTTTATCACTACAATTAAGGTTTGCAATACCACAATGCTGAGCACAAAATGAATCAAAAGGGAAAAATTTATTTGTTAGTGAGCCAAATCAACGATGTTGGATTTCAGCACGTTAGGCATCTCGAAATATATAAAATTAAAGGAGTGGCTGAACGTTTATTTCCAATATCATTCATGTGAACGTGGAATTAACAAATAAAACCGGCCAAGTGCGTGCCGGACCACGCAAAATGAAGGGTTCCGTAGTTGAAAAGACTATCCCAAAAACAATCAAATCAAAATCGTCATCATTGTGATCAAAATTTTTTTTTATATTTTTTTTTTTGTGATAAAATTACAAATGAACAATTTTTGGACTTTTTCCTTTAATTGTGCTGTGTGATCTTGCTTCTTGCCAAATTTCAATATCTAGAATATTGAAATTTGGCAACGGGAAGTACCCTATAGGTTTTGATTTACTTCCGAGTATCAAAATATGTTGCATAATTGACCGTATTTTTTTATTGCGTTGACTTAGAAGCTTGATTTTTTTTAAACTCCAAGGGACCATAGACCTACGTGTTTGATATTAATTTCAACTTGATACCTCCACGCGTTCCTGAGAAAAAGGATCTTGACAGACTGATAGACAGACAGACGGACAACGAAGAGATCCTATAAGGGTTCCGTTTTTTCCTTTTGAGGTACGGAACCCTAAAACTCAACGTTCATTCGAGTGAAGCGCATAATATCGGTATTATATCGAAGAAACATCTCAAAACGTGAAAAACCATCCCTTAAATTAAATTGTCAAAATGAAAGCTTACAAACAATTAGAATTATCTAATTGTTTGTAAGCTTTTATTTCAACATTCTGGGAAATAGTGGGTCTTTTTGAATAATGTCTGAGAAACGTTTGTCTGTGTAGTAGATGCAGCGGAACGCAACACGACTGTCGCTCCCTGCTATGAGACACTCCCAATGAGAAATTTTAATGAATTTCTACCGTCTTTGACATAATATGCGAGTTACTGGATGTGACATGACGAAGATTGTCTATGTAGGGTTTGTGCAGCATAAGCATAATCAGCCTATAATGTTCCCACTGCTGGGACAAAGGCCTGCTCTCTGTAAGAGGGAGTTTGCCGAAATCCACCACGCGGGCCCAGTGCGGAATGGTAGATGTCACATCGTCGTTATCTTCGAATTTTTTGTTCTAGGATATGCCGGTTTCCTCAAGATGTTTGTTTGTTGTTTGTTTTTTTTTAAGTATTTAATTGTTTTTTTTTTATGTTGTTTAACAGTGGTGATGAAATATATTACACAAAGTAAAGCACCTGTCTGGGTTCTAATTCTAACACATGACCTACAACTTGTAACTCGTGACCTGACTGGTCTACAGGAAAACGCACTTTGCAGGGCAAGCGTTATATAGCTAAATGTTCTTGACGATTAAAAATTTAATTGAAAACATTTTGATTGTGATGTATTTGTACGCCCAAATAAACAAAAAAAAAATCTAAGTATGGCAAATACATGTTCTATATATGTGTGATGAGGCACACATACCTACTGATTTTCATGATAGGAATATTTTGTAGTGGTTTTTATTTTGCAAATGTTGTGTACCTTTTAGGCTGTGACTTATATACTGGATGACTTTAATACCGTCTTGAAAAAAGTAGGGTATATTCGGTGAACGGAGTAGAAGCCGAGTAGAAGCATATCTAGTTTTTTTTTTTTTTTTTTTTAATAAAAAAAAAAACAAAATTCAAATCATAATGCAAGTTGCATATGATTTTAAATTCGATATTTTTATTAATTATTTTTTTTCAAAATTTATGTTTTTGTTGTTCTAAAATGAAAAGTTTCCATCGAATTTCTAGTATTTATTGATACTTAGATATTTTTTTCTGACTAAGCTATTAAAAAAAAAAAACTAGGTATGCCATACGCTTCTACTCCGTTCACCTAATATACCCTATCTTTTTGCAGACGGTAAAAAAGTCATCCGGTATTTTCTGTCTGTATGTGTAAACGTTTTAATTCCTATTCGCCTACGCAAGAACGCTACTATGTGTTTTACAAAAAGTAAAGGAGCGTCGCTTTTACTCATTTAAAGCACAGAAATATCGATACACCTCTGCTTAACTCTTCGGGGAATACAGTGGTGATGATATGTTTTTGTACATAACGATGTTTTGATAACATCAGTAGTGTTTGTCTGTGTGGCGGCATCTACATCGCCACATGCGAACTACGCATCACACTGATGTCACGTAAAATCCTGCATCGCGCAAGCAGAGTTTACCGCGCGACTAGCATAATATACAACGTCCCGACATCATCGGGCACAACACCCTTCCTTTCGGAGGATCCTCCCTTTTCTATGAAGGACGAGTGAACTTTTCTCCCTGTTCCTCATATCTCTATATCTGTGTGACCGCGTTGTTCTTTTAAACTACGTAACAGATTTTGATGCGGATTTCACCATCATTTAGCCACTCCCGCGCCCGGCTTCCCCGCGTGACGTCATTAGGATTGTCCTTGAGACTTTTTATCGGCGCGCGACGGTGCGATACACGGCTTGTACACAACATATTTCTATGAATGGACATTCAACTATTGACTGTTTCCTAAATAAAAGTGAATAGGCTAGGCTAGATTACTTAATAATTATTATTACTTATTAATTTTGATTTAGAACAATAAATGACTTTGTTTTCTTGAGTGGTTAGAGAACTTATTCCAGATGGTTTATGTTTATAATGAATTCATTTATTATAATAAAGAAATCTTGATGTTTTGCCAAGCCATAAAACCCGTGCGAAGTAGGGGCGGGTCGCGGTGTAGTTCTATGTAAAATAAACCGTAATTATATTTAATCGTCACTTCTAGTAGGTAATATTATTATCTCTTCGTCACCCCTCCAAGGAGCACCAGGTAATTAACTACGAAGGATTTTAATGAAAATTATTATTGGTACCATCTTGCAAACTGTTTGCATTTTATAACGATTCGTTTGAATAGGTGCGCCTTGATTAACTATCCGTTTTCTGATAGATCTTGATTGGGGATTTGCTTTGTAATTTAATGTTTTTGAAAAGTGGTAGAAGTGTTTGTATTATTAGGGTGCGGTACATTAAAATAGCCTATTTAAGTGGCAATATTTATAATCTGCGACTCCCATTCCCCTTAAACTTAAGGGAAAGATTTTTAAAACAATGGTTAGACTTGCTATCTTTTATGAATCAAAATGTTGGGCCACAAAAGGGATGAATGAAAGGCATGCAGCTGAGATGAGAATGCTAAGAGAGATGTGTGGTGTTACGCGAATGGATAGAATAAGTACGCATATAAGAGGAAGTCTGAAAGTGGCACCGGTGACTGAAAAGTTGTGTGGAAATCGGTTATGGTGGTATGGGCATGTGATGCGGAGGAATGAGAAAAATGACATGAGGAAAGTTTTGAGTATGAATGTGGATAGCTACAGGAGCAGGGGAAGACCAAAGAAGCGGTGGATGGACTGTGCAAAAGATGATATGGCTAGGAAGAGCTACTGCAATGACGGCACACTGACCCCAAATAAATCAGAATAAGGACAAGAGAATGATGATGAGGCTACTGCCTGGGACACACCTCACCACCACCTCAACTCACAGCTAGGCCTAACTAGTCCCACTACCATCTTGCTGATGGTCTGTTCGCGTTAGCGTAGCGAGGTGAAGAATGCACATTTCTCCAGTTATTTGACGATGGTATTGTCGCTGTGTTGTGTTATGAATAGTTCTGTATATATATAATATAATCTAATTTACTCAATACTCAATATCTTTACTGCTTTACCATAATGTGTACATAAGTGGTAATTATATTTGATATCATTATGGAGGCTGTAGGGCACAGCAAAAGGGTAGGAGAGAGGAAGCCCTGTTTTAAGAGATCATGAAAAATTATTATTGCTATATTAATTAATTTATTATTATTGCAATTTTTTTATATATTATTTTTATTATTACATTATTTATTAATAATTACCATATCATTAATATATTTTAAATATACCTATAAATTGCGTGATTATCATTTACTTTTGTTATCAATTATTATTTTTATATTATTTTTAATTATATTAGTAATTTCCTTAACATATACACATATACTACATTTCTTCTATTATTTATGTTTATCATTTAAATATTCATATAAGGAATAATTTAGCTAATCTGTATTGTCCCCCACTGCAAGGTAAAGGCTTTCCTCTCGTTTTTCCACAGAATTCTCTTTCTTTTACTAGGTCCTCCAGCCGTTTTTCCCCGGCCAGTCCTTTTGGTAGGAGTTATACTCGGCTTGTCATCTTAGCCTTGGCCTGCCGCGAGTGCATTAATTGGGACACAATCGGCGGTTCTTTTAGCTTATTTCTCATTTGACATGGTGGCAGACATGTCCGGCCCAATTCCACATAAGGTTAGCTACTATTTGGGGGGTAAAGCGTGATCTTGGTTTTGGTACGCAGTGTTGAATTCCTTATAAGGTCCGAAATTCCAACGCCCAGGATACTGCCCTCCATGGTTCAAAAGTATCAAAGGTCAGAGGGGCAATTCTTGTATTTTTAACAACGTTTGCAATCTAATTTCAGTCTAGATCTGTCAAAAAAATTATTTTTTAATTTTATTTTTAGCGAATAAATTGTGACTATCGACCAACAGAAATTGATTTATATTCCCACATATATTATTATAGATTGATGCATTAATGCCTTCACTCCTTTATTGGACTAGTCACATTTAATTCGCCATAGTTCGGTTTTGCCGAAGATAAACGATAAGAGGCTACCGACCGCGCAGTGGCGCCCTCATCGTTTGTTTGGTTATTTCTTTTATTTTAGAATGAAAATGCAAAAAAGTGGCCACTATTTTCCGTTTTAACGATTATAATAAAACTTAACAATATAAAGCTACTGTTTGTAATAACAATAACGTATAGTCTTATGGACTATAATTATTCCGGCTTATTTTTTGCATTTTCATTCTAAAGTAAAAGAAATAAGCAAACAAACGATGAGGGCGCCACTGCGCGGTCGGTACCCTCTTAATGATTTTAAATTGGTATTTTTAATCAGATAATAGTTGCAATTGTACTCCCCGTATTCCCAGTATTTCCAGCTTGTCCAAAAGCAACGTACAAGAAATTGTGTCAAAAGCCTTGGCAAGGTCTAAAAATATACCTATGGTGTGCATGCCATTATCCAGGTTTGTGCTTATAAAATTTGTCAGATGGTGAACAGCTTGGCTTGTTGATCTTTTAGGCCTAAAACCAAATTGATGATCAGAGAGTAATTTATTACATTCAAGATATTTTACTAATCTACTATTTATAATTTTTTCCAAAATCTTTGAGAGGCCTGTTAAAACTGAAATTGGCCTGTAGTTATCTACACAATTTTTGTCTCCAGCTTTAAACACAGGGGTGACTACGGCTTTTTTAAGCAATTTAGGAAATATTCCTTTTGTTAAACATAACTGAAAAATGTGGGTCAAGGGAAGGGCAATGACGTATTTAAATCTTTTGAGTATGCTATTTGGTATGTCGTCACTTCCTACGGCACAAATTTCCTTTAATCCATCTATTATACTTACTATCTCATTAACATCAGTATCTAATAAGACAAATGAGTTTCGTGTTGCATCATATGTCTTAGTTTGGCTTTGAATGGAAAAATATCTATTAGAAAATAAGGTTCTTTCTGCTAAGTTTTTTCCTACGTTAATGAAAAAGTTGTTAGCTTTATTTGCTGCTTCGGTAGGGCTAAGCTCAGAAGTTAAAAGATCAAGCGCAGGTTCGGGATTTTTTGACCTAATAGTGTTAGTTTTTATAAATTTCCATATAAGCTTACTGTTTTTTCCTGCTTTCTGTAGTTGACTTTGATCATATTGGTTTTTTAGCTTTTTTAACAGATTATTACAGAAATTCCTATAACGTTTGTAAATAATTGATAGTAGTTCATTATCCGGTGCATTTTTTGATTTTTGGTGAAGTTTATCCCTATGTCTGATACAGCGAACAAGTCCGGGCGTAATCCATGGTTTAATATTGCTATACTTTCTAGGTATTACTTTAGTAAATGTATTTTTCCTTATCGTAGATTGTAACAAATCGACAAAATATTGTAGAGAAACATTTGGATCATGTGAATTGTAAACGGGGTCAAAATTCATACCGCGAAAGTCAGCTTCAATACTCGTCATATTGAGTTTAGTATAGCTGCGCATGCAGTTATTTCTAGGTGAAGATATTAGTAATGTTAGTAAAACAGCTTGATGATCGGTTATTGATGAATTAGTAACCAATGTTTTGGATGGACATTTCGATTTTATAAGGATATGGTCCAGACACGAGCCACTCTGGTGGGTTGGGTGATAATGAGCTGGTAATAGTCCATGAAATGAGCAAATATTGAGGTAATTATGTGAGTGAGTATCGATTTTGTCGGCAGCAATGTTTATGTTGATATCACCTACCAGAACGATATTTTTAAACGAAGATAATTTTTCTAAGTTACTGTTAAGCGAATCCAAAAACCCATCAATACTTTGGGATGGAGGCCTATAAATAGCCATAATTACTGTATCGGGAATAATTTTAATTACTAAGCAGTTGCAGTCTAGAAAATGGGGTTCATCTACTAATGTTCTTAAATTCTTTTTTATATAAACCACTAAGCCATCATTCTGGTTGAATGTTCTATCGCTTTTGTGAAGATTAAAGCCATCGAGAGATGGTATATTGGTAGTTTGCTTGGATAACCAACATTCTGTTAGAACAATAATGTCGCAGCTTAAATCAAGATTTTGTAACAAAACTTGGAAACTGTTAAAATTTCGGGTTATACTGCGTATATTTTGAGTAAGTAAAGTCAATGTTTTGTCCCCAGCATAGACTATGTTTTTGCACTCCTCAACATTACAGATTTTAGCTTCAGACACGGAAAACCCATCTAGATCACAGATTAGCTGATTGGCCATAAAAATAATTATATGTAGAAGTTAACCTACTAACTATGTGCTTAATTGACTAGGTAGTCGGCGGCGCTCCTAGGCGCCTTCATAGTTAATGGAATTAATATAATTATCTTCTGCATATTTACGTGCTGGGCAATTTACATCACCAGTTGGATGATCATTTTTCCTCTTGAAGCGTTTGCAGGTCGCACATTGAGGCGGAGAACTTTTATTATTGCATTCCTTGAAAGAATGTCCTGTTTCGCCACAGAGGTTGCAAGTAGGGCTCGTTTCTCTGCAAAATTTGGCTGCGTGTCCGAACTGCTGGCAATTAAAACACCTGGTTACAATAGTGAAATCTTTCACTGGACATGATGTCCAATTTATGAAAATTCGGCCTTGGTCCATCATAATTTTCCTGATATTAGCAGTAACTTCCAATATATAATTGCAAAAAGGACGATCTTTCTTCCCTGACTTATGGCTCAATTTTATACTTTCTAAAAAGGACTCAGGAGTAATTTTCGGCAATTTATCTGTCAAGTTTTGGACGTAAATGCAATCAAAAACCTCTCTTTCAGTTAGGGCTACGGGGACACCAATAACAGCAATCCTAGGACGGCGTTTCGATGGTTCTTCAACTGTAAGGCCTGAGGAAACTAGCTTCTGTGAGCTTTTTAATTTATTAATGTCGTCTTTGTTATCCGTCCTAATGATGACGCCTCCGTTTCGAATTTTCCTTAGACCTCGGACATGGAGTTTTAATTCCTCAGGTGAGATAATTTTTTGCAATAACGACTTGGTCTCGTCACTGGTTTTTGTTTTATCGCTGGGATAAATAGCCACCGAACTGAGATTTGCTGGGCGAATAAAATCAGAGCCTTTCTTCACCATGTTAGCATAGGAAGTACTTTCTGGTTCAGTTCGGCTTATCTTCGTTTCCACGACTTCTTTGAACTGGCAAAGAGATTCTGCAACATTCTGCTGTACTTGAAGGTGCTGGATGGTTGTGTGCGCCAGGATGGACTTCTGCTTCAGGGATTGGTACAGCACGGCCATCTGAGACGTCCCCTGGTTGACTTTTCGACAAAGATTAGTGACGCGGAGTTTTTGGTCGGAATTCATTTTTCCCTCCGCCACAATCGAGCAAACTTCGCCCAAAATTGTGTCGATGGACCCAAGCCATCTCTGAATCTCCGACGTAGAAACGACATCAGTCGGTAATTCGTTCTCAGTGGCTGCTGGCGGCGCTGGTCCTCTGGTCTGGTTTTGATCGGCAGGCAATGGAGTCGGTGGAGGACTTCGTCGTACCAATTGGCTGCGGCCAAAGGGGCTATCTCCTGGGTTGGACATACTACTACCACCGATTGAAACGCTGATTGTCCATAAAACTATTTAGTCCATCTTTCACAACGAAAAAAGTTATTAGTCACACTCGTTACTTACACAATAAACTGACACCGCAGATTATTGCAAAAACATTATTCGTAATTACTTAAATCAATATCGTTATAATCAACACAAAAAACACGTCCACTTCCGAGTTAACTGCAAATGAGAATATAATAAATATATATAATAAATTAATAATTCGTCTTATTTGTTACAGCACTCCTTGATGGGCGAGTCCTATTGCTGGGTGGACGTGCGACGCGTTGCGTGAGCTCAGTGCAGAACACGCAAGCTATGCCGCCCCAACCACTCAAGGCCTTTGGCATATAAACCCGTCACACTAAGCAAGAATGGAATGGATGGAATATCCCAAAAGCTTAATTGTTGAGATAGATAATGTGTAGGCAGGCAAACAGGTACAACAACACTTCACATACAATTTAAAAAAACTTCCTCCTCCGACCTCAGATGAAACAAACATTACCTAGGGTCCTACTTTTCATCCCGGAATATTTAAAAGTTTACAAGCGCGAGTCGCGGGCAGAAATATAATTTCCATATGAATTTAATTTAAGGCTTCTGGAATCATATAAATAACACTTGAGTTCATCTGAATAAATATTAATGGAATTATTTTCATTTCGCCATCGTGACCACAGAACGTGAAAATAGGTAGACATACCTCCACAATTTTTTTAATTTTATTTTTTTATTTATTTCTCACCACAATATTATAATAACACGTACACAATACACCATGAATATAACATTTCAATATTGTGGGAGACTGGTGCCGGAACTAGGCTCTATTTCAGGACACCAGGTCTCCGCCCTTTTACAAAATGATATCTTTAATTTTGTATGTACTTGTACACTGACAGAAATCTAAAAGATAAAAAAGAAGAAAAATCAACATTTTAAAAATACAAAAATACAAAAGAAAATTATTACAGTTAGCTAAGGTACCACTACCGCCCTTTATTTCGAGTCAATCTTTTCCAAACGACACTTCCAAACGACAGACATATGCCAATGGTCTTTAGTGGTTAGCTTGCATGTTCTGTGATGAGCTCACGCAACGCGTCGTGCGTCCGTTTTTCGGTTTTGGTAAAGCAGTAGACAATAATAATATAGTCACATAACACACACGGAAAATCCAAATAATTTAACCAGTACATAATTGGTTTTATACAAATTTTAAAAACACAAAATTATCGATGTATCCCCTTAAATACAAAAAAAAAATATAACATCGCGTCTGTAATCCCCAAAGGGTTAGGCAGAGGTGTACTTTTAGAACTACCCACATTTCGCCAGTTATGGTCAAGTCCCATGTAATAGGGGGCGAGCCTATTCCCATCAACCGGGCACTATAGTAGTTAAAATTTCGCTGCAGACTTGGTCATAAATCATAATCGGAGTAGGGATGTGCGCTGGTTGCGCGCGCTCAAGGCCATTATCGATAACAGAATCATTAAGGTTATAAGGTCTCCATTGAAAATTGGCAAAAATGTGTGGAACATGCAGAATTGCTGAAAGATGAACACTTAAGAAAAGCACATTTATGCGAAGAGTTCATCATTCATGTGGATGATGATGACGATGACTTAGACGAAGAATTTTAATTTTCTATTTTTAGTTTTATATATACGTTCTTTTGTTTATATATTTAATATGCTTTGTAGTAAATTTGGTAATAAAATAAAAAAAAAATGTGTATTTATTTCTATCACCCATTTATAAATATATAAAACTATCGATATCACTCATCGACTGCAGTAATGCACAGGACTACGTGTGGGCGTGGCCTGCCCATAAGGCCCGTGAGTGGGAAAGAGAGCGAAACACTCGAATGATTTATGACCGAGTCTGCAGCGAGATTTCAACTATACTATAATCCAGACTCCGGGCTGCTACTGAGAAATACCTGAAAGAAAAACGCAATAACACTGCCCGACCTGGAAACGAACCCAGGACCTCATGCTCAGTACTAGCGCAAAAAAACAAACAGTAAATCCTTCTCTATATATTACACGCTCTGTGCTCGTAACTCAAGTTGTGGACCGCTTAAAGTCATAAAATGCCGTAGGTAATGCACTTTTAGTGCACATACAAACCAATGACAGCGGACAGTAAATGGGTTACGTCGCCATTTTGTCCTATGAGTACGTTGTTGTTTCAAGTTTATTATCGACCTCTGCTCATTGATTGGTAAGTAAATGATTTTTGCTGGATTTTTAGGGGTGCCGTAACTCAAAAGGAAAAACTGATCCTATAAGGGATCCTATAAAGGATTACTTCTTTGTCCGTCTGTCTGTCTGTCTGTCAGTCTATCAAGACCCTTTTTCTCAGGAACGCGTTGAGGTATCAAGTTGAAATTAATATCAAATACGTAGGCATACAATCTCGTGGAGTTTAAAAAAAACAAAGTTTCTAAGTCAACTGTTACACCTATTAAAACAATTATATCAAATAAACAACAATAATAGTTTAAAGTGTGTATTTAATTACTTCCTTCTAGCATGTACATAGGTATAATTAAGAAAGTTATTGGAACCTTTTAAAACAATAGAATTTAACCATTTAATCACAATATACTATTCAAATAAAACTCCAGTAAGAAGATACAAGTTACTCGTATTGGACCCTCATAAAACAATAGAATTTAACAGTTAATTACATACAAAGCAAATAAAACTCCAGTAAGAAGATACAAGTTATTGGACCCTCATAAAACAATAGAATTTAACAGTTAATCACATACAAAGCAAATAAAACTCCAGTAAGCTACAGCAAAGCTATTCCCAAGAAACAAAACACAAATTGCCCATAATAGCGAATATTACATTTAAATGAGTAAAGTGAGAACAAGGACCAATTAAGGGAAATACTTAGCTTCTGGTTAAAATCACAATATACTACACTTTGGTACTGCGAGTATTACCGCTCCTGCGAGATTACAAAAATTGACTGCCTACTCAATTCTCCCGGCAAAACTCGATACCTCGTTATTCTTTCTTCAGAATCCATTCTCCATCCTGATTGGTTCGCGGTGGTGGCGTGATGATATCGTCTCCTTATTGGTCGACGCCCGACGTTAGTACCCCAAACTTCCACCGATAGCAGCGCTTTTTGCCTTGACGATGAACATACTACGACAGGTCATCGTGTTTCTACGCGTTCTGTTGCGCCATCTAGCGCCTAATATATGGAATCTTCACACAACGCAATAAAAATAAACGACCATTAATGCGAGATATTTTGATACTCGCAAGTAAATCAAAACCTATAGGGTACTTCCCGTTGACATAGAATCATGAAAGGAAAGAAGCAAGGTCTCATAGCACAAAGGAAAATGTCCGTAAAACAAAAAAAAAAAAAAAATTGATAAAACTACTTATTATCATTATCACATACATTTTTTTTTTTTAATCTTTTTGCAGTTGGTGAATTGACCGTGACGTATGACATTGTACGAGTGAACATGTTTATTTGTAACTACAGTGTTAAATTTGTTTTTGGGATAAATTCTGTTCAACTACGGAACCCTTCATCGTGCGAGGTCTGACACGCACATGGCCAGTTTTTTATAAAGAAAATAATTTTTCGACCCACCTAACGGAACAGGCTAAATTTAATTTTTATGATTAATTATTCTTACATGCTCATCACGGCTGTATTTTCCGATGGCGTAGGTAGAGTTCAGTAGTACCTACATAAAGTCACATTTTGCCACCTATGTTATAATTATAAGTCATTATGATAATAGGCAATGAGTCTAAACCAGTAAGGACGCTGTGACAAGTGGGTAGTCAAATCATTACTTTTTACACAAAAGTATGTTTATTAAATAAAATGCTTTGCATTCTTAAAATGGTTTTTGGCCAAATTGTTGATAGATGTGCATGGTACGATTCTGAATTATAAATATAATTTTAGATAGGTACAGTGTCTCAATAGATGTACCGAAGTGAAAATTTCCCACCCAGTAACTCGCGTCATGTAAAATACTGGTATTCAGCTGCATCCGGTTAGAATGGAAGCCGACCCCAACATAGTTGGGAAAAGGCTAGGCAGATTGATTTATATTATACAAGATAAGATTAGATTATGTACATTGTGACCTTTCAAGAAGTTTTATCAACTTACATAATCAGCCTATAACCTTCCCACTGCTGGGACACAGGCCTCCTCTCGCTGAGAAGGAGTGCGCTGTAATCCACCACGCGGGCCCAGTGCGAGTTGGCAGATGTCACACGTCTTCAAATTTTTGGTTCTAGGATATGCCGGTTTGCTTACGATGTTTTCCTTCACCGTTTTGAGAGCAGCGGTGATGAAATAATTTACACAAAGTAAAGCGCTTGTCTGGGTTCGAACCTACGACCTACAACTCGTAAGTCGCGGCCGGTACCACTGGGACATCACTGCTCTCAGCTTGAACTTCTCAATTTTGTAGATACTAAAATTTCTTGTCATGTGAAATTCTAATAAGGTTTCAACGAAATCTCCAAGCGGCTGGTTGACACTTCCCGTGACCCAAGAGCTGGCTTTTACCTTGGCCAGAGGCTTAGCATTGCCATACAACGTGGCAATGCCGCCAGTCTCTTGGGTACTTTACCAGTCGACAACGATGCGGAGGAATTTTTCGATGCCATGTTTTAGTTTTTTAATAGTTTTAGTTATGTTAGGATATCATTTTGTTATTTTTAGGTTATGTTTATATTACATTTAAATAAAGTTTAAAATCAAATTATAAAAAAATATTCTATAAACATTAATTTCCTTCTCTTGTACCTTGCAATAATACAAGATGTCGCTATTAGGTTTAATGTTATTCCCAGAATTATGACTTTGTAAATATAACTAGACGAGGGTAAATAGCTATTAGGTCTTACAAAATAATTGTTCAATTGAAAGGGAGTAACTAGTAACCCCAACATAGTTGGAAAAGGCTAGGCAGCTGATGACTGAGTAAAAATGTCAAATCTAATTAGCAACGACGTCTCAGATTATTACAGTCATAACTTGAAACTTTTTAGTTTATTTTTTGAACCTCCCCAGAAGTTCAGTTCTTCACAGTACACATCTGAAGTAATGCTCACCCCGTTTGGTAAGAAGCTGTGATGAATCACACCGGCGCTAGACCACCAAACAGTGACCATCACTTTTCTAGGGGTAAGTTTTCGTTTAGGGCATTGTTTAGGTGCTGAACCAGGATCCAACCAACTTGCTGAGCGCTTGCGGTTATCAAACAGAATCCATTTTTCATCGCAGGTAACAATGCGGTTCAAAATTCCTTCATTTGTGTGTCTGTTGAGCAGTGCAAGGCACGTCTCGACGCGTACTTCGCGCTGGCGATCATTGAGTTCGTGGGGCACCCATTTGTCAAGCTTTTTTACCTTGCCAATTTGACGCAAATGGACCAATATTGTTTTGACGCTAACGTCGAAAGCTGCTACTAATTCAGCTGTAGATTGTGTATCATCAGCTTCCACAATCGCCTTTAATTCGTCATTGTCGACCAAAGTTTTCGGACGACCGCGAGGTTCATTTTTCAGGTCGAAATTTCCAGAACGGAAGCGAGCAAACCAATAACAAGTGGTGTATTGGTTTTTAGTGTTAGCTCAGTAAACGTCGTTGATGTTGCGAGCCGCTTGTGCCGCGTTGCTGCCACGACGGTACTCATATTTCATAATTACTCGAATTTTTAACGTATCCATGATGACGAAAAAGATTGAAAAGCGATGAAAATGTAACACTAATCAATAAACAAATGACTACTTTTGGAAAAAAAAATCCATGTTTTTAACATAAAATTAATTTGAAATTAGAATTCTTAGCCAAACAAAAATTATTTTGATTTGAAATGGCCAGTACTGCAGAACGGCAATTTCATAGGTAAAGACCTAATACTTGTGCTGTGAGACCTTGCTTCTTGCCAAATTTCATGATTCTCAACGGGAAGTACCGGTTTTGGTTTATTTGTGAGTATCAAAAATGTCGCATAAATGGCCGTATTTTTCTAATGCGTTGTCATAGAAGCTTGATTTTTTTTGAGCTCCATGGGATTGTAGAATTACGAATTTGATATTAATTTCAATTTGATACCTCCACGCGTTCTTGAGAAAAAGGGTCTTGACAGATTGACAGAGAACGAAGTGATCCTATAAAGATTCCGTTTTGTCCTTTTGAGGTACGGAACCCTAGAAAACCAGGTTATCGGGCCGTTTTTAATAAAACTTTTGTTAAAGTGTACTGCAACTTTTGTGAAAATATGTATTTATTGTTCGTACTTCGAGAGAGTTCGGAATAACTGCGGCAGTTATATTGAAAATAGTTTCTTTTTTGTCTTTCTTTGTTTTCAATATGTTGTGTGGGTAGTATGAAGTTTTTTGTGGTATTGTAAGGAGGTTTCTTTTGAAAGTATGCGATTGAAATAAGGATAAGAATGGCTTTGATTGGAAGTGGAAAAAATTATTTGGCAAGCATAGTATCTAAGCACAATTTTGACCAAGACGGATTTAGTTAATCTAAAAGGTAGTTTTTATTTTCATAACCGGCTTAGAGCTAGAGGAGCTGGTGGCTAAGTAATAACAGCCGCACGGGTCGATCCATCAGATTAAGCTACGCTTGCCGGGGTTGTTCGTGGATGGGTGACTATCTTTAAAAAAAAAAATCTCCACAAATTACATTCCTATATTTCCTAATATACTATAGACATTAAGTTGACAGATATTCTATTGGAATGTTGGGTGTTGGTTGGTTGGTATTTTGTTGGTTCTTTACATACCGAGACTCCTCCGTGCCTCGGAAAGCACGTTAAGCAGTTTCTCCCGGCTGTCATTCGTGGATCTTTGCCAGTCGTTACGAGTCATCAGAAGCCCGAAAGTCTGACAACCAGTCTTACCAAGGGGTATCGTATTACCCAGTAACTGGGTTGTGGAGGTCAGATAGGTAGTCGCTCCATGTAAAATACTGGTATTCAGCTGCATCCGGTTAGACTGGAAGCCGACCCCAACATAGTTGGGAAAAGGCTAGGCAGATTGATTGATTGAACCGGCTTAATGTAGGTGGATACACCTCTGCCTACGTATTTGGAAAAAACAGTCGTGATGCTATGTTTATGTGTTGATTTTTATATTCAGTGATTCAAACATTCTTTCTCTCTTTTCGCAGCGCACAACACGCATTATGCGTCGTCTGTCAATCCATTATGCTAGGGCTACATTAGCGCGCGATAAAATCGTATACAGTTGTTTTATCTCACGAAAGCGGGTGAGCCATACTTGTAGTTGTAATGCGTATAGACACGCGCTCTTGTGTCCGTAACTACAGGTAGCGTTAGCAAGCTCATCGCTAATGAACAAAATAATTAAGTTATTAGATTTTTGCTATGTATAGATAAGACATTAAGACATTGTACAATAAAATACATAGAAACTTATATTCAAGAAACATTTAATTTTAGCAATATTTTGAATACAATTTATATTTTATTTAAATTAATATTTCAAGTAGAATCGTAACTAGACTCTTCTTCAGAGTCAGTTTCTTCTTCACTCTCATCTTGTAAATTTATTATTAATTCAAAGTCAGTGTCAAAATATTTCATATAATCAGTTTCTTTTTTAATGACACTATTTTAAGTATTACGCCATGACTCACTTGTTATTTTTGTAATACTCTCTTCAATAAGTTTTTCTGTGTTGGTCATATTTTGCTCGACGTTTCTTAGAGCAATGTAGTTTTTAAGGACCCCCAGATGTTCTCTATGGCATTAAGCTCAGGGTGGTAAGGAGGCAGGCGTAATACTTCAAATCCTTTACTTTTTATGATGATTAGTGATAAAATCATTTTATGGTTTTTTATTATATCATTTAACTCAACTTTGCGCAAATTTGTGTCGAAATGTATACCCTTAGAAGTGAGCCATTCTTGTATCACAGATTTTGTTGAGGCTGTCGTCGGCAATTTCTCAGCACGCGTATTATGGTACGATGCATTATCTAGTACTATTACGGAACGATCTGGCTAATTTGGCAGCAACTTTTCATTCAGCCATTTTACGTAATTTTCAAAACTCATGTTAGAATGGTAGTCTCCAACTGTGGAATTAGCTTTGTAGACTAAGCAAGCGTTCTCAATAAATGCGGCACAGGTTCCAGCGTGTACTAAAATAAAACAAGGACCTTGACTAAGTTTTTTAAAATGGAGATGGTTTGTCTTTTTGGGCCCAGATGTTATCTCGAATATGTGTTGTCAATACGTAACTTTCGTCAGTATAGACAATAGGCCGACCTTGAGAGCGGTATTCGGTTATTTTTTTTAAGTATTTTAGTCTCCACATGTGGATATCATGCCGTTCAACTAATACTTTCCAATTGTTATCGGTTTTACGCCACTTGTAGCCCAATGCATTTAATAACTTACATAGCGTTGCGAGATATCCATCAAAATCATTTTTTTCATTCAAGACTGACCTTAGATTAGCCATAGTTGGAATTTGTTTTTGTACGATGTGAAAATTTTGTGTTGTGCTCCGTACAACGTCAGCTGTAAATCCAACAATATCTACTTTATTTTCTCTCTTTCTTCGGTTTTTCATGGGAGACATAAAATTCGAAGATGTACTTGCGAAATCTCTTCCTTCTTTTAATATGTTTTGCACTGTTCTTTCACTTACCCCCGTCGCTGCTGCAGTGCGTTTTGTAATATTACGCAAATGTGATAAATCACAATTTGGTTCTCGATGAAGTTCCGTCAATTCATATTCTTCTTTGAGAAAATTATAAATATTTGCAATCATTTGACGAGCCTAAAAGAAACAATACATTATTAAAAACTTGTTTAACATGTTTTTATTAAACTAACTAATACATTAATTCATTACACACAACATAAATACACACCAAACATAAACATTTAATTTGCCTTACCTCACTGTGAACAACTTTTCTCCGTTTCTTCGTACTTTCCATCCTGACGGTATTTGATAAATAATTTTGGCGCGAACCAAGAAGCACTACTGACTCGGCCGACGACTCGGCCACGACTGGGCGCTCCTGAGCTTACGCACGCAAACACAGTGTGCATGTACACTTACACACACAAGTATGGGTCACCCGCTTTCGTGAGATAAAACAACTGTACGGGTTTTAGGCGATTTTCTTGGCTACATTAGATCCATGTCGCGTTGGCGCGCACAGGTACATGTACTACCTAAATGTTTCTTTTGTGCTCGGGGTTACTAGGATTCTATAAAATACTCTCCGTTTCATAAAATTGAATAAACTGCAACAACACACACACATCACATTTATACAAACATACCATACAACACCTGAAATCACCTTTCTAGTCTCCACTCTGGAATCCGTACGCTGAGCCCCAAGATACAGACTAACTGTCTAGTTTGGGGCTCACTGGCAACTAATATTTTGCAACCTAGCTATAAGTAATATTTTAAGCTAGTCGTCATCTCAACTTGTTGTTAACATGCAAACCTGCTTACTGTATTACCTGGTCAATAAACTATTTTTCTATTTTTTCGTTGCTCCAGTACAAAAAATCACAAGCACGTCCGTCTCGCATCAAAGTCTGGACTGCACTGAAGTGACGCAGATGTAGCCACGCAAGCGAATATTGTCGCGACAAAACCCTTTGATCCGCGCCAGTTTACCCACAGTGCCCCGATAAGCATTCGTCATCGACCGTTTACTACGCGATGCTACGATCTACCCGGACACACTTGTCGTGATAACGCGAATATTCGTCATAGCCCGTTAATGTAGCCCCAGCATTACAAATGTACAAAACAAAAACATTGATAGAAAATGGCGGACGTAAAAAAACAAATAAAACATTTGATTCAACGTTCAAAGGTTCCAATCGTTTATTTTCGGAAAAACCGAACTTTGCCGAATTAAATGTGAAGCTGGTCCAATATGGGAGTGACGGAATTAGTGCGTCAATCTATAATAATTAAGGTGGGAATATAAATCAGTTTCTATTGGTTGATAGTATATTATATTTTTCAATTTTCATATATCTCGAAAACTGGTTCATAGCGCACTACGATTAAGTTCACAATGCAATGTATTTCACACGCGTGCGATTTTTCAATTTCCAACACGTGTACGGGAATAAAAATTGCCACAGTTAACTTATACCTATACTTAGTCCAAATTGGTTCAATGCCTTTCACACATTCTCTGTTCGGGTGAATGTTTTTTTTTTAAATCTCGGCAAAGAGATATGCGTCTTTACGGCGTTAATATTTTTTGAATATTTAAATAATGTTCATAAATAGAATAACATCAAAAACCATGATTATTACAATAAAAAATATGTTTATGAACAAATTAACATTCATTTGTGTTCCAAACTCAAAAATATTTGAATTTTCAATTTTTCATATGAGGCTGTTTATCGGCTTTATACCTTTGCTTCTCCTTCAACCTGGCGAAAGCAAAGCGCGGAAAAAAAAGAAAATTTAAATCATAGTTTCCTAATAATTCATGACAATTTTTCGTTATTTTATTTTACTTCTTCAAAAGTGTATTGAAAAACGTCGTTTGATACACGTGGACATTTGTTATTGCAGTTTTGGGCTCAAAAAAAACCTCACCTTTGGCTCGGATGTTAATTCCGCCTCGAATGCAATAACAAAAATTCTCCACTTGTATCAAAATGTACTATTATTTGCTATATTTCGGTTTATCCGATGATAAACGATGGAACATTTCTGTACCTACAGCAATGTTTTGACGCGTGACCAAAATGGGAACTAATGCCACCAACTTTTTTTGCGTAACAGTTTCACAAAATGTTCACCAACAGCGCCCTCCTGTCAATGTCATTCAAGTGCCAAAAGATTCTTGTTACACTGTAGGTTATGCGTCAACAGTTAATCAGTCAGTCAGTTACAGAAGTACTAAAAAATGATGAAAGATATGACAGATAGAAAAGGCAGCGAAAAAAAAAAAACAAATAATACATTTGATACTCAGCTCTGTATAAGATAGACTGTATCAGTATTCAAAGGTAGCGGCGCGCGAAAGGAATTTCAATCGGCACCCACCTTATCGACTGCCGAGTAAAATATATGATTTCTCTTGATTTCAATAGGGACGCAATTTGAAGAAATTGAGCGATTTATAAATAAGTTATTAAATCTATTATATTTTTTAAAGTGTGTTTAGCTTAATTTATGATCTGCCTATGCGAATCTCAATACATACTTTTTCTTTCTTTCTTTCTTCTGTTACATGAAATTAGCTCAAACTGCGTATAAAACCGGCTAATCAAATGAATGTTGTCAGGAGATCTTCGTTTCATAACGAGTTTTAATTGGAAAACACTGGGGCAAAACGCGTCACGATTTGACACGTCAGCCTAGTGTGAATCCGGATACACACACACACACACAGGGTTATATTCAGTTTATCTACATACATTTATAATTATGTATAACTTCTATAAGTAAACAAATATAGACAGTTTGATTAGGTCGAAGGTTTTTTGTCGAAACAGGCGTGTTTATGTACAAATACTTTAGTTGGTATAGTAATCTTAGTATCGAGGCGAAAAGAATAGCTTGTCACCAAGTGGGGCTGGTCTGTCCCACGTTGTAATAGTTGTTATTCTTTAGCCTCAGTACACACGGCTACACTTCAAGCTGTACATTTCCAGTTTACACTGACCTCTCATTGGGAGGAAATCCTATACAATGCGAGATCAGCTTATACTGGAAATGTATAGCTTGATTTGTAGCCGTCCGTATATGAAATTACAAACGCAAATTGCGAAAAAAATGCATTGATAAAAGCAAAAAGTTTAAATTGTAGGTCGTTGATATATTAGAGGAAGATATGTTACGCGCTAACATCGCAATCACTAAACCTGGGCTCGGCGCACGATACATGCACTGAAACTCACACATCTACAATTACCTACAATTACCGATAGACAAGGACAGATATAAGAGCCGGCGCTGTCATGCAAATGAAATCACGCTAGCCGCCGAATGTTGGTCAAATGTTTACGATTATGAATGATATTGCATGTCTATCTCGCTCTCAAAAACATGGCGAAGCAAACATTAAATATTATTATAATTTTCAACGAATTAACATTTTTGACTGTACTTATGAGTGAAAAGTAATCCCGTGGAACTTGTTTTTGGTTTTTGAGCTATTTGTGCACATTTTGAAAACACAAGAAGGCATTGTTGCTGCTTATTTAGACGATTACGATAATTTTACTTAACGTGCTACACATGTGCCGCACAAATGCCAGTTCGATTGTGACTAAGGTCAATTAGGCCCGTAAGCACAATTTATGCGGTCCATGTCGAGGAGCGCGAACCATATCTTCCCTATTTTATACATCTTTGGTGTAGGTACTCGTATTATAAAAACAAAAAGAAAACCGCTACCCGCTCTCACTTCATACCCTACCCTGCCAATTATTAAAGAATTTAAATGACGCCGCTCACTCAAATCTAATTCTCAGTGATCTGCAAAAATCCTTACAGAAATGGGCCTAGCTTGGAGAACCCACACTTAATTGGACTGCTCAAGAAATATTATTTTTGAAAGATATCCTTTGAACTAAGTTGACTGTTGGACTCGATTTAATCTAAATCGGCCTTCGGGGTTTTTGTTATGTCGTTAAGAGCGGTAGGAAGTTTAGCTAGATAATTTGCACTCGGCAATCGGCATTTTGTTTTATTCGTTTGTTGTCATTAATTTGCTAGTGTCGCAACACAGAGTAATTACGCAATGTGTATTGTGTTGCTTGGTGTGCCCTGACATCAAGCAAGAGACAACATTGTCAATTACCTTTAAAATTTTAGTTTTTTTTTTTAACTTTATTTGTCGAATACGACGGTTTTGGTTACTTTGTATTATATATATGTCGTGACGTCAGGATTTACTCAGTTAGATTTAGACAGACACGTAAGCAGAAGATGGGTTTCGTGCAATTAAAACACACTGGGTGCGATACACGGTGTTTAAAATCACAATCTAACACAATCACTAAGCACAACGAATCGAATACAGTTCCGTGGCGTAGTAACCCCGATGTTACTCCGATGCGATCCGACACTAGACTGTTCTTCTCGCCATCAGGTTAAAACATCACGACTCTGTAGAAGCGCGCGTATATATATATATATATATATAATATAGTGTACATATTTTATGTCTTTTTAGGATTCCGTACCAAAATGGTAAAAAGGAACCCTTTTGGGTCGCACCAAAACGGTTCCTTTTTACCATTTCAGTCTGTCTGTCACAGCTGGATATCTCAAGAACTACTAATGCTATCAACTTGAAATTTGGAAACGTTTTAGGTGACGTTTGCCCAACTATTTTGCAAATAAGAAAGAAAGATACATGTTTTTATTTTTGCAACAGGGACTGAAAGGGGGTCTTAAAAATTCAAAGTGGGGCTACTAGGACTTGTGGGGTATCATATGAAAGAGCGCTGTTTGCAAATTTTCAAACAATTTTTTTAATTCTTTTAGGCCCCATAGTTTTCGACTTTTGATGAAAAATGTAAATAGAAGCTTATGTATAGATTATAGAAAAAATAAAACGATGTCTCTAAATGGCACAGTTTTTCAGAAATCATCAACAATAATTACACATAAATGATGGTACGGAACTTCTACACAATAGGAATAACGGACAGTCCTCTGTGCAGGGCCTGCATGGAGGCTGAGGAAACCGTTGCGCATGTGCTTTTTGAATGCACAGGCGTCACCCAGATTAGAACAGAAACTCTCGGAATATCCCGATCTTTCACAGATGTTCTTAACAAACCCGGAGATTTGATTAACTTCTGGAGGGAGGTGGGCTAGTTGGAATAAACCCCCGACGTCCGCCATGCCCACGCACAATGGTCCACATGAAGGACTAAGTGCGGAAACCAAATCCTTTAACATAGAACATAGATGGTACGGAACCGTTGGTGCGCGAGTCCGACTCGCTCTTGACCGGTTTTTCTGTAATGTGTCTTGTTTGTGAAGAGTAAACAATTTTTTCTTTTCGCTTTTCTTAGCTATTTAGGCCTGTGTTAGGATTTGATATTATAACATTATTTCCGAGTTTCACGAGTAGTCTTAAGCTCAATGTTATGGTCGCTTGACTGATTACTTACTAAACGCAATAAGTATTTCTAATACCGCGCTTACATTCAGCTCAGTTCCACGGCAACTTGCAAGGAAATGAGAAATAAAATGGGCAACGCGAATGAGTAAACAGGTCGCTTCCCTTGCCGTTGACATTGCCGCTTGCGTTGCCTGGCGATCCTTGGTTTTTTGGCGGACAACAAAGGCCCGGCAACGAGGGCACGAATGACTGTTTATGTAGGAATTGGTCTCTCGCTTATTTGCTATCGAATTTCTACGTTTTCCATTGTTGGAAAGACATGTGACGAGGCAATGTAAACACTCATTTCCCTTGACGTTGCCACAGCAATATTTAGGGTAATATTTCCGGCAGCGCGAATGGCAATGGCAGAATGTAAATGGAGTATTATGTGTGTTTGGGTTGGCTTTAGTTTTTAGCTGGCATGATTATCATAATAAATACCAGTAATCTTTACAAGAAAAACCTCAAAAAAACAGGAAATTGCCTTCACCGTTACGCTTATTAGTGGTACTTATAATCTGTTCTAAAAGTATCTAATGAAAATGTAAATAAACAACTGGATCAGGAAACATACATATGGATGCTAATTTGTGTACCACAATGTGCTTTGATTTGATTAATTATTTGAATAGTTACACCCGATATTTTGGTATTTTCCCGCTGTCTCCTTAGGCCGAATTGCCGTTTAACAAATTATAAATTTAAAATAAACCGACCCTCACACGGTTAACGGGGATAACGGGAAAACACCGATATTTCAATTTTAAATCGCAATATTGATTTCATCTGAAAATTGAAGTTAATTTTCTAACCCAGTTTTCGTCGATGACTTTTCAATTGCAATTCAAACAATATTACCTATTGTTATTCAAACAATTATTGTTGGAAAAAGTGGCGAGTTAAGAAGTTGAAAACTTAATACAGATAAATGTGTTACTTATTCGGGATTTAGTAAGTGATGGCGGAAGAATTTAACCTTTTTTTTTTTGTGGATGGGTTAATCATCAAATGACTTCTCCCGCTCTGCCCGGAGCGGGAGGGCGTGTCAGACTTTTACTGACTAAAACCCACCCGTGTTCCTTCAGTTGACCGTGCCAGGGCCACGGTATCTCTTTCGAACTACCCGCGACCCCGGCGGCATCGGCCCTATGGGACCCCGTCACTGCTGACATATCTTTGAGGCACGCGTGGAACACAACGCGCCGTCGACCCGGGCCTGGTCCTTACCGGACGGCGAGCTGCACATTACTCGTCGTCCGCAAGCCTGCGCTTACGGTGGCCGGGAATCGGCGATAGATTCCCGCCGCCCAGGGCGTCTCCTGCGGCGGCTAGGGGCGCGAGGGCGCGGCTGTTGCCTCTCCCTCACGCGTTCCGCCTCCTCCTTCGCGAGCATTACTGCTGTTCAGTGTTCAGGGGAAGAATTTAACCTGAACACTGAACAGGGTTTGTTTATACTTTTATAATTTACTTTTGCAACAGACCATAGTCAGATTTGTAAATACAGTTTCTATTTTCCTGTGCGTGTCCCAAATAAAATATTTTTATTTCTTTCTTTTTATTTTCATCCCTTTACGTAATAACATAATCGCTTTTCACGCAAGCGAAAATCATATTATGTACTTCAATTATACCCGGTCGAGTGTTTCACCACATGTTCCACATAATCTTCCTAACAAACTATTGAACATAATCTATTTAAATACGCCTAAGGGTGGTTTTCCACCAGAGATGCTACGTTGCTATGCATTCTTGGTAGGACCGAAAAGTTGATCCAGCGAGTGCAGAATGCCTGTGCAAGATTTTGTTTCAATGTCCCTCCCCGATATCATATAACACCATTTTTAAATAAGGGTAATTTGATGAGAATGTCAGATCGCAGAAAGCTTCATCTGGCTACCCTACTCTTTGGCACCATTCTCACAAAAAAACCAGAATATTTGTATCAAAAATTGACTTGGTCACGAGATATAAATAAAATTAAAACAAGAGCATCATCTTACCTTCTGTTGGCCTCAACGCACAGAACTGCTGCTTTCCGTGGAAGCTTTAAATTCGCTGCCTCTCGCTGCTGGAACGATTTGCCACCGCCGTTTCGTGCTATAAAACAGTTGGTACTTTTAGTATTAAATATAAGCAACACTTGTTACGAATACAAAAGGAAACCAGTCTCTGATAGTCTAAACTCACCCTGGGTCTGCACGTAGTTGGTATTGGTGACCTTAGCGGAGTCTTGTGTTCCTAGCAGCATGTTTAACTTTGAACGCTTTGTTTTTTCACTCGGTGATTGATTATTTTTTTTCTTCCGACTTACACAACACAACACATTCAGTTATACACTCAACAATACTTTATATTATTTATTTGCACCATTTTCTTGTCGTATTTATATTTCACTCATTGTTTTATTTGTGTCAAGACTTTACTTCCTTTTTTACATTAATGCACATTGACAGCCAGTCGCCTGCGCCCGCGTCTCATGCATGGTCTCATTGCTTGTCATAAATATAGACAATAGTCTATAGCATAGACTAGTGAGGTTGGACCGTCGGGCGTCAAGCGTGAGTCGAACTTTACACCTTATTGACGGTTTTTGTTTTTTTTTCTTTTCAAGTATTCTAGTATTTGTATTTTATTTTATTTGATTTTATTCCCCTTGCTATTTTTAATTGATGTCCGTGGGTATGTCCGTGGCATCACACAGGCCCTATCAGAATACCAGCGTTGCGGTATTTATTTTGTAAATATCGCAGCTTTATGCTGAGATGAGAGCCTTTTTGGCCTCGCACAGGTCTCTTTTTTTTTAGTCTGATTTCTTTTTTTTGTTTTTTTTTGTTTTTTAATGTTTATTTTGTTACTTTTATATGCTCTTTTTAACTGTATTTCCTGTGCGTGTCCCAAATAAAATGTTTTTCTTTCTTTCTTTCTTTCTATGGATGCGTTTGATATCCACCAATCATATCCATTGCTCCACATAGCCACTGGTGGAAATTGATTCAACTAAGCTACGTTTTTTATATGGAAGGATGTGTGCTGTGGATGCGTGCTATGGATGGTTGCGAGTGGTGTAGCTTCCCTATTGTCGATACGTCGCATAGCTTGTGCTGCGCATCTTCCTCGCACAGCTACCTCCCGGCGGCGCATCTTCATAGCACATCTTACTCGCTCCGCTACACAGCTTAGCATTAGGGGAAACGGTCACATAGTTTCGTAGCTTAGCTTTCACATCCTCACAGCACAGCAGCTCTGGTGAAAAAGCAGCCTGAGTGTTCTTTTGTTTTTGTATTCATTTGTTTAACTAGCTAGTTAGTCATTTAATTTAGTACCTAGTTTAAATAATTCGTTGTGTTAAATATTGTAGAAAATAGGTTCTTGATAAGGAACATTAATCTATTTTAAATAGAACTTTTCTAAACAGATCACATTTTTTTTTAAATGTGATCTGTTTAGAAATGTTTGCAATGCGGACACGTGTCATGTTGAACACAATGTTGAATGTTGAATGTTGTTGTTGTTGTTGTTGTTGAATGTGAAATGTTGAATATATGCTTATAAATACAGCGTAATACTATCAGAGTTTGAAATACACGTGTATCCGGGTAATATCCTTCAACGGAAAATGATAAATAAGTAATAAATAAGTTTTAATTTTAAGACAACACTGTTTATGCTTAGTATACTACTGTTTGATTTCCCAAATGAAATAAATAAAAAATAAATGTATTTTTTTCAATTTTCGTGTCATTGAATTTTTATTTTTTATTTTCAAGGAATCGGTAATAGGTTTCGGGAAAAATATACTTTTATTGGAAAATAAATTAGAATAGGTTGAACTGAAATATCTTACAGGTTTCTAAAGTTTAAAAGGAAAAACAAAAGGTTTCATTTTAATGGTTTTTTATTAAATTAAATATAGGTATACTGCACATTTCCTATAGACTTATCATGAGTTACTTGAACATAAACTATAATTAAGTATATGTAGTTGGAATAAACTATATCTTCAATGGATGTTTCAGTTACCATCTCTGCTTATCTTGCCCGTATTTTATTCGCTGGAGTCTGTCGTTATAACCATCACGTATTGTTGATCATCATCTTCGCCAAATTGCAGAACGTATAATAAGACTTTGGCTCTTCCAGTTTCTGTCAAGTATTGAGGGTATTGTTGTAATTTATCTGTCATGTTGTTTTGCTTCAACAATATTTTCTCAATCTACTCCTTCTGGTTTTATGTCTTCGTGAACGACGCGGAATAAGGCTTCATAGTTTTTAGTAGCTTTGTTTGGGAAATTCGAAGCCGTTTCACAGTGAGCTCTTTGAATCATTTTGCCACTACCGTCATATTTGAAGTAAATTCATGAATATACATAATGAGCTTAAATAAAAATAAATGATGAGAAATACGTAATGGAAAAATTAAAGAAAAATTACTGGTCATAAATAAAAAAAACACTAATCAAATTATCAGCCAGAATCATCCCACTGCTGGGTAAAAGGCCTCTCCATGACATAATGAAAGAAAAAAATAAAATACTATTCTATTTAGGCACCTACCTAATCTGTATGATTCAATATCAATCGGCTTTAGATAAAATATTGTTGTTTTTAAGATTATGTAAATGTGAGTCAGTGATTGTTAGCTATTAACTGAAATTACCTACAACTTTAGGATTTAATATGGCAATATTTAGATTTTTTCACATTTTTAGGGGGCCTGTGTTGTGAAAGTGACTCCACCAAAATACAAGGTGTTAGGTTAAACGAGGGACATGTGAACAACTTTTACCATGGAACTAACCCTGAAATTTGAAAAAAAAATCAGCTGTCTCGTACATTTTGATCGCGTAAGTTTCGCACTTTGTAGAGAACAGCTGATTTGCTTTTTCATATTTCAGGCTTAGTTCCATGGTAAAAGTTGTTCATTTTCATGAGTACTACACTCCGTTAAAGTATGTCTCTCGTTTAACCTAACACCCTGTAGAACAGAAAGGGTTGTATGTTGTATCGTTGAAAAGTACTAACAGGGGTATAAAGTATTAAAATGATAAATAAATGTAAATATGAATTAACAAAGTACCTACGTCATTACTTCAGACAGATTGTGGCCTTGTAGCTTTTTCCAAAACAATTCTTTGAACAAACACTGTATCACCAAGATTTTGATCTTTATCCTTATCACAGCAGGGTCCATTTTCCTTTCTTCCTCTACCACGTCCTCGATTCTCCTTATTCCTAGAGCAGCAAGGTTCAGTTTCACGGCACTTTTCACAGTCAGCATTTCTTGATGGTCTTTCTTCAGAGTTGTAGGGGCATGGTCTCCTACGGCCAAACCATGGATGGCTAGCTCCACCGCGACCAAATCCATGCATATGGCGATTAGCTCCCCATGGTCCTTCCCAAGGTCCTCTCCAGGGACGGTCAGGGAATTCTGATGGTCCACGTCGTCCGAAGCAATGCTGTTCAGGACTGCGCCCAAAGCAGGGATGAGGTCCGTCGCAGTTTGGTCCTTGTCCGCGGAAATTGGGATGACTGCCACCTTGTCCCCTAAAGCCGGGAGGTCCACGGCAATGGCGTTCCGCTGGGCCATCACTATCACTTTCAGATTCATGATGACAACATCTAGGGTCACGATGATCATTTTCGGGAGGTCCACGTCTATGATGCTCAGGTCCGCCGTGATGATGTCCATGTCTTTCAGGACTGTGCTCAGATCTGTGACCAAAAGGTCCAAAACCTGGCCTTGAACCGCGATGACCAGGAAAGTCACCACGGAAAGGACAGTTAGGAGGTCCGCCCATTCGACCAAATTGAGGCCCAAAATGGCCGCCGAAGAAGTCACTTTCAAAGTATCCTCTCATGGTTAAGATTTTAACGGATGAATACCGATGTTCTTGCTATGAACGAGTTAACTCGAATGCCGGTCATATCGACTCAAAGTAGTTTATATGAACGATAGTGGCGCAACGTTGTGAAATCGATTTCAAGTAGGGTTGCACCGAAATGCTGATGTAATGATACCTAAGTATCGCAGATAAAATAACGTAGCTAATTCAAATATGAGTAACTGTTTATGTAGAATATTTCAGGAAACGCCAAATGATTGTCAAATATTGAATCATTATAATTTCCGGGTATTTTTTTATTGAAAGTCAACTGAATAGGGTAAATTCCCATGTAAACTTATAAGTATGAGCCTATATATTTTTGGTTGGGGTACCAGGGGGAAAAAAATGGTAAAGACACTAACCTACCCCTGGCTGCTAGCCATCCCATGGCTAGAAGTCAGGGGTAGGTTAGTGCTGTGTTTTTTACAACAAAATGTTGCGATAGTAAGACTCTTGTTGCTCCAGGCAACTCTTGGATCAACTGACTAGTTTTTTTAAAGAGTTGACTATGCCTGTACCTGCAATAATCGCCTAGTGCGATAATGCTGCTGATTGTACTCGTATGGGTGTCCCGTAAATAATGGATCAAACGTAACGGGTAGGTAGCTTACCTAATTTCCAACAACTAATTTGAATATTAAAAAAAAAACCGTTACAGTAACCAGGATATTAATTTTTTTTCGAATTTTACGATTTTGTCTTCCAGAATTAAGCTTTTTTAATGCTGTCGCTGCAAATGATGACATTTTTAGGTATGATTTTTATTTAACATTTCTGAATAGCTTACTAATGTTATAAGATACCATTTTTTTGAATACCGTTTTATTTGCCTTAGAAAAAAAATCTTGAGTTGAAAAGTTTTTTCTTTACGATGTTAGGACCAAAATTGAAAAAATTCTCCTGTAAAAAAAATGTATGACACCGAAAACCACCATTATTTTAAAAACTTGTACATTTAATAAGGTTTGCAAATTGGTGTAAAACTTACGTCTAGTCTTTATCGTTACAAAGATATTGCTATGAATGTGATGAAGACAGAAAATAAATTAAATTGGTACTATTCCATTTTTTCATTTTCGTAATGGCTTATGCTTGAATGCTTGTAATCGAAGCAGGTAGTTAAGCGGCTAGCATATTCCGACCCGATGACGTCATCTGTCCGGAATTTGGGACCGCTACCTGTGGCGGAGTTGCACCTCAGTCAGCGTGAAGGGGATAGATAGCGCCGCTTTTGTATTTTTGGTAAATTGGTATGAAGTTGTACATTCTAGTCCTTGTCGTTACAAAGATAATTGCTATGAATCTGAGAGGTGCTCCAAATCAACGTTAATAAAAAAAATAAAAAAGTGTGTACATTTAAACTTTTTCTTTAAAATGTGTAACTGTAGTATTTCAGAGGCAATGTTCATTGAATTATTGAGGCGTATGAAAAGAATTAGGAGGCCGTACTAAAAAAAACAGTTAGTTCAAATAAATCGTTTTATTTGGTTTTTACAATAAATGTTCGAATTGCCTTCCCTCTACAAGAATGCAAAGTCTGCATCTCCTAATAAAGGAAGCTCTTATCCGACGGACAAAACGGCTTTGGTTTATTTCTGATGCAGCAGATTGGATGCGCTGTCGTAATTCTTCTTGCGACGTTATTGGCTTCTTGTAGACCCTGTCTTTTAAACATCCCCAGTAAAAAAAATCTAGGGGATTTAAATCCGGAGATCGCGGAGGCCACAAAATTGGTCCTAATCGGCCGATCCATCTGTCCGGATAACTTTCATCAAGGTGCGCCCTTACTGCCGTCGCATAGTGAGCGGGGCACCCATCATTTTGCAACCACATTGCTTGCCGTACGTCTTCTGGAACGTTTTCTAATAACCTTGGCAACTCATTCCTTAAAAAATGGAGATAATATTCGGCGTTTAGAGTAGCTGGTAGTTCAAAGGGCCCTATTATTTGCCCATTGATTATTCCCACCCATAAATTTATTTTAAATTGATGTTGGCTCCTGTCCTCTCGCATCAAATATGGGTTTATCAGCTGCCAACTGTGCAAAT
Source organism: Cosmia pyralina (assembly GCA_946251885.1). Taxonomy (NCBI): domain Eukaryota; kingdom Metazoa; phylum Arthropoda; class Insecta; order Lepidoptera; family Noctuidae; genus Cosmia; species Cosmia pyralina. The sequence continues at coordinate 7,204,067 of OX276342.1, forward strand.
TATGCAAATTTAAATATCCATCTCGGCGGCATGAAGACTCGTCACTCCATAAAATCTTGTTAAAAAACTGCGGGTCCGCCCGAATCATTCTAAGCATCCTTTGGCAAAATTCTATTCTTGGCTGGTAATCACGCGACGTCAGCGTTTGAACACGTTGCACGTGATATGGGTGCAATCGGCACCGTTGTAGCACTCGATGCACCGTCGATCTAGAAATTCCTACGCGTCGCGCTATGACGCGAACGGAGACTGACGGATCTTCCTCGATTTCTCGAAGAATGACTTCGTCATTAACTTGTCGCGGTTGTTAGATTTGATATAATATAATTATAAGCATATACACTTCTGGACACATCTATTGGCCCACCTTAGAGTTTAGGTTTCGATGGCCCCTACCGAAATATGATTGCTAGATTGAACAAAAACTGTTGATGCAGTTTTAAACCTGATACATTTTACCATCTTTTTCGATCGTATTGTTTTAAATTTGAATTCAGAATACTATACGACATGGAGCTACGCTTAACAAGTCGGATATGCGCCTTGTTAAAGGCAATTGATTTTTGAATAAAAAACATGTTTTATCAAATAAAGGTTTAATTTAATAACGCGTGTTGCCTCCATGGGCATCTACCACAGCTCTCATACGATTAGGCATAGAGTTTATCAACCGCTCTATGAAATTTTGAGGGATCATCTCCCATTCCTCTTCTATGGCAGTTTTCAACTCCTGCATCGTCTGGGCAACTGGCTGACGAGCCCTAACACGTCTTTTTAGCTCGTCCCACATGTGCTCAATGGGGTTCATGTCTGGGCTTCTGGCTGGCCAGTCCATAACTGTGATGTTCACATCCCGAAGATATTCCCTGACGATGCCGGCCGCATGGGCTCTTGCATTATCATGCATAAAAAGGAAATTTGGGCCCACATAGTCCGCGTATGGTATCACGTGAGGTTCTAAGCACTCACGAATGTACCTTTCAGCATTTAATGTTGGCAGCCGTGGTCCTGTAACAACCTCAAGTTGAGTTTTGCCGCTCGCGGATATACCGCCCCAGACAGTCCATGAGCCACCGCCATAAGCAACCCTCTCTTCAAAGCAGCATTGTGCGAAACGCTCTCCCTTACGTCGGTAGACCTTCTTCCTTCCATCATTGCCATGTAACACAATTTTAGACTCATCAGAAAAGAGTACACGGCTCCAATCTTGCTGTGTCCAATTTAAATGACTGCGTGCGAAATGAAGGCGCGCTGTTCGGTGGGCTCGCGTTAGTTTGGGGCCATTAGCTGGCTTGTGTGGTACCATATCGCGTTCTTTTAACCTTCTCCGAACAGTTCGAGCGCTCACAGATACTCCGTGGAAGTCGCAAAGTTGGTTTTGTATTTCAATGAGGTAAGGTGACGATTTCTCAAGCTGGTCGTCACGATGAAGCGATCCTGCCTTTCAGTTGTGACCCGAGATCGTGGCCTTCCTTGGCGACGAACAAAGCCGCCAGTCTCTAGGTACCTCCGATAAACATTTCGGACCGCAGATCGACTTAAATTAAGTTGAGCACTCACGTTTCTTTGGCTGTGTCCGGCCTGAATAAGTGCCACAGCTTGGGCGGCGACTTCAGGTGAAGTATCCATAGATTATTGATAGAACCTCACCTTAATGTTAAGAATAAGTAATGTTTGTTGCAAAACCAAAGATATCAATCACTTTTTCAAGAATTAAATCCAAGTAAACCAATAAAACCAAGTTTTCTTAGTATTCGATTGTTTGATATCAACAAACAGGCTCCAAATTGTCTTTTGTTTCTTTAAATTCTGTGTTCGAAATTCAAAAAAAGACTATGGAATGAAATTGTGAATGTGCCAGGTTCAAAACTGCATAAAAACTTTTTGCTCGACCTAATATAAAATTTTAGCTAGGACCAAACGAAACTGAAAATACAAGGTGGGCCAAAAGATGTGTCCAGAAGTGTATATAGCTACTACGCTAATAGTAAGCCTTAAATGTCAGAATGGTTATTGGTTATTTATTGTATATGAAAGTATAATGAATATGGTGTGTAAGGGAAGGATTTCATAAAGAAAAGCACAGAAAGACAAGACTAGATATTTATTATTTCAATTAGGCTTGTCAATAATTCTTCATCTTTAATGAGAAAGCTATTGTCCGTTCGCAAAACTAGGTCTTCATGGAGAAGAAGGACAAGAAACTCCATGGAAACAGTATTATAGTATTTTATCAAGACATTTCTTATATTTCCACAATTTATAGTTATCTCAAACAGTTAATTCTATCACTCAGAATAATAGCAACATAATAACAATATTTAAGGTATAATATGAAATTACGTAACTTACATGACACCTGGTAGATATATTTCACAATACAACGGCACTAGCACTTAGCCACTTGAACATCCACTGAGCAACTGCCTCGAGAATGTCATTACAATCCTTCTTATATCCTACCACCCCTTCCATTTATCCCTTCCTATCAAACATCAACTGACAGTACCTGAAAATGGTAGAATACGATCTTGCTGATGTTTCAAACAACCTGTTATATTAAAATAGCAATATAAATTCTAAGATATACTACAGTTTCTATCAAATATTATTTAATTATTTATAGTAATAAAATCTGTACGAATTTGACAAGTTAAGAGTGGTATATTTCGTAAACACAATAACTAATCAAATTAGATACTTCTACATTGGTCTCAAGCTTCGTAAATGTGACAGATGTCAATATCCAACGAAGAGTTATTCTAATAATCTAAAGGTTGTTTTACAATGATTCGATGATTTTAATCACAACCGAACTAACTTCCGGAATCAAGGTAATCTCAAGTATTTACTTTTAAATATTAGACACATAATAATTACATTTATCTAACACGGCCATACTGACAAGTACTTCGCTCTCGAAGTACATTAGATACCGTTTTTCTACAATTGTAATTTACTTTGGTTTTGTCATCGTCATTGTCATTTTTGTTTTGTTTTGCCAATTGCCTAGACGTGTCAAGTCTCATCTACCCGCTGCCAGTGGGATAGACTTGCACCAAGCAAATGACCGACCACCGAAAACAGTCATAGTCATAGTCACAGTCAGCTAATTATAATTATCTAATACGGCCATACTAACATGTATTTCGATCTCGAAGTACAAGATAATTATCATTATACAAAAACAATAGTGTGAAACTTAATCACATCTTACTGTATGTGGCCAATCACCCGCCGTCGGTGAAGCTCAATCACCCGCAGTCAGTGAATGCCAGACAACAGTCAAGACAAGCTCTTTTTGTATTAATTAAATAAGTAATCAAAACAATATACCGCTCGGTCAACCTGACAATATCATTGCAAATTGTATTGATCATCCTTATTACATTTTCTATTAAATAATTGCAAATATTTAATATGGTCACTCTGTTGGTACCTTACTTTTTAGTAAAAGGTTATAATAATAAGCCAAATCAAAATTATCAAGAAACACAGATCAGTTCCGACAAAACTATAAGTTCATTTTAACAATACTATTAGTAAGCATTTTGAAAGTGAAAAATAATAAAATAAAGCTAATCATTAATAACCTTCAACCTTGTCATATTTGTTTATCAGCAAGTTATATGATATTCGCTATTTCTTTCATAATTTAGAAACACAATTATTTTTCATTTACTTTATGACATTAGCAACTTCAATTTTGTAAAGTTTCCTCCAAAGCCATTTTTTAAATTAATTTGTGATCAATAGAGCAATAATACTAACAATTTTAAATTAACTTTCTGTTAACACCTGCATTTTTTTTTCGACCATACAATTCTCAGCACGTTTTCATCGTCATGATGAGGGTTGAGTCAACGACCCGCCGTTACCAATGGTTTCCAGCAGCACACGATTGCTCCAACGTTGATCATGAAAATAGCAAAATAAAATTCATTAGAAATATGTTATGTGAGACTGAGCACTATCCCACTTCTGATGTTAGATTTGATATAATATAATTATAAGCATATATACGCTACTACGCTAATAGTAAGCCTTAAATGTCAGAATGGTTATTGGTTATTTATTGTATATGAAAGTATAATGAATATGGTGTGTAAGGGAAGGATTTCATAAAGAAAAGCACAGAAAGACAAGACTAGATATTTATTATTTCAATTAGGCTTGTCAATAATTCTTCATCTTTAATGAGAAAGCTATTGTCCGTTCGCAAAACTAGGTCTTCATGGAGAAGAAGGACAAGAAACTCCATGGAAACAGTATTATAGTATTTTATCAAGACATTTCTTATATTTCCACAATTTATAGTTATCTCAAACAGTTAATTCTATCACTCAGAATAATAGCAACATAATAACAATATTTAAGGTATAATATGAAATTACGTAACTTACATGACACCTGGTAGATATATTTCACATCACAACGGCACTAGCACTTAGCCACTTGAACATCCACTGAGCAACTGCCTCGAGAATGTCATTACAATCCTTCTTATATCCTACCACCCCTTCCATTTATCCCTTCCTATCAAACATCAACTGACAGTACCTGAAAATGGTAGAATACGATCTTGCTGATGTTTCAAACAACCTGTTATATTAAAATAGCAATATAAATTCTAAGATATACTACAGTTTCTATCAAATATTATTTAATTATTTATAGTAATAAAATCTGTACGAATTTGACAAGTTAAGAGTGGTATATTTCGTAAACACAATAACTAATCAAATTAGATACTTCTACATTGGTCTCAAGCTTCGTAAATGTGACAGATGTCAATATCCAACGAAGAGTTATTCTAATAATCTAAAGGTTGTTTTACAATGATTCGATGATTTTAATCACAACCGAACTAACTTCCGGAATCAAGGTAATCTCAAGTATTTACTTTTAAATATTAGACACATAATAATTACATTTATCTAACACGGTCGTCCTTCACGGGTACCACCAACTCCGGTGCCAAGAATTCTTCCCTCAAGAAGCGCGTTATGCACTCTAATAAAGACGCGATAATCGGGATAACGAACCAGGTTCGGGTATCTTTCACGGTACAATCTTGCAGCCGCCCTGGCATTACCTCTTGCTTCTCCGTAGATAAAATGCATTTCGGCGTACTGCCGTGGCGTGTACTCATAACGAGGCATTGGGCTGAATAAGGTTTCAGCGCTACTGCACACACGTACAAGCACACACAAACGAATGTTTTCGGAGTCCGTAGGATCGCCAAGTCGTTTGTCCAATACGCAAAGAGTTCCAAATCGATAGGCAAAGCAAAGTCCAAAAACACAGCACAAGTCAAATTTTACAGAAGAAAACACCGAGCCACTGACCGGGAGCGAAAGTTGTCTGACGTAGCAACTCGAAGAGAGACTAGTTACAACTAAACTAATAAAATCAAGCAACAATGAAGCCTGTACGAGTGAAGGGCGCAGGAAAGAACAAAAGAACCTGCGCAACTTCATACCGATTTAACCGATTTACCAAAAAGCGGCGCTATCTATCCCTTTCACACTGACTGAGGTGCAACTCCGCCACAGGTAGCGGTCCCAAATTCCGGACAGATGACGTCATCGGGTCGGAATTATGCTATCCGCTTAACTACCTGCTTCGATTACAAGCATTCAAGCATAAGCCATTACGAAAAGGAAAAAATGGAACAGTACCAATTTAATTTATTTTCTGTCTTCTTCATCACATTCATAGCAATATCTTTGTAACGATAAGGACTAGACGTAAGTTTTATACCAATTTGCAAACCTTATTAAATGTACAAGTTTTTAAAATAATGGTGGTCTTCGGTGTCATACATTTTTTTTACAGGAGAATTTTTTCAATTTTGGTCCTAACATCGTAAAGAAAAAACTTTTCAACTCAAGATTTTTTTTCTAAGGCAAATAAAACGGTATTCAAAAAAAATGGTATCTTATAACATTAGTAAGCTATTCAGAAATGTTAAATAAAAATCATACCTAAAAATGTCATCATTTGCAGCGACAGCATTAAAAAAGCTTAATTCTGGAAGACAAAATCGTAAAATTCGAAAAAAAATTAATATCCTGGTTACTGTAACGGTTTTTTTTTTAATATTCAAATTAGTTGTTGGAAATTAGGTAAGCTACCTACCCGTTACGTTTGATCCATTATTTACGGGACACCCTGTATTGTCTGTTTATTTTTTTGTTATACTGTTTTCTCTTTTCCATGTAGTTAATCATACTGCATGAATGTTAATTTCATAATTATTTAAAATTAGCGTATGCGTAGGTTAATTGATGTAAACAGGGTTATTGGTAAAACACCAGCAATATTTTAAGGGGTCATTAATCAAATCAAATCAAAAGTCATTTATTCAAAATAGGCTAAAAATCAACACTTTTCTAATGTCAACTTACATAAGACAGTCCCCACAAAACGTCCGCCCTTCACCACTTCCTAGTGCTTTAGCTGGGGAGAAAATGTGGCGCAACAAACTCCCCAGCAGCACAGCTGTCTGTTCAGTTAAAAAAGCTTGATTTCATACAATAGTAGGTACGCAAAATAATTTTCATTACGCAACACAAAAACATTAAATGAAATTTTTAGTCAAATAAAATAAACAATTTTAAGAACTTATATAACCTGTCAGTGAGAATTTAATTCTGGAGAAAGAACATAAACATTATCTTGAGATAATCACAGCGACCAAAAAGCATTGTACTCGTCATTATGAACAACTTTTACTATGGGACCAAACCTGAAATCGCGAAAAAAAAAATCAATGTTGCTCCCTACATTTTGACGAGTTAGACGTAGTAGATAGATATACTGACCAGCTGATTTTTTTTCGCGATTTCAGGTTTGGTCCCATAGTAAAAGTTGTTCATGACCCCTTAAGAGGTTGCTGGTGTTTTACCAGTAACACTGTTTAACCCCTCATACGGTTCGTCCGTGAGTAATTTGCCTAATATTGTGCGTGGTATGGGTTCTATACCGGGAAAATATTTTTTTATTATTAACGTTGTTCCATCACTATTAAGTAATAGTAAAAAAATTACTTAATAGTGATGGAACAACGTTAATAATAAAAAAATATTTAAAATCTCACGGACCCGATTCACACCGAAACCGTATGAGCGGATAACACCCTCCGTATATACTTTAATTAATTATCCTGAATAAATGCTCTTAGTGATGGTTAAAACCACATCAAAATCCGTGACGGGGTTTAGGAGAACAACGCGGCCACATAGACACGAAAAGCGGCTGATTTATAATATGTATAGATGGGTATAGAAGAACAGCCACATCACATAAACATAATCAGCCTATAATATTCCCACTGCTGGGACACAGGACTCCTCTCGGTGAGAGGTAGTGGGCCGTAATCCACCACGCGGGCCCAGTGCGGGTTGGTAGATGTCACATGTCTTCGAATGCTGGAAACAATCTTAAAAACCATAGTGTTATTTTAGTGGTTTTTCCTAAGATCGTCAACCATAGTCGTATTTAACTCCATGGTCGTCGTTGTTAACACTAAACTGTCGAGTAATCGGAAACTGACAATTTTCACGAGGAATTCTAATCGAGTACGTTTTAAGAGGCGATGCGATGGCGTCATACGGTTATGATCAATTGACCGTCACTAAAATGTGTGCTTGCTTTTGCCATTTTGATAAACTTTTAGTAAATAAAAGAAAACGACAAAGTGCGAGACGTACACGAAGGGTTCCGTACCATCGAACAATATTGAACACTACGTATTTTAACACGCTTTTATTAGCTTCACCTTATGTATGTTTGTATGTAACGGAATTTTTGAACTCGATTTTTACCCACTTTAAATGGTCAGATTAATTCGAAATTTTGCACACATAACAGGGCCCGATGACAATACAATAATTTAAAAATTTTGTCCCATTATGCTGATCCGGATCATCAGGATTAACGATTTATCTCTAAAAAATTAAAAAAAAACTAAAACACAAGAATGTCGTACAAAGCACCTCAAGCTTTTTTTACAATGACATTAATTTTCTCGTTAATCACTTTATTCTTAAATTGATAAATGTATTTTTTACTTTTTAATTTGGTTTAATGGTGCTGAGGAGGATGAGGAGCTCGTGGCTAAGGAATAACAGCCGCACGGGTCGATCCATCAGGTTAAGCTACGCTTGCCGGGGTCGGTCCGTGGATGGATGACATCTTTACATACCCAGACTCTTCCGTGCCTCGGAAAGCACGTTAAGCCGTTAGTCACGGCTGTCATTCTTGGATCTTTGACAGTCGTTACGGGTCGTCAGAAGCCCGAAAGTCTGACAACCAGTCTTACCAAGGGGTATCGTATTACCCAGTTACTGGGTTGTGGAGGTCAGATAGGCAGTCGCTCCATGTAAAATACTGGTATTCAGCTGCATCCGGTTAGACTGTAAGCCGACCCCAACATAGTTGGGAAAAGGCTAGGCAGATTGATTGATCAAAGTAATAATGTTTCTCTTATTTAATAACATTTTGGAGATGAAAAGGCGTTAACGTTGGCAAAAAAACGTAAAATTATGTCACTAAATGCTAATTTGGCTAGTTTGGTTTGCTAGTTTGGTTTAATGGTATTCCCCCCCCGGAGGGTTCCCGCATTGTCGAGGCGGGGGGGCTCAGTAGCCGTGGCTTGGTCACCCACGGTGAAGCGAAGAGGAACCCATGCGGGGGCCGCTCGTCAGGGCTTTTGCCGATAAGCCGACGACGTAGCGGCCAGCAGGTAGGTTGCGGTGGCCGTATGGGCGACACCGCAACTGAGGCGGGCCGCGGTGTCTTATGGGAGGCATCGCGGCTGAGGATTGGAGGCCGCGGCGGGAGAGGAGTGCCGGTATTGCGGTGCGCCGCTCTCCCTACCTTCCGCGGCCTTGACGGGGTCGCCACCGTTTGATGGCGGACGCGGTGGGGCCGCAGGGGAAGAGGAGTGTCGGTATGACGTCGGCCGCTCTCCCTATCCTCTGCGGCCGAAATGGCGGCGGAGCGCGCGCGGGAGGACGACCCTCACGCGGCGCCGCTCCGAAGGCGGAGGAGGGGTCGGAGCAGACGACTCCTCCCAGGTGGGGGCCAGCAGGCAACGGGTGTGGGGGCATCCTTGCCTGTATTGCACAGGCCCCCACCAGTGTCGGACGGGAATGGCCAGGTGTTCCCGGTCATTCCCATAGCCCCCCATCCGGGGGGGGGCACGCGGGGCCCGCCAGCTAGGCGGGCATGCGCCGGGAGGGTTGTGGACGTAAAGGCTGAGCCGGTTTCCCATGGCCCTCCCATCACGGCGATGTGGGAACACTGCTGAGTTTTAGTGGGTATACTGTCATTCTGACAGGAGTCCCACATACCCCGTCTCGTCCCCCACGAGCGGGGATGCATAAAGCATTTCTCAGCGTCAAAAAAAAAAAAAAAAAAAAAAAATGGTTTAATGGTATTCCCCCCCGAAGGGTTCCCGCATTGTCGAGGCGGGGGGGCTCAGTAGCCGTGGCTTGGTCACCCACGGTGAAGCGAAGAGGAACCTGAGCGGGGGCCGCTCGTCAGGGCTTTTGCCGATAAGCCGACGACGTAGCGGCCAGCGGGTAGGTTGCGGTGGCCGTATGGGCGACACCGCAACTGAGGCGGGCCGCGGTGTCTTATGGGAGGCATCGCGGCTGAGGATTGGAGGCCGCGGCGGGAGAGGAGTGCCGGTATTGCGGTGCGCCGCTCTCCCTACCTTCCGCGGCCTTGACGGGGCCGCCACCGTTTGATGGCGGACGCGGTGGGGCCGCAGGGGAAGAGGAGTGTCGGTATGACGTCGGCCGCTCTCCCTATCCTCTGCGGCCGAAATGGCGGCGGAGCGCGCGCGGGAGGACGACCCTCACGCGGCGCCGCTCCGAAGGCGGAGGAGGGGTCGAAGCAGACGACTCCTCCCAGGTGGGGGCCAGCAGGCAACGGGTGTGGGGGCATCCTTGCCTGTATTGCACAGGCCCCCACCAGTGTCGGACGGGAATGGCCAGGTGTTCCCGGTCATTCCCGTAGCCTCCCATCCAGGGGGGCATGCGGGGCCCGCCAGCTAGGCGGGCATGCGCCGGGAGGGTTGTGGACGTAAAGGCTGAGCCGGTTTCCCATGGCCCTCCCACCACGGCGATGTGGGAACACTGCTGAGTTTTAGTGGGTATACTGTCATTCCGACAGGAGTCCCACATACCCCGTCTCGTCCCCCACGAGCGGGGATGCATAAAGCATTTCTCAGCGTCAAAAAAAAAAAAAAAAATGGTTTAATGGTATTAACGTGTGTTTTTTTGTTTTTTAAACTATAATTTATTTTAAATATTGTTGTGGAATAAAAAACTTTCTTGTATTACCACTCACCCCCTTTAATTGTTAACTATGTTTTATTAGTACTATTTGTTGTTATAGCGGCCATATTAGTACACACTCTGTAAACAAATCAATTGTCTACCTGTTACGGTTCAAAAGATACAGGCCTGTGCCAGACGGATGGACAGCGGTGGCACTCTTTGGGTACGGAACCCTAAAAATTATGCGTAGCAGTTTCAGGTTTTTTGTAAGGCACATCGTCCACTACGCTACACAAAAGAAATATGCTACAAACTCAAATCACCAATGAGTAGCCAGAATGTCCTGTACTAATATTTTAATGGCGTTCCGTATACGACCGCGCCCTAACCCTTAGGCGCTTTGCACATGGAGCAACTTAAAAAAAAAAAAAAAAAAAAAAAATTAAGTTGAGGCAACTATCAACATTTACTTGAAACTCGAGTCCAATTGAAATATATGTAAACAGCTAGTTGCCAGCTGCTGCAATAGTTGCTCCATGTGCAAAGCGCCTTAACCGAAAGCTATCGTCGCTCGAGCATCACTCTTTTAACCAAGTAAAAGAAAGGAGGAGGTTATGTATGTTCTATGTTAAAGGATTTGGTTTCCGCACTTAGTCCTTCATGTGGACCATTGTGCGTGGGCCATGGCGGCCGTCGGGGGTTTATTCCAACCAGCCCACCTCCCTCCAGAATTTAATCAAATCTCCGGGTTTGTTAAGAACATCTGTGAAAGATCGGGATATTCCGAGAGTTTCTGTTCTAATCTGGGTGACGCCTGTGCATTCAAAAAGCACATGCGCAACGGTTTCCTCAGCCTCCATGCAGGCCCTGCACAGAGGACTGTCCGTTATTCCTATTGTGTGGAAGTGTTTGTTTAATGAGCAGTGTCCAGTGATGGTCCCCGTCACCAGGCGCAGCCCGTTCCTGTCCAGACGTAATAATCGCCTGGTAAGCGTACCATCCAGGGACGGGATGGCCTCCCTGGAAGTTATGTATTCGACAATATTGTTTTTAACTTAGTGGGATGGTGGGTAAGTTTTACTTTTTTCTGGTGCCAAATCTTTCAGCTAAAAAATTCGTGGAAATTATTGCAAAGAAAACATTTACTTTCGCAATAATTATAATTTAATACATCTAACTAACACAAAAGGATTTCTTGAAAACTTCAGTATAGTTTCATAATATTTGTTCATGTTTGCACTATAACTGAAATATGTATTGCAATATGTGTTTTCCAAGAACAGAACTTAGACTATTTCATGGAAAATTTATGTTGCACAATATTATGCAACAAAATTTAAATACAATTCCTAGGTATTTCACGATGTCCGAATAGCCACTACTCACCGAATAAATTAAAAAATGGAACAGAATTTGTATGAAACTAGCATTTCCCGCGCGGCTTCGCCCGCGTAGATGTCGGAATACATATAATAGAGAAATATTTTCTGTATTTTTTTTTTTTTAAATATCGAGCTAAGCAGTTTCGGAAAAAAGAGGGGAATGGTCAATTTTCATCTATTTTCTTTAATAACTTTAAAACTTTTTATTTTATAATTGTAAAAAAAAATATTTGAGATCCTCATTACAAGCCAATTCATTTGACATGTCGCAAGGTAGTTTGCAAAACTAATTTTTTTTTAATTTTCCAGTTTGCCCCTCAAAAGTGAGCCCCATAGTCAAAAACTCATTTATTAACGTTACACGATCGTGTTTGGGTCACAGATATTCATAATATATGTGTACCAAATTTTAACTTAATCGGTCCAGTAGATTCGGAGCAAATCGGCTGTGGCAGATGGACACGAGTGATCCTGGGTTCCTTTTTTAGGGGTTCCGTACCTCAAAAGGAAAAACGGAACCCTTATAGGATCACTTCGTTGTCCGTCTGACTGTCTGTCTGTCAGTCTGTCAAGACCCTTATTCTCTGTATATCCCACGGGAACATACTAACCTAACCTGTATGCAAAACTTCAGCTGTCTAGGTTCAAGGGTTTGGGCTGGGCGTTGATGAGTCCGTCAGTCAGTCAGGACTACTCTTTTTATTTACATAGATTAAGATTATTATCTAATGAAAAAAATATGAAAAGCAGTTGCATGCAGCTGAGATGAGAATGCTAAGAGGGATGTGTGGTGTTACACGAATGGATAGAATAAGAAATGAGTACATAAGAGGAAGTCTAAAAGTGGCACCGGTGACTGAAAAGTTGTGCGGAAATCGGCTGTCATGGTATGGGCATGTGATGCGGAGGAGTGAGGAAAATGTCGTGAGGAACGTTTTCAGTATGAATGTCGATGGCTATAAGAGTAGGGGAAGACCAAAGAAACGATGGATGGATTGTGTGAAAGATGACATGGCTAGAAAGGGGGTGACTACCGAGATGACGAATAATAGAGAAGTATGGAAAAAAGGACATGTTGCGCCGACCCCAAATAGATTGGGATAAGGGCAGGAGAATGATGATGAGATTAAGATTATTATCTGCCAAGTATGTTAATAGGAACTTAATCGTTGGTGGTGATACAGGCCCTTAACCATGGGTACTTACTTGTAAGTAATTACGTCATGTGTGAAGTAAGTACATTCGATGATTTTTCGACGGGGGCTTTTAATTTACCCACAAATAATTCTCATTTTGCTTTCCTAAAAAAATTATTGATGATGATTGCGTGAGTGTATCTTCATAAAAAAAGTAATTTCAAAAAATAAAACCCGACTGAAAAATTACGCCCTAAAAAGTATTGAAATAAGAAAATATTCCCACCTGAAATTAGAATAAGGCAGACATATTAAAAATCCGGAGACACACGTAATCTGTTCGATTTATGCTCTAACATGACGTGTGACTCTGGATTTGTAGTTTGTCTTTGTTTTCTAATTTAATATGAGAATATTTTCTTGTTTTGTGTGTATTGTTGTTGTGTTCTTGGAAATTAATTTCACATTATTTCAGTTATATTGCAACCATGAACAAATATTATGAAACTATACTGAAGTTTTCAAGAAATCTTGTGGAATCATGTGTAAATAATTAATAATAATGATTGCAATGATTGAAAGTTATTTTTTTCTTTGTGTTCAATTTCCATGATTTTTTATTACAAAAATACATACCAAAAATATTATTTATACATAATAAAACGATTGCCACGCAGGCGAAACCATGAGTACAGCTATTTGATTACAAAAAAAACCGGTCAAGACAGAGTCGAACTCGCGCACCGAGGGTTCCGTTCCTATTTCTGAAAAAGTGTGCTATTAACAGACATCGTTTTATTTTTCCTGTAATCTTTACATAAACTTCTATCACATAGAATACTTTCAGATTTTTCTCCGTGTCCCGACGACTGTAGTTGTTGCGCTGATTTTATGAAAACAACGTTAAAAAAAATATGACCTATTATGATTGATTAATGAATTAACCAAAAAAAAAAAAATCTTTCTGACAGCGGGAATTCAAGTGGTTATGCAAACATCGGAGATAAGGGTGGACCAGTACTTTTTTTAAATTTTTCATCAAAACTCGAAAACTATGCGGCCTAAAACAAAATGATTGAGAATGTGCAAACAGCGCTCTTTCATATGATATCCTACTTGCTCTAGTAGACCCACTTCGAATTTTTGAGACCCCTTTCAATACGTTGCAAAAAAAAAAATTATGTCTTTCTTATTTGCAAAATAGTTGGGCAAACGCCATCTAAAACTGTTCCAAATTTCAAGTTGATAGCAATAGTAGTACTTGAGATATCCGGATGTGACAGACAGACTGAGTCTCATCATAAGGGTTCCTTTTACCCTTTTGGTACGGAACCCTAAAAATTCCTGGACTCCTGGTAATCTACCATCTACACATCACCATAACACAATTTTTATCTTATCTTTACAACACTGTATAATTTTCCAAAAAAGTAGCTTTTTGGTACAAAATGAGCCTCCAAAGCATGTAATTAAGATAACCAACATTTAAATATCAAGTACTTTTTGTACTGCAGCATAATGTATAAAATTAACTGCTTTTAAGTAATAACAAGGAGTTATAATCGTTAAGAGAGTAGTTAAGATAAGTATTTGTAATAATATTTAACAGTTGGAGAAGTCTGAAACATGATAAGTAGTCGTACTTTTTGATAATTAGTGTGAAACTGCAAATGTCTAGATGGTGAAAGTAGGCATGAAAATATTTTATAAAGTAGTTTTGCCGGCGACTTCGTTTGCGTGTATTTTATATTTCATATTTTTCGGGTTCCGTACCTCTTAAGGAAAAAACGGAACCCTTACAGGATCACTTCGTTGTCGTCTGTCAGTCTGTCAAGACCCTTTTTCTCAGGAACGCGTGGAGATATCAAGTTGCAATTAATATCAAATACGTAGGTCTATAGTTCCTTGGAGTTCTAAAAAAAATCAAGCTTCTAAGTTAACGCATTAGAAATATACGGCCATTTATGCAACATATTTTGATACTCGCAAATAAATCAAAACCTATAAGGTACTTCCCGTTGACCTAGAATCATGAAAATTTGGCAAGAAGCAAGGTCCTACAGCACAAGTAAAGGAAAACGTCCAAAAATTATTAATTTGCAATTTTATCACATTTTTTTCTTTGGGATTACAGTTTTGTTTGTTTTGAGGATAAATTATTTTCAACTACGGAACCCTTCATTTTGCGTGGTCCGACACGCACTTGACTGGTTTTTTTAAATAAAAAAAATAATTTGACGGGACTTTCACGGGCAGTTAGCTGATGTTATAAGGATTAACTTAGGCTACTTTTGTTTTAGAAAAATCAGTGCGACGCGAAGGAGTGGGACGGGGGAACATAAAATTCCACGCGGACAAAGTCGTAGGCAGAAGCTAGTTATATTGTAAACAAGCAGTCTGCCCATGGGGTTTTCCATCTCGGCAGTATTGACGAACGTCTACTCAAACTTTCATCTCCTTAAAAATCGCGAAAATCCTTCCTTATTGCTTACCTACATAATAAACAGCAAAATTGCAAAATTTCATGCTTCTTGACCCAGCAGTTTAGGCTGTGCGTTGTGTATCAGTGAATGGATCAATTTAAGATTTTTATGGAGACTACAGTACCTAAACGCAACAAAAAGCAAGTTTTATAATGCCTAAAAGTGTATGATCTACTGCAGTAATCAAAATCAGAAATATATATGATATTTTTCAGGACATATGCTAGTTAGATAGTGTGTTGAAAACGTAATACAACTAATTTGATACAATAGATAAAAATCACGAAGACCTCTAAAAAAAATCTTTTATCGATTAAAACCATACTAATATACATGCAATCATTCTGATTTTTTGTCAGATTATTTTACAAGCAACATATCAACGTAATAGTGTTTTAATTTTTTACTCCAATCAATCGATTTTTTGTAAATAAATAATTGCTTCATATTTTGCAATAAATTACCAGCGTTGTGTCATCGGCGTCAGCGTTGTATGTTACGCTGACGACACGCTGGTCCTGGCGCAGGGGAAGTCGCACCAGGCGGCGGCTGAACTAGCGACACGCGGGGTTGCGACAATCGTAGAGAGGATCCGGCAGTCGGGACTCGATGTGGCCCTGCACAAGTCCGAGGTCATGTGTTTTCATGGTCCTCGGAACGCGCCACCGTCGGGTTCCCAAATAACGGTAGGAGGGGTTCACATCGGGGTTGAGTCGACGATGAAGTACCTGGGACTCGTTCTCGACAGCCGGTGGAACTTCGTGGAGCACTTCCGACGTTTGGCTCCCAGACTGGAGCGGGCCGGGGCTGCCTTGAAGCGGCTCCTGCCCAATCTGGGGGGTCCAAACGCCTCCTGCCGGAGGCTTTACGCGGGGGTCGTGCGGTCCATGGCCCTTTACGGGGCACCGGTGTGGGCGCGTTCCCTGAGGCTGCGACCAGCCCGCCGGTTGAACGCGTCCCAGAGGGTCATGGCCATCCGGCTAGTCCGGGGATACCGCACGGTCTCCTGTGAGGCGGCCTGCCTCCTTGCCGGATTACCGCCATGGGATCTGGAGGCAAAAGTCCTCGCGCACGTGTGGGAGTGGCGCGAGGAGGTGAAACGCCGGGGCGTAACTCCGCTGCCGCGAGAAATCACGGTACAGCGGACAGAGCTCCGGCGGGATCTCATGGCGACATGGAGAGTGCGATTGTCGCAACCCAGCGCTGGACACGCCACAATTGCGGCGATAAGTCCCCTCTTTGAGGAGTGGTTGGAGAGGCGCCACGGCGTCCTCACCTTCCGCCTGACGCAGGTCCTCACCGGACACGGTTGTTTCGGGAGGTTCCTGTTTCGGATAAGGCGGGAGGAAACGCCCGGGTGTCACCATTGTGTGGATCGCCCGGAGGACACGGTGGAGCATACAGTGGAGGTCTGCCCGGCTTGGGCGGAGCACCGCCGTGTTCTCACGGAGGCGATCGGCGGCGGCGATCTCTCGCGTCCAAACCTGGTCCAGGCCATGGTGCGGAGCGAGAGTGCATGGGAAGCCGTCACCTCCTTGTGCGAAGCAGTAATGCTCGCGAAGGAGGAAGCGGAACGCGTGAGGGAGAGGCAACAGCCGCGCCCTCGCGCCCCTAGCCGCCGTAGGAAACGCCCTGGGCGGCGGGAATCGATTGCCGATTCCCGGCCACCGTAGGCGCGGGCTTGCGGACGACGAGTAATGGGCAGCTCGCCGTCCGGTAAGGACCAAGCCCGGGTCGACGGCGCGTTGTGTTCCACGCGCGCCTCAAAGAGATGTCAGCAGTGACGGGGTCAGTTGGGCCGATGCCGCCGGGGTCGCGGGTAGTTCGAAAGAGATACCGTGGCCCTGGCACGGGCAGCTGAAGGAACATGGGTGGGTTTTAGTCAGTAAAAGTCTGACACGCCCTCCCGCTCTGCCCAAAGCGGGAGAAGTCATTTGATGATTTCCCATCCACAAAAAAAAAAAAAAAAAAAAAAAGCGTTGTGTCATCGCGTTTCTCTTTCTTTTCTATGCAGTCCGACAGTGACCGAGCTTTAAGACCTGCAGTCCGATTCCCGGCCACCGTAGGCGCGGGCTTGCGGACGACGAGTAATGGGCAGCTCGCCGTCCGGTAAGGACCAGGCCCGGGTCGACGACGCGTTGTGTTCCACGCGCGCCTCAAAGAGATGTCAGCAGTGACGTGGTCCATTAGGCCCGATGCCTCCGGGGTCGCGGGTAGTTCGAAAGAGATACCGTGGCCCTGGCACGGGTAACTGAAGGAACATTGGTGGGTTTTAGTCAGTAAAAGTCTGACACGCCCTCCCGCTCCGCCCAGAGCGGGAGAAGTCATTTGATGATTTCCCATCCACAAAAAAAAAAAAGGTTTATAGAAGATGTTGTTCATTGTTAATGATTATTGAATATCAAGGTTTTCTTGGTGTCAATGTTTTATTTTTTTATTTATTTTTTCCTTTCTTTGTTTCTATAAACATACTCGTATACCTATTTGTACTCGTACGTTTCTAATGTAAGGGAAGAGCGGAGCCTTCAACTATGGAGACTCCTCAACATGCAATGTAAGCCAAATAATATATATGAAATAAACTGTTAGAAACTTTTTCTTCGATAGTCGGATTTCCGGAATCGATTAATCATTTTTAGATATTTAATTTTATAGACATTCATTATGTTTAAATTATTATCTGTATTTAAATTTAATAATAATATTTAAATACGGTTTACATTAATATTGAATTAATTGTTATCGCTCGCAATACTTCCGGTTGTTCCACCACGTTTTATTATAAATATCAACCTAGGTTGTTTCCGGTAAAATAATAACACGTGGTGGAAAGTAATGCGCACGATCGTTAGGCAGTCGACGTCGAACAGTTGAAGTGTACACAAGTGTAAAGTGATTTTGTAGAAAACTTAATAAATATTGTGAGTGATATCCTGACAAATTGTTTTAATTCCCCTGGACTTTAATAAAACTTATTTTATTTATTTATAATCAATCAATCAAAAAAATGAAAAAAAATGAAATGAAATGAAAAAAAAAAACAAAAAAAATGAAATGAAAAAAAAAATGAAAAAAAAAATGAATGAAAAATGAAATGAAATGTCAGAATTGTCCGTGGTCCGTTCTTAGATTCTTGAAAACATTATAATACTGAACCATCATCATCTCCTACCCTTAGCCCATGTTACTTGCTGGGGTTGGCGTTACAAATTTTCATCGATCTATTCATCTTTTCTTTGGCCTTTCTCTCCCTCTCCATCCATCACATGTATATTCATCACTCTTTTCGTCACATGCGTTTCGCCTCTCCTCATCACATGTCCATACCAAGCCAAACAATTTCCTTTCAATTTTTCTGTCCCTGGCGCCACTTTAAAACTTCCTCTTATACAGGATATTTGGCAGAACGTTGAACATACGAAAATGGTGGATAGGTGGGGTTACTCAGCCCTAATTTATTTGGCCCTGGCCCCCTGGATATTAAAAAAAAATTTTTTTTTGCTTTCTTCTAGTTTCACCACTTTCTTAACTTTAAAGTGTAATTTTTATTAAAAATTACTTTACTTACATAATTTCAATCGATCATTTAATTTTTACCAACCTTGCAGTATTAACTTTCGCAAACATTTCACTTTCCGTAAAGGTAGAGTTTCGTCAAAAATTTCCTACTTGATAAAATTATGAAATAACTTTTAAAGTTTTTTTTTTTATAAAAGCAAATTGCATACCATTAGAAAGGTCACACACTAGTGATGTTTTGCTAGAATTGGAACTCCTCAATCATTTTTGTTTTTTTTTTTAATGCAAGTTGAAATTAAGATTTAAGTATTTTTTACATCTTTCTGTAAGTTTGAGGACTCATAACTCTTTTTCTAGCTAACATCTGAATAAAGCAATAATTTTATAAGAATCTGCCAACATTAAATATTAAAAAAAAAAAAACTAGTCTGTTTTACTCATTTTTAATAAAAATTACACTTTAAAGTTGAGAAAATGGTGAACCGAGAAGAAAGCAAAAAAAAAATTTTTTAAATATCCAGGGGGCCAGGGCCAAATAAATTAGGGCTGAGTAAGTAGCAGATGACCCCACCTATCCACCATTTTCGTATGTTCAACTTTCTGCCAAACACCCTGTATATCTACTCATTTCTTACTGTATCCATTCTCGTCACTCCACACATCCATCTCAACATTCTCATCTCAGGTGCATGCAATCATTTTCCATCCGTCTTCTTCACTGCCTAGCATTCCGATCCATAAAGTACGACAGGCCTTACCACGGACTTGTACATATTCCCCTATAACTTGAGGGGCATTATAATACTGAACCATTACCATTTTTGACATTACTTCTTCTATCTGTAAATTTCCGGGGCAATTACGTAACACACTTGCAGTAGGAATCTGCTTCATGCGACAGTTCAACAACATTCATTGCGTTGTTTACGTTGTCAAGCGGACAAATTTTTCGAATATATGAAGCAATGGATTAACAATATGCTTTGAAACCATTCAGATTGTATCTGATAGTGTGTTCTCAATTTGGATGCTGATTCGTGTCATTCTAGAGAAAGGATTAGTCAACTCCAGTGTGCGCCAGACGTTTGGGGGATTGGGCATCAACTTTTGTTACGTTTCTTTGAGTAACTTTGACATTAATTCTTCATATATAAATGAAGTAATGTCAAAGTTAGGTACTCCAAAAAAAAAAAACGCACAATAAAGGGTTCCGTAGTTGGGATGAGTTTATCCGAAAAACCAACTTTGCAGTTGAAAAATATGTTCTCCCATACATCGATACACGTCACGGTCAAATCTCCAAATGCAAATGTGAGTTCGAAATCCCAAAAAAATATGTCGCATATGTGGTCGTTTTTTTCTATTGCGTTGACTTAGAAGTTTGATTTTTTTTTAGAGCTCCGAGGGGCCGTAGACTTATTTATTTGATATTAATTTCAACTTGATACCTCTACGCGTTTGTGAGAAAAAGGGTCTTGACAGACTGACAGACAAACATTCTGATAACGAAGTGATCCAATATGGGTTTCGTTTTTACCTTTTGAGGTACAGAACCGTAAAAAGTAGCAAAAAACTATGCTAGATTATTAGCCATACTTTTCGTCCGTGTGTACCGAACTTCGCGCGGGCAGAAGCGCATTTCGCGGTATGTGGTCACAGAACATACTGGACGCGTAATTTAATGCTCGCGCATTTGGCGTTCATCTTTGTCACTCAAGCTCGCTGGAACCTAACGGTATTTGTGGCAAGTACTGTACAGTTAATTAGGAAAGATAGACAAAGATATTTCTGAATAACACAGAATATAAATGAATAATATATTTACACATAATATAAAATAAAGTTACTTTTCGAGACTTGCCTGTGTGCCTGCTTAGATCTAATTGACGTATAAATTAGGAAGATACGGTTCGCGCTCCTCGACATAAATTGTGTTAACGCACACAATTTACCTAAGTCACAATCGAACTGGCGTTTGTGTAGCACGTTAAGTAAAATTACCGTAATCGTCTAAATAAGCGGCAACTATGCCTTCCTGTGTTTTCAAAATGTGCACAAATAGTTCAAAAACCAAAAACAAGTTCTACGGGATTATTTTTCACTCGTAAGTACAGCCAAAAATGATAATTTGTTTAAAATTATAATAATATTTAATTTTTGCTTCGCCTTGTTTGTGAGAGCGAGATAGATATGCAATGTCATTCATAATCGTAAACATTCCGCAGCTAACAGGATTTCGCTTGCACGACAGCGCCGGCTCCTATCTCTGTCCTTGTCTATCGGTAACTGTAGGTTTGCGACTGTGATCATAGATGTGCGAGTTTCGGTGCATGTAGTCGTGCGCTGAGTTCAGGTTTAGTGATTGCGATGTTAGCGCGTAACATATCTTCCTCTAATATATCAATGCTAGATCTTCTTAATTTAGTGTAAAAGACCTAAGCAGTTATGGATTTAGATCTCGCGAATTATTTTCAGAATTCTCTAGTTTGTGATGAGAAGGTGGTCCCAGGTGCTCCGTCAGTCCCTTCTAGTAATTAAAGGGCCGATTCCACTGGTAGAAATCTAAAAGTGAGCAATTTACTGCATTTTGAGGAGCTATTCTGCTCATCATGCCAAAGATCCTTATCAGAACTTCACCAAATTTGTATGAGACCAGCTTAAAGTTACTAACTTTTAAATAAAAAAAGAACCATCGAAATCTGATCTCATAAGGCAGATATATCCAGCAGCCCCCTTTTTGCCCCTTTTATGCAGGAAGGACCCCTCCAATCAAAAATTCCCGAGGATAAAAAAATCTATAAAGTCATAAAACACGTATCACAAGTAGAGAGTACCAACAAACTGACGCAGAAAAGCAAATTTTGTCAGACTTTTGAAGCAGACGCGCTTCGCTCGCTCGATCAAATATTTTAAGACTGGTTAGCTTGTATATTATGTAAATAGCTACTATCTTACCTTAGCTAGAGCAGAGAAATCGCCCGTACCTATCTACTTAGCAGAGGCGGGTCGCTAGTATTAAAATAATGTTGTAGTATCAGAGGTTTCAAATAAACCAATAAAGAAATGAAATTATTTAATTACAGATAAGCATCCTAATTACGTAACACATTCTCAATCGGAGTTGGTTTCATTTTGACAGTTCAACAACATTACAACATACGCAATTAGGGTGCTGGTTTAGAAGTTTAGAGGTTCAAAATCAAAAATCAAAATAAAAAAAATATTTTATTTCACATAAACCTACATGGGCACTTATGAAACGTCAGGAGCTAGGTGCACGGTTCCAAATTGGTCGTTTCCTATGGAGAAGAGCCGGCAAGAAACTCCATGTTACTCTTTTAAAAATAATTGGCTTTTACAATATTTTCAAATAACTGCGTTAATAGGTACGGGAGGACAATGTAGGCCTGTCTACACCACGAGCATTAAAAAAAACGACCGCTCAGGTGGCTATGGTTTCCTAGTAAGTACATTACTTATTTCTTCATTGGAATAACCATACCAAAGAAAATTGTCTTGTATTCAGTTCATTGCCAAAATGCTCGCAGCCTAGTGCTCATTACGCGTGAATGTTTGCGGTGACACAATGTTTTTTAAAATCTACATTCACTTCACTAGATTTGGTTTAAAAACTGCCATCTCTGCAGGACACTAAGTGGCATAACCCCACTTAAGATTAAGAGAAAAATGACGACCATACCATAGAGATTGTTACTGTAAGCTGTGGGGTGAAATGGAAGAATAACATTGAATATTATTCTAAGACGACACGGCCCCAAGGTGGCTAGTTCATTGAAACAAGATATTATAGGATTTCTAGATTATTTTATGAATTTATCTTTAATCTTACTACTTTCTTAGCTTTCTTTCTTTCTTGCTACTTTCTAGTTACCTAGCTTTATCAATGCCGTGAAACTCCATTATTGGCTAAGTGATAATTGTCATCATCTCGCTATCATTGAACAGTGTATACAGACTGTAGGATGCTGTAACTTTGACGCAACTGCTTTGAGCTGTTCATTGATAGTGTGGTGAACATTCATAACACATGTAATTAGTTATAAGCTGTTGAGTTTCCTAATAAATAAATAAATAAATAAATAAATAAATCTTCTGAAGTAAAGTTTCAAAGTTAAGTATCAAGATTTTTGGTTTTGGTTGGGTGGTTTTTTTTTTTTACTTAGATAACAACGTAAGTTTTAGTTTTCAGAAACAGGGTTACTTACTGTTTCTGGAAAACTAATAAAAAAATCATGTGCAAACCTGGCCTTATAAAAATATTAATCTCAACACATCTGAAATCAAAATGCAATTAGTTAGCGCGTGTTCAATACTTGTCCCTTCTATGTCTTCTATGTGTGTGTGTGTTCTATGCCTTCTGTGTTCTTGTGCATTTTGTGACTTGTTGTGTGTTGTGTTGTTGTGTTGTTGTGTTCTTCTTCTTGTCTTCTAGTTTTTTTTAATTATTTTTTTTATGTATAAGATTATGACTTTGCCCTGCAGTCAGGTTAATACCAAGCTGGTATTACTTATTTGATAATTAATCAAACACAAGAAAAACATCCCAACACATGTTTCCACTATCACAATAACGAATCTCCTTTCACAAACCCCAAAAAAGGACATAACCCAATTTTTTTCGAAGCAATTTTTCTACAAAATCTTTTACCCTATTTCGAAAGGGTAAACAGGTAATTTAGGACCACGTAAGATACCTTAATTTCCGTAATACACTTCTAGCTAACAGCTAGTTCGTCTCGCTGAGTTTATCAGATTTTGCTTTGGTGAATAAATTTAAATATGCTTTGAAAGTTATCCTTGTAGGTCGCGTGAGGCATCTAAACTGCTTGTGAGAGTTTGGTACATAAGGTACGAGTGAGTATCTAGGTACTGTTCTTGTTTGTAAGTTAATTTTTTGGTTGTGTTTGCGAGGCTCAGCCTCACGGGTCGACGTGCTGCGGTCACCATCTTTACATAGTGAGACTCCTCCGTGCCTCGGAAATCACGCAAAGCCGTCATTCTTTGATCTTTGACAGTCGTTAAGGGTCGTAAGAAGCCCGAAAATCTGACAATCAGTCTTACTAAGGGGAATTGTATTACCCAGTAACTGGGTTGTGGATGTCAGATAGGCAGTCGCTCCATGTAAAATACTGGTATACAGCTGTATCCAGTTAGACTGGAAGCCGACTCCAACATAGTTGGGAAAAGGTTAGGCAGATTGAGATCGGCTGATTAACTAGAGGTGATGGTACGCTACCATGCCGATACAAACTTGCACTATCCAATATGCCTGTTACTCTACAAGCATCCATACTCTTCAAACCTTCCGGTTTGAACATAGCAACGCTGTTTGACAGCATATAGTTTGGATATATACATATACACTAAACAAGCACATACGTGTAAAAAGATTCTAATAGATTGGATTAAACCATTTTCTTATGAAGATACTGAGGCACTATTGAAACTTTGCAACACATAAATCACTCGGTTTATCAACACACTCACTCACAAAACACACGCTAACCCACCCTCATCCCCATTTACATATGATTACTTTTATTGAATTTCCACTTAAACATTTACATACATACATACGCACACACACACACACACACTCACACACACACACACACACACACGCACACACACACACACACACACATTTAATTAGTTAGTCTTTTATTTTATTTTGTACCTTGTTGTGAAAGAGCGGAGTCTCCTAATACAGGCATTGTTTGCTTACAAGGAGGCTCCAATCACTAATTGTGTTTTTTTATTTATTATGGTTACGAAATAAATATTTTTTTTTTTTTTTTTTTTTTTATAAAAAGGTATGGTGGCAGTACTTCCCGACGACATCCTTTATAAAAGTTCCCTATCATCATCTACCTAGCTATTCCTAACTATGCAGGGGTCGGCTTCCAGTCTAACCAAATACAGCTGAATACCAGTATTTTACGTAGAGCTTCTGCCTATCTGCCCTCTACAACCCAGTAACTGGATAATACGATACCCATAAGAAGTTCCACTGAAAAGAAAATAATTTTGTTAATCATAAAAATACAGAACCTATTTTCAATAATGTGACGTTAATATGCTTAAAAGTAGTCGCCTATCGTTTTTTATCAAAGTGACTGAAAAAACGTCTTCTCGTCGCTTTTTCAGCGAGGTTAAACTGGCAAAATGGAGCCATTTTGAAGTCGTTAGAAAATCACCACTTTAAAGTTGTGGCAGTAAGTTTGCGTGGGTAGGGTGGCTATGCTTAATTAGAGTTTACCAGGACAGTATTGTTAATTAGTCAAATAATTAGGAAGGGAAGAAATAAAAGTTGCTAAAAGTCAGACGCAATGACGACATCGTGTTAGTAAAATGTTCTATGACCTCATTTAAAAAACAAAAAAAAAACGGGCATTTTAACCTACATTATACATATTTGCAAATTCGTAACTTAATAATGAGCAGGTGGCGTTTTATACTTTCTGCCTACCCCCATGGGAAGAAGACGTGAGTTTATGGTATTTATGTGTGTTATTAATGAGAACTTGAAATTGTCAACTGTTTAGAGATAATTGAAACCAGCAAGATAGGTAAGTACATATTATATTAATAAAATGGGTAGAAATAACACGGCATAGGTCGCAGGTAGAGGTTACCTACATTACATGCGAATGCTCCGGTGATGGAGCGCTTTTAACAGGATAAGGGTGCATTTCCACTGAAGCGGAGCGGAGCGGAGTGGAGACGTGCAGTAATCGTCCAATCACAGACGAGACGACAGACGCGATGAGGATTTCAACCATTGTTTCAACTTCTCCGCCCAGCTCAGCGTCAGTAGAAACGCACCCTAAGAGTGCAGTCAATCTTTGTGAAGGTCCTTACTGCCAACCAAGAAAATGTTATGTTCATCTAAACTCATCTCATCTGCCTACCCTTTTCCCAACTATGTTGGGGTTGGCTTCCAATATAACCATAATGCAACTGGGTTACCAGTATTTACATGAAGCAACAGCCTTCTGACCTCCACAACCTAGTTACTGGGTGGCTGACTGGGTGGGTGGGTAGTCAGACTTTTGGGCTTCTGACGACCCGCAATGACTGTCAAAGATCGACTGTCAAGAATGACAGCCAGTACCAAGGCTTTCCGAAGCACGGGGTCTTTGTTGTAAAGATGGTCACCTATCCACGGACAGACCGCGCCATAAAACTAAAATTCTTAGAAAACATGTCTATCAAACAGCACCAGTAATCTAAAAAGGTATACTCGCCTAAATAACCCGTCCTTATTCTTTCGCTCAACAAAAACTCATCGGACCGTACATCATAAAATCCTTGTCCCGACAAGCCACAAATTACTATAACCCATGGTCACCCTACAAATCCCGTATCCCCAACTATAGTGACAACTAGCGGAAGTAACGACCTACGTGACTTCTTATTTACATTTCTTACAATCGAAAAGCAACCTTATTTCGTAACCCATAGAATTGATATTGAGAGTGGGGTCTGTGTGATATTTTGGGTAAATTTTATATTTGACTAGCCTTTGTCAGCGAGTACGCTTGTGTTGAAATAGAGAACTTCGGGTCATATGTAGTTTTTACGTAATGGTTTCGAATGAAAATGGAGATGGGAACAGTCAATGTGCCTGGACATTCATATTAAGTGTGTCTTATGTAAATTCAAAGAAAAGGGTAAGGTGGTGTTTCTGTTAGATAAGAGACTGTTTATTTTTATACATAATAAAAAAGTTATTACAACCAGCATAGGCACAAAAATAATAATTAAAAAAAAAAACAAAAACACATAGTACTTACATTTAAGAGGATGTATTGAAGCGTGGGTTAGCTCGGTGTGTAAATGGCGTTATGGCTGTCTAGTTTGACGCGAGAGAGATACGCGAATGTAGATTTACGACAAAATGCTATAAGTACTTAAATAAATTTTTAACTTTAAGTTCTTAAAATATTTATTAAATACCTTCGATTTAAAGCAAATTTTACTGCAGAATAAGGAACTGTTTACGTATAATTGTATAAAACAGAAAGTAAACGGTTGTTTTTTCTATCGAATAAATTTCAAGTATATAAATCATGTTTCGGTTTTTAAACGACTTCAAAAAAAGGAGGTTTTTAACCTATTTCAAAAAAGGAGGTTACTCAATTGGACTGTATATATATATATATATGTCGGATCCGGTCAATAGTACGGACGCGTAACGAATCGCAAGCGCGCCACTGGCGACATCACGTGAGGTGCCCACGCCTACAGCGCGCTTCTACAGAGTCGTGATGTGTTAACCTGATGGCGAGAAGAACAGTCTAGTGGTCTAGTGTTGGATCGCATCGGAGCAACATCGGGGTTACTACGCCACGGAACTGTATTCGATTCGTTGTGCTTAGTGATTGTGTTAGATTGTGATTTTAAACACCGTGTATCGCACCCAGTGTGTTTTCATTGCACGAAACCCATCTTCTGCCCACGTGTCTGTCTAAATCTAACTGAGTAAATCCTGACGTCCCGACATACTCGTATATATATTTTTTTATGTGTATTCGCGGATAACTTCGTCGTTTATGAACCGATTTTGATGATTTTTTTTTTTGTTACAAAGGAGATATCTCCTTCAGCTCTTATCATGGTACCACCCTTGGGATATCCTAAGGGTGGTACCATGATAAGGAAATCAGGATCTGATGATGGCATCCCAAAGAAATCGAGAACCTTCAAATTTTATAGGGACACCTAGAGCGATTTGGGTATTTTTTATAGTAACTCGTGCATTTGCTCCCGGAAAGCACCATTTAGTGAAGTGGAACTGATGAGGAAGACCAGAGATCGCCATCGGAACT
Organism: Cosmia pyralina; assembly: GCA_946251885.1. Lineage (NCBI taxonomy): Eukaryota > Metazoa > Arthropoda > Insecta > Lepidoptera > Noctuidae > Cosmia > Cosmia pyralina. The sequence goes on from OX276342.1 coordinate 7,231,731, forward strand.
ACTTTTTTCACGGGTTGCGATTCGATTATTGCTAAGCAATTTATGCTCGTCACAATACATATGTTGAAATGGTTCCTTACTGGGAGAACTCCTCAACAATTAACGTCCTTATTTGTATCGGGAAAAGCAATATTTTGTAAAAGGTGATGAGCAGTTCACATTAGGCTATTATAACTTAGATGAATTACAGACTAAATCACCAAAAAGTGAAAAATAAAAAACTTTTTTACAAAAAAAAAAAAATCAACCGAAATCCAAAAAAATACTACAAAGTGAAAAATAACTTTAATTTCGGAAGTCGGTGGCAAAAAGCTAAAATACAGATCCAAAGACACCGACTTCCGAAATTAAAGTTATTTTTCACTTTGAAGTATTTTTTTGGAAGTCGGTTAATTTTTTTTTGTAAAAAAGTTTTTTATTTTAGTACCACAACTGAAACATGATTTTTTTTTTTTGATTTTTTTTCGGTATTAGTACAACAGTAGACAATAAAGGTAACACATATACAATAACATGGAAAATTCAAATGATTTAACCATATACATTTGGTTTTATAGGAATTTTAAAAACACAAAATTATCTTTGAATCCCCTTAAAAAGACCACATACAATTAAACATTATTACAGCCTTCGATTTCCCAATATGTGAACAATACAGCAATGATGGTTCCGGTACTGACAATCGACCTCTGCGCGAATGCCCTCAGGATGCCGTCTTATGAGTTATCTTCTTCAAGATTGACAGAAAAACGCCTACACTTTTAAGCTTCAAACAATCTAGAATTTTATTTATACGACCTTACAAAACTTTCGCAACCGACGGATCTCTTTTCATATTCTTTTTGTAGGGTTCCGTACCAGAAGCGTCCAAACGCAGCCCTATTACTATCACTCACGTGTCCGTCTGTCCGTCGTCTGTCACACAGGTTTTACAGCCAAACGGTTGGAGCTACAGTCTTCAAATTTTCACAGTATAAGTAAGCATCTTATTGACCCAAAGCCATACATATTATCAAATAATTTTTAAATGGTTTTAAGGGGAGCCCCCTTACATCTAAAGGGGGGCCAAAAATAATATTGACCTACTCCATCGAGAGTGGTATCGTTGTTTAGAGCTCGTTGATTAGATAAATAGGTACCTAATTTTTTGTTTTAGAAAATATGGGAAAACAAAGGAACGAGAAGCCCCTAAAGTCAGTTTTTTTTTTACAAAATTTTGTTCCAAAGAATTTTTTAACTTCCCATTGATCTATGAACTTGACATTTGGTGATAATGTTATTATTACGTATATTTTACTAACAAATATCAACAAACTGAAAAATCAGATTTGGTACGGAACACTAAATGTGCGAAATCCGACACGCACTTGGCCTTGGTTTTTATTTTTAACGTCTCACTTCGGTCGTGGGTTTAAACCCGACAAGCGCGCACTTTACTTTTCTGATTATGTGTTCAATAACACCTAGGTCCTAAGTCTTATTGAAAATGTGAATGTCATAGAATGTCACTTTATCTAGCTAGACAAAGTGACATTCTATCAGTGATAATAATAGTCCACCAGACCAAATTTCGGCCATGGCGACCAATCTCAGCGGAGATCCTTCGGCGAACCAGATATTATAGTGCACAAGTGTGTGCGCAGACGCAGGTGCACTCTCTCTTCCCTCACTATCTCTCTCTCTCTCTCTGCTCGTGTCGGATCAGCGATAACGGGGATGGTAAAGTCAAAAATGTATGGAACTAACATAAACTATTGAAAAGTTAACGTCAATCCTGTTAAGAGTCGTTCTAGAAATACGAACCGCTTTAAAAGCGATAGCCTTTTATCTAGGCCCTCTTGTACAATTGACGTTTACCAACCCTCTTGGTGGGTTACGGCCATATTACGGCCTCAAAGAACAGGCCTGAGTACCAGCTGTGGGTACATTAGAGCCAGATGTTATGTCAATAATGCCGAGGATGAAATAACTTCTCCGATTAGGATACTCTGCCTTTTATTGTCCCACTGCAGGGCAAAGGCCTCCTCTCGTACAGAGAAGACACGAGCATTAGTCACCACGCTTGTTCAAAACGGGTTGACAATTTCAGAAAGTCCTGGTTTCCTCACGATGTTTTTCCTTCACTTATGGCCAAGACAAACTCGGTAAGTACAAACATAATAATCAATCCCTTTTACCAACTATGTTGGGGTCGGCTTCCAGTCTAACCGGATGCAGCTGGTCAGATAGGCAGTAAAATACTGGTGTATTTTACATGGAGCGACTGCCTATCTGACCTCTACAACCCAGTAACTTGGATAATACGATACCCCTTGGTAAGACTGGTTGTCAGACTTTCGGGCTTCTGACGACCCGTAACGACTGTCAAAGAATGACAGCCGGGACCAACTGGAGAAGTCTCAATATGTAAAGATGGTCACCCATCCACGGACCCACCCAGGCAAGCGTAGCATACCCTGATGGATCGACCCGTGCGGCTGTTATTACTAAGCCACGTGCTCCTCTACAGACATAATAATATTTTGAAAATATCACATTGGTATTTGCCCGGATTTGAGATTTGCCCAGTGCATGAGAGGCGAGGCCTTAATATACTAGGCCATCACACGACACAACTTCACCGATTTTTTTTTTGTAATAATAAAGTTTCATTGCTAGACATATCGATCCCGTCTGCATCTAACCACAGACCTATATCACAGTTAGGGTACCTAGTCTGTCCAATAACTGTTAATAACGTAGTATTATTTAAATCGGTGCGTTGAGCTGTAAAGGCCGGGTGGTTGTCGTTATCGGCCGGGACACACAACCGCAACATTTGAACCCGACTTAGAATACATGCGTTAAGTTATAGAGCAACGTTTTTAGTTATACTTTTATAAACATATAATCAGTTTATTTATAATATATAAATGAAAATAATATGATAGTTAAAAAAATATGGCGCTTTTTGGTTAAAAAAAAAATTCATCATCTTCCTGCCCTTATCCCATATTACTTGGGGTCGGCGCAACACGTTTTCTTCTTCCATTCTCCCCTGTCAACCGTCACGCTATCATTCACTCCCTTCTCTTTCATATCATTCCTCACACAATCCATCTATCTTTTCTTTGGCCTTCCTCTGCCTCTCCATCCATCAACATCTATATTCATCACTCTTTTAGTCACATGCGTTTTGTCTCTCCTCATTACATGCCCATACCAAGACAAACGATTTCCTTTCAACTTTTCTGTCACTGGCGCCACTTTCAAACTTCCTCTTATATACTCATTTCTCACTTTATCCATTCTTGTCACTCCACACATCCATCTCAACATTCTCATCTCCGCTGCATGCAATTTTTTTTCATCCGTCTTCTTCACTGTCCAGCATTCCGATCCATAAAGTACGACAGGCCTTATCACGGACTTGTAAATTTTCCCCTTCAACTTGAGGGGCATCCGTGGGTCGCAAGTTGTTCCTGTAACCTGTCGCCATTTCATCCATCCTGCGTTGATCCGGTATGTCTCGGTCTACTTCGCCATCCCCTTGGACAAGCGACCCGAGGTACCGAAAGTCGGAGCAGATCGGTAAGGGCGTTCCGGCAAGAGATATGGGCACAGGACCGGAGAGTCCGCCAAAATCACAAAACAAATACTCTGTTTTGGTCCGACTTACTCTCAGGCCAACGGTCTCCAGTCTTTTCCACCACACCTCCAATCTGCTCTGGACCTCTAAGCCACTCTCGGCAACCAGCACAATGTCATCGGCGAACAGCATACACCAGGGAGCCTCTTCCTGGATATCCGAAGAAAGAGCATCCATTATCAGCACAAAGAGGTAAGGGCTGAGTGCAGACCCCTGGTGCAAGCCGACAGCCACATCGAAGCTGTCAGTAGTGCCCACTGTAGACCGGACTTGGGTACTGCATCGACTGTACATCGCGCGAATCAACTGCACATACTTCCCTGGTACACATTTTTCCTTAAGTGCCCACCACAAAACTTCACGAGGCACTCGGTCGTATGCCTTTTCGAGGTCAACAAATACCATGTGCAAGTTTTTATGCGCACCTCTGTATTTCTCGCACAGCTGGCGGATAGCAAAGATGGCATCTGCTGTTCCTCGACCAGGCATAAAACCGAATTGGTTTTGCGAAATTTCACTCTCTTCTCTTAGTCGCCTTTCAATAACTTTCTCCCAAGCCTTCATACTATGTGACATTAGCTTTATTCCTCTATAGTTGTTGCACTCCAGCACATCACCTTTGTTTTTAAAGATGGGCACCAGCGAACTGTTGCACCATTCGTCAGGTATGGCTTCTTCCAGCAACAACTTATTGAAGAATAAAGCTAACCACGTCCATCCATCTACCCGTAATAACTTCCATACTTCGACTGGTATTCCATCCGGACCTATTGCTTTACCATTCTTCATCCCATTAACTGCTATTCTCACGTCATCCATACTAATAATTCTCACTAACCCCTCATTTACTGGTTTATTCTCAAGCACACCACTCCAGTCATTCTCCTCATTCATCAGTCTTTCAAAATAGCCCTTCCACCTATCCTTAATTTTCTCATCATCCGAAAGAACTGTTCCAGTTTCATCCCTTATACACTTTATCTGACAGACATCCCTCGTCTTCCTCTCTCTAGCTCTAGCAAGCCGGTATAGATGTTTTTGGCCTGCTGGATTATCCAGTGTGTCATAAAGCTTGTCCTTTTTTTTTTTTTTTTTTTTTTTGTGGATGGGAAATCATCAAATGACTTCTCCCGCTCTGGGCAGAGCGGGAGGGCGTGTCAGACTTTTACTGACTATAACCCACCCATGCTCCTTCAACTGCCCGTGCCAGGGCCACGGTATCTCTTTCGAACTACCCGCGACCCCGGCGGCATCGGCCCAATTGACCCCGTCACTGCTGACATCTCTTTGAGGCGCGCGTGGAGCACAACGCGCCGTCGACCCGGGCCTGTTCCTTACCGGACGGCGAGCTGCCCATTACTCGTCGTCCGCAAGCCCGCGCCTACGGTGGCCGGGAATCAGCAATCGATTCCCGCCGCCCAGGGCGTCTCCTACGGCGGCTAGGGGCGCGAGGGCGCGGCTGTTGCCTCTCCCTCACGCGTTCCGCTTCCTCCTTCGCGAGCATTACTGCTTCGCAGAAGGAGGTGACGGCTTCCCATGCACTCTCGCTCCGCACCTCCTCCTCTCTCTCTTGTCCTGGGCCTTTGCTCTCGCTATGGCTACAGCTTTCTTGGCTTTTTTCTTTAGAGCATCATACTCACTCTTTTTTTCTGCTTTCAAACTAACGTTCTCATTTTCTACGCTCTGCCATTCCTTGAACTTTCTCTTCTTATCCCGTAACATATTCTGTATTTCTGTCGACCACCACCATGTATCCCTATCTATAGTACCCTTTCCTTTCGTCTCTCCCAAAATATATTTCGCTGTACTCCTAATATACCCCGCCATTTCATTCCAACATTCATTTACACTTCGATCGTTCATGTCCCCCATATCTATCATTTTATCCACCACTCGCTCTTTAAATTTCTTCGCACAATCATTCTTCTCCAGCATATGCCATTTTATTTTAGGGGGAGGTCGCTCTTTGTTTTTATTGGGCTTTATTTCTACGACCATTTCCATAACTAGGAGTCTGTGCTGTGCCACTAGGTCTTCTCCCGGTAGCACTTTGCAGTCTTTGATGTGTTTTAAGTTCTTGCGTCGTATTAGAAAGTAATCAATTTGGGTCTTATGACTGCCACTTTTATACGTAATTAGATGTCCATCGTTCTTCTGGAACCAAGTATTAGCTACTGCCAGGTCAAATGCGGTAGCGGATTGCAGCAATGTCTCTCCCTCGTTATTTAGGCTACCAAATCCCCATCCTCCATGCACTATTTCATAAACCCCTCTCATTCTTCCCACATGCCCATTAAAATCACCTCCAACTATCAATTCTTCATGCACCGGAATGTTCATCAAAACTGTGTCAAAGTCCTCCCAAAACTTCTCTTTCACCCTTTCATCACATCCTACCTGCGGTGCATACACACTAATTATATTCAGCATTACATGTTCTAACATAACTTTTACAACGATTAATCTATCATTAATTATTTTTACCTCCATCACGCCTTCTTTCAAATTACTGTCTAACACTATTCCCACTCCATTTCTTTTCCCGTCACTTACACAGTAGAAAAACTTGTATCCTTCCCCGATTTCTCTCGCTTTCGTTCCTTTCCATTTTGTTTCTTGCAAACACGCCACATTTATTCGTCTTTTTTTTAATACATCCGCTAACTCTCTGGCTCTTCCAGTCATCGTCCCAACATTCCAACTAGCATACCTCAATCTCACTTCCCGAGCTCGCTTCTTACGTTGCCCCCGCCCGGGATGGTGCAACAACCCTTGTCCACTTCCCGCAGGAGCCGGGTGCTGCCCCTGCGCGTCGCCTGTGGGGTACGCCCTAGCCCTATCGCGCATCATATCTTTACTTATCATGTTGCTTGAAGTTTTGGCTAAATTTTATAGTCGGCCGCCAGCCTGACACCAACCCTCCTTGGGAATGCGATTGTTGATGGTTTACCCGCCATCGCGCGGGTGACCCAAAGTGCTATATGGTATGCACTGGGTCTTGAGCGCCCTTAGTCAAATAGTCGCCTCTTACGACACCCACGGGACGAAATGGGGTGGTCCTATTCTTTCTCCGGGACCGACACACGGGACCGACAGACCGACGGGACCGACACAGACAGGTTAAAAAAAAAATTAAACATTTAAAATGTTACTCACAATAAAGCTTCTTGTATTTCAGTAATTCAATTTTGAAACCAATGAGTGGCCTTTATGTGATGCGGACACAAACAAACAAACAAATCAACAAACAGACAAAAATTTCAAAAATAGATTATTTACCTTTTGTTACATATTATTTCTCGCGTCTTCCATCAGTACTTTTTTGCAAAAATCTTTAATGTACAGACTTACAGACACAGCAGGTTTACGATTTTATTATATTTATAGATGACCAAAAAGGTGACAAAAGGTATTGATATGTTTAATAAAAAAAATTTAAGAAAAAAAAAACAACCGACTTCCAGAAAAAACACTACAAAGTGAGTCGGTATTTTTGGTTTTGTATTTTCGTAATAAAAAAATTTAGGGTGTGGTATAGACCATCAAACTGAACATCTTTTTCCATGGCACCAACATCGTAATCGCAAAAAAATAATCAGCCGTCCCATAATATTTGCGTCGAGTAGGTAATGAAGTTTTCTATGGGCAGTTGAAATTTTTGTCGCGAATACGATGTTGGTCCCAAGGAGAAAGTTATTCGGTTTGATGTTCTGTACGAAATTTGACGAGGATGCAAATCGACACGTTGTCTACACGTGTCGACTTGATAACCTCCTTTTTTTCGTCGGAAAAAGACTGCACCTCAACCAGTCGCATATACCCCAAAATCCCAGGCTTGAACGTCTACCGACTTCACTTCTAAGATAGCCACATTATACGCTCAGCCTTATGTTTGCCAAGCAGAGCGCAGTTTGAAATTATCTAAGTCTTAAGCTGGTCTAATTTCCAGTATGAATTGAAATGAGGATGGAACGGTGCCGTGGCTGCAGTTCTAATTATATTCACTCACGGATTATGGCTGTTTCTGTGTGAGTGTTTTAGGTTGTAAATGTCAGTTCTGATGGTTTGTTGAAGGTCTGTTAAGGCGTGGACTGACTACGATTTTAAACGGCACACAACCGCGTAATCTATTGTCACCATTAGCTGATTTGAAATAAGGTTGAAAATTTAAAATAATATTTGTGTTGCCAAGTTGTGACTAAGCTGCGAATGTGCATTTATGTTCCGGGTTTTCTTTAGATTATTCAGAATATACACAATAAATTAAATAATTGTCCGATTAAAGTTTAAAAAAAATGCTAATTCTTTAAATTTTTAAAGAAAAGAATGTCATATTCGCTGAAAATACAGAGAAGTTCGACGCCAATGTTATTTTTGTGGAGCAACTTCCAAATTTGTTGGGAATATCAAACTATTTTTTTACTCTTCTATTCGGTTAAAATTTTTCTTTAAACCCTTCTCTGTCCACTGTATTTTTTGCGTCGGATAGTTTCATTGCGTTACGTCATACTCGACAATCCAAGAAACCAATTTTTGTGAATATTGAGCTAATACCGCGCCTTAACATGTTTGTGGAAAGCTAGGGAAATGTCTGTTAAATGTTGAGCAGACACGTCTGTACCTGATTATTAGTTATCATAATCAGCCTATAATGTTCCCACTGCTGGGACACAGGCCTCCTCTCTGTAAGAGAGAATGGGCCGTAATCCCCCACGCGGGCCCAGTGGGTTGGTAGATGTCACATGTCTTCGAATTTTTGGTTGTAGGACATGCCAGTTTCCTCACGATGTTTTCCTTCACCGGTTTGAGAACAGTGGTGATAAATAATTTACACAAAGTAATGCGCCTGTTTGGGTTCGAACCTACGACCTACCACTCGTAAGTCGCGGCCGTAACCACTGGGCCACCACTGCTCTTATTAGTTAGCACAGTTTAGTAAAGCTGCAGTAGATTCTATGAGCAGTGACCTTGAATTAATTACCTACGGCCGCTAGGGAAGGTTTGATTGGCGATAGCCCCGCAGTCCCTTTCATTACTTCACTTAGGGTTGCCACATGGTAAATCAATATTGTAACGTGTAACATAATTTAAGTCAAAGTTAAAAAAAAAAAAAAATTAATGCCAATAAATTATCATCAAGTTCAAAGGGGCTTTATTTTCACAAGCTGCAACCCTAAACAATATAATATTTAATAATAGAATAAAGTTGTAAAATTCGTGCGAAGCAAGCGCTAGTGTAAGGATATGGAAAAGTTACTTTAAGATCCACTCCAAATGACTCGGGCTTGCGACAAAAAGAAAATTCAGAAAATGTAAAATACTTAACTGAAACAACTTCTTTAATTTTTTTTTTTCAAAAAAATACAACCGACTTCCAAAAACAACACTACAAAGTGAAAAAAACTTTTTTACAAAAAAAAAAAACAACCGACTTCAAAAAAAATAGGTACTGCAGTGAAAAATAACTTTAATTTCGGAAGTCGGTGTCTTTGGATGTGTATTTTAGTTTTTGTCACCGACTTCCGAAATTAAAGTTATTTTTCACTTTGTAGTATTTTTTTGGAAGTCGGTAGATTTATTTTTTTTTTTGTAAAAAAGTTTTTTATTTTTCACTTTTTAGTGGTTTAGTCTGTAATTCATCTAAATTATAATAGCCTAATATCAACTGCTCATCACCTTTTAAAAAAAATTGATTTTGCCGATACAAGGACGTTAATTGTTGAGGAGTTCTCCTAGTAAAGAACCAGGGGAACTGGAACTGATGGTGAAGTCACCATCAGCTTTTCTTCAACATATGTATTGCGCCGAGCATAAATTGCTTAGCAATAATCAAATCGCAACCCGTGAAATACGTATTATTGAGTAGTTCCGATGGCCATATGTGGTCGTCCTCATTAGTTCCACTTCATCAAATGGTGCTTAAATTGTGTAAAAAATACTCAAATATATGTATATACAGGGTGTCCCGTAAATAATGGATCAAACGTAACGGGTAGGTAGCTTACCTAATTTCCAACAACTAATTTGAATATTAAAAAAAAAACCGTTACAGTAACCAGGATATTAATTTTTTTTCGAATTTTACGATTTTGTCTTCCAGAATTAAGCTTTTTTAATGCTGTCGCTGCAAATGATGACATTTTTAGGTATGATTTTTATTTAACATTTCTGAATAGCTTACTAATGTTATAAGATACCATTTTTTTGAATACCGTTTTATTTGCCTTAGAAAAAAAATCTTGAGTTGAAAAGTTTTTTCTTTACGATGTTAGGACCAAAATTGAAAAAATTCTCCTGTAAAAAAAATGTATGACACCGAAAACCACCATTATTTTAAAAACTTGTACATTTAATAAGGTTTGCAAATTGGTGTAAAACTTACGTCTAGTCTTTATCGTTACAAAGATATTGCTATGAATGTGATGAAGACAGAAAATAAATTAAATTGGTACTATTCCATTTTTTCATTTTCGTAATGGCTTATGCTTGAATGCTTGTAATCGAAGCAGGTAGTTAAGCGGCTAGCATATTCCGACCCGATGACGTCATCTGTCCGGAATTTGGGACCGCTACCTGTGGCGGAGTTGCACCTCAGTCAGCGTGAAGGGGATAGATAGCGCCGCTTTTGTATTTTTGGTAAATTGGTATGAAGTTGTACATTCTAGTCCTTGTCGTTACAAAGATAATTGCTATGAATCTGAGAGGTGCTCCAAATCAACGTTAATAAAAAAAATAAAAAAGTGTGTACATTTAAACTTTTTCTTTAAAATGTGTAACTGTAGTATTTCAGAGGCAATGTTCATTGAATTATTGAGGCGTATGAAAAGAATTAGGAGGCCGTACTAAAAAAAACAGTTAGTTCAAATAAATCGTTTTATTTGGTTTTTACAATAAATGTTCGAATTGCCTTCCCTCTACAAGAATGCAAAGTCTGCATCTCCTAATAAAGGAAGCTCTTATCCGACGGACAAAACGGCTTTGGTTTATTTCTGATGCAGCAGATTGGATGCGCTGTCGTAATTCTTCTTCCGACGTTATTGGATTCTTGTAGACCCTGTCTTTTAAACATCCCCAGTAAAAAAAATCTAGGGGATTTAAATCCGGAGATCGCGGAGGCCACAAAATTGGTCCTAATCGGCCGATCCATCTGTCCGGATAACTTTCATCAAGGTGCGCCCTTACTGCCGTCGCATAGTGAGCGGGGCACCCATCATTTTGCAACCACATTGCTTGCCGTACGTCTTCTGGAACGTTTTCTAATAACCTTGGCAACTCATTCCTTAAAAAATGGAGATAATATTCGGCGTTTAGAATAGCTGGTAGTTCAAAGGGCCCTATTATTTGCCCATTGATTATTCCCACCCATAAATTTATTTTAAATTGATGTTGGCTCCTGTCCTCTCGCATCAAATATGGGGTTATCAGCTGCCAACTGTGCAAATTATGCAAATTTAAATATCCATCTCGGCGGCATGAAGACTCGTCACTCCATAAAATCTTGTTAAAAAACTGCGGGTCCGCCCGAATCATTCTAAGCATCCTTTGGCAAAATTCTATTCTTGGCTGGTAATCACGCGACGTCAGCGTTTGAACACGTTGCACGTGATATGGGTGCAATCGGCACCGTTGTAGCACTCGATGCACCGTCGATCTAGAAATTCCTACGCGTCGCGCTATGACGCGAACGGAGACTGACGGATCTTCCTCGATTTCTCGAAGAATGACTTCGTCATTAACTTGTCGCGGTCGTCCTTCACGGGTACCACCAACTCCGGTGCCAAGAATTCTTCCCTCAAGAAGCGCGTTATGCACTCTAATAAAGACGCGATAATCGGGATAACGAACCAGGTTCGGGTATCTTTCACGGTACAATCTTGCAGCCGCCCTGGCATTACCTCTTGCTTCTCCGTAGATAAAATGCATTTCGGCGTACTGCCGTGGCGTGTACTCATAACGAGGCATTGGGCTGAATAAGGTTTCAGCGCTACTGCACACACGTACAAGCACACACAAACGAATGTTTTCGGAGTCCGTAGGATCGCCAAGTCGTTTGTCCAATACGCAAAGAGTTCAAAATCGATAGGCAAAGCAAAGTCCAAAAACACAGCACAAGTCAAATTTTACAGAAGAAAACACCGAGCCACTGACCGGGAGCGAAAGTTGTCTGACGTAGCATCTCGAAGAGAGACTAGTTACAACTAAACTAATAAAATCAAGCAACAATGAAGCCTGTACGAGTGAAGGGCGCAGGAAAGAACAAAAGAACCTGCGCAACTTCATACCGATTTAACCGATTTACCAAAAAGCGGCGCTATCTATCCCTTTCACACTGACTGAGGTGCAACTCCGCCACAGGTAGCGGTCCCAAATTCCGGACAGATGACGTCATCGGGTCGGAATTATGCTATCCGCTTAACTACCTGCTTCGATTACAAGCATTCAAGCATAAGCCATTACGAAAAGGAAAAAATGGAATAGTACCAATTTAATTTATTTTCTGTCTTCTTCATCACATTCATAGCAATATCTTTGTAACGATAAGGACTAGACGTAAGTTTTATACCAATTTGCAAACCTTATTAAATGTACAAGTTTTTAAAATAATGGTGGTCTTCGGTGTCATACATTTTTTTTACAGGAGAATTTTTTCAATTTTGGTCCTAACATCGTAAAGAAAAAACTTTTCAACTCAAGATTTTTTTTCTAAGGCAAATAAAACGGTATTCAAAAAAAATGGTATCTTATAACATTAGTAAGCTATTCAGAAATGTTAAATAAAACTCATACCTAAAAATGTCATCATTTGCAGCGACAGCATTAAAAAAGCTTAATTCTGGAAGACAAAATCGTAAAATTCGAAAAAAAATTAATATCCTGGTTACTGTAACGGTTTTTTTTTTAATATTCAAATTAGTTGTTGGAAATTAGGTAAGCTACCTACCCGTTACGTTTGATCCATTATTTACGGGACACCCTGTATATATTTTTATAGGTGTCCCTGTAAAAATTGAAGGTTCCCCTCGATTTCTCTAGGATGCCATCATCAGATCCTGGTTTTCTTGTCATGGTACCACCCTTGGGATACCTCATTTCCAATAAAAAAAAATGTCATGAAAATCGGTTCATAAACGACGAAGTTATCCGCGAACACACATAAAAAAAAATATATATCTATACTATATCTAAGTCGGTTAAAAATAACTTTAATTTCGGAAGTCGGTGTCTGGTTAAATGTATTTTCGTTTTTTGCCACCGACTTCTGAAATTTAAGTTATTTTTCACTTTGTAGTGTTATTTTTGGAAGTCAGTTGCATTTTTTTGTAAAAAAGTTTTTATTTTTCACTTTTTAGTTGTGGTACCTACCCCACAAAAATTCTAATACCACTTCCAGCAAAAGAAACAAGAACAACATCCACATAAAAAATGGGGAAAAAATACGTACTATTGAAGCTAACTCAAAAAGTAGCCAAGCAAAGTTATTAAATTTTATATGGGACTAACTTTCAGGTCTCTCGAAAAAAACAATTTTTTTTCAAATCGGACGACTCTGTAAAAAGTTATGCGTGGTCATACATAAAAAAAAAATACATATACGTGTCGACTTGAGAACCTCCTCCTTTTTTATCATCGGTTAAAACGTATTATAATATGCAATATTAATGAATTCTGCATGTTGCACCAGACTGCGCAACCGCTGGCAACCGGAAGGGTGACGTCATGGACGAATTGAAACAACCTGTGTCGGGACATGGCGTCGGGACTCGAAGTTAAATTAAAACTATCATTGTTTATATTTGACAACCATGATTTTATTACCCTTTGGATGAATGAAAAGCAATTGCATGCAGCTGAGATGAGAATGCTAAGAGGGATGTGTGGTGTTACACGAATGGATAGAATAAGAAATGAGTACATAAGAGGAAGTTTGAAAGTGGCACCGGTGACTGAAAAGTTGTGCGGAAATCGGTTGTCATGGTATGGGCATGTGATGCGGAGGAGTGAGGAAAATGTCGTGAGGAAAGTTTTGAGTATGAAAGTCGATGGCTATAAGAGTAGGGCAAGACCTAAGAAACGATGGATGGATTGTGTGAAAGATGACATGGCTAGAAAGGGGGTGACTACCGAGATTACGAATAATAAAGAAGTATGGAAAAAAAGGACATGTTGCGCCGACCCCAAATAGATTGGGATAAGGGCAGGAGAATGATGAATGAATGATGATGATTTTATTGCCCTTCAGTGCATACATCATGGAGGTATACGTATTTTCTAAAGGGTTAGGCAGAGGTATACCTATAGTACACCCACATTTCGCCAGTTATATTAAGTCCCATGTAACAGGGAGCGCGCCTATTGCCATCAACCGGGCACTAATCCAAACTCCGGGCGGCTACTCAGAAAATTCGCAATGGAAAAACACAATGACACTTTGCCCGACCTGGGAATCGACCCCTGGACCTTATGCTCAGCAGTAGCGCTTGCAACCACTTGACCAACGAGGTAGTCCTCATCAGTGCAGTCAGAAGTAATTCTATTCATCAAAGTTGCATAAGTCTTCTTGTATCTACATGTATGGAAAAACCGGCCAAGTGCGTGTCGGTCCACGCACAATGAAGTGTTGCGTAGTTGAAAAGAATTAACGCCAACTTAACATTGTAAGCACAAAAAAAAAATGTAGGTATGTGATAAAATTACAAATTAACAATTTTCGGTATTTTTCCTTTCGGTTGTGCTGTAAAAGCTTGCTTCTTGCCAAATCTCATTATTTTAGGTCAACGTGAAGTATCTTAAAGGTTTTGATTTACTTGCGAGTATCAAAATATGTCGCATAAATTGCGTTGACTTAGAAACTTGATTTTTTTAGAACTCTAGGGACCTACGTATTTGAACTTTTTAAACTTTCGCGATTTGTACACATTATAAACAATATTGAGAACGGGTCTAGGAATATCGCGAGAAGACCCGTTCTCAATTTTGTTTATATTGGTGCCGATTCTGTTGTGCACAAACTAAACTTTATTTAGGCTATTGCTAACGTTTTCTCTCTATTATGACAAGAAAGGGACGGAAGTAAATTAGAGCTGTCAAATTAGTTAGAACTAATTTTTCCATAGACATTTAGACGACACGTAAAAACATGTCGACTAAAAAACACGGTGAAGCGCAAGGCGTGAACTAGTTTGACATCTCCAACTTAGTACATAGCTATAGCCGTCCTTTTCTCGCGCTGCCTGTTAGTAAAAGATAGCGATTCTCTAATTTTAGTTTAGTGCGTTCACAAGAGAATCGGCACCAATGTCTACTTATTTAATACTAGCTGTTGCCCGCGGCATCGCCCGCGTGAATGTCGGAAATTATCCCACGGGAACCTACTGCCGGGATGAAAAGTATCCTATGTCTTAATCCAGGTTATAAAATATCTGTATACCAAACTTCATCCAAATCCGTTTAGCCGTTTTTGCGTGATTGAGTAACAAACATCGAAACATACAAATTTCTTTCACGCGTTCTTCAGAAAAAGGGTCTTGACAGACTGACAGACAGACAGACAGGCCGGTATATGGGTTCCGTTTTTCCTTTTAAGGTACGTAACCCTAAAAATACAAACACATCACGCCTGTAATCCCCGAAGGTAAAGGTAGAGTTTACCTATAATACAGTGACCACCCAAATTTCGCCAGTTATGTATGAAATAGTTATTACCAATGTCAGACATATCCACAATTGGAGAACGATTACGATAATACTGATGATGAAATCCGTCTCCGTTTTAAAAACATTATCTACACAAATTAGCTATCAATGAGTCAAGCTGTTTTTGTTATCTAAATCAAGTGATTTGATAAGATAAAAGTTTTAAAGCAATATAAGATGGCATGACGTCATATCATGAGGTGTAAACAGACGACCAGCACCCTTATTGCGTAGCACATTATCAATCGGAGTTGGCTTCATTTTGACAGTTCAACAAAATTCATTGCGTTATTTACGTTGTCGAGCAGATAAATTTTTCGAACATATGAAGCAATGGATTAGCGATTTGTTTTAAAATGATTTAAATTCCGATCGATATTGTATTACACAAATAGGGTGCGGGTGAATAACACACCCTCGTTTTTAGGGTTCCGTATTCAACAAGGAACCCTTATAGTTTCGCTATGTCCGTCCGTCTGTTCGTCTGTCCGACCGCACCTTAGCTCAGACTCTTAGTACTAGAAAGCTATAATTTGGCATGGATATACATATTCATCACGACGACAAAGAGGTAAAATAAAATCATGAAAAAAAGTTTTTTTTGAGTTTTTTTTGTCGTCCTACGCCACGGTGTGGAGTGTTGTTGGATGTGTCTTTCAAAAATATTTCGGGTTTGTGAAAATAATTTATCGATTTAGGGATCCGTTTTTGAAATATTAAGCTTTATAGTGCTAATTTTTGTTATAGTCAAGGGCGGACACTTGACTCTAACAAAAATTACCCTTGCCAGCTAAACGGTTAGTTTTGGATGGGTAAAAAATTCACGGTAGCAGTAATATATACCTAATCAGCCCCACGCTCGCAGCACGTTCCCACTGCTGGGACACAGGCCTCCTCTCGGTGAGAGGGAGTGGGCCGTAATCCACAACGCGGGCCCAGTGCGGGTTGATAAATGTCACACGTCTTCGAATTTTTGTTCTAGGACATGCCGGTTTCCTTATAATGTTTTCCTCACCGTTTTGAGAGCAGTGGTGATGAAATAATTTACACAAAGTAAAGCGCCTGTCTGGGTTCGAACCTACGACTTACAACTCGTAAGTCGCGACCGTTACCACTGGGCCACCACTGCTCACCAAGTAATATATAACGAAGTTAAAAGGAAAACTTTTGCTGATCAAGCGAATCAATAAGGCCGCGTTGAGCGCGCGCCGACAACAGTGCATATTCGGACAGCAACCGGGTGCATTCGCCTCATTGTCATTAGCCATGATTTTAGCGTAGCCTTTTAATCGTTACGAAATAAATTGTTTTTAGCAAGTTAAACTCAGTGTTTTTAGTAGCCATCCCGATAGTCAATACAACTTAGGTCGCGACCCGAACACACTTCTTAATCCGCGTAATTGTGCAACTACGGAACCCTATTACTGCGCGTGGCCCGACACGCACTTGGCCGCTTTTTCCACATTACATTTATTATGCGATTTGGTAAATGTAAGGGAGGATGCTCACAGCCTAGGTGGAGTGACGATCTTCACAGGGTGGGTGGTACTCGTAGCAGCTGGATGAGAGTCATCTAGAATCGAGATGAATGACGTGTGATTTGGAGATGCTTATGTTCAGCAATGAAATGCTGTTGCAACAGGCAACAGGTTAGTTTGCTGTAGGGGGCAACCTAGACACCAGGCTGATACCTACTCCTGCCAGGGTCGCGGGTAATTCGAAAGAGATACCGTGGCCCTGGCACAGGCAACTGAAGGAACACGGGTGGGTTTTAGTCAGTAAAAGTCTGACACGCCCTGAGCTCCACCCAGAGCGGGAGAAGTAATTTAATGATTTCCCATCCACAAAAAAAAAAAAAAGGCTACCTACTAAAATGTTTCTAATAGAAAATTTATTTTAATTTTGAATTGCTATAATTTAGTTTGCTTTGTTGTATTTATTATTATTTTTTGTCTCTTTTTTTCTTACAATCTGTCACTATGTATTAGGACATTAAGTAATTTGTATGTCTTGTTAGATGTCTTGCTAGGTATCTTAGCTATGCTAGGCGTCCTGTAACACATCCTATTACTTTTAAAGCATAAAGCTAAGTAAATAAAAAAAATAAATAATAAATATCTTTATTTCCCAAAACATACAGATAATTGAGATTGTAGTTTACAACTATGAAGATATGTGATTTTCATAATAACATCTAAACGCTGCAAAATCTGTACACAAAAGATTAAACTCTGTCTCTTAAACTAGGGTATCCTGTATCTTAAGAGACAGTGTCTCACAATGAGGTTCCTATTAATATAGTTATGTGTGAGTGGACTGTGTCAGTATTTCATCAGAAGGGGGGAAAAAAAAGAAGAAAAATGTTTTAATTTACATCTGCTATTAAATTATGTATGAGTATGAAAAAGAACAAAAGGTGAGGGTGAAAGAATGTGATTGTTGGTGTGTATAGGTGTTTATGTGTGAGTATGTATGAGTAGGTGATGAGGTGTTTGGAGTGTAAGTGAGTAGGGGGGTTGTATTATATTCAAGTGTGTTTGGTTGCGAGGAAAGAGTATTCATGCACGCATGCATAAAGTTGGGTGAGTAGTAAGTTTGTTTGTATTAGAATTTATAATTAGAATATTTGTGCGCGACTGCAAGACATAGTTTCATTTTTATTACGAGTATAACTGACATCTATACTTTTATGTTTACCTCTGTTCTACAAAAAAAATATTTGAATATGAGAAAATAATTTGCTAATATAATAAAATATGCCCTTTTCCCGACACGGAGATTGAACCCAGGACTCCACACTCACTCAGCAGTCGTAAGACAAACGTTAGTACAAGATAATCTTTGTAATCTTAAAACAAACTATGATGTAACAACATACGTACGAGTACAAAATAACATCAACGTGCGCGTCGATGACCGACCTTGACAATGTGACGTCTACTCCTATTAATACGTCATTAAGAAAATAACCAAATTCCGGTAGCTGGACAGTTTATAGTTTAACTACAACGTTTAGAGATAAATATAGGTTAGATTGGTGAATTTGGGTAAATAGTGGTGAGTTACAATTATATTTTTTATAGATACCTACACACGTACGTTACTCACGATAATACATAAATTATTCCCGAAAAAAATTCAATTACATTGGGTGCCCCAAAATTAACGCAATATTTGAATTAAATAGAAAACACAGTTTATTTTTCTTTTATTATAATTAACCATCTTCAAAAAAGGAGGTTCTGTATTCGACCCGTATGTATTATGTATATATGTAAATAAGTATGTTTGTTTGTATGTCCGCGATTTTCACAAAAACTAATGAACCAATTTTGATTGTTCTTTCACTAACGTAATCTACATACTTTCAGGAAGGTTTTAGTATATAATTCAATATGCATCTATACTTATGTACGAACTTATGCATACATATATAGTACTGTATCTCCGGCATTTCTAAGCGGATTTTGATAATTCTTCTTTTCGTTCATCTTGGGCATAATTATATAATTGTATAGTCAACTAAAAAAACGACTAAAATAACTTTCATAAAAACTTAACAGCTTCTAAAGTCAGTGCCAAGCTAAGGTGCATTGAAGAATTGAAGACACCGACTTCAGAAGCTGTTAAGTTTTTTATGAAAGTTATTTTATTCGTTTTTGGGTTTTGAAGTCGGTTTTTACTTTTTTTAAGTGTTTTTTTTTTTTAATAAATCATAAAGTACGTAGGCTAGGGTTATGTACCTGTGGAATCGCACATCGGTCAAATGGCCTCTACGGCTTAGCTGTTAAATAATTCGATCACTGTATGAGCCATTTCTTGGTCGTGTTAGTGATCAGCCCCCCTAGACAAAAGGGTAGTATTTAAACGAACATCAAAAATTACCAACTTTTCCCAACAGAATACATACATCAAAAATACTGTTTGCACATCAAAATTTGCACGTTTAAATAAATTAAACTTAACGTCAGGTCGACGGAGCCCCGCTGCGCGGGGCTCCTATTTCTGTCTGCAGGGTTTAAAGGAACCTAACCAAACCTAACCTCGGGGTGCCCAATAATTATTATTTATACAATTTTTGATATTCAGTTAGATAGAATAGAATAGTTTATTTCCATCACTAAATGTTACAAATGTCTCTTAGTCTAAGGATAATATGAGGCAACAATGGGTGACATTAAACAAGAGAATACGTTGACGACCGCAGTAGTATGAACTGTGTCACAGCCGTCAGCGCCTTCCACTCTGTACATAAACTTCATATCTTTACATTGTAGATCAAATGTTTGTAATATAATTAAACCTAGTTAAACATTGAATAGACATAGATACGTTACCATATGTATAGTGTGTGTGTGTGTGTGTGTGTGTGTGTGTGTGTGTGTGTGTGGATGAGTAAATTTATGTGTAGTAACTAGTAGTTAGTTAACTAGTAGTGAAATAATAAGTTTTTTAGATGCGCATTTATTATTTTTGATGAACAGTTAGTATTTTTGATATGTAATTAATATTTTTGCTGTAACTTTGGACAAAAATTGATGTATAATAATGATTATTATACGTGCAAATTTTGATGTGCAAACAGTATTTTTGATATACGTATTCTGTTGGGAAAAGTTTGTAATTTTTGATGTGCGTTTAAATACTACCCATTTAATATTTTTCTAATGTGCGATTAATAATTTCCCTAGACAAAATCCCTTTTCTGTAAGCGTTAACGCCAACGGAAAGATCAAATTGTATGGAGTTGACATTAGCTTTAGAAATGTCACGTGATTGCTGCTGTCAACGCCATACAATTTGATCTTTCTGTTGGACAGAAAAGAGATTTTGTCTAGGCCCCCTGAAGTGGATGGGTCATTTGAAGTCAAAGTTCTATGGCAACAAGACCACAACCACCCGTGCATTGAAGGAGGAGATTCGACGCTGCATCAACGAAATTCAGCCTCATTTATGAAAAAGATAGCGATAGAATATCACTTTAGCTAGGTCCTCTAAACATGCTTCAACATAAACTTTACGTTAGCTTTCATTAAAAAAAAAATGACGTTTTAATTTGAGAAAAAAAAAAACCGGCCAAGTGCGTGTCGGACCACGCAGAATGAAGGGTTCCGTAGTTGGGATGAATTTATCTTAAGAACAAACTTAACATTGTAGTTGAAAAACATGTTCTCCCATACATTCCAACTGTAAATGTAAGTTTGTACTCACAATATTGATAGATTTACCATGTTATTTTAAGACCACAGACTTCTTATAGATTTTCCTGTAATCTACAGGTAAAGATCTACTTTCTGTATTTTTTTCAAAATTTTAGACTCAGTAGTTTCGGAGATAAGGGGGGGGAATGGTCAATTTTCGTCTATTTTCTCAAATAACTTCTAAACAATTTATTTTAAAATTATAAAAAATATATATTTTGAGACCCTCTATATTCAAATTTAATTTATTTCCTTTACCCGTCCGTGTTTGGGTCATAGAAATTCATATGTGTACCAAATTTCAACTTAATTGGTCCATTAGATTCGGAGCAAACTGGCTGTGACAGACGGACAGACAGACAGACAGACACACGAGTGATCCTATAAGGGTTCCGTTTTTTCCTTTTGAGGTACGGAACCCTAAAAACCTGGCGATTCCTGAAACAAACAAAATTGCATCATCAAAAAACTTTACAACATCACAATCAGTAATTTCATCAGCATATCAGTGCAGCTTTAATCGTAATCTATAGTGAAGTTGCGTCATTCATCAGTACGATATAAACCGTGGTTGTTGATATGACCGGCATTCGAGTAAACTCTTTCAAAGCAGGAATATCTCTTTATTAATTGAGAAAATCTTCTTTGCTTATATTTCCGTGCATTCAAGTGTTGATACAGAACATCTTGTATACATATACATACTAATATTGTGAATGAAATCATCAAATAGTAAAGAAAAAAAAATCATGAGAGGACAGGAGTTTGATGTTTGCGACCTACCTTTCGACGGGTACTTCGCACCTCAAGTTGAAAGAAAACGCAGATCTTGTGGTTGTCCTTTAAGTAGGCAACATGAAGGTAAACCAGCTTTTAGACCTTTCGGAAGACCTGGATTTGATCACGGCCCTGAAAGGCACGGCCATCACCATGGACCTGACCATCACAGACGTGGACCTCCCGAAGATGGCCATCGAAGACATGGATGTGGACGCTGGGGATCTCCTCAACGCAAAGATGGACCACCAGACGGTGTTCTTTTCCACGGACCTCCTCCAGGCTCCAGACCCGGCCACGATGGCAGACCTCACGACTTTCAAGGACATGGGCCTAGCAGCCACAATTTCAGAGCTCAACCCTGGTGGTTCGGGCGACGTGGACCATCTGACGCAGAACGTCGATGGACTGGACCTTGGGGAGGACCTGATCAGAGACCCTGAAAAGCTAAAGGACACAATTTGTTTGAAGTGATGACGTACAAATAATTCAAGAAGAATGTGTCTATCGTGAGTGCATGATAAGTGACATTTGTGTAATTTTATTATTAAGTATGTTAATTAGTTTGCTTATTATTTTAAATAGATAATATTTGTACCTGAATACTAGTTAAAGGTGCAAATGCATTTCTTTGTAAGCATTTCTTATGTGATTTTATACCTATGAACTTATTAATATGACAACATATTAATAACTGTTTCTTGTGATTTATAGGATAGTTAGAATATTTTATATTTTCTTCTTAATTACTTAATATGTGAATATTTTAGATTATGTTTATAATACATACTGCAATACATTTGTAAAGTTATATCTAACGCGGATTAAAATCTGAGATTCACGCAAAACTATCAAGCGTATTTTTATGAAACCTTCAACATTTTAAAGATAATTTAATTATTGATCTTTTAGTACAAGTGTCAAAAAGAAACCTTTTGTTTTATGTATAATAAATTAAAGCACCTGTCCCACGACACCTAGCGGTCAGAAGCGACTAGCTATTGACTATTTTCTCGCTCAACAAATGTATAAAAATTGTAGGACTCATGCAGTAAAAGGGTTACATAAGGGTTACATAGGATTACACACTTTGAATTGCTTGCTTAGATGGTTCTACTCGTAGCATGTCATCCTGTTGTTTCTGATGCATGTAATCAGTGTTGCTATAAATTGTAAATCCGTAATTGGCTGTTAGATTGGTTTTAACTATTTGAGTAAAATTGTTAAAGAGCTGTGGATTTCGTAATAAACAAAAAATAAATAAATATTCGCTAATAGATCGCTGACTGTTCACACTGCCGGTGAGAACACTCCGCTAGTACACTACATTGTCACAGCGACAAGAGCTATCAAAGAAATTACTCGCTCAGCAATGATCACTTGGCGAACAGAACACTCGCTGAGAGACTCTTTCTTGGTACGTACGCACACCAGTAAGTGACTGGGCAGTCATCCTACTCGTCGCACCAACACACTCGCTGCTTGTTGCTCACGAACTCGTTTCTAGTGGCTAGCTCTACTCGCTTCTCGCTAATCGCTGGCGCGATGGTGGGACAGGTGGCTAAAAACGATTAAATTAAAAGTAAAAGGGGTTCCAAACAACAAATGAGTTTTTTTTTAAACTGAAGTATTTTTGTAAAAAAATGTAGTGATAAATATTGTACGGAACCATTCTTGTGCAAGTCCGACTCGCACATGAGCGGTTTTTTTATGTCCAGCAATTGACGTCTTTTGACGGAAATGATGATGATGATGACTGACTGAGGGCAAAGGAAGAAGGAGCGTAGTCGCGGGCAAAGGTTATAATAATTTGAAAAAAAAAAAAAACTTTGGTAATTTTTCATTAAAACTCATTTTATTCATTGTTTATATATTATTTAATTTTATGTTTTATACGAAGTATTCTACAGTCTGCTAATTACAGAACAGATAAAGAGGTTGTTGATTCCTGCAATCAACAAACAAATTATAAAAAGATAGTTAATCCACGCCTATTATCGCCCTTGTTACACCGGCTACGATAAATCGACAAGTGAAGTCACGGCGCAACCGTAGGTTCAGAGTGCCGTTTATGAATCCGTATGTGTTTATCGGTGTTCCGCGCACAATTGGTAGTTGGTCTTCTCTCGTTGACTTGATAATGCCGATCGGGGGTAGACACAGAGGTCGCTGCTGAGGAAATCTTGGACTGTATTTTTTCTTCGGTGCTGGAGATAGTGGAACGGAGGCTCGGTGGCAGAATTTAAACTAGTTTTCTCACTTTCAGACGTTTATTGAAGACAACAAAAGCAAACACGTCTATATCACAGACGATCCATTTCGAGAGAGAGTCGGTACATTCAGTGAACCAAACGAATGAATTAATTCTAATGTTACCAAACTTAAAAATTAAATATCTACAGATATAATTGCATGTTATGCTTTGTTGGTGTTGCCAACAGCTGCCGGTGTCCACTAAAAACTGCAACTTCAACCTTTGATTGGTAACGAATAAGCGACCAGCACTCGGACAATCATCGGCCGCCATTAATGATTGTAATAGTTACAGTTATTGAAGACCAAGGTAGGACCAACACCAAGATGCTCTTGGATGATGGATTATGGTTAATTCTCCTACAAAGAGGTGCGAAATGCGACGCGAACAAAGGCACCATGTGTCGCGCGACGAGCGGGGACTTTCGGGGTGTCCTGCGTGAGCAACGAATACGATGCGACGCGACGCGACACGTCACGATGCAATGTGACGCGATGCTACACGCAACAAATGTCCTACGTGATTTTGATCATTACTTCTCGAATCATGGAGAAATACAGTACAATTTTGCTTGAAAGTTCATATTTAAAGTACAGACTTTTAATAAACTATCCTAAAAATAAAAGAAAGAAAACAAATATAATATTTTTACAAAGAAACACAATCATCCATTTCGTAGTTCATGGTGTCGCGTCTAGTCGCCCTCAAAACAAGTACGCGTTATGTCGCGTCTCGCAGCTGACTGCCATATAGGCCGCAAGCAGGGTATACCGTTGAGTTGATCGCGTTCGTCGCGTTCGCAGCGTCGCGTTGCGTCGAATTCGTCGCTTAGTGTGCGATTACAGTGGCGCGGGGCGGGCAGCGGGAGCGGGTGGCGGGTCAAGCGGAAAACGCACATTTCCATGGATGAACACAGTAGCAGCGGGGCGATTGAGCGGTCCGGACGTACCTACCCCGTGAGATATTGGAAATAATAATAATAATGTCAGATTATTTGAAAGCTAGTGCTTATACATATAAAGCGGGACCTTTTTTTTCTAAAAGCAATGGCCACGATATTAATAGTGATCGGTGTAGATATGGAGAATTTTTAATTACTTGTCGATTCGAATGACTGGAATCACTAGAATTCCACAAAGGTGGCCGAGCCAATACGGCGCTTATTAAATCTTCAGTCGTCAGCGGCATGTCCGAACGAATCGAGTGGGAAACGCAAACTGACCTGCGTCCACCCGCCCCGCTCGCGACACCCGCTTGTCCCGCTGCGATTCCCGCTCACCCGCCCCGCCTGCACTTGGTACACCTTAGTCAAAAACTATGTGTTTTCGTTACCCGCCAGCGGATTCCGCTGCCCGCCCCGCTGCCACTGTAATTTCACACTTACTCAGGACACCCCGTTAGTGTCGCGCGCGATTCCCGTCGCGTGTCGCGTCTGTTTGAAGGAGCCTTAACACAATGATGCAAACCAATACTTTTTAAAAACATTACCTACACAGGATAGCTGACAATAAATATATCTGTTTTTGTTATCAAAATCAAGTAGCTTGATAAGATTAACATCAATAAAGCAAAACAAATAATTAGGTAGGTATCATAAATTATGTATGAATAACATAAAGTTACATCATTTTTCCACCTGTGTGGGCGTGGCATCTATTAGATATTAATGGCAACTCATGCAAACTAATGTAAAAACTTATGAAAAAAAAAACTAATCGCAAAAAATTTGTTTGCAATGGAAATAGTACTTTGTGTGATATCAATAAGGTTTAAAATAAAGGGATTTGTTAGGTTAGTATATTTGTTATTGCTTATTTTTACCCGACTACGGCAAAGCCAAAAGGAAGGGTTATGATTTTAGCAGTGTATGTATGTAAGTATGTATATACGTGTGTTCCACCGTAGCGCCTAATAATTTAGGTTCAGTAATTGATTGGAGTAGTAATTAATTTCAGTAATTTGGGTTCAGTAATCTGAACCCATTTTTATAAATGAGGTATCAATAGATTCGTAATAATGGTCTGGATGACATAGGCTATATAAATTCTCCCTAAATTTAACATGCTGGACTTTACACGTAAATTTCTGACTACGAAAAATATTAAATTGAGATAATAATGACATGTTTGGTGTCAAAAGAACATTACAAATAAATGTATATATGTCATATTGTTTAAGTAAATAAATATGTTTAAATTGTTAAAAATAAGTAAAAGTGGAGGTAAATAATATTAATTTAAATGGTTACAGACCGACCGCGGCGAGCGTGATTTTTCAGTAGTCGGGTTTTAGTTTTTGAACTTACTTTTTATTATTCTCATACTGACATAACTTTCTAACCGGCCATGACCGAAGGACATCATCGCCTCTTAAACATAGTCGTATAATTAGGAGCTAATTATAGTCATAATTTTCTGATCACTGGACAGTTTAGTGTTAATTAATGTAAGCACTTCAATCTGCCTAGCCTTTCCAACATCTTAGGGTCAGCTTCCAGTCTAACCGGATGCAGACAAATACTAGTATTTTACATGGAGGGACTGCCTATCTGACCTCCACAACCTAGTAACTGGGTAATACGTTACCCCTTGGTAAGACTAGTTGTCAGACTTCCGGGCTTCTGACGACCCGTAAAGACTGTCAAAGGTCCACGAATGACAGCCGGGACCAACGGCTTAACGTGCTTTCTAAGGCACGGAGGAGTCTCGGTATGTTAAGATGGTCACCAACCATAGACCAACCTCGGCAAGCGTAGCTTAACTTGATGTATCGACCCGTGTGGCTGTTATTACTTAGCCACGAGCTCATCAATTATTGTAAGCACTTGCTGTGTCAAAACAATGTAAGTTCTCAGTCAACCCCCACATGGACCCGCGAAACCTGACTGTGTTTGCAGAGGGATGGAAGATGAACATGTCGTATATATAAGGTTATATGTGATAAGCGAATATCCAATGAAATTAGCTGATAACCGTTTTTAATAAAGTTTAAAAAGTTCCACCGTAATTTTTTTATAAGTCAGTAAAAATTCCAAAAGCTTATCGTAAAAACCTTCACTACTGAAAATGGCATAGCTAAGAAATTATGTTGACTTTTGAATTTCAGTGAATCCTGAGAGATCCTAAAATACATTAAAAAATTCCAAAAATTTACCTTTTTATCTAAACAAAACATATCTGCCAAGAATTTCATCAGCATATCAGTACAATCGTACTTGAAATCAGTTGTGAATATTGCATCACTATCAGTTAGATATAAACTTATGTGTGTTGATATGGCCGGCATTCGAGTGAACTCATTCAAAGCAAAAAGATCTGTACTTATTCTATTGAAAAAAAAAAATTGTGTGCCACAAGTGCAATAAGCAAATAAGTAATAAAAAATTGAGAGAATCTTGTGTACAATAGAAGTACATCAACAAACAATTATAAATAAAATCTAAACCATGAGAGGACCCTGGGAGAGCAGCTCTCCCTTCGGCAGCCATTTTGGCCCTCAATTCGCAGGAATGGGTAGATCTGCATTTAGCTGTCCTCTCCGTGGGGACTCTTCTGATCACCATGACCGAAGACCAGGTTTCGGACCATTCAGAAAGCCAAGATTTGATCAAAGTCCGGAAAGACATTGTCACCGTGAACCTGAGCATCCAAGCTGGGGATCACCCTTCGAGTATGGCCATAGAGCATTTGGACGCCGTGGATCATCGGAATGCCATTGTTGTGGACTTAATAGCCGTGGTCGCAGATATGAACGTAGCTGCCACAGCCCAGGAACTGACAGACCTCATCCTTGGTTTAGACGCAACGCTGATCAGTATTGTTGTGGACGTGGTGAACCATCTAACTGCTCCGAATGTTCCTGTAGACGAAGATGTGAACGAACTCGTCGATCTGATCACCATAAGTCAGAATGCTGCCATCATGCTTCTACCAGACTGTGCTGTGACTACAGAAGATCATGCCACGACAATAGCTGCGGAGGACGTTCAAAACACCATGTATTTCACTGCGAAAATTGCTGCAAATCTGAACCTTGTTGCGGTGGAAATAAAGAAGATCGTGAACGTGATAACAGTTTAGAAGGAAATGACAGTGAACCGGAAAATGAGAGGGAAAACAAGATCCAGCTCGTGATACTGTGGTTGTTCAGGGAGCTGTTTTGGAAAACAGTAAAAGGTCACCATCTGAAAGATAATAATATGTAGGTTCTTAGGTACTATATTCACGAAAATTTATTTTATTTCATTATTGTATTTTGCGATACGAGTTACATAAATATTTTATATTCCATTGAGTTTTCCACATTGACACTTATTCTCATATTCTTTAGATAATTTTCGATTTTAATCTATGAATAACAGAAGCCTTATCACTCATTAGTCAAGTATAGTTATATCTCCCAAATTATCAAGTACGATTTTGGTTTATTCTTAACTAAAGAATAAATAATAAAATATTTAGTGCAAAATTTTTAATTGTCAGATAACTTTTATTTATGGAATAAATATGGCGGTTTGACAGCTTTTGTATAGAAAATATATCAAAATGTCATATTTATTCTTCAGATAAAAGTTATGTAACTATTGAAAAATTTGCCCTTAGTTAGTTAGCATAAAAAAATAGGAAATTAACAATTATGTTTAATAGATTTTCTGTATTAGATTTCTTTGTTTCATTATTAATTAAAATATTCGTTAGGTACTTTGTCCATTACTTCATATTTTTTTTTATGGGGTTACATACTGAGACTCCTCCATGCCTCGGAAAGTGCCGTTGTTGGTCCCAGCTGTTATTCGTGGATCTTTGACAGTCGTTACGGGTCGTCAGAAACCCGAAAGTCTGACAACCAGTCTTACCAAGGGGAATCGTATTACCCTGTCAATGGGTTGTGGAGGTCAGATAGGCAGTCGCTCCATGTAAAATACTGGTATTCAGCTGCATCCGGTTAGACTGGAAGCCGACCCCAACATAGTTGGGAAAAGGCTAGGCAGATTGACTGGTATTTTGCTGGTGGTGGCCTAGTAATTATCTAAATTCCCTGAAAATGAACTCCCGAAAAACATTACCTTCAAAGCCTTGGACAGATTTTCTTGTTTGTTCAAAGTTCAAAGATCATTAGAACTAATGACTGACAGAATTGTATTGGAAGAACGACACACTGAAAACTAGACCTAAAACTGAAATGGATAACGTTCAATTTTGGACCTGACCTGAAAATTAACATGTAGATGTAAATAACGATGATGTTTACACCTTGTTACTGCGCTTCAGTCAGAACATGGTTGTAAGGAGGTGATGACGTCATCAGAGGAGAGCGCGAGACCAAGGATTTGTGACTAATATAGTGGCAGGATTATGTACAGTCGGGGATATTGATTGTTTATCAAATTGGCACACTACGTTTGTTTGCCGTGTTACGGGCATTTTATGTAACTGTCAAAGAATGACAGTCGAGATTTTTGAATGTGCGGCAATATTATACTGGTTGATAGTCACCTTGCTAATCAACTTTTTACCCTGACTGAAGTTATTGTATTTTATTCTTAGTATTATTGTTTATAGATATAATAATATTAAAATGTAATAATTAATAATACAAATAATACAATTAACCATATCATGGTTAATTGTATTATTAATTATTATATTTAAAAATAATTTAAAATAAAATATTATACTATTAATTACAATTTACTACAGGTATGCGCCCGACCCAGTTCTTGAAAATGGAAATATCACTTTGTACTGGGATCGATCCATCATCACTGACAGGACTGTTGTTGCCAATAAGCCTGATATAGTGGTGGTGGATCGAATAGAGCGGCGCGCAATGATTATTGACATAATAGTCCCGCATGACGAGAACCTCGTGAAAGCCGAGAAAGATAAACAAATCAAGTATCTTGAGTTGGTTCGCGAGGTTGTCGACATGTGGGATGTGGACTCAGCAATCATTGTGCCGATAGTCGTATCAGCCAATGGCTTAATTGCCAAGAGCCTCAACCAACACCTAAGGAGGCTCTCGTTGGGAAGCTGGATCAAGGGCTTGATTCAGAAAGCAGTACTTCTGGACACGGCCCGCATTGTTAGGAGGTTCCTCTCTCTGGAGCCCTGAACGCCGGTAGCTTGGACCCTGTTCCCGATACCGGTGGGCTACTATTTTTTTTATATTTTTAAATGTTTTTTATATGTTTTTTAAGAAATATTTAAAAATGTATTTTATAAGAACAAAAATGAATAAACGAAATTACAATTTTCTCTTAATTTAAACTGTGTACGAAATCTATGTGACAGAGCAGTGGTGGTCCAGTGGAAACAGCCGCGACTTAGGAGCTGTGGGTCGTAGGTTCGAACCCAGGCATGCACTTTATTTAGTGTACATTATTTCATCACCTCTGCTCTTAAAACGGTGATGGAAAACATTGAGAGAAAACCGGCATGGCCTGCGCTAAAAAAATTCGAAGACATCATGTGACATCCACCAAAACGCACTGGGCCCACATGGTGGATTACAGTCCACTTCCTATCACAGCCTTTGTCCCAGCAGTGGGAACATTATAAAGGCTAATATATACTAAGCGACTGGCTTTTTCTTTACCTTATTTTCAATTCCCGACTCCGAAATACTCAATTATAATTTGAAAAATGAAAATGAAAAAATGAAAAATGTTTTATTTGTTATACAAGTAAATTTAACAACTAGTGATTGGCGTCTCCTTTTAAGCAAACAAACCTGTGTTAGGAGA
The DNA here is from genome assembly GCA_946251885.1 of Cosmia pyralina. Taxonomy (NCBI): domain Eukaryota; kingdom Metazoa; phylum Arthropoda; class Insecta; order Lepidoptera; family Noctuidae; genus Cosmia; species Cosmia pyralina. Next base: position 7,262,030 of record OX276342.1, read on the forward strand.
CTCCGCTCTTCCAAAACTTAAAATATTAACATAAAATTACTTGTTTCAAGTGTTATAAAAACAGGCGATTTTAAATAAAAAGAGAAAATTAAAACTAGACAAGAAGCATGCAAATGTGTGAGTGAGAGTAGGGGGGTGTGTGAATGTGAGTATGAGGGTGTGTGAATGTGACTATGACTATGAAGGTGTGTAAATGTGAAAATGGGGGTGTGTGAGTGTGAATACTAAGGAGTGTTACTGTGAGTGTAAAGGTGTGTAAATGTGAATTTGAATGTTGAATGTGAGCATCTGTGTGTATGAAAGCTAAGTGATAGTGTGAGGGTTTGTTAAATTAAATGTAAAATACAGAGTGAGTGTAAGTGGCAATGAATGAATCAGACTGTATACGACAAATACGAAAGATGAGAGCATAAGTGTAATTAATTAAAGCCCAAGTAATTTATTAAAAGAAAAAAAATTAAGAATTAAAATTTATTAAAAGAAAGTGCTATTTAGCCAAAAGGAAAAAAAAAACCGGCCAAGTGCGTGTCGGTCCAAGCACAACGAAGAGTTCCGTAGTTGGGTTGAATTTATCACAAAAACAAACTTAACAGTGTAGTTGAAAAACATGTCTTCCCATACCATCGATTTACGTCATGGTCAATTCTCTAACTGTAAATATAAGTTTGTAATCGCAAAAAAATAAGAATATGTGATAAAACTACAAATGAACAATTTTCGGATTTTTTCCTTTATCTGTGCTGTGAGTAGACTTTGCTTCTCGCCAGATTTCATGATTCTAGGTCAACGGGAAGTACCCTATAGGCTGTTTTGATTTACTTGCGAGTATCTAAATGTGCTAGCGTCTGTGCTAAAGACTTACATATTTGATATTAATTTCAATTTGATACCTCTACGCTTTCCTGAGAAAAAGGGTCTTGACAGACTGACAGACAGACAGACGGACAACGAAGTGATCCTATACGGGTTCCGTGTTTTTCCTTTTGAAGTACGGAACCCTAAAAACGCTATTTTAATTAAACAAAATTATCACACAGAGTTGCAATAAAGACAAAGAAATTAAATTTACTTTCTGCTATGAATGTATTGTTCTGCCAATTAGCAGCTTGTTCAATTAGCTAAGTGGTAGTTCTACTCTTTCATGATATTCCTTTGTTATGCTAGTTTGTTATAATTATGCCAATTTATTAGTTATTTAGAGAGAGAGTGTGATAAATTGGACTAGCAAATAAAGATGTAGGTACATTATTTGCATTTTTCGTAATTACAACTGGAATTATCTCAAACAGTATTTTGAATTATACTCCGTGGTTCCTTGTTCTCAGGATACGAGGCTAAGTAATAACAGCCGCACGGGTCGATCCATCAGGTTAAGCTACGCTTGCCGGGGTTGGTCCGTGGATGGGTGACCATCTTTACATACCGAGACTCCTCCATGCCTCGGAAAGCACGTTAAGCCGTTGGTCCCGGCTGTCATTCGTGGATCTTTGACAGTCGTTACGGGTCGTCAGAAGCCTGAAAGTCTGACAACCGGTCTTAGCAAAGGGTATCGTATTATCCAGTTAATGGGTTGTAGAGGTCAGACAATAATGGCTAAAAACCGGCCAAGGGCGAGTCAAACTCGCGCACGAAGGGTTCCGTAATATTATTTATAAAAACGGCAAAAAAAAAATGACGTTTGCTGTATGGGAGCCCTCCCTTAAATATTTGTTTTATTTTAATTTAATTTTAAAGTGAATATATAACCAAATATTCTGTGAATATTTCAAGCGTCTACCTGTTGCTGTTATCAATATCGAGCAAAAACTAGCAAAAATATCACGTTTGTTGTATGGGAGCCCCCTTAAATATTTATTTCATTCTGTTTTTTAGTATTTTTTGATAGAGCGGCAACAGAAATACAGCATCGGTGAAAATTTCAACTGTCTAACTGTCATGGTTCATGAGATACAGCCTGGTGACAGACGGACAGCGGAGTCTTACTAATAGGGTCCCGTTTTACCCTTTGAGTATGGAACCCTAATCAAAAAGCACATACTTATATTTTATGTAAACATAGTTTCTCAGTAAGTGAATTATTGTTAATTCTTAATGAGGAATAATAAAGTTCTTAAACCATACTTAACATAATATTTACAACGCCTGTTTTCCGCGAAGGGTTGGCAGAGATGTACCTATAGTAACACCCACGTTTCCCCAGTCATGTTTAAATCCAAACTCCTCACGAGACCAGAGGGCTGGCCTATTTTTTGGCCAAAGAATCAGCATTGCCATACAACGTGGCAATGCTGCCAGCCTTTTGGGCACTTTTCCTGTTGACAGCGATGCGGACGAATTTTTTGATGCCCTATGATCCTTTCCCCTCCTTTTTTATATACCATGTACATATTATTATTTTAAATCTGTTAGTTTATTTAATATGTAAATACTGTACTAATAATAAATCGGATCATTTACAAGCTTCTAAGTCAACGCAATAAAAAAATACGGCCATTTTGCGACACATTTTGATACTCGCAACTGTCGCAAGTAAATCAAAACCTACAGGGTACTTCCCGTTGACCTACAATAATGAAATTTGGCAAGAAGCAAGGTCTCCCAGCACAAGTAAAGGAAAAAGTCCGAAAAATGTTAATTTGTAATTCTATCGCATAAAAAAAAAACAAGTTTGTCAGTCTGTCAAGACCCTTTTTCTCAAGGACGCGTGGAGATATCAAGTTATGGTTCCTTAGAGTTCTGAAACAATCAAGCTTATATGTCAACGCAATAAAAAATAAGACCAAAGTAATTAGGGGCTATATATATGTTAAACAGCATGAATCAGAAAGGCCAGCTATCCCATATATTTGGGTCGAGTAGGTGTTAAAGTTTTGTATGGGTCAGTTAATAATTTTTTGGCGATTACGATGTTGGTCCCATGGAGAAAGTTGTTCAGTTTGATAGTCTGTACCACATTCGTAAATGTGACTTCACCTTTCTGATACGCCATGCACGTCTTTCTACAATGTTTTTACATGGTATATTTTCAACATGAACGACGTAACCAATAATTTGTAAAAATATTTTGATTTAAAAGAGTGTCCGTGGACTTTCTTGCCCGTTCTTCTCCTTAAGGACCTACTACGCTTTGGAATGGGCAACTAGCTTCATCTCTCAGACTGACCGACCCATTGACAATTCAAAAGCGTCTGTAATTGGTTTATTTGAAATAAATGCTTTGAGTTTGAGTTTGATACATGATGTATTTTGTACTTCAAATAACTTATCATAAACTAAAAATAACAAAAATATATCCTAATATAAAACTAAAACTATTCACAAACTAAAACAAAGCGTCGAAAAATTCCTCCGCATCGCTGTCGATTGGTAAATACCCAAGAGACTGGCGGCATTGCCACGTTGTATGGCAATGCTAAGCCGCTGGCTAAGGTACAAGCCAGCCCTTGGGTCACAGGAAGTGTCAACCAGACGTTTCGACATATCTCTCGGACCCCACAACTTATCCCATACAAAGATCAGGTCAAGATAGTGACATCAAGTTACCTACTGATTTTTTGGTTGTTTTTATTTCGTTAATGTGACGTGTTAGGAGCTCGTGGCTAACTAATAACAGCCGCACGGGTCGATCCATCAGGTTAAGCTACGCTTGCCGGTGTCGGTCCGTGGATGGGTGACCATCTTTACATACCGAGACTCCTCCGTGCCTCGAAAAGCACGTTAAGCCGTTGGTCCCGGCTGTCATTCGTGGATCTTTGACAGTCTGAAGCCCGAAAGTCTGACAACCAGTCTTACCAAAGGGTATCGTATGACCCAGTTAATGGGTTGTGGAGGTCAGATAGGCAGTCGCTCCATGTAAAATACTGGTATTCAGCTGCATCCGGTTAGACTGGAAGCCGACCCCAACATAGTTGGGAAAAGGCTAGGCAGATTGATTTCGTTAATGTGACATTTAATCGACTGTCACATTAACGACAAGCTAAGCTAAGCTAGTTATTAAGCTATTTTGTATTAGACTACATACACCAAACTGTACCTATTACCGGAACATTTTTTTTATATAATATCTGAATAATTTTACCATAAGTTCACAAAATAAATTAGAATTTAAGTTCAAATTTTTCAAACAAACACTTCTGGAATATCCTTCAACATTGCTACGATGAATATTTTCACCCATAAATAATTCCGGACCCATTGACACGTTGATCAAATATCATAAAACCGATATAATGTCTGTTCGCACACTTTACGTTTTGCAGCTGTTTGCAATATATTATGTTAATGAAGTTCCCGTTATATGTGTGGGAACGCTAGTTATGAATTCGACACACGGGCGGAGAGAATATTGAGCAAAAATTGTTAAATATTTTTAACCGACTTCAAAAAAGGAGGTTGTGTATTCGACCCGTATGTATGTATGTTTGTTTGTCCGCGATTTTCTCAAAACCTAATGAACCAATTTTGACGACTCTTTAACTACCGTAATTTAAATATTATCAGGAAGGTTTTAGTATATAATACATTAGGTAATTGTTCGTATGTATTATATGCATAAATGTACTGCGTCTCCGACATTTCTAAGCAGATTTTGTGATGATTCTTCTTTTCGTTCGTCTTGGGCTCATGTAATATTGTCCTAATTGTATATTCAACTAAAAATGGAAAAATAAATTTACTTTAAAAAAAAGTTATTTTATTCGTTTTAGGTTTTGTAGTCGGTTTTTACTTTTTTAACCGACTTCAAAAAGGTTTTCAATTCGTGGGAACCTTTTTTTTCTATTTTTTTTATGTTTGTTCCCCGATTACTCGAAGATGGCTGGACCGTTTTGGATTTTATTTTTTTTGTTTGAAAGGGTATACTTCCCAGGTGGTCCCATGATCATCAAATCAGGATCTGATGATGGGATCCTGGAGAAATAGAGAGAACTCTTCCGATTTTATAGGCACACATAAAGCGATTTGGATAGTTTTTGGAAGAATACTTTCTCGGAGTGGTCCCATTTCAATTTGGTGAAGAACTTCTGAGATAGGCAACGGAACTCCTCAATAAATGATAGCAAATGAACTGGGATTGCTAAAATCTCATGTCTGTCTATTGTTTACACCAGTTCATAACATAACATCACGCCGGTACGCTGTGAAGAGGTAAGCACATGTGAACCACTAAAAAGTGAAAAATAAAAACTTTTTCACAATAAAATACAACCAACTTCCAAAAACAACACTACAAACTGAAAAATAACTTTAATTTCTGAAGTCGGTGGTAAAAACGAAAATACATTTAATCAGACACCGACTTCCGAAATTAAAGTTATTTTTCAGCTTGTAGTGTTGTTTTTGGAAGTCGGTTGTATTTTTTTGTGAAAAAGTTTTTTTAAGTAAATTTTTCTATTCTATCTTCTTTATCAACACCACAACATAGACCTAGTCCACACATCCATAGTCCATAGTCCACAACATCAATGTATTTTTGTATACACAAATCATGTATTTTGTATTAAGTTTCATTATGTGGTGGAGAAAATAAACGTTTTTATTATTATTATTATTATTTTTTGTCTTTGGCTTATCTCGGGACCCTGGGGTCCCGGACCTTTGGAAGGCGTACGAGGGGCCGAAGCCAACTCGCAGAGGCCCCTTAGACAATTTTAAATGACGAGGAGGCACCAGCCGACGATTATCCCTGTATGCACTATGCAAGTGCACCCAAGGACAACCCCCGGTTGGTGCAGGACTATTGCAGAACATGGAAACAAAACACATTGGGCCTATGGGTTTGGGTGGCTACATGGATTGGGTACCTTGAACTATGGAAGAACTATGTCCCCTGCCTGACCAATGTTATATAATATACACAGATAAATTGGCAGGGGGTGACTTGCACACTCAATAATGGGCCCCCGGAAACGGTCGCTAGCACATAGTGACGTAGCGACAAGGGGCAACATGTCCTGAGGAGCTTGAGGAGTGGAGAGGTATTCCACGGCTCTCAGAACAATCCCAGAGCCCAGAAGATGGTCAAGATCCCTACAAGCACTTACTGGAATACTTCCTTCCTCCGAGCACGTTTGCTCTTGCGAATCTCCACTCAAGCCGGCCAATAAAGGCAAGAATGAGGTGGGAGCTCTGTTCCCGTCATTGTTCACTCCAGCCGGCCAATAAAGGCAAGCCAGAGGTGAAGAACAAGACTTCTCCCGGGAAATAGGGTCCGTGGGGTCGCTACTGCCCAACAGCTCGCCACATGCTGCCCTGCGGGTTCACGTATCTCTCTTGGTCTGGCTCCTCACACTAGACCTGTTTCGGCAAAGTAAACTCCACCGGCACAGACCCAGAGTTCGGAGCGCGCAAGCCCCACCACGACGTCAACGTAGAGATACGGCGGTGGGGTTATTATTATTATTATTATCAAAATAAAGCCATGACTTGCACCGTTGCATTTATTTCTAACTTATCTTTTATAAGAGATTAATATTGGACAGCTCTACTCAATCTGTGTGGTTCTTTACTCAAAACAAAAGACCATTTAAGACACCAATCTCATGACTTCAAATGATCTGGGGGCCAACCACCACTTCTTAAAGCAGTATTATTTTAATGTTACTTCAGTGTGAGAAAGAGATGGAGCTATAAAGGACGTCCAGCTCCGTCTCTTTCCCACACTCATGTAAGATTAAAATAATACTGCTTTAAGAGGTGGTGGTCTAGCTCCAGACCGAACTTTAAATAAAAGAGACTATGACCTCTGAGTTTGTTTCAGCCTCTCTTCTCAGAGTAGTCAGATAGGAAACGCCGACCTCATCTAGTTTTTAAAATATGATTGACATGTAAAAATGTTTGTACAAACTTACTTACAGAAATAAATCACCTATCATTTACCTATATTTACCTTTTTTTTACTTTTTGTTACACTTGTTTATGAATCAATAAACTTTTCTTTTTTTTTTTCTTGGATTCTCTTGTGAACGCACTAAACTAAAATTAGAGAATCGCTATCTTTTACTAACAGGCAGCGCGAGAAAAGGACGGCTATAGCTATGAACTAAGTTGGAGATGTCAAACTATGTAGTTCACGCCTTGCGCTTCACCGTGTTTTTTAGTCGACATGTTTTTACGTGTCGACTAAATGTCTATGGAAAAATTAGTTCTAACTAATTTGACAGCTCTAATTTACTTCCGTCCCTTTCTTGTCATAATAGAGAGAAAAAGTTAGCAATAGCCTAAATTAAGTTTAGTTTGTGCACAACAGAATCGGCACCACTGACATCTGAATTTAGTAATGTATGGTGATATGCGTAAGAAGAACATGGTTTTGGGATGTGAATTGGTCTATCTCAATATTGTTGATGTAAGGTTGGTTGGGGTATCTGCTGTTGTAAATTACTGGCCAACCACTACTTAGGTCTAGTGGCATTATAAATCATTTCAATCTGTCTAGCCTTTTCCCAACTATGTTGGGGATGGCTTCCAATCTAACTGAATGCAGCTGAATACCAGTATTTCACATGGAGCGACTACCTATCTGACCTCCACAACCCATTGACTGGGTAATACGATACCCCTTGGTAAGACTGGTTGCCAGACTTTCGGGCTACTGACGACCCGTAACGACTGTCAAAGATCCACGAATGACAGCCGGGACCAACAGCTTAACGTGCTTTCCGAGGTACGGAGGAGTCTCAGTATGTAAATATGGTCATCCATCCACGGACCGACCCCGGCAAGCGTGTTTATTTAAGGTGTTTTATTGAATATAAAAATAAAAATTTTAAAAAATGTTCCGCTGATGTTCCGCTAAGTACCTACTTGAGTAGCGGAACATCATACGAGTAAGTTGAATTAAACTACCGCCGCGGGTTTCGCTGGTCTGGTTTCGCGGCGGCGGAGGTGTACTAAAGCCCTCAACACCGAACAATAGGGATGAAGCCTAGGTTACAAAAAAAAAACATTTATTCCGTCAGTCAGATAATAAAAAATTATTCGACACGTATTTTTTGCTTTATCATATTAATGGGGCTCGCTACGTCGCTTCTACGTATAAAATCTAGCTAGGCGTGACGTCATGCCATATTTTAACTCAAAGTAATCTTTTCATTACGTAAAAATTTAAGATTTTTTTTTTTATTTTTTTTTTTAAGTTTTTTTTTTTTTTTAAGGCTCGTAAAGGAACATTATTTGTCGTTGTGATCGTGTTCACGGAACTGTAAATATCTTTAGTCTTCATTTGTTTTCGTTGCTTATATTTAGTATGTATGTATTTATGTATCTATTATTTAGGTTATGTATGTATCTATTTTAGTATAATATTGTAAGTAGGCACTTATTATTTGCACCAAAGACAGCCCCATTTCATATCCAGGCAAATCACTGTCCATTCTAAGGTTGCCTGGAAGAGATTGCAGAAAGCGATAAGGCCGCCCATTGTATATTTTGTAGTGTTTGATTGTCTTTTTTTTGTTATGTATTTTTGTGGTGTACAATAAAGTATATATAAATAAATAATAAATAAATTTGTCCAATATTTTTTAATAAACTAAAAAAAGTATAAAAAAAATATTTAGTCATCAACCCTATTGCGCTCGCCAACAAGCTCGCCATCCCTCCTTCCCCCACCTCACGATTAATAGTCTGTTTACATTCGTTATCTGCACGAAACACACGGAGAGTTACCGTGCGTTACAGTTATTACGTGTAACTACACCAATGAGCTACTAACTAACACCCGTTAGTTGCTGATCAATGATCATATGAGAAGCGACTGGATTATTTATACAGGGTCAAATTAAACTAGCTAGCCAAACTCTGCAGAAGTGGTGGGTCAGTGACCGCTGGTAGCATTTTTATACTTGAATTGTGAGTTGTTAAAATAAGAGGAGCTCGTGGCTAAGTAATAACAGTCGCACGGGTCGATCCATCAGGCTAAGCTACGCTTGCCGGGGTTGGTCCGTGGATGGGTGACCATCTTTACATACTAAGACTCTCCGTGCCTCGGAAAGCATGTTAAGCCGTTGGTCCCGGTTGTCATTCGTGGATTTTTGACAGTCGTTACGGATCGTCAGAAGCCCGAAAGTCTGACAACCAGTCTTACCAAGGGGTATCGTATTATCCAGTAACTGGGTTGTGGAGGTCAGATAGGCAGTCGCTCCATGTAAAATAATGGTATTCAGCTGCATCCGGTTAGACTGGAAGCCGACCCCAACATAGTTGGGAAAAGGCTATTGCAGATGATGATGTGAGTTGATAAAATGTTTTACCGTGTTAAAATCGATACTTTCGTCGATTAATCGATTTTTAAATTAAGTTTTTTTTTTAAATAACCCATAAAAAACATCATAAAAATATTTTTTTTTTTTATCATGTTTACTCATCACGTGTGCGGAGTTTTGCTAGCTAATTTAATTTGACCCTGTATTGTGGGTAAAGGTATGTTGTTACTTGAGCTTGAAAAGGTGAGGGTTACATGTCTGTAAGTTTATAAGTGTCCGGGCGAACTTTGCGTCGCTCAAAGTGAGTCGCCGAAACTACGTTGCCATCATCGATTTCATACAATATTATAACCCGTAAGATTACGGGTGAGTTAGCAGATGCTGCACTCTTGAAAATGAGTTCGCTTGTTTCAAGAGTCATTACGCGACTCATTTTGGCTATCCCTCAGAATTAACAGTCTGTTTACATTCGTTACCTGCATGAAACACACGGAGAGTTATAGTGCGTTTCACGAAAGAATTCTCTTCGAAGTAATGTTGGCTCCCCTGGTATCACATACAAATTAAAATTTTGAACACTGATGTCCGTGCTACCATCATTACGGCGAAGAGAATTCTTTCGTGAAAAGCACTATACTGTGCGTGTCAATATGCGTGTAGTAACTACGCCAATGAGCTTATCTGTTAATTGCTAAGCAACGATCATAATATGAGAAGTGACGGTATTATTTATATTGTAGGTATGTAGTAAATTAGGTTTAAAGCTGTGGGCTAAATATTAGGTAGACCAGTAGGGCTAACATGACAAGCACGAGAAGACGAGATATCACGATTTGTCGAAATTTGTCGTCGATTCTGACGTTATTCTAATGCCTAACATGACCGTTAAGCTCGAGTAAATTCGAAAAAGGCACTTTGACACTTCTCTGCCTCGCGACGAGAGAACGATGTAGCAAGTTATTAAAAACAAATAATTTTTATCATAGCAGCATCGGCTTGAGGTTTCGTTTCATTCACTCGATTTTTTTTGTTTTTTGCATGGAATTAGTATGTACTATAATGATTTTACGTGCACCTCTTTTAATATTTATGTTTGTATCTTTGGCATGCCGAAATTAAAATGTTCTCACTGGTGGGACACAGGCGTAGGCGTCCACTAAGTGAGAGGGAGTGGGCCGTAACCCACCACGCGGGCCCAGTGCGGGTTGGTAGATGTGACATGTCTTCGAATTTTTGGTTCTAGGACCATGCCGGTTTCCTCACGATGTTTTCCTTCTGAAAGTAAAGCGCATGTCGGGGTTCGAACCTACGACGATCTACAACTCGTAAGCCGGGGGCGTTACCACTGGGCCACCACTGCTACACTCACTTGATAATCACCACAAATGACATGGGCTGAAAATCACAATTTGACAAAACGAAGGTATAAAACCGATTATGTTGCAAATTTTGGTTAATCACAACCCTTTTAGTAATTATGTTGCTAGATTTCGTTAATCACCATAATTGGCAAAGTGACTCGTTATTACCTACTGAAAGTGATACTCATCCAGTTTTCATTATTAGGATAATAAAAAAGTATCTACGTGTAATTATGCGACTGCCATGTCATTTTAGTTTTTTTTTGTATCATAATTTTGTCTACTCTTCTCGTCGTCAAAATCGAGGACGACTAAACGAGAGAAGAATCGGAGATTATCTCGTGTTGAATTATCAAAATTCGAGATAACTTAGGTGTCATGTTAGGGTTTGTCGAGAAAACATCAAGTTTGTCAGAACATTGTATGGCAGCGCTGTCAGAAAACGAGAAAAGTGTTGAGCTGTCTTAAAATTACTCGCGCGAGAGCGAGAAATTGTCGCGTGTGTCATGTTAGGCCTGCAGATCAAGACGAGCAAACATTGAGCGGCGTACTGTTCGTCGCTCAAAGTGAGTCGCCGAAACTATATGTTGCATACGGTTTATACAAATGTTAGGGTTTGCGCTATTTGCAAAATTAATTCACTTGTTTCAAGAGCTAGCCTTGAAAATTGGCAGCCATGTTCCACCCATTGCTGAGTAGGTATACGGCTCCTCTTTTATGCCATGCTTCCCTGGTCTGTGCGATTCTCATCCTCAATGTCACTCGACAAATTTTTTTGAATATTCTCTCATGGCTCCCTACATTATGTCATTGGACATGCTTTTACCTAATGACAAAGTAGATCACACAATGTATTATTATTAATCCTTAACAGTTATGAACTTGTGAATTGTCATAAAATCCATTGTCTGTTCACAAAATTGCCCGTTCCAAAGCCTATGGAGAAGAATTAAAGACCTAGAAACTGAATGATCACCCTCTTTCAACAACTAAATACAAAATTATTGACACACTCACCTTTGCAGCACACAAACTTTAATATAGGCGAAGATACTCGAATATTAGTTTTAATCAATACGCCATTAATCTACAAATCCTCATGATTGAAATGTGTCTAAGTGCCAATTTCACCAGTGAAACTAAACGCAAACAGCACATTTAAACCGCGTTCAACAGCTGTCAGTGTCAATATTCCACAACAATGGGTTACACTGACAGCTCTTGAACGCGGTTTAGTTAGATATTATGTTGATTGCGTTCAATTTCATTGGTGAAATCCGCCCTTATATCTAACTTAATCACTTACAACTCGTAAGTCGTATTCACTTAGTTCATAGCGAGCTTAGTGTTATCCGTTCGTAAGCCGCGTAGATGCCCGATAAGCCGAGCTAGGGTTAATATACCTGCTTTGATTTGTGCGGTATTACTTCTACCTTCTGGATCGCCCAATTATGGTCAACCATAATTGGGATTGTATACTACTCGATGAGTTCAAGACAATGACACCCCACATGCTTGGGTAAGAATTTTTTTTTTCAAAATTAAGTTTACTGTATGGAGACCCCTTTATTTTTAACTTTATTTTATTTTTATTATTTGTCGTTATAGGCGTAAAAACCTATTATGGTTCATGAGATACAGCCCTGTGACAGACAGACGGACGGACGAACAGCGGAGGCTTAGTAATAGGGTTCCATTTGGTACGGAACCCTAATAATTATAATAACATAAGATCACGTCAATCCCCAAAGGTTGTACCACTGAGGGTGTACATTTCGCCAGTTATGCCTATTGCCATCAACCGGGCACAAATCCAGACTCCGGGCTGCTACTGAGAAATTCATGATATTGTAATAGTGTGTTCATGTTATTGAAACTAAATTAAATAAAACAAAACGTATTTTAGTTTAGTAGCCAATGCCTGTGCTAATTTTCAGGAAAATTGGTTTCATTTAGCTGTAAAGACTTAACAAAATAGATATCATACAAAGTAATGTTCATCTTATTTCTCATTATAAAGACAACCATATATAAGAGAGAGATATGCCAACAGCCTTGAGTAGTTATCTCGCATCGTACGTCCAGCCAGTAAAATAGCACTCGCTCATCAAGGGGCGCTGTCCCAAATTAGACGCATTATTAATAATAAAACAAAAGGTATTATCACGTATACTCAATCTGCCTAGCCTTTTCCCAACTATGTTGAGGTCGGCTTCCAGTCTAACCGGATGCAGCTGAATACCATTATTTTACATGGAGCGACTGCCTATCTGACCTCCACAACCCATTAACTGGGTAATACGATATCCCTTGGTAAGACTGATTGTCAGACTTTCGGGCTTCTGACAACCCGTAACGACTGTCAAAGATCCACGAATGACAGCCGGGACCAACGGCTTAACGTGCTGTCCGAGGCACGGAGGAGTCTCGGTATGTAAAGATGGTCACCCATCCACGGACCAACCCCGGCAAGCGTAGCTTAACCTGATGGATCGACCCGTGCGGCTTTTATTACTTAGCCACGAGCTCCTCCTTTTATTATCACGTATACTAAAAGATAAATAATTAAATTATCTTTAAAATGGTTTCATTAAAATATGCTTGACATTTTTTGCGTGATTCTCAGTTTTTTATTCGCGCTAGACACAACTGTACAAATTAATTACATTATATAATATAAACATATTCACATTTAAATTTATTAAGAGGCTACCGAGCGCGCAGTGGCGCCCTCATCGTTTGTTTGGTTATTTCTTTTATTTTAGAATGAAAGTGCAGGAAATAAGCCAGAATAGTTGCAAACCCCCCTTGCCTCACCCCACACTGCAACCTGTACACTTCAGATAAAGTGCCTGCCCATCGAACAGTATTCTCTTGATTACTGTACCAATATTTAAGCAACCAAATTAATTCAGAAGGGAGCCCCTCAACATTGTGAAGTTTGCTCCATAAAACATTATAATTTACAAGGTCAAATGCCTTGGAGAGATCTAAATACCATGCGTACACAGGTGTGTTCCTTGCTGTGTAGTAGTGAACAGTCTGCTTGAGACAGTAAATAGCACTTTCAGTTGATAAGTTTAGTCTAAAGCCGAACTGTGCGTCGTGTAAATGTATATTTTTCCCCAGCTGTTTATCAAGCAGGCTGTCCAAAACCTTAGCAATTATGGTGGCTAGTGAGATAAGCGTGTAGTTAGACAGGTCCGACGGATCATTTAAGACGACGACCACCTACTTTTGATAATTTTAAATTGAACGTCAGGTAATGGTTCAGGTAGATTTACCATTACGTGACGTCCAATTTAAAATCATCAAAAGTAGGTTGTCGTCTTGTTAAATGATGGGTGGGGTGGCTATTTAAGTTGAAAGTAACGTTAATGGATAAAAAGCTTGAAAGGACAGCGAAATTAAAATTCTATCTACGTTTACTGTAACTCGTAAAAATAGACAGAAAGGGATAGAATAATAATGAACGTAGTAGGCAGGTACCTACTTTAAATAATAAGACACCTAATTGACAGCTTTTGTGGAAAAGCCAGAGGCTACACTGAAAAGGGAATAAAGTTCATATTTTATGCTATTTTTGTTACCTATTTGACCTTTCCGAATTAATTATAAAACAAGACTGTTTTCAAATAAAGTCTAAAAAATTCAACTAAGTCGACTCTTAAGCCGTCTGGCGATGAATTGAAATCATCCCACGCTTGGGAACCTGGAACTTTTCAAACGAAAATGTTTGTGGGTGTAGGATTGTCACTTCATTGTCTGACATCTGGGCTAGCGGCACACCCTGCGTCAGTAATTTTCTTGTCAAATGATAAGCATAAATTATGAGAAAACTAGCTTTTGCCCGCGTCTTCACCTACGTGGAGGTCTTAGGAGACTTATTCCACAGGAACTTAGTACCGGGATAATAAATATCTTATGTCCTAATTAGGGTTAGTACATAGGATACTTTTTAAACCGAAGTTCTTTAACGCGGCTTGCGATAGAGTAAACTGGTAGAAATCGTCACGTAACGAAAAAGCGTTATGCCCTCTCCATGTGACTTTCTTTATATTATTATAATAGAAAGGGAGAAAGTACGAAGTGGTCAAAATTAAAATCCAATATGGCAGCTGCGAAAATTTTAAAGTTTTTCGTCATGGGTGTTGTTTTCATAGTTTTCGAGGGTGCTAAAGTTGATAGTGAGGTCAAAATGTAAAATAAAGATGGCAGCTGCGAAACTTTTGTTTTTGTTTTAAATCATACCTCGTGAGAAGGAACCTTCATTCTCCCGACCGCACACGTCTTTATTGACACTGGGATAGACTAGTTTATTCCTGTGGCAAAATTTAACCCAAATCCGTTTGTTGTTATGGTGGCGTCAGAAGGTAACAGACTGACAGACAGACCGACAGATGGACTAACAGAGCCAGTTTCGCATTTATGACACTTACTAGCGTCGATATGGATGTATATTACATTCGCGCAACAATTCATTTATTGAAATAAATGAATTGTTTTTTTTATTTTATGTATCTTATTTTTTATCTCTTTTTATCTACTTTCCTATCGCAGGTAAGTTGGAAGAGATATCTTTAGAAATAAGCATCACCTTATTTTTCTGTTCTGTTCATAAATGCCAAAAAAAACATAGTCAGTCATGGGAACTGCCAACAGCAGTGAAAACATGACAGCGCAACACGTCACGGCATGTCGCATGACGTGCCGCGAACTCATTAGATTTTCCCCTACCAAAAATCGCTCAACGCGCCTACAGAAGTTTTAACTTCAATAAAAAACCAGCCCAGTGCGAGTCGGACTCGCAGACGAAGGGTTCCGTACCATACCTATATGTATAACCTTTTTCACACTATATTAAATGGTATTTTAGATAATTCTGTACCTAGAAAACGGCCCAAGCGCACGCACACCCGTAGGTTATCCAGAGTGGTATACTAAAGAATTCATTTCGGGTATTCAATTATAGGTGAAACTACATAAGAAGTAGAAATCAACTGGTTCGCTCACTGATTACAGTGTTTTTTCCGCATGCAGGGCGCGTATTAAGGAATGCATTGACCGGGAATACCAAAACCAGCAGGATAGAGTACAAAGTAAGTTAGCAAAGGATCCTAAGTCGTTTTGGGATTATATTAGGACTCAAAATGAATCCAAAACTCGAAAAAAAATTATTAAAAACGGGTCAGAGCTATCGGATTCAGAGTGCGCGACGGAATTCGTAAAATATTTATTTTCGGTGTACACGGAGGAGCCAGCTCGGCTTGACGTGAACGAATCGGTGGAGGCCGGCGGCGCAAGCAATGCGCGCGTGCACGTACCACAGCTGACACTCGAGCTGGTGCAAGCAGCACTGGTCCGTCTCAAGCCCAAGCGCTCAGCAGGCCCGGACGGGATACTGCATTTGTAATGCGTGATTGTCGATCGGTACTCGCGGAGCCACTAGTACACATTTTCAACATGTGCCTGGAGGCTTCCTACTTTCCGGAATGTTGGAAGGTCACCCGCGTAATTCCTATACCAAAAGGGGGAGATGAAACAGCAGTCGAGTCTTTGAGACCAGTAGCGAATCTATCGGCACCAGCGAAGGTATTTGAATCTGCCATACAGCGGGATATTCAGGAATAGGTGGCTTCGCAATTGTCAGACGCACAACATGGTTTCCGACCAGTGCTTAGTACAACCAGCAATCTTTTCAACGCCATGACATACCTGGTTCCTCATATAGATGCAGGAGTGCAAGTGGACGCCGCCTACTTTGATTTTAAGAAAGCGTTTGACCTGGTAGTGAATGATATCTTGTTATCGAAGTTGGCGAGGGTTGGTTGCACACCAAAATTGCTCCACTTCTTTGCAAGCTATATGCGGAACAGACGTCAATACGTAGAGTTCAGTGGTTGTCGGTCTGAACCTTATTTCACCAGGTCGGGCGTGAATCAAGGCAGCAATATTGGGCCGTTACAATTTATTATCATGATCAATGACCTGCCTGACGTCGTACGTGATGCCAGGTGTCTGCTATTTGCGGACGATCTCAAGCTGCTCCTGGCCATCGAAAACGAGGAAGATTGTCACCACCTTCAGCGGGACATTGATCGTGTAGTTGAATGGAGTCGGAAAAACAAGCTGCAGTTCAATGTATCGAAATGTTTAATTATGACATTCAGCCGTACTGAAATACCACTTCTTTATGATTACAAATTGGACGACGCGCCTATGAAAAGAGAAGAAGCAGTGCGAGACATGGGCGTCCGTATGGACGCTGGAACTGAGATTCCGCGAGCATATTGTGAACGTTTGTAAAAAGGCATACAAACGGTTGGGATTTGTACTTTGCAGAGAAGCAGCGTTCATGAATATTAAGGCCATCTCGGCATTGTACGACGCGCTAATTAGGAGTCAGTTGGAGGGTAACGCAGCTGTGTGGCCCCACTTGAGGCGAAATATATTCTCATGTTGGAGCGAATACAAAATAAATTTACGCGTTACATGTACCTCAGACTGTATGGGGTATACCCCCTGTATCCCTTGATGTATCCTACTTTGTTTGTTTTAGGCATGGTGGGATACAACAAGTTGGAGACAAGAAGGGATCTAGCGTTGGCATCGTATGTCCTTGGAGTGTTTCGAGGTAACACCAACAATCCGGGGGTGTTAATTGAAATGTATTTGTAATTATCGTTATTATTTTTTCCTACAAAATACCTTATGAATCGGCGTTTTTAGTATTTATTGATTAAATACAGTTTAAGATTCTTACATGATAAGAAGTTTCAAATTCTTAACTTGTTTAATTGTTGCGATAGAACTCGTACAAACATGGTCTAAAATTGACAACTTTTACGGCTTTATTTCTTAATTTTTGAACATAAAAAAAAATAAAAAATGTATTTGTACTCTACTCGATGAGCTCCTCCTGTAATTTTAATTTTTTTACTATTTTTTGTTGTTATAGCCGTAATACAAATTAATAACAGCCGCACTGGTCGATCCATCAGGTTAAGCTACGCTTGCCGGGGTTGGTCAGTGGATGGGCGACCATCTTTACATACCTAGACTCCTCCGTGCCTCGGAAAGCACGTTAAGCCGTTGGTTCCGGCTGTCATTCGTGGATCTTTGACAGTCGTTACGGGTCGTCATAAGCCCGAAAGTCTGACAACTAGTCTTACCAAGGGGTATCGTATTACCCAGTTACTGGGTTGTGGAGGTCAGATAGGCAGTCGCTCCATGTAAAATAATGGTATTCAGGTGCATCCGGTTAGACTGGAAGCCGATCCCAACATAGTTGGGAAAAGGCTAGGCAGATTGATAGCCGTAATACAAATACACAATCTGTGAACATTTCAACTGTCTATCTATTACGGTTCATGAGATACAGCCCTGTGTGAGACGGACGGACGGACGGAGGCTTAGTAATAGGGCTCCGTTTGGTACTCTTCGGGTACGGAATCCTGAAAACTACGTCTGTCGTCTCAAAACCCTGTCGATAACAAACAATCAGCAGTGTACGTAGGTACGCATTGAACGAGCTTAGAACTGAGTGAAGTTGCCGCTAAACCTTCGCTGAAGCTCACTTTGAATACTTAGCTGCGATATAGTGAGCTTAAGTTATGAGAGATAGGCGAATAAATGAAATAAGTCGTTTTTGGTAGGCGAAAATGGCGAGAAGAACTATATAAGGTGACTGGTAATTAGTGACCGATACCTAAACACATGATTGTGCTCATGATAACAAACAACTTTTAATATGGGACCAAACCTGAAATCACGCAAAAAAAAATCAGCTGCTCCCTACATTTATGTTCCCATAACACGTCAAAATGTAGGGAGCAGCTGATTTTTTTTTGCGCGATTTCAGGTTTGGTCCCATAGTAAAAGTTAAGTCCTATATACACCACTCATTTTTAAATAGTACAAATACTTAAAGGGCTTATTAGAGAAGGTCTCGTTATTAGATATGTAAAGTCTCAATAAATAATATTGATAAACAGCAAAGTTATTAGCGTTTGTTTATATCCCAAAATGTCACTCAGTTTATGGAAATATTGTACAGGCTACAAATCATGGAAAACCACTGCGCGTAGTATTTTCTAGTAGCAATTGTTATGAATGATTGATTCAATTATGAATTTACCAATTATGACAAATTTTCGTGGACAATTTTGAGATTTAATTTTTTTTATTTTTGACTACACAAATATGATCAGTGACGGGTACGGATAGAGCCCCATTTTTTTTTTGTACTAATTAAAAAATAGTAGTTTCTAGATTGCTCCATAGAAGATTGAACATCTACAACAGACAGTCGTGAGAAGTGAAATCAACGGAAAGAGACCCTGGCCTAGCTGTGAGATGGCAAAGGCCTCAAATAAATTGCCAAAGAAAGAGGAGAAAGCTACGGAGACATTACCCATTGGATATGTACATAAATAACAACTTATGCCTAATCAGACTAATATTATAAAGGCGAAAGTTTGAGAGCGTGTATTTGTATTGTCTGTTTGCTTTTTCACGCTCAAACGGCTGGACCGATTTGGTTGACATTTGGTATGTAGATAGCTTATACCCTGGATTAACATATAGGCAATTTTAACCCCGGTCTACGCGGGTGAAACCGCGGGGTGCAGCTAGTTAATTAATAAAAATAACGGAACCACTGTACTTTCTAGCCCAGCGATTTTTTATAGTAGCTTTTTGTGATAGAACAGACTTTTTTTTAGTATATATTTGAAAACTCTAAAAAGCGCAAAACAACAGGTGTCGAGAAAAAAAATCCGGTATTCTCTTAAGCTCGCTAGCAAGTTGAGAATCGCATCTTCTCCGGCGCTATGGGAAGTGCAGCCTCATCGCCCTTGCGTTGTAACGTAGCGGCTGAGGCTGGTCGCCTAAGGCGAGTAAGCCGAGGCTGCGGACGTGAGCATAGATGCATAAAATACAACCTGATACTGACCTGTAATTTCAAAAAACGTAAGAATATTGGAATTTCGCGGGCTACCCTAGAGCTTTATCCTTAACAAAACAAGATGGCGGCTTGAGATCCAATTTTGGCCACGCGTCAATTACCTTATAGCGTTGTTTACAGGGTAAAATAGATTAGCTAGCAAAACTCCGCAAACGTGATGGGTATTAACAAAGAAGAAATTAATTTGGGGTCCTTAACCGCCGGTAGTGTAGTCTTACCAACTAGTAACCAGTCTTACCAAGGGGTATCGTATTACCCAGTTACTGGGTTGTGGAGGTCAGATAGGCAGTCGCTTCATGTAAAATACTGGTATTCAGCTGCATCCGGTTAGACTGGAAGCCGACCCCAATATAGTTGGGAAAAGGCTAATATCAGTTTTTTTTTTGTGTAAACTTCACAAACGTTATCTCAACACGTTATCATAAAACAGATTTTACTAACTCACACTACCAGCGGTCATTGATCCAAAAAAATATTTTGTCGTGTTTAGGTATAGGTACCCATCACGTCTGCGGAGTTTCGCTAGCTAATTTAATTTGACCCTGCAGTAAATAAACGCTTCTGCCCATACCTTGCACATCCGTCTGTAAATCCTAGCCAGTATTAATTCCGCTGCTGTGTGTTCCCCTGCCGGTCCCGTGTTCACCGCACTCAACCGGCAATGGAAGCAACATACTTAATTGTCCTCATTTAAGCTAACGCAGCAGAATTTGGCGGCTATGACAGTTTGGCACAACGTTTTGAAATAGAATCGGCGATCAAAGACTGATAATGTTGGTTTTGCCTCGCTTGTTAATAGAAAGTTCTCGAAGGTATTCTGTAGTATGGGCGTCGTCAGTTGGGACTGGTCATCTCTTAGCTACTACGGCTTATTTTTAATTTAGCTGTTTTTAGTTTTTATCTTATATTATGAACGATGTAACCAATATTTTGTAAAAAATATTTTGATTTAAAAGAGTGTCCGTGGAGTTTCTTGCCCGTTCTTCTCCATAAGGACCTACTACGCTTTGGAATGGGCAACTATAATCTTTCTGACTGACCGACCCCTTGACAATTCAAAAGTGCCTGTAATTAGTTTATTTGAAATAAATGCTTTGTGTTTGAGTTGAGTTTAAGTTTGTATGAACTTGTGGTTGAAAATTTAGCATACAAAGAAAGAAAGAAAATACGTTTATTTGCGGTAAACATGACGCAAAGGACAACCAAATAAAATAACAATTTATAAAACAAGTTTTGGGGAAAATATGCGTCACATCTACGCAAAACGGCTACCGCTCAGCATAATGCCGCGACCCCATGCGAAACGGAGCCCCAGCGCTGGTTTTCAGCGATAGCCGGCGTTGACGCGATGACGTCGACCGGTGCAGCATGTAACAAATAATTATGCAATTAAAAAATAAATAAAATATAAAGTTAATTCTAAAGGTATAGATAAAATATACAGAAAATTACAATATTCTCGCATACCGCTCCGCGACAGCACCGACTCCCACACCGCAGAATGCGTTATCTGTGAGCGCAGCTGTCAGCGGAAACATTAGACATATTAAAAGTGAATTTAAAAGTTTTAAAGTGAATTTGCGTTAGATGTGAATGATGACAAAGACTCGGACACACAAATGAGATCAATAAGAAATGGTAAGTGAGAATTACTTGGTTGACTATTGAATTATATTACTACTAAATAAATTAAATTAGATTGGATAAATATAAATTAGGATATGATACAAACAATGAAAATAATACCGTTTACTTAGGCTACATCTGCGTGAATTTACATAGTGTGCGTGATCTAGTGCACTTATTTATGGTCAAATTGACACGCTACGTCAACACGTGGTATAGCTATTTCATATAACTGTCAATGAATGACAGTCGTGAATCGATTATACGGACAATTTATATCGGAAGTAACTAATTAATTTCCCTGACAATAAATTAATACGGTGTAATTGCTTGCTTGATTTCGCCTCTGCGAGAAAAACGTATAGTGACATCTCGGAAATGGTGTTTTTTTGTTATTATTCGATAATTTATATATAATTCGGTTGTAGATTTTTTTTTGTGTATTTTTTATTAGTTTATTAGATAACACATTTAATATAAAAGCACATTAATTTACATGTTATATTTTTTTTAAAGTTTACATACGTAGCGCTTCCTGTAAAAATGCATTTTTTGAGATAGCATTTTTTTATCGCATAGATGCGATTTGAAAATTCCCCAAACAACAAAAAAAAAACCGGTCAAGCGCGTGTCGGACCACGCACAATGAAGGGTTCCAAGATTTCCAACAGTAACATTGTAATCCCATTTTTTTTTTATGTGACAGTATTACAAATTCTATCTCTCGCTCGTGGAGGAGCTCGTGGCTAAGTAATAACAGCCGCACGGGTCGATCCATCAGGTTAAGCTACGCTTGCCGGGGTTGGTCCGTGGATGGGTGACCATCTTTACATACCGAGACTCCTCCGTGCCTCGAAAGCACGTTAAGCCGTTGGTCCCGGCTGTCATTCGTGGATCTTTGTCAGTCGTTACGAGTCGTCAGAAGCCCGAAAGTCTAACAACCAGTCTTACCAACGGGTATCGTATTACCCAGTAATTGAGTTGTGGAGGTCAGATAGGCAGTCGCTCCATATAAAATACTGGTATTCAGCTGCATCCCGTTAGACTGGAAGCTGACCCCAACATAGTTGGGAAAAGGCTAGGCAGATTGATTGTGATAGTATTACAAATTAACAATTTTCGGACTTTTTCCTTTTCTTGTGCCGTGAGACCTTGCTTCTTGTCAAATTTAATGATTCTAGGACAACGGAAAGTTTCCTATAGATTTTACTACGAGTATCAAGATATGTCGCATAATTGGCCGTATTTTTTTATTGCGTTGACTTAGAAGCTTGATTTTTTTAGGACTCCAAAGACCTATAGACCTACGTATTCGATATTAATTTCAACTTGATACCTCTACGCGCTTCTGAGAAAAAGGGTCTTGACAGAGTGACAGACGGACAACGAATCCTCCTATAAGGGTTCCATTTTTTCCTTTTTAGGTACGGAACCCTAAATAGCAGAACATCCACGTCTCTATTTGTCAAAGGCAAAGCGTTGTAACAAAGTGGTATAGAAGTGAAACATAAAAATAATTTCTTGTTCATAGTAAAAAGTAAATATTTCATTTTAAAATATTACGCGTAAAAAAGTGTTTTTTTAACACCAATTTATAGAAATAAAATATCATTTTATCAGTTACCTACGTTTTCTGTATCACCAGTCATCATCCAACACTGGACGAAAGCTTTGCGTTGCTAAGCTAGTTAAGGAAAATGCTTTAAAAAAATTAAAGTATTTCACCTTAACTACACGAACATAGCCACTCGACATTTTACATCAGATACCGATTTTAGCACAGGCGAGTACTTTTTTCTCTCATAAAACCAAACCTACAGCCACACATACGCATTAACATAAGTACTTTCCAGTACTCTTTCCTGTCCCTTTTTTAGCACAGGTTTAAACGCTACTTAAACTCATTAGCAGGTAAAATAAGGCACTAATTGCCCCCCAATATATCAAGTTGAAGATAGCACTCGTTTATGTCATAAATTATGACATGTCAGGCAAATGAAGCGATTAGGCTTCGGGGATTTCACGTTCTATAGCGTGAATGTGAGGATTGAACGTGGTTGATACTTTTGCTGTTGTTTTGGTGATTTGTTTCAGCATAATTCTCCTGGCCTTATCCCAATTTATTTGGGGTTGGCGCAACATGTTTTTTGGAACGAAGTTCTTTACGCGGCTTGTGGCAGGAGTAAACCGGTAGTTCCCGTTGTCCCCGTACGCAGTGTCCCCGTCCTACGGGGACAGCGGTACTTCAATTAAATATTTGAAAATACTTCCCGTTGTCCCCGTACACTGTCCCCGTTAATATAGTTGAATAAAATAAGTAAAAATGATTGCCCACAGTCCCCGTTTTTTTCGTTTCTGTGTAGTATTATGTGTCTTTTACCTATAAAACCAAGTTTTTTATTTGGTATCAAATGATTTATTACAGCAAACAATCTTTAGACAATAAACATTTGGTCTTTTTGGTCAAATGATTTGTTATGACAAAAAATATATAGGTTAGGTTAGGTTAGGTTAAAACTGTGACCTTCTACGCACGAGCCGAGCGAGCGAAGCGAGCGGTGCCACGGGAGCGGCCGGCGAGTGCCAGAAACGACTAGATTTTACAGAAAAAAAAAACATGTGGAAAAAAAAGAGATTATTTTTAACAGGCTATCAAGAACCGAACTAGTTAGTTAGAGGACAACGACTCGTGAAAAGTTTGCTTCCCGTTGTCCCCGTTAGCCGAATGTACGTTATGGGGACAGCGGGAAATACATTTAATCACGTCCCGCTGTCCCCGTGAAGGGATATGGCATACGGGGACAACGGGAATAAACCGAGTAAACTGGTAGAAAATGTAACGTAACGAAAAATTGTTATGTCGTCAGTTTCAAGTGTCAAAAGTTTTGGTTTTTGTTTTTCTAGTTGGTTGGTTTCTAAATGGCTCTGTATTAAAAAAGCGGTCAAGTGCGAGTCGGTGAGATCTTTGCTTCATTATTGGTAAAGATACAAGAGTCATAACTTTAACCGATAACGATCCGTAAATTATAGGAATCGTTCATAAGCAAGCCCAACCGTAACCATGGAAGCTAATCACTAGCGAACAGACCCATAAACTAAAGACGCACTTCTACTCCTACTTCTTCTTATCAAACAAGTCGATTCAACCTACATTTTACCAGTAACTAAATTCACCATTGCGACCATTGTAAAGAAGTGATTATACATTTTTCCAACTTCAACGTTCTGTAAGTACTTAATTTCTTCTAACACAGTCTTCAAAGAGCACAAATCTTTTGTTCAATCGCGAACACATAATAAACAGCAAAAGAAACTTCGTTCCAATAGGGTATCCCACGACACCTCCCGACTTTTTTTCTTCCATACTTCTCTATTAGTCGTCATCTCGGTAGTCACACCCTTTCTAGCCTGTCCATCGTTTCTTTGGTCTTCTCCTACTCTTATAGCCATTGAAATTCATACTCAATATATCTTTGAGATTTTACTACATTAATTTTTGAATTATGCCAGCATTCACATCCTCAAGAAATTTAATTTTTAAGCACCACACAACAATATTATTTTAAGAATACTACTTACAAAAATCTTTATTTTATTCATGAATTCTAAACCACCTCAAAAAGCAACAAGTACCGACCGACCAAGTGTCATAACTCCTCCTAAAAACCAAGAGAGATGCCAAGTATCAAGCCGTTAAGTCGCAGTATTCAACAAGTTGCAATGCAATGCATTCGCCCTGACATGCTGCAGACGTCCTTACGGAATTAATTACGCCCCTATAGCTTTGTTATTGTAACTGATGACCATTTGATAATAGTCTGGAATAGAGATATAATATACACTGCTACTACATTACCTACATTATTAGTTACAGTCTTAGGTATCTATCAATTCGCAGGCTTGCGGACGGCGAGCAATAGGTAGCTCGCCGTCCGGTAAGGACCAGGCCCGGGTCGACGGCGCGTTGACTTCCACGCGCGCCTCAAAGAGATGTCAGCAGTGATGGGCTCCGATAGGGCCGATGCCGCCGGGGTCGCGGGTTGTTCGAAAGAGATACTGTGGCCCTGGCACAGGCAACTGAAGGAACACGGGTGGGTTTTAGTCAGTAAAAGTCTGACACGCCCTCCCGCTCCGCCCAAAGCGGGAAAAGTCATTTGATGATTTCCCATCCACAAAAAAAAGGTATCTATCAATTGAGCTAAATATTTAATTAAAATCGGAATAGAAGCAAAAATAAAAAGAATTTTGCGGCGGAGGTGCCTTAATGATGGTGAAAACCGCATCAAAATCAGTTACGTAGCTTAGAAGAACAACGCGGTCACACAGACAGACACGAAAAGCGACTTTAATTTAATAGTACCTAGCTACGTAACCTCATACACTCACTGTTAAGACAGAAATTCTCATAAACCCCTTTTATTCCTTCAAAACATTTACCAATTTGTACTGAGACAATAAATATCTAAGCTGCTTACAGCTTACAAGTACAACTGACAAACGGAAATTTTAATTAGATATCCCCCTTATTTGATACTTTACTCGGAAACCGCGTAACTGTTACAGTATTAAAATGTTGTGTTTCATGGCGGTGCAAACGACATTGACAGTTGACAGTGTAGTAAGCAAAATACAAGATGGGGTAAAAGTAATGTCATAATTTATTTATTTAAGTTTACACGCACAATCTTACTAGATTCGCAAGGCGTTTGTGCAGAGCAATTTACAAACTAAAATGACACATCTACATAAGTAGGTTAGGTAAAATAACTTATTAAAAATAAACTCTTATTTGTGAAAATAAACAAAATGCAATCTAGTGCAAAAAAAGCATTATACATACTTATCGAATCCAATCAATCTGCCTAGCCTTTTCCCAACTATGTTGAGGTCGGCTTCCAGTCTAATCGGATGCAGCTGAATACGGAAGCGACTGCCTATCTGACTTCCACAACCCAGTAACTAGGTAATACGAAACCTTATGATAAGACTGGTTGTCAGACTTTCGGGCTTCTGACGACCCGTAAAGACTGTCAAAGATCCACGAATGACAGCCGAGGCACGGAGGAGTCTCGGTATGTAAAGATGGTCACCCATCCACAGACCAACCCCGGCAAGCGTAGCTTAACCTGATGGGTCGACCCGTGCGACTGTTGTTACTTAGCCACGAGCTCCTCCTCACTTATCGAATTATTATCTTGAATTCTTTATCCATCTTCTCACAAAATCTTAAACATTCACGAAACACATCTATCCATCTCCCGGCAAACAACTCACACTCCGCCTGATGTTAGAAGAGCATTGAGCATTTGAGCACAGTGAGGGCCCGAACTAGAGGCGAGTTAGCTCGTGATAATGTACGTGCTGACGGTACGGCTAGTATAGCCGGTGATTTCGCGGCCTGAGCTGTTGTTTGGGCACAACAGGGACAAAAAACCTTACCAACTCAGCCACTAGTTCCTAGCAATGCCGCATAATACAGCAAGCAGTGATAAGTAGGAAGGAAGTACTTAGTGAATGTGCCATATTTTTTGCAAATGGCGTCATAGTGACATTGTGATTTGACACTTATGTTGTAGACACATAGTTGACAATGCAATGCAATTTCCAGGCCCCTTCGTTTCAGGGGACCTTTCGTTTTGGTGATTTGATCTGGCCGGCCATTTCGCGTGATCTGACGGAGCTAGCTTTGGGGATTTTTGAAATCTCGCGGTTATCACAATCACAACAAACGACAAACTTAGCAAGTCTTAAAAGCCAACATTGAAGAAGAAGTCACCAATTTGGAGCCAGATGATTGGCGAGCAGGAGGTGGTCATTTGACCGATATAATTTTATCAGCCATTTTACACCTTTAAATAAAATTTTCGCAAAAACAAAAGCCCAAGTTTTTTCATTACCCGACTAAGGCAAAGCCAAAAGGAAGGGTAATGATTTTAGCAGTCTATGTATGTATGTATTTAAGTATGTATAAGTATAAGTATGTATTTACGTGTGTTCCACCGTAGCGCCTAAATTACTGAACCGATTTTGATGAACGAGGTATCAATAGATTCGTAATAATGGTCCGGGTGACATAGGCTACATAAATTTTCCCTTAATTTAATATGGT
This sequence comes from Cosmia pyralina, assembly GCA_946251885.1. Classification (NCBI taxonomy): domain Eukaryota; kingdom Metazoa; phylum Arthropoda; class Insecta; order Lepidoptera; family Noctuidae; genus Cosmia; species Cosmia pyralina. The sequence goes on from OX276342.1 coordinate 7,289,294, forward strand.
GGAATTTACACGTAAATTTCTGACCACTAAAAAAAAATAAATTCAGATAATAATGACATGTTTGGTATCAAAGAAAGGTCTTGACGAGCACATTGCAAATATGTATATATGTCATATTGTTTAAGTAAATAAATATGTTTTAATTGTTAAAAATAAGTAAAAGTGGAGATAGTTACAGACCGACCGTGGTGAGCGTGATTTTTCAGTAGTCAGATTTTAGTTTTTGAACTTACTTTTTATTTTAAACAAAATGGCAGCTACTTAAAATTGTGACATTACTTTTGCCGCACCTTGCACGGTCTACCAGTGTGTCCATGGTAATATGACATGTACTAGGTAGGCTTAGGGCCTATTTCACGATGTCCGAATAGCCACTACTTACCGGATAAATTCAAAAATGGAACAGAATTTGTATGAAATTATATGCCAAGAGGAACTTAACCGTAGGAGGTGAAACAGCATAGTTACTTGACAGATGAACGGAGAGAAAGGATGGAGATCCTAAATAAGTTTTGTTATTACATTTTTAAAGATCCCCAAAAAACCGTGTATGTAAATTAAAGCAAATATTATGCTACGTAAAAACATACAAGTGAACTTAAAATAATAATTATTTTATACAAATAGGCCAAATAATTAATACCTACCTACTTGTACACTTAATTAAGCCTTCCAATTGTTTAATTTATTACAGTAAACACTGAAGCAGACTGTTACGAATTAATTATTATTAATTTAAACACAGCTGTTCATTATGTTCCAAAACAAATAAAGGCAAAAATCTGGTAATTGTATTTAATAAGAGGTCCGGTAATTAATATCATACTATTAGCTACGCTTGGCGCGGTCGCTTCGTGGATGGGTGACTAATCATCCATTACATATCGAGACCCCTCCTTGTCTCGGAAAGCACGTTAAACTGTTGTTCCCGGCTGTCATTTGTAAATCTTTGACAGTCATGTCGTGTCTGAGGTTACTAGTACAAAATTTCTAGGTATCTATATAGATTCTAATATGACATGGAAGACACATGTAAATAGTGTATGTAACAAATTAAATCAATTCTCTTATGCCCTCTACATGCTCAAAAAAGTATCTAACCAAACCACACTGCTTAGTGCTTATCATGCCTATGTGGGATCCACTCTATCTTATGGGATACTATATTGGGGATACTCAACTGATAAGGAAATTGCGTTCAAGGCACAAAAAAAGTGTATTAGATCAATATGTGGGATACACCAAACAAATTCATGTAAACCTCATTTTGTAAATCTCAAGATATTATATTAACCCTCCCTGCTCTGTATATCTACGCGGCCTCAATTTTAGTTAAATCAAACATCAGTAGCTGTGACACATTAACAAGCAGTAGACTCAAAAATACATTACGCAATAAAACATCCCACACTGCAGTATATAGCAATAGCATTTTTTGTATGGGCATAAAGATATATAATAAGTTACCCATAGACATTATGAACCTACATTCAATTGGTATTTTTAAAAGGAAGCTAAAAGACTTCCTGATTAAAAAGGCATATTACTCTGTAAAAGAATTCCTTGAAGAAAATAATTATTAAATATTAAAAGATTGTTGAATAATGTGATGTAAATTGTAAGAATACTCTGTTTAAATAAAAAAAAAAAATTGAATAATGCTAATTAATATAATATAATGTAAATTGTATAACTATAATACTGAGTACCTACGTATACCTATGTTTTTAAATATTTATAACAATTCAAATTGCAATGCCTTAACAGGCAACTAAGTTCTAAGAACCTACTATTGTTAACATCTTCAAAGTTATACACTTAGTTCGCAACAAAGAATTTGAATTAAGAGAGCTGTCACATTTTGTAACCTCTCTCGCTCACACGGGAGCAAATTTTTAAGATTGTTAAATGAAAAGATGCTTTGTTGAAAAATGTAATCAATTAGCGAACTACGTTCTATGTTAGAGGATTTGGTTTTCGCACTTAGTCCTTCATGTGCCATTGTGCGTAAATAAAAAAAAATAACACTAAAATTAGCGAACTAGTAAATAATATTTATTTTATTTATCTTTCACAAACAATTTACAAGTTAACACTATTTACACTAGGTACTTAATTAAATGACTAACTAACTATACAAATAAATAAAAAACAAAAGGACACTTAGGCGTCGAAGTACTCGTCCGCATCGATGTCATCCGGAAACGTGCCCAGCAGACTGGCAGCATTGCCACGTTGAATGACAATGCTAATTCTTTGGCCAAAGAATGAGCCAGCCCTCTGGTCACATTTAACAAAAAAAAAAAAAAAGTTTAATAAGTTTCTAATTTTAAAAACATATTTCTATTGTGTTATCTCTCTGTTAACAGCAGGAGCTTATCTGTTTTTGAGATGAGTTAAATAAATGCCACAATAGAAATGTGTTTTTCAAATTAGGTGCCTATTAAATTAATATTATTTAGGTACACAAAGCTACACATCAAGCTATACATTTACAGTTTACACTGACCTCTCATTGTAAGGAAATCATAGGATTTCCTTACAATGAGAGGTCTCGCATTGTATAGACAATGCGAGATCAGCTTATACTGGAAATGTATAGCTTGATCTGTATTCGTGCGTACTAGTTCCCTAATAGATTACATTTTTCAAAAGCATCTTTTCATTTAACAACCTTAAAAATTTGGTCCCGTGTGAGCGGGAGAGGTGGTAAAATGCGATAGCCCTCTGAAACCGTTGTTCCCGACTGTCATTTGTAGAACTTTGGCAGTTGTTAAGGGTAATCAACCAGTCAGAAGCCCTAAAGCCTAACAACCAGTCTTACCAAGGGGTATCGTATTACCCAGTAACTGGGTTCTGGAGGTTATCAAATAGGCAGTCTATCCATGTAAAATACTGGTATTCAGCTGCATACGATTAGACTGGAAGCCGATCCCAAAATAGTTGGGAAAAGGCTAGGCAGATAATGATCTGACTAATACTCAAGAAAAACTTCAAGCTTTTCGAAACTAAATGGCCTGAAATAAAAAACACGCAGTAACCAAGCGCGGTGAACAATCCTCTATCCTTCTCTGAATTAGAAATTTGATTATTTTTGTAACAACAATTCCATATTTAGTTCTGAAAACGACTCACACATCACTAAAAGCGTTTCAAAAAAAAAAAAAAGAAAATTAAAAAGCGAAATTAAAATTTTCATTCGTTTCGTTCCATTTTTGCGATTTGAAGATCAGTGTCAGGTTGTTTATTGATCAAAATATGATTAGCAACAGCAAAAAATATGTATTTACAGAATTATAATCATCTAACTTCCACCCGCGACTTGGGCCGCGTGGTATGTCGCGTAAAGCTCAAACTCAAACTCAAAACTCAAAGCATTTATTTCAATTAAACCAATTACAGGCACTTTTGAATTGTCAAGGGGTCGGTCAGTCAAAAAGATGAAGCTAGGCATTCCAAAGCATAGTAGGTACCTATGGAGAAGAACGGGCAAGAAACTCCACGGACACTCTTTTAAATCAAGATTTGGTTACAAAATAATGGTAATAATAATAATCATTCATGTTGAAATTTTACATGTGAGAACGATGCAGAACGTTAAAAGCGTCCTTAAAAAAAAAAACAATTCAAATATTTAAATTAAATTAAAATAAGCCGTGGCCGCCAAGGTATGACCAGCCTTCACTGACAGCGCTTGTTCACGAACCTGACGCATGGATTAGCTAAATGATCCAACACGCGCCACCATCAGCGAGACATTAAGAGTGAGCGTCACATACTCTCAGCCGCCAGGGCATATTCAAGTCAAACAAAGACGTACCCAGTAAATGGTAGCTTTAGAGTATGTACATATGTACAAAGAGTAGCCTATGTCCTTCCCTAGGGTTCAACGTGTCCCAATACCAAATTTCATCTCAATTGGTTGAGCTGTTTAGCCGTAAAAGCATAACAAAAAAACATACAAAAAATCAAATCTTTTCTCTTTATAATATTAGTTTAGATAAAATCATCAATGCAACTACCTAAGTTAGAAATTGACCTGAAATAAATCATGATTTCACAAAATAGTCATTCCATGACTCACTGAGAGAGTTGTATTGATAATTTAAATGTTTATAATTTTGTAAATACATAACCTGAAACTGAACATTTAAATTTCGTGGGCTACCCTGGCGCATACGCCGTATTCATAATTATTTAAGGCGAGTAGTGCCACCAACTAGCGCCAGCGTTGAGAAAAAAATCACAAGTCTGGAGATATGGAACATTTTGAAATTTCCTATGCTCACATTTTTTGTCAGATGAGGTAGCTCAGGTGAGGTTAAAAAAATCAACACTAAATCTCGTAGGTTCGAACCCTTAGCAGTTAACTGCTATGGCTTTTTGATACAAAAAATTCTACCTCATCTGACTAAATATGTGAGCATTGGAAATTTCAAAATGATAATAATGAAATTGTGAGAAAAATCATAAGTCTGGAGATATGGAATATCTTCAGACTTATGATTTTTCTCACAATATGGCGCTAGTTGGCGGCACTACTCGCTTTAAAACATCATTTTCTCTTCGTCACCTTCAAACGATTGACAGAAACACAGACGCGATTAGCACCAAAACGTATTTAGCGCTTCGTGGTGCAAACGGGCCTTACTTTGTAACTACAAGTTTCACTTGGAAAAACTATAGCTACTTTATTCCCTGAATAATGGTATCAAATGATCTTAGCTAAGTAATTTCAGCCTGACGGGTCGATCCATCAGGTTAAGCTATGCTTGTCGGGGTTGGTCAGTGGATGGGTGACCATCTTTACATACCAAGACTCCTCCGTGTCTCGGAAAGCACGTTAAGCCGTTGATCCCGGCTGTCATTCGTGGATCTTTGACAGTCGTTACGGGTCGTCAGAAGCCCGAAAGTCTGACAACCAAGTCTTACCAATCGTATTACCCAGTTACTGGGTTGTGGAGGTAAGATAGGCAGTCGCTCTATGTAAAATACTGGTATTCAGCTGCATCCGGTTAGACTGGAAGCCGACCCCAATATAGGTAGTTGGGAAAAGGTTAGGCAGATTGATTGGTATCAAATGATCAAAGTCTTGTCCCGTAAAAGATCAAAATTAAACATCAACTGAACCATACCACATTATGTGATCCCAAAACCGATGAAGCCACTAAAAGTGTCATTATTCATGATAAACTACCCCACAATTTACGAGATACAATCTATGAAACATGCGTTTTCCACGATCATATAGTAGTAGGGTCTATTGTGAATTTCCACTAAGGATTTTATCAACCTCACTATCTTTTCCAAATATCGAGTCGCTCACCGATGACTCTGACAGTCAGTAATGGCTGAAGACAGTTCGAGATATTACCTAAAATATAGGTTCATGTGAGGACACGTATGCTGAAAATTTCAGTACCTTAAGAAAAGGGGTTAAGGTTCAAAATGGCAGTAAAAAAAGTATGGCAGTGTTCAAATGTAAGTGGCAGTAGAAGGCGTGGTTGCTTTAAAGACGTTTGGTGTGGTCTCTTTGCTAGCGTGAGGTTTAAATTTCAGATTATTCAAACAGGTGTAAGTTTTATTTATTAGAATCTGTTGGGCAATATATAATATTAAATAAGTAGGAGAGAGGAAGAGCGCTTTTATGATTTTCCTTATTACTAAATATTTAAAAAAAACTTTTCTGTCGTGTCGTGTTGTGTCTGATTAAATGTATTTTCGTTTTTGCCACCGACTTCCGAAATTAAAGTTATTTTGCACTTTGTAGTGTTGTTTTTGGAAGTCGGTTGTATTTTTTTGTAAAAAAGTTTTTATTTTTCACTTTTTAGTGGTTCACATGTGCTTACCCCTTCACAGCTTACTGGCGTGATGTTATGTTATGAACTGGTGTGAACAACAAACAGACATGAGATTTCAGCAATCCCAGTCCATTTGCTATCATTTATTGAGGAGTTCCGTTGCCTATCTCAGAAGTTCTTCATCAGATCTTCACCAAATTGAAATGGAACCACTCCAAGAAAGTACTCTTCCAAAAACTATCCAAATCGCTTCAAGTGTGCCTATAAAAATTGGAAGAGTTCTCTCTATTTCTCCAGGATCCCATCATCAGATCCTGACTTGATGATCATGGGACCACCTGGGAAGTATACCCTTTCAAACAAAAAAAAAATAATCCAAATCGGTCCAGCCATCTTCGAGTAATCGGGGAACATACATAAAAAAAAAAATAAAAAAAAAAAAAAGATTCCGACGAATTGATAACCTCCTCCTTTTTGAAGTCGGTTAATTAGTTCCTATCTATCTAGAAAGAAAAAGAAAGAAAGAAAGAAAAATCGTTTATTTTGCACAAATAAAACGCACATTAAAAACTAAAAATAACAAAGTACACACGTTATGCAAAGTAAGCAAAAGCCTCGTATCCAAGTTGTCTACGATCTCAGACCAAAGACAACAATTTAAAACAGTAAAAAAGTATCTGTTTTTATCTATCATTTATCTTTCATTATATTTAGAATTCCAAATTCAAATTAATTTTATATAATATAGCAATTTTGTAATATAAAAAAAAATCTGTTGTTCATTTGTTTTCCCCATGGAGAAATCGAAATAGTGCGCTATTTTCGAATACGAGTTCCGTCGTGGCACCAACGCAGCATAGACAGCACGCAATATTAACGACGTGTATGGACAAGGTTTTTGGTTTGATCGCTTCCGTTCTGGAAATTTTGATCTCAACAATGAGCCCCGGGGAAAATTTTCAAATTCAACGAGAAGGTGAAAAACGCCTTTAATGAATTAATCGATTCCCGTCCCCAGGATTTCTATTGCAGAGGCATCAACGAACTTTCATTAAAATGTCGAAAATGCATCGACAATGTTTTTTATGTATAAGAAACATTGTCGGTGCATTTTCGCCATTTTAATGAAAGTTCTTTGATGCCTCTGCAATTGAAATCCTGGGGGCGGGAATTGATGAATTCTTTAAAGGTGTTTTTATGTAAAACGTATGTAAAACGGCAATTTCATAGGTAAAGACCTAACACGACGGTACTCATATTCCATAATTACTCGAATTTTTAACGTATCCATGACGACGAAAAAGATTGAAATGCGATGAAAATGTAACACTAATCAATAAACAAATGACTACTTTTGGAAAAAAAAATCCATGTTTTTAAAATAAAATTAATTTGAAATTGGAATTCTTAGCCAAACAAAAATTATTTTGATTTGAAATGGCCAGTACTGCAGAACGGCAATTTCATAGGTAAAGACCTAATATTAAAAAAAAAAATACAGCAAATATGACAGAAAGGACACATAACTTTTACACAATTTTAACACGAATAGTTGATAACAGTTGGGAAATCGTGCGTTACATATTTATAGTAGTTATCTATTTTGGTAGACTTGGCACTTGAATTTTAAAATTAAGTGTAACAAATATCAATGCCTTCATTACGATTGTTTAGCCTGCAAAGTCTTGGGACTGGAGAGTTAGATCCTGAAACAGTTTTGCGGAATGGGGAACGTAATAGTTTGATAGAGTGACGCGGATATTGGGATTAATTTTACCTACTTAACAACGGGGAGCATCGGGCACTCTATTTTACTGTGAAGAATTTTGAACAAAAAGATTATATCATTTTACTGTCTACATTTTTCCAGTGAGAAAACATAAAATGAGTTTGAACGCGCTAATCTCTGGAACTACCATACTACTGAAACATTATTTTTGCATTTGATAGCCGAATTCTTGAGGAAGGCTATAGGATTAACATCACGCTACGACCCTTAGGAGCCGCGCAAAAGGAAAAAAAAATAAGAAAGTACGCTAAGCGAAAACGAAATAATGGCGTGGGCAGGTGATGCGATGCGACCGGGTGAGACGGACAAGAAATTTCTTAATATTTATAAGAAAATTCCTAAATTATTTTTAAGGAAATAAGATCTATGGCCCAAACTCTCTCACACAGGAGACACACCCCAAAGTCTTCGAAGGGTAAATGACGCCATCGCACAGCGGAAATTATCAGCTATGCGGCAAATGGGCTCCCGATATCGCTTATCTGCCCACAAACGTCTTCACACGTACTCGACACTGCCTCGACGTACTGCCTCACTTGCCTGAGTCTTGCTATAGGGATTGATTTGTGTTAACGGAAATTGGAAGCCTCTTCAAGCTTGAAACGGTTTTTTCAAAGGCTCTTTCGCGAAGGTAGATTGGAATTGAAAATGATTTGGAGGTGGATTTTGGGTTTTGCGTACTTTGTTGTAGGTTCAAAAAATTATAAGAATAAGGGAATACCCCTCAAAGGCTTTCTCCACCCCGTGTGTGCATAAGGAAAAACCCCTTTACATAATAGTTATATATATATATAACTATTATGTAAAGGTTTTTTCAAAGGCTCTTTCGCGAAGGTAGATTGGAATTGAAAATGATTTGGAGGTGGATTTTGGGTTTTGCGTACTTTGTTGTAGGAAGGAAAAACCCCTTTACATAATAGTTATATATATATATAACTATTATGTAAAGGGGACGTTCCATCCGATGGAAAAAAAATCATCCTACGTAGTTGTGAACCTATGGGGTTCGCAACTAACCCCCCTCCCCTCTCCCCCTGTGGGTTTTGGGTTTATAAATTAGTATATAACTGCACTTGAAGAGTTAGAGAAACGATGAATGGACTGTGTGAAAGATGATATGGCTAGAAAAGGGCTGACTACTGAGATGACGACTAATAAAGAATTAGGTAAGATAATCAGGTAAGGCTAAGGTATTTAAGACGAAGAATGCAAGAAGGATGCGCCGATCCCACGTACATTGGGATAAGGGCAAGAGAATGATGATGATAATCATGTTGTAGGTTTTGAACACGGTTGTAACAAAGAGTTCGCTGGACTTATACAGGGTGTAAGTGTAAACAGTGGAAATCTTTTATGGGGTAATTGTACTCATCATTAGGAACAACTTTTACTATGGGACCAAACCTGAAATCGCAAAAAAAAATCAGCTGTTCCCTACATTTTGACGAATTATGCGAACATAAATATATTGAACAGCTGACTTTTTTTCGCGATTTCAGGTTTGGTCCCATAGTAAAAGTTGTTCATAATGATGAGTACAATGACCCCTTAAAAGATTGCCACTGTTTACACTTACACCCTGTATAGATAAATCGGCGGACTAAAGCCAGTGGTATAGAGCAGAGTGGCCCAGTGGTATCAGCTCCGACTTACGAAATAAAAGTCGTGAGTTTGAACCAAAGCAGGCGCCTTCCTTTGTGTAATTTATTACTAACCACTGCTCTCAAAACTGTGAAGGAAAACATCTTGAGGAAAGCGGCATGTCCTAGAACTTCAAAGATATGTGACATCTACCAACTCGCACTTGGACTCGCACGGTGGATTTCGGCCCACTCCCTCTCATAGAAAGGAGTGAAATTTTGATCGTCTTTGTCCTTTTAAGACCAAACCTGAAATTCCGATAAAAAAAATCAGCTGTTCAGTATATTTATCTATATCAAACTCGTCAAAATGTAGGGAGCAGCTGATTCTTTTTTCGCGATTTCAGGTTTGGTCTTAAGAGGACAAAGACGATTATAATTACACCGTTCTCTATTTCATTATTACGTTTGTTTCAGTTTATTCCTCATTTCTCGAGTGTCAGTTGTGCGGATATTACCTGACATAAATTGCGACACTAACATCTGTCAGGACAGTGTTGCTACGCCTAAAACAATGAAGAAGGTAGGTACTAAGGACCCTTTTTGTTTTTCGCTGTTTTGTTTTAGAATGTGACGAAAGTTACTTTGAACGGCCATTAATTCGTAGATCCAATAGATTCCGGCTGTCATTTGTTGTTTCCCTGAGACTGCGACCGGCCCGCCGGTTGAACGCGTCCCAGAGGGTCATGGCCATCCGGCTAGTCCGGGGATACCACACGGTCTCCTGTGAGGCGGCGAGCCTCCTTGTCGGATTACCGCCATTGTATCTGGAGGCAAAAGTCCTCGTGCACGTGTGGGAGTGGCGCGAGGAGGCGAAACGCCGGGGCGTAACTCCGCTGCCGCGAGAAATCATGGTACAGCGGACAGAGCTCCGGTGGGATCTCATGGCGAAATGGAGAGTGCGATTGTAGCAACCCAGCGCTGGGCACGCCACAATTGCGGCGATAAGTCCCCTCTTTGAGGAGTGGTTGGAGAGGCGCCACGGCGTCCTCATCTTCCGCCTGACGCAGGTCCTCACCGGACACGGTTGTTTCGGGAGGTTCCTGTTTCGGATAAGGCGGGAAAAAACGCCCGGATGTTACCATTGTGTGGATCGGCCGGAGGACACGGTGGAGCATACAGTGGAGGTCTGCCCGGCTTGGGCGGAGCACTGCCGTGTTCTCACGGATGCGATCGGCGGCGGCGAACTCTCGCGTCTAAACCTGGTCCAGGCCATGGTGCGGAGCGAGAGTGCATGGGAGGCCGTCACCTCCTTCTGCGAAGCAGTAATGCTCGCGAAGGAAGAAGCGGAACGCGTGTGGCCGCGCCCTCGCACCCCTAGCCGCCGCAGGAGACGCCCTGGGCGGCGGGTATCTATCGCCGATTCCCGGCCACCGTAGGCGCGGGCTTGCGGATGACGAGTATTGGGCAGCTCGCCGTCCGGTAAGGACCAGGCCCGGGTCAACGGCGCGTTGTATTCCACGCGCGCCTCAAAGAGATGTCAGCACTCACGGGGTCGATTGGGCCGATGCCGCCGGGGTCGCGGGTAGTTCGAAAGAGATACCGTGGCTCTGGCACGGGCAACTGAAGGAACACGGGTGGGTTTTAGTCAGTAAAAGTCTGACACGCCCTCCCGCTCTGCCCAGAGCGGGAGAAGTCATTTGATGATTTCCCATCCACAAAAAAAAAAAAAAAAAAGAATGCCCTATGATCCGGCGCTCAGCCGCGTACTGAACTGAAGTAGGCTCGCGAGTGATTGCCTCGCGCATTTTGTAGGTATTTAAACATAGTAATTATTTTAATCATTTTATTACGACAAACTTAGCAAATTGGGCTAAATATTCTTACTAACTTTCATTTATATAGAAAATAAGAAAAAAAAGTCTGTTTTGTACATAGAATAGTGTTCTATACATAGAATAGAATAGAATAGAAAGCGTTTATTTCGAACAACAAAGGATCATAGAATCAAAAAATGCAAAATTTAAAATTAAAACGAAAAAAAAAATAAATAAAGCATATACAATTAACATCAACAACGAAATTACAGATCTCAGTAAATAAATTATATAATAGTAAATCTATATTAGTATTTAGATTTATAAATGAATTATGACAAATACTGCTGAAGAATGACATGTATGTATTTAGTTAGTAAGCCTTTCAATAAATAAATCCTTCGTTCAACATAGGTGCTGTGCTACCAATTAGCAAATAAAGTTATCAGACAGGAATTCATAATTTCACTCCGCACCGAAGCATACCATCCGCTGTTAGTTTTCAATCACGCCAATACAGAAAGAGTAAAATATACATTCGGTGAAGTACACGCTATTAATAAGCTGTTGGATATTCTACCTACAGTATGAAACACGCTATTTGGATTGGGCACGTAGAAAAAACGTGTGTGATTGTCGGTTGTTTTTTTTTTGCCTTTTTAAGGGGAAATTCCGGTATTTTTAACAACGTTCGCAATCTCGTCTGTCTCATCAATCCGTAAAAAATTGTATAGCGTTTACCTACAGTTTTGACATTTGATTGTTGTTGGCATGAGATTGCGACTTGAATTTGAACGTTTTTAACCAATGAAAAAAAAGAGGTTCTCAATTTGACACGTATGTTTTTTTTTTTTTGTTTTTTATGTACCTACGTAACGAAAACGCATAACTTTTTACAGAGACGTCAGATTTGATTTTTTTTTTTGGTTTTTTTCGAGAGGTATACCTCAAAATTGGTCCCATATAAATTTGATTAACTTTGCTGGGGTAGTTTTTGAGTTAAATTCAATAATACTTACGTATTTTTACCCCACTTTTAAATGGATGATGTTCTAGTTTCTTTTGCAGGTAGTGGTATTAGAATTTGTGTGAGGTGAAACACACACACAACCAAAAAGTGAAATATAAAAAACTTTTTTACAAAAAAAATACAACCGATTTCCAAAAATAACACTATAAAGTGAAAAATAACTTTAATTGCACAAGTCGGTGGCAAAAAACGTAAATACATTTAACCAGACACCGACTTCCGAAAGTAAAGTTACTTTTCACTTTATAGTGTTGTTTTTGGAAGTCGGTTGTATTTTTTTGTAAAAAAGTTTTTTAGGTACGGGAATTGGCCTTCTGATATACTCGGTGTGTCTCTTTAATCTAGCGATCACAAGCGCTATCTGCTGAGTATGAGGTCAATCAATCTGCCTAGCCTTTTCCCAACATAGTTGGGGTCGGCTTCCAGTCGAACCGGGTGCAGTTGAATACCAGTATTTTACATGGAGCGACTGCTATCTGACCGCCACAACCCAATCACTATAGACGAAAAGTTATCATTTAAACCTCACATACACTTGCTAGCGGGTCGCGTCAGAAAACTAATCTACGTTATGAAGAAACTACGACACTGCACACCTATTAAAATTCTCCGAACAATATACCTAGGTCTCTGTCAATCTGTAATCCAGGATGGAATCTCCGTCTGGGGCGGAGCCGGGAAAAGCACATTTATTGAAATAGAAAGAGCTCAAAGAGCTGTAATCAAAGTAATGTTTTGAAAGCCCTTTAGATTCCCGACAGATCAGCTATACAGTGAATTTCCTGTTCTTCGAGTACGTCAATTGTATGTAATTAGTGCCGCACTCCATGTACATAAGTTTATTAAAAACAGACTCGACTATCAAAGCCTGCTCCCAAAACGTATCTTACATGTCCCTCTTCCTAACGTAAACAGTCTTCTGGCCAGCCGATGTCCCTCTTACTCACACACTCTTATCTACAATAAAATAAGCAAGCGATGTGATACTAAAGGTCTGAACACCCACTCATTTAAAATAAAGACAAAAAGCTGGCTTCTCTCCCTGTCATACAACGACACTGAGCAAATAGTGAGTTAACACCAAAATCTACTAGCAAGTCATTCACGTAATCATTTAGTTCCCCCACACATACACCCTCACACACACACCCACACCCTCACACACATACACACACACAAACACTCTCACACACACAGACACACACAGTATCTTTATTTAGAATTATTTTATTATTTTATATTATAACAAGTAACAAGGGGTTGGTCCGTGGATGGGTGACCATCTTTACATACCGAGACTCTTCCGTGCCTCGGAAATCACGTTAAGCCGTTGGTCCCGGCTGTCATTCGTGGATCTTTGACAGTCGTTACGGGTCGTCAGAAGCCCGAAAGTCTGACAATCAGTCTTACCAAGGGGTATCGTATTACCCAGTTAATGGGTTGTGGAGGTCAGATAGGCAGTCGCTCCATGTAAAATAATGGTATTCAGCTGCATCCGGTTAGACTGGAAGCCGACCCCAACATAGTTGGGAAAAGGCTAGGCAGATTTTTTATATTATAACATTCAGTTAAAATACAACGGTTTCCCAAAAATGTTTGTCTTGATGTTGATATGAATACCTACAGTTTTTTTTCATAAAGTTTTTTTTTTCTTAAATTCTTACTTGTTTGCTTTGCTGTCTTGTATGGATCAAAAGGTTGGGCCACAAAAGGGATGAATTAAAGGCAATTGCATGCAGCTGAGATGAGAATGCTAGGAGGGATGTGTGGTGTTACACGAATGGATAGAATAAGAAATGAGTACATAAGAGGAAGTTTGAAAGTGGCACCGGTGACTGAAAAGTTGTGCGGAAATCGGTTGTCATGCTATGAGTATGTGATAAGGAGGAATGAGGAAAATGTCGTGATGAAAGTTTTGAGTATGAATGTCGATGGCTATACTCGTAAGAGTAGGAGATACCAAAGAAACGATGGATGGATTGTGTGAAAGATGACATGGCTAGAAAGGGGGTGACTACCGAGAAGACGACTAACAGAGAAGTATGGAAAAAAGGGACATGTTGCGCCGACCCCAAATAGATTGGGATAAGGGCAGGAGAATGATGATGGCTTACTTGCTTTGCTTTATCAATGAAATCATTTTAAGAAGCAGAAATTAATATTTGTTTATTTAGATATTAAAAGAACCTATAAAAACATTCTAGTTTTGAAAATGCATGAAAATGTAGAAAACTGTGAAAATGCAAACATATCAATAATACATTTTCTTTCCTTTTGATAATTAATAGGTAGATATATATCTTATTAGCTTTTTCCCGCGGCTTCGCCCGCGTGGATGTCGGGAAATATCCCACGGGAACGTACTACCGGGAATTCCTTCCTTATTCCTTGTCTACTTGTTAAAATTTAAGCTTTCTAGGTCTAAGGGTTAGGGCTGGGCGTTGATGAGTCAGTCAATCAGTCAGTCAGGACTTCTCTTTTTATTTATATAGATAGATAGCTTCTGAAATTCCTTGCTGCTGCTGCATTGCTTGCTCACGCTATTATTTTGTTTTTGCTTAGCGTTCTTTGTGACTTTTTTCTTTTTGCTCGGCACCTAATAGTCCTAGAGTGATTTTAAATATGCGTATAGCTTTCCTTAAGAATTGGGCTATCAAATGCAAAAATAATTATAAAAGTCCGCCTGCTAGTTCCAGAGATTAGCGCGTTCAAACAAACAAAAAAAGTGTGTGTGTCAGCTCCGACGCAGACTGGAGTTTACTCCTGTTTTTTGTGCCGACTTTCTATTTTTCGGTCATTTCTGTCGGGCAGGCAGGGTGGGTTTCTTCAATGCATCAATGCTATACAAAAAGCAACTTTAAGGTATAAAGGCACTCGTCATCCCTCCCCGTCTCCCTCTAAACCCCCTCTCACCCCTCCTCCTCTCCCTATAATCCTCCTCTCACCCCCATCCCCTTCCCTCCCCTCTCACCCCCTCACCCACCCCGACCCCTCTCCCTCTCACCCCCTCACCACATCCCCTTACCGCTACCCTCCCTCTCCCCCTTTTACTCGCTCTCACACCCCCTTCACCGCTTTCCCCTCCCCCTCTACCCTCGCCAAATCCTCCCCCCTCCCCCTCTCCATAACGTCCCCATTCACTACACCCTCCCTCTAACTACAACCTCCTATCCTTCTCCACCTCTTCCCGCTCTCCAATCAGTCAAGTGTCAACTAAATCTCTCTTCAATGAATCAGTGCTATACAAAAAGCAATTTTAAGGTGTAAAGGCACTCGTCGCTCCCCCCCCCCTTTCTAAAAATCCCCTCTCACCCTTCCTCCTCTCCCTCTAACCCCCTCTCCCCCAACTCTTCTTCCCACCTCTCACCACTCCCTCTCACCCCTTTCAACCCCCTCACCACCCTCTTTCACCCCCTCACCCTCCCCATCCCAATCCCCCTTCCTTCTTACCCCCCTCACCCCATACACACACACACCACACCCCTTCACCGGTTTCACCTCTCCTTCTACCCTCAACAACTCTTCTTCTCCCCCTCTTCCCCTTCTACACCTCCTTCCCCCTCACATTCTCCTATCCCTCTCCTCCTCCCTTGATCATGCTCCCCTTCTCCCTCCTCACCACACCCTCCCCTTCCTCCTTGCCCTCCTCAGTACCCCTCCCCTTCCCCCTTTCCCTTTTCACCACCCCCTCCCCTGCTCCCCTCACCCTCTACCCTTCCCTCTGGAGAAAAAACTATGAATGACAAATTTTATTACTTGCTTAGGCAAGTATTTGTGCCAAGTTTCAAGTTTATTAACTAAATGAGTAAGATATTTCATATAAACCATATTCTCTGTTTTCGGGTGAAAACGGCGAACGGAGAAAGCAGTTTTTTTAAATTCCACCCTTTTGGGCGTCCACAAGGGTGGAATTTAAAAAAACCGCTTGGGATATTTCCGTAACTTGACTCAAAGATTATTACCACCAATTTTCGAGTTAATCAAGCCCCACCGTAAAACTTGTACTGTAAAATTGACTACCCCTCTTCACCCCCTTAGGGGTAGATTTTCGAAAAACCCTGATACTCGTTATTCTTCATTTTTGATCTCAAGTATAAATACTGAATTTCGAGTTAATCGGACCGCGCGTTAAAATTACTGCATATAAACATTGACACCCCCTATATCCCTTTTTAGGGGGTAGTTTAGGAAAACTAAAAATGACAAACTTTATAATTTATTTAGGTAAATATTCGTGTCGTTTTAAGTCTATTAACTCAAGGAATAAGATTTTTCATACAAACTTTGGACCCCCGTTTCACCCCCATAGAGGTGATTTTTTTGAAGGGGTATCGTATTACCCAGTTAATGGGTTGTGGAGGTCAGATAGGCAGTCGCTATATGTAAAATACTGGTATTCAGCTGCATCCGGTTAGACTGGAAAGCGACCCCAACATAGTTGAGAAAAGGCTAGGCAGATTGATTGATATCTTATAACACCAGCCAATTACTATTCCCCTGCAGGGCAAAGGCCTCTTCTCATATTATAGAGAAGGCACGAGCATTGATCACCATGCTTGCTCAACACGAGTTCAATATTATACATTGATAATTAATAGGTAGGACGTATTTAATTTCGAAAGATCTTAATTAAACAAAAAAACCGATAAGTAAGATCCACGTAACGTAGCCTAGATTAAAATAAACCTAAAGGCTTAAATGTAATTAATCAAAGTTATCATATAAATAGCGTTCATTCAATATACCGTTAGTGTAATTGCGTTGGTTCATTTCGACGTTCGGCGACTAAAATTATGTAGAGCTTATGAACCCTCGCTCCTACGTGCGAGATGAAAGCTATGCGAAAATATCAAATTTGCATCGATTTCTGCAGTGGCCGCATGTTTGTGTAGGAGAGTTTGTGCCTTTAAGAAGGCCTCTCGCTCACACGGAACCAAATTTTAAAGATTCTTAAATGAAAAGATGCTTCTTTGGAAAATGTATTAAATTAGCGACCTAGTAAATAATATTAATTTAATGGATACCTAATTATTAAAAACACGTTTCGATTGTGTTATCAATAAACTCACCTCAAAAATTATTATGTTTTGGTTGTGTATCGGTCCTAAAAATACTAAATAGCCAAGCAACAGCGATCAACTTGGATATAGAGCTCGACGGCGGTAGACCTTCACCTAGGACATGAAGCGTGCACCTCTAGGTATATTATTTACTCTCGAACTAGTGAAGCTTGCATCTGAGATGGGCACTGGAGGAACCGATACGGATAAGATTGCAGGTAAGAGA
This sequence comes from Cosmia pyralina, assembly GCA_946251885.1. NCBI lineage: Eukaryota > Metazoa > Arthropoda > Insecta > Lepidoptera > Noctuidae > Cosmia > Cosmia pyralina. Next base: position 7,306,597 of record OX276342.1, read on the forward strand.
TTCTTAGATCCTTCTCTATGGCCAGCCATTGAAATCTAATTAATTTTATGAATTTCAAAGTGTCATTCATGTCATCATTTTGTTAAGCCAAAAATTGAGGAGCTTTTAAAATGGATTAGAATTTTAAAATGGTTTTTCTTTTTTTTTGTAATATTGCATCGTTATTTTAAAATTTAATGAGATGCGGCTTAATATGTATATTTAAAGAGCGACTGAAAAAATTTAATGATGACGTCAGCAAGGACAAGACGTCAATCAGATGATGGGTCACGATCGTCAAAACTGAAAGACTGAGTTAAAAGAAGAACCTAATGCTGATATTCTTAGGGCAGATAGTTAGTTAGGCTTTTGTGTTTCTAACTAAAATGTCTCAATGTGTAAAGTCACCCATCCAAAAACTGGTCGCGGCAAGGGCAGCTTTACCTTGTAGACCCCGACAGTCTGTCACTCGATCCAATCTCACCGAATAGCGAATAAAATTACATGGAATTCGAACTATCAGGGAATGAAACTGAAAACTGTTGACGTACATACCTACATTCATCTTCCGACTAGTTCGTCTAGCTTCGTCGTTCAATTCCATACGTACCTGAATTGGGTTAGTGGCTAAGGGCCCCGATCCCGGAGGTACACGTCCCGGAGGGCCACTGTTTCTAATTATCTCGATAAAGTCCATTAAAAGTCAATCTTGCTTAAAAGTACCATGAGCAGGAAAAATCTTAAACCAAATTTTTTTGGGTACTTTTTACGTCCGATTAGTGCCATGATTTTAAATAATATTGTTGTTCTCTTAAATCATATAAACACAGTTTTTAAAATGTGATTTTGTAATATTGTTTAATTTAATTTTATAGTACCTACGTACATTTTGTTTAAATTATAATTATTGAAATTATGATTCTGTTTCACAAAATTTTGAAATCAAATTACTTTCATCCCTAAGTCCAAGTATTTTCCATGTTTGTAAAAACTATGCCGGCAGAAACCGGACAAACACATTATCATACTTTGAAGCACTTTTTATGTCAACGGTACAAGTTGAAAACAATAGAATAAATAACAAAGAATTTTTTTAACAAATTTTTCAAAATCGTGGCCTTCCGGGACGTGTACCTGCGGGATTGGGGCCCTCAGCCACTCATCATCTGCCTAGCCTTTTCCCTACTATGTTGGGACCCCAACAAATCTGCACCATCCAGCAGCAGCATACTACAGCAGCATGATGCAGCTGAATACTAGTATTTTACATGGAGCGACTGCCTATGTGACCCCCACAACCCTACTGGGTAATACGATACCCCTTGGTAAGACTGGTTGTCAAACTTTCGGGCTTCTGACGACCCGCAACGACTGTCAAAGATCCACGAATGACAGCCGGGACCAACGGCTTAACGTGCTTTCTGAGGCACGAAGGAATCTCGGTATGTAAAGATCCACGGACCAACCCCGGCAAGCGTAGCTTAACCTGATGGATTGACTCGTGCGGCTGTTACAGCCACTAGCCCCCTGAATTCATCATGGCTGCCACTCAGACCAAATAAAAAACCAAGACATAGCGCTGTCAACAGTGACGTGAGGCCGGTTTCGTAAACATGTGTGCACTTAGTGAGGTGTAGTATAGTTTTAGTTAGATGTAAATGTGTGCCTGTGAGTGTGTATGCGCAGAGCGAGGTGTAGTTTTGCGCACGCTTCACTGTATTGTTCGCAGCGCTATGTCTTGGTTTTTTATTTGGTCTGAGGGCTGTCAGTTTAAATAACGTATACGGTGTCGGAATGTAGGTAAATTGATTCGGTTGGCCGAATACGCGCTAACAACCACCTCGAAGAGCCCATACCACGAAGCGTCTGCAATTTACCGTCGAATGACATCACCGAAAGCCAAAGCCAAAAGCCAAAGCTATGAAAGTATGTTGGTGTGTTTTCCTAGAGAGCGTTTTTTGACTCCGTAAAGTCAAACCCCGCCGCCATCATTTTCATGACAGCTGTCACTGCGGCCATTATGTGGGGCTACCGCTCTTCTAGGAAACTAAGCTAATTAGGTACCCCTTTAACTGCTTTAGTATAAAAAAAAGTAAGTTCAAAAACTAAAACCCGACTACTGAAAAATCACGCTCTAAACAGTATGAAACAGGAAAATATTCTCATATGAAATTAGAAAAAGACACAAATTAAAATCCGGAGTCACACGTAATCTTTCCGATTTATGCTAACATGACGTGTGACTCCGGATTTTACATACATACTGGTCAAAATCATAACCCTCCTTTTTGCTTCGTCGTACTCGGGTAAAAAAGAAAATCTAATCTAACTCCTTTTAAACCCATTAAGGTCTAGATATTAAAACTTACTAACGTTTACGTAAAACTAAAGATATTTAAAAACAATCTGCCTCGTCCTTCTATAAAGTTGGACCTTAATTGCCTTCAGAAAAACTTGGCTAAAAACTCGGTATCTTCGTCATTTTAACGTAAGATCAGGCGCACGGTATAAGTTTGTTATTGAACTTCGCGATTAATTTTGTTTTAGAAAGTATGAAATTGTGTCCTACACCTGCCTACAAGTTTTGTCGATTTAGGCAATTGTAAATTAAAGATCTTACTTACATTTTTTAAAGCTGAGATTTGGGAAATGAGAAGAAAGTTGAGTCGAGTTGAGTTTTGGTAGGAGAATGAATGATGACCTTAATTTTTAAAAGCTTGATTAAATCGCTGACTGGTAATATACAAACAAAATTACATGTAAATATACCTGTTTTGAAAGCCTGACGATAATTCGTGTTGACTTAGAGCTAAATTTACAAAAGTTAAATACAATATTTTTCTGAGGAAAAAATATTGCGGTTCGACAGCTTTTGTATACCATATTTCCATCTTCAGATCAAAGTTATCTGACTATTAAAAAATCAGCCCCTTACATAGTCATCATCTGCCTAGCCTCTTCCCAACTATATTGGAGTCGGCTTCCAGTCTTATCGGATGCAGCTGAATACCAGTATTTTACATGGAGCGACTGCCTATCTGACCTCCACAACCCAGTTACTGGGTAATACGATACGCCTTGGTAAGACTGGTAGTCAGACTTTCCGGCTTCTAACTACCCGTAACGACTGTCAAAGTACGTCGAATGACAGCCGGAACCATGAACGGCTTAATGTGCTTTCCGAAGCACGGAAGGCTCTTGGTGTGTAAATATGGTCTCCCACCCGCTAATTGACCGCGGCATGCATAGCTTAACCTGATAGATCGACCCGTGCGGCTGTTGTTACTTAGCCACGGGCCCCTTTTTACTTTTATTATTTACTAGCTGCGCCCCGCGGGTTCACCCACGTAGACCGGGATAAAAAGCAGCCTATGTGTTAATCCAGGGTATAAGCTATCTACATACCAAATTTCATCCAAATCGGTCCAGCCGTTTGGCGTGAAGAAGCAACAAACACACACACAAACACTCACAAACTTTCGCCTTTATAATATTAGTCTGATATGTGATTATATATTTTATTACTTAGTAAAGACAAATTAAATTATATGAAATAACAAGTATCTAAGTGTAATAAAATAATTAAATTGAAAGGATTCTGTTACAAACTAAGTAATTATATTAAAAGCCGTAGGTAGCTGAAGTTTGAATAGACGTTTCAATTTCGACTTGTACCCTTGAAATTATAAGCCACTAGACAGTTTTGTAATTTGATATCTTTTTACGAGCTACCTTATATAAAATAAATAAATAAATAAGCCTTACCTAGCAAACTCAATCTGCATAGCCTTTTCCCAACTATGTTGGGGTCGGCTTCCAGTCTAACCGGACACCAGTATTAATACCAGTATTTTACATAGAGCGACTGCCTGTCTGGCCTCCACAACCCATTTAAAAAAAAAAAAAAAAAAAAAAAAAAGACTGGTTGTCAGACTTTCGGGCTTCTGACGACCCATAACGACTGTCAAAGATCCACAAAGGACAGCCGGGACCAACGGCTTAACGTGCTTTCCGAGGCACGGAGGAGTCTCGGTATGTAAAGATGGTCACCCATCCACGGACCGACCCGGTAAGCGTAGCTTAACCTGATGGATCGACCTGTGCGGCTGTTATTACAAGTAAGTAGGTAATACTATAAGTTAGCCCTGCTTGTACTACCTGCCTACTAAATTCATCACGAGTCGATCATTTGGTACGGCAATGTCCATCCTAGGTACTCTAATACACACATAAACTTACGCCTTCTTCCCATGGGGGTATCAGAAACTACAGAACAAGGTGGTGTTCTGTAGTAGTACTACGAGTCAAACATACTCCTTTTGCCTCGTTTGCGTTTATACGTCTACCAACCCGCACTGGGCCCGCGTGGTGGATTACAGCCCACTGCCTCTCGAAGAGAGGAGGCCTGTGTCCCAGCAGTTGGACATTATAGGCTGATTATGCTATTTACCCATTACGTCAAAAGTACTACGTAGATAGTGTTAAGACTGACCCCTTCTACCTCGTCTTTCTTATGCTGCTGTATCTTATTGAACGCTGAAAACATACGCAGTAGGCCGCTGAAAACATAATTTGGCTAAATGGGGCACTATCGATACATCCAACATCCAGTGCGAGTGCAGTGCTCTTGAACAGATTATGCCCCATTTGCTAGAGTGTCCCAAATGCCCGTTCACCTGCACCCGATCTGAACAACGCCTCAGATGCCGCAATAAATGAAGCTAAGCATGAGGAACAGAGTGTAAAGTTCACGCATCCTCCATAGAAAAGTGAGGATCCTCCGACCAGACGGATGTCGTGTCTGGTGGGCAACTGAACAATTATTCATGTTGGGACATTGTATATTATATATGCTAGTCGCGCAGTAGTAAACTTTAATTGCACGATGCAGGATTTTTGCGTGACGTCAGTATTATGCGTAGTTCACATGTGGTGATGTTGATGCCGCCACAAAGCCACCTTCTTGGTCACTTTCTTCTTTCTTCTTCGTTGAAATGAAAAAGAAACAAGTTGAGGTAAACACCACATTAGTACCTACTTATTTTTATGGCAAGCATTTTGATGACGTTCTTATAAGACCCTCACCGTTTCAATTTAATAATCTCAAAAACAATCGCCCCTTTGCGCCTACACTTAAGTAGGGGGTTAAATGAGCTCATCGTGCCAAGGAAATGAAGGGCGATCGCCGAAATGATCAGCCATTTAATAGGTGTCGGCTCAAAAACGAGTCGTTAGGGATTTTCGATAATATTTCGTCTTAAGATAACTGGAACGTTTGTCTCAAATGGAATTTGTATAACGACTCACCACAATGGAACGTTCATTTATCTTCATGTTTTTGTAGATGATGGATTGATTTCGCTGATTGTGTTTCCGTTTGGTCCATTTGTTTAGGTTTTGTTTAATGGAAAATAGCGAAAATGTTTAGCGGGAAAACAGACCGGATTACTGGAAACCTGATTGGTATCAGATTTCTTGTTGGCTTTCCCTAAGTTTTAATTCAAAATTCAGTAACTAGTACCTACTTATGTATGTTATTCTAAAGGCTTAGTTCACCACCTACGATTAAGTTCCAATAGGAACTTACTTGACAGATAATTTCATGCAAAATCTGTTCCATTTTTGAATTTATTCGGTAAGTAGTGGCTATTCGGATTCCGGACATCGTAAAAAATACACATATCTTTTTTTTATCGTCGTCACAAGACCGAAAGTCTGACAATCAATCTTACCAAGGGGTATTGTATTACCCAGTAGTGAGTTGTGGAGGGCAGATAGGCAGTCGATCCATGTAAAATACTAGTATTCAGCTGAATCCGGATAAACTGGAAGCCGACCCAACATAGTTGAGAAAAAGGCTAGGCAGATGATGTCATTGATACAATATTATCAACAAAGATTGCAGACAGATATGAATTCTTGTCATCTTTTTGAGGTTATCTTGCACAGAGCTGTGCACACGCCTACATATCCAAATTGAGCTGACCTCTCATTGTACGGAAATCCTATACCATGCGAGATCAGCTTATACTGGATATGTAGCCGTGTGTACTACGGGCTTCACTTGTAATTGTAATATTATTTTTTTTTAAAACAGCATACTCCCTCCATATTTTTTTAAACAAAACACCCGAAAGAAAATTACATATACCCAACTCAAAAAAAATTTGCAAATCTTTTTTTATCCAGGAAAAAATGTGAGATTTCCACACAAATCATGCGAATGTTGTTATTTTAGGACCTCGGAGGTCCCAAGGACCATTAACACTCGTTTGCTTAGGCCCTGAATAGATTACAGCAGGGATTTTATGAAGATTGCACATAACTTGTGAAGATATGGAATGGACCTGTCGTGATTCTGGAAGTAATTTTGGTATGTAAATGTATAAAGTAGGTTGGTTTAGTGTATTTTTTTTGTTTTAATATAATATAAACGATGTGGCTAAGTAATAACAGCCGCACGGGTCGATCGATCAGGTTAAGCTATACTTGCCGCGGTTGGTCCGTGGATGGGTGACCATCTTTACATAACAAAACTCCTACGTGCCTCGGAATGCTCGTTAAACAGTTAGTCCGTACCGGCTGTCATTCGTGGATCTTTGACAGTCGTTACGGGTCGTCAGTAGCCCGAAAGTCTGACAACCAGTCTTACCAAGGGGTATCGTATTACCCAGTTACTGGGTTGTGGAGGTCAGATAGGCAGTCGCTCCATATAAAATACTCGTATCCAGCTGCATCTGGTTAGACTGGAAGCCGACCCCAACATGGTTGGGAAAAGGCTAGGCAGATGATGATAATATAGAACTGCCTCGTTGGACTGGTGGTCGCAAGCGCTATTGCTAAGCATGAGGTCTTTGGTTCGATTCCCGGATCGTGAAAAGTGTTATCGAGATTTTCGATCTGGAATTTCTCAATAGCAGCCCGGAGTCTGTTTTTGTGTTGGCAAAAAATTGTTTATTTACTACACTACATTAAATAAAGTGCTTAAATACTTTTATTCCACAACAGACTATTAATTTACACTAAATACGTACATAAATAAAAGACTTAAGGCCTGTTTTACCACCTACGATTAAGTTCCTATTAACTTACTTGGCAGATAATTTCATACAAATTCTGTTCCATTTTTGAATTTAAGTATTACAAATAAATACAAAAACAAAAGTTTACGTTTTACATGCGCTGACGTCATCAATATGTTATGTTAGCAGAGTAATATTTGTTATCCAATTTCCAACTGCCCTTGAATTAAATATAGTCACGATTAAATAAAACAAAAGATAAAGTTTGCACAGCTGTTCGTGTTAGTTCCAATTGAATCACTATTTCGATATTTCACGTATCTCCCGTATGGTCTAGTGGCTAGGATACCTGGCTTTCACCCAGGAGGCTCGGGTTCGATTCCCGGTACGGGAAAGTACTTTTTGTGGTTTTTTGGCTTTTATTTTAGGAAAATGTTTCTCTTTGCACTTTATACGCAAGACAAAATATTTGTTTATGGTTTTTGGATTATACATGACTTCGACACGACTTATGTCATATAAACTGTTATTTATTTAATTCACATAAAAAAAATCAAGGTCATGCTAAGCCGTTTGAAGTAGTATAGGCTCTTAACTCCCGTACGCACTGGCGTAATAAAAATCGCGGCGGGTTTTTTTTTTATTTTTTTAATTTATTTACTGAAATAACAATACAGCGGTTTCTTAAATATAAACTCGCCAAACTTTTACGTTTGATGGCGAGACGCGCTCTTTTACATTAATAAAAAAAAAAAACAATGAACCACCTTACGTACACACAGCAGCAGGTCAAGCTACTACAAACTATCAAATTTTCTCATTCGACTTTGAATTTAACTGTGAACATTTTAAGGTTTAAAATCATTTAGAGAAATTCGACAGCTCGGCACTACCCGATGTGCCGCTGTCTGTACATACCTACTACTTATATAATTATCCTTTTATAGCTTAATCAATATAATGTTTTAGTTCTGTTTACTATCCTGTATAATGTTTTTTAATTTTGTTTTAAGTGATTTAGTGATTTTATAGCGCACTGGATTTTCAACGCTCTGCTTAGCGCCGAGAGTGCTAACTCCGTTTTTTCGACGCGCTAGAATGTACTCTGTTATTGTTAAGTTGGATTCTCAACGCTCGGCTCAACAACGAGAGTTGAAAATCCAGTGCGCTATAAAATATCGCCGCGATTTTATTACGCCCGTGCGAACGGGGGTTTAAAGTCCGCTTTCGTGTCTATCTGTGTGACCGCGTTGTTCTACTAAACTACGCAACGGATTTTGATGGGGTTTCATCATCATTTAGAGAATTTATTTCAGAAGGTTTATGTATAATACATTCATATTATGGGGCTCCGCTGTGGTAGCGCACGAAAGTCAAAATTCTTGCGTCTTTTGCAATTTGCAGTGTCAGGTTGTAACTTAATCAAAATATGATTCGCGACAGTGAAAGTATATATTTACATAATCTTAACCATAAAAATCATCAATACATCTTTTTAAGTTATATTTCCTCCGGATTCGACTGAATTCCGAAATCAGACGAACCCGCAAGAAATCTAACTTAGAGATAGTTATTGATGATTTTTATGGTTAAAATTATAAAAATAAAAAATAAAATTTATTGAAGTATAAAGTAAAAATAAGATTTAAAATAATTACAATCGAGGAAAATTTAATTCTAACTGTAATGTAGACCTAAAAAAAAAATTATGTTAAAATTATGTAAATACATATTTCTTATTGTCGCGAATCATATTTGATTAAGATACAACCTTACACTGACCTGCAAATTACAAAAAACGCTAGAAAATTTGTAGGTATTTACCGGGCTAGCACAGCGCAATCACCTTAGACTAATTTATAATAAAAATATCTCGATGTTTTGTCAAGTCGTAAAAACCGTGTGAAGCAGAGGCGGGTCGCTAGTAACTAGTGATGGGCCGACAATAGAAATTGCCGACTAACCGACTAGACGACTAATCGGTTTTTAACAGACGAAAAAAAAGGAGGAGGTTCTCAATTAGACACGTATATTTTTTTTATTTTATGTATGACCACGCTTAACTTTTTACAGAGTCGTCCGATTTGAAAAAAAAATGATTTATTCGAGGGGGTATACATCAAAGTTGGTCCCATATAAAATTATAAAATTGATTAACTTTGCTTGGGTAGTTTTTGAGTTAGCTTCAATAATATGTATTTTTTCCCCACTTTTATATGGATGATGTTCTAGTTTGTTTTGCAGGTTATGGTATTAGAATTTGTGTGAGGTAGGTACCACAACTAAAAAGTGAAAAATAAAAACTTTTTTACAAAAAAATACAACCGACTTCCAAAAACAACACTACAAAGTAAAAAATAACTTTAATTTCGGAAGTCGGTGGCAAAAAACGAAAATACATTTAACCAGATACCGACTTCCGAAATTCAAGTTATTATTTACTTTGTAGTGTTGTTTTTGGAAGTCAGTTGTATTTTTTTGTAAAAAAGTTTTTTCAAATTGCCGATTAGTCGGCCGACTAATCGGCAATGCCGATAATTCTAATACCTACTTGTCGGAGGTGTTCGGGCTTTTTCGACATCACTCGGCTTAGTCATCGTGTTTGTTTACATTTTTATTTCGTTCGTTTTGTTTTTGCTGCGGCGCCGGTATAATTAAATCTATTTGAAATAAATAAAACAGTGCTGTGTGTCACGAAAAGTCGAAAAATAAATCGCGCGTGTGGACATTCTTTGATGATATTGAAGGTGAATCGTCAAAAGTGAAATGTAACCAGTGCCAGGGAATTATTTCACGCGGCGGTAAAGGCACAAAAGCGAATACGACAATTGTGACGAATCACATAAAATTGTAAGCACAATAAGTTGATGCCTCAATTGGCAGGTTATATTAAAAGTAGTTCAAACGAATCCCATTCGTCTGTTGCTTCTGTATCCTTAAATATCTACTCTAAGTAATGTTTAGAAATTATAAAACAAGTACAAATTACCTATTTGTTTTATTTCATTTGCTAAGCACCGATTAGAATCGGCATATTTTGCTGAATAGTCGCCGACTACAAACGATGCCAAATAATCGGCTTTCCTGACTAGTCGGCCCATCTCTACTAGTAACTAATAATATAAAGTTTTCATGTTGATGGACCTTTAATGTTACATTTGATATCTTTTCAGAAACACATGTGCAATATGAAGGTACGCACGGCTTCAGAGATCAAGCTATACATATCCAGTATAAGCTGATCTCGCATTGTATAGGATTTCCTTACAATGAGAGGTTAGTGTAAACTGGAAATGCATAGCTTGATGTGTAGCCGTGTGTACCTACATACATTCAAACTTCTGAGTATTCAAGTTTGTATATTCTTTGAAAACCAATTTCAATTGTAGGCAATTTTTGCTTTATTGGTTTTCAAACACAAAATGGCCGTTTCTAACTTTTGTAATCATCATTAGTTTTTTTATCTGTAGCTCAAAACATCCATGTTTAGTTATTTATTGAACGATAAAAAAAACTATTACAAAAAGTCATTTATTTTTAAACGAGTAACTGTGAAGTTTCTTGCTGGCTCTTCACAGGAAACGACCAATTGGAACCGAGCACCTAGCTTCTGACGTTTCATTATTGCCCATTTAAGGATGTAGGTTTATGTGAAATGAAATATTTTTAATTTGAATTTGATACATCATTATTAACGGGGTTGATTGCTAGCAGACTCCGAACGTATCTACTTAGTTACTATTGAATTTTATTAATATTTAATTAATTGGTCAATTATCGTCAGACAAGTTCTGTCAATGCGTTTAATCAATCTGCCTAGCCTTTTCCCAACTATGTTGGGGTCGGCTTCCAGTCTAACCAGCTGCAGCTTGCAGTATTTTACATGGAGCGACTGCCCATCTGACTTCCACAACCCAGTAACTGGGTAATACCTACGATACCCCTGGGTGAGACTCGTTGTCAGTCTTTCGGGCTTCTGACGACTCGTAACGACTGTCAAAGATCCACGAATGACAGCGGGGAGCAATGGCTTAACGTGCTTTCCGAGGCACGGAGGAGTCTCGGTATGTAAAGATGGTCACCCATCCACTGACTAACACAAGCAAGCGACCCGTGCGGCTGTTAGTACTTAGCCACGAGCTCCTCCACGAGCGTTCAACTCTAAAAATACATGATTACGTCCATCCAACATACAATTTGAACAGTGTACCCGGCTATCAACCGGTTAACCTCCTGTAAAAAAAAGCTATCATTTCTTTTCAACCCAGACCAGCCGAGCAAAGCCCTAATATCCCAAACTACTAAAGAAATTACATTTTTTGCATATAAATTGTTAATGTCTTAGTGGCAGAGGTCGCGAAGGTCACACAAGAGGCTCAATCGAGTTTCACCTTCAGACAGGGTGAAACGTGACATAAAACTGTAATTTAAAACAAATACATAGCGATTACATTGGTATTTTTAAATGGAGTGACAAGGTATAAAGGACTGTGTTTGGTTAGAGTTATAACTTTGATATTTGTTTTATAAGTACTCGTAATATCATAATTATCAGGCGTGTGTTCCCCGAAGGGTTAGACCGAAGTATGCCTATAGGTAGTACAGTACAGCCGCCATCTTTAATTTACATTTTAGTGTCACTATCGGCTTTAACACCCTCGAAAACCATGAAAACATAAAGCAACTAAACACTTGCTTCTGTAATTATCATCACCACAAAAGTGCTTTTATGAACAAAAAAAAAAAAAAAAAAAAAAAAAAAAAAATCAATCAAAAAATAAATCATAGTACCCACTGGGGTACTATGATTTATGAGTATTGGCACTTTTTTGATATCTTTTTATTGTTACCTGTTATTTTTACTGCAAATAACTCCAACTATCGCCATGTTTCCTCACTTTTCTATAGGGGATGAGTGAACTTTACACCCTGTTGCTCACAATGACATAGCACTCAGTTTTCCCTGCATCCAATCCGAGGGTATTCTTTGTCTATGTCATTCTAAAAGTAACTGTTGATTACGTGTCTAGTCTATTATCCGTGCGTAATAATTTATCTAAATCCGTGGAGTAACAAACATCTTCACAAATAACAGTTGTAGGTACTGATCTTTTGTACGAGTTGCTTACAACTTATATCGACGAAAAAAAAATTTTTATACATCTTCCGCCCGCGACTTCATTCGCGTGAAATTCTTGTTTTCATATAAAATATATCTATGACACTCAGTAGTAGGTACTGTAGCTTCCCATTAGTGAAAGAATTTTCGGAATCAGATAAGCAGTTCCGAAGATTACATCATTCATACAAACCATAGATATCCGTGATACAAACTCACTTTTACCTCTTTATAGGTAATATTAGTATTAAACAGGGTTATTGGTAAAACACCAGCAACCTTTCAAGAGGTTATTGTACTCATCATTGCGAACAACTTTTACTATAGGACCAAACCTGAAATCGCGAAAAATCGCGCAGCGTTCCCTACATTTTGACGAGTTTGATGTAGATAAATTTACAGAACAGCTGATTTTTTTGTCGCGATTTCAGGTTTGGTATTAAACGTTGTTCATAATGATGAGAACAATGACCCCTTAAGAGGTTGCTGGAGTTTTACCAATAACCCTGTATACATACATGTTCCTCTCTCAGTATGCTTTGCAAATGTATTTTACTATTCATATTTTTGGTAAATTGTAATTGAATTTCTGCTAAACATACCACCCACAGATGTAGATGCGAAGGAGAATAAAATTCGTTTTCAATTGTTTTTCAACAAACAAAGGCCAATCTGAGTAAATACGTCCTATTTACACCTGAGCAAGAGCGTCGTAGAGCGTCGGGGTGCATTGGCGCGGATCAAAACGTATTTGAAATGCAATAATGTACCTTTATGGCTACGTGCATTTGAAATGGCGTCGCACCTTGCTGACTTCATGTCGATAACCGACTTTTAATGATTTTAAACTGAAGATCACGTCTAATGAAAAAAAACTATGTTAAATTAAGGGAACAGTGCGGTTTGTAACAGATGTAGTGACAAAAATTGAAACGAGTGTGCTTAAAAGGTTTGGTCATGTTGAGAGTAAAATAATAATAAGCTTAATTTATTTTTAAACTATTTTTATTTCGTTTAGCGCTTTTATTTTGGTTCCAGCGCATTATTGCGCTCTCAGTTTTTCGCATATGGAAGTAATTGACTCTTATGATTCCCGCCCAATTCGCTTTTTAAATATCACTTCGATACTATACAGGCTGGCTGGAATATTGACGTCCAAAAATAAAATTTAAGTCCCTCGTACCTATCGTGGGGTATCCGATTCACCCCCATGTATGTTCCGCGACTTTTGAGATTGAGATTTTGACGCAGTGTTGAGGCATACTTACTCGTAGGAACCTTGAAGTCACCCGTTTTGATTTTTTATTTAAAGTTGAAAATTTAAGTCCTAATTTACCGAACGTAAATTTTTCACTTTAAACCAACATTTTCATAACCTTCATCAAAGTTACGAATCTGATTATTTTATGCATAAAAGAAATAAGTACTCATAAAGATTCAGTTGCAAAAGAAATCTCGACTAAGTTTCTACTTTTTTTTAAATTTTTCTTGTAATGTCGAAAATTCTGAAAAAATCAGAAAAAAATTATAACTCGAGAACTATGAAAAGCCGCGGAACATACATGGGGGTGATTCGGATACCCCACGATAGGTACGAGGGACCTAAATTTTATTTTTAACCGACTTCAAAAAAGGTTTCTCAATTCGACCGTATATATATATTTTTTATATCTGTTCGCGGATAACTTCGTCGTTTAAGAACTGATTTTGAGGATTCTTTTTTTGTTGGAAAGGAGATATCCCAAGAATAGTACCATGATAAGGAAACCAGGATCTGATGGTTGCATCCTAGAGAAATCGAGGGGAACCTTAAATTTTTATAGGCAGACCTATAACGATTTGGGTATTTTTTATAGTAATTCGTGCATTTGCTCCCGGAAAGCACCATTTGATGAAGTGGAACTGATGAGGCTGACCACAGAATGGCCAGCAGAACTACTCAATAATACGTATTTCACGGGATGCGATTCGATTCTTGCTAAGCAATTTATGCTCATACAATACATTTGTTGAAGTGGAGCTGATAGTGACTTCACCATCAGTTCCAGTTCTCCTGGTTCCTTACTGGGAGAACTCCTCAACAATTAACGTCCTTGTATCGGGAAAAGCAATATTTTGTCAAAGGTGATGAGCAGTTGACATTAGGCTATTGTAATTTAGATAAATTACAGACTTCCCCACTAAAAAAAAAAAAAAAAAAACAATTTTACAAAAAAAAAAAAACAACCGACTTCCAAAAAAATACTACAAAGTGAAAAATAACTTTAATTTCGGAAGTCGGTGGCAAAACCTAAAATACAGATCCAAAGACACCGACTTCCGAAATTAAAGTTATTTTTCACTTTGTAGTATTTTTTTGGAAGTCGGTTGTTTTTTTTTTGTAAAAAAGTTTTTTTGGACGTCAATGTTCCAGCCAACCTGTATATAAGAAAAATAGAAACGTGCTATTTGCTAGCTAGCATTCAAATACTGGAAATCATGGCTAAGTAAAAACATCCGCACGGGTCGATAATCAGGACAAGCTACGCTTGCCGCGGTAGGTCGTGGATGGGTGCCCATCTTTACATACCGAGACTCTTCCCCGCCTCGGAAAGCACGGCGTAGGCCCGGCTGCCATTCGTGGATCTTTGACAGGAATTACGGGTCGTCAAAAGCCCGAAAGTCTGACAACCGGTCCTACCAGGGAGTACCTATCGTAGTAACTGGGTTGTGGAAGTCAGATAGGCAGTCGCTCCATGTAAAATACTGGTATTCAGCTGCATCCGGTTAAACTGGAAGCCTACCCTAACATATTTGGGAAAAAGCTAGGCAGATGATGATTCAAATATTCGAAACCATACACGTCAATAAATTTACTTTAAAAAAGTTAAAACCGACTTCAAAACCAAAAACAAATAAAATAACTTTCATAAAACACTTAACAGCTTCTGAAGTCGGTGTCAAGCTAAAGTGCATTGAAGAATTGAAGACACCGACTTCAGAAGCTGTTAAGTGTTTTATGAAAGTTATTTTATTCGTTTTTGGTTTTGAAGTCGGTTTTTACTTTTTTAAATTAAATTTATTTTTCCATTTTTAGTTGAGTATACAATTAAAAGACGAACGAAAAGAAGAATTATCATAATCGGCTTAGAAATGCCGTAGATATAGTACATTTATGCATATAACTCCGTATATAAGAATAATTTCATAATGTGTATACTAAAACCTTCCTGAAAGTATGTAGATCACGATAGTGAAAGAAACATCAAAATTGGTTCATTCGTTTTTGAGAAAATCGTGGACAAACAAATATACATACATACATACATACGGGTCGAATACAGAACCTCCTTTTTTTAAGTCGATTAAAAATATCGTGCATTCAATAATCTCCAACAAAAATGTTGTTTAGGTGACAAAACTGATGCATAAACTAGTTCTGTACCAATTTCCTTATTCCTCGATGGCGAGAGGATGTGTTCGTGATAACCACTCACGCGACAATTGCATGAAAGTGAGCTCGAATGGATGACAGCGCGCGCGTTCCGGTTCTTACTTTTTTATTTTTTTGTAATTTTGTGTGCGGACCCACCCCTTGCATTCTAAGCTCTTTGGAAAGGTGGTTAAGTGTAGCATATTTTTGCCAAATACCGTGAGATTGTATCGGTATTACGAACAAAGTTAGTGGTTGAAAAAGTACGCGGCGCGAGAGGCGCGCGGGGGTCGTTTTTTACCGAGAAACTTTGGAAGAACAAAGCTAAATATTATGATGCCATTTGATTATTTGACACATAGGCAATATTTTAGGCTAGGACCATAAATATCGTGGTTGACAGCCGCAGAATTCGAGAGCGTACACTGTGGGACTGTGGTTCACTGTCGTCCTCCCCAACAGCCGCAGACAATTAGTGTGAATCGTGGAATTACTGTCGTGGGTTGAAGCTAATTCGGTTACAAAATGCAAGTCAGCGTGCGTGTTTCATTTGACATAGTCTACGTGATTTTGCTTTTAATTTTCTCAGCCTTGAAATGGTCAGGCTGACAATTATTTTTAGTACCTACCTATGTTGTGCCTTTTTACAAGTTTTTATTTAACTTGCAATATTTTATTTATAGGATTCCGTATCCAAAGGGTAAATCGGGACCCTATTACTAAGACTCCGCTGTCAATCCGTCCGTCTGTCACCAGGCTATATCTCATGAACCGTGATAGTTAGGCAGTTGAAATTTTCACAGATGATGTATTTCAAATGCCGCTATAACAACAAGTACTAAAAAACAGAATAAAATAAATATTTAAGGGGGCTCCCGTACAATAGACATGATTTTTTTTGCCGTTTTTATAGATAATGATACGAACCCTTCGTGCGCGAGTCCGACTCGCACTTGGCCGGTTTTTGTTTTTGGAACAGGGAGGTCTTAAAATTGGAAGTGGGGCCAATAGGGCATGTGGGGTATCATATGAAAGATCGCCGTTTGCACATTCCCAAAAAAATATTTTCTTTTTTTAAGCCGCATAGTTTTCGACTTTTGATGAAAAATGTAAAAAAAATTACCGTTCCCCTTATCTCCGAAAATTGCATAGAGAAAAATCTGAAATTATTCTATGTGATAGAAGTTTATGTAAAAAAAAAAAAAACGGCGTCTCTAAATAGCACAGTTTTTCAGAAATCGGAGCGGAATCCTCGGTGCGCGAGACCGACTCGCTCTTGACCGGTTTTTTATTAATTTAATTTATTTCTAATGCATATTATAAAAAAAATATTAGCTTTCAGCATTACTTTCTATAATTTTTAACTTTGCCAAATTTCATATTCCTTCTTTCGCGTAATTTTCGGTACAAAGTTTTTGTTTCAAGTAGGTATTCATATGATTATAATTATTTTTTTTCATAATTATTCTAAGACACCACTGAATAACGGAGGAGGAAAACATTGTGAGGTAGCCTATCGTCCTCAATCAATCTGCCTAGCCTTTTCCCAACTATGTTGGGGTCGGCTTCTAACCGGATGCAGCTGAATACCAGTATTTACGTAGAGCGACTGCCTATCTGACCTCCACAACCCAATTACTGGGTAATACTACACCCCTTGGTAAGACTGGTTGGGCTTTCGGGCTACTGACGACCCGTAACGACTATCAAAGATCCACGAATGACAGCCGGGACTAACGGCTTAACGTGCTGGAGTCTCGGTATGTAAAGATGGTCACCCATCCACGGACCAACCCCGGCAAGCGTAGCTTAACCTGATGGATCGACCCATGCGGCTGTTATTAGTTAGCCACGAGCTCCTCAGCCTATCGTCCTCGACGCGACATTTTTTCCGCATTGAGACAATTACTTACAAGCTGATTTTAATCACTTCTTTATTGTATTGAGCAAAAAATTTAATTTAGCCAAAGAAAATCCAGACTTTAACAATTAAAAGTAACTTACATTGTTTATGACCCAATTGCAATGTTTCATTCATAATCACTATTTCCTTCTCGTTCTGTAGCGCAACACAATTATAACTTTCATACTAATTGCAAAAATTATAGACTTTGTACTATGGACGTGACCGAAAATTAACGGAAAATATTTCGCTGCTGTACCTAATTACTTTGGCTCAGGTCAAGAAAAAATAATTCATGCTTATCAATATTCAGATTAATATTAAAATAATAATAGGACCATCTTTACATACCAAGATCCCTCCGTGCCTCGGAAAGCTCATTACGTAGGTACATTTTTAAGTTCGCGGAATGGAGGGTGAGAAGTGAAAATAAAAATACTAAATTATTTTTCTTTTTCAATATATTCACCTGCTACCCTTATACATTTTTCAGATCTTTCAATTAGCTTATGTATACCTTCATAAAAAAATGCTTTGTCTTTGTCCGAAAAATAAGCTGAAACCGCGTCCTTCACTTCTTCATCAGTTGAAAATTTCTTCCCACGAAGTTCTTTTTTTAGTTTTGGGAAGAGGTAATAATCACTGGGAGCCAGGTCTGGGCTGTAGGGTGGATGGTCTAAAATATCGAAGCCCACCTTATGCAGGGCAACCAACGCAACACGGCTCTTGTGAACAGGCGCGTTGTCGTGAAGGACACCTTTAGTCAATTTACCCCTCCTTTTTTCTTTAATGCTTTCTTTCAACCTCTCGAGGATAGAAGCATAGTATTCTCCAGTTATAGAAATGCCTTTATCTTTATAATCGGTCAACAGGATCCCTTCTGAATCCCAAAACAATGTTGCCATGATTTTTACAGCCGATTGTGACACTTTAAACTTCTTGGGTGGTGGTGTGCCTTTTTTGTGCCACTGCATAGAGTCTTGTTTGGACTCAGGTTCATAATGATGAACCCAAATTTCATCTCCAGTAACAATTCGACTTAATAGTCCATCCTTATCTTCGTTACAGAGGTCCAAAAACGTGCGAGAACACTCCACGCGGTGTTGTTTTTGAGGCGGCGCGGCGTGAGCATTCTTGGCACCCATCTTGCACTGACCTTTAGCATGCCAAGATGATCGTGTAGAATTTTGAATATTGTCGTATCCGATACTCCAACCATTTCTGCAAGCTGTTTCTTCTTTAGTCTGGCATCTTCCAATATTATTTTTTCGACTTTTTTAATGATTTCCGGAGTAGTCACCTCGATCGACCGTCCGGGCCGTGGGTCGTCTTCAAGTGAGGTCCTGCCTTGTTTAAAGAGACTGTGCCACTTGTAAACCACGGTTTTACCCGGGCAAGAGTCCCCGTAAACGGATTCCATCTCTTCCAGTATATTTTGAACTGACTTTCCTTGCTTGGTAAGGAACTTTATTACGGCACGGTACTCGATTTTTCCATAATTCACACTTTCTTCCCAATTGAGTTGTTTGTTGCTTGACGATAGTTCAAAGACTAATGATCCAATTAGTTAGTTAAGTATGGCATCTCGCAGTTGACCACTAAGGGTCGAGACTGCTCAACCGGGCGTTTCCTGTGGGTTCTTTAAGCGAACTTAAAGCCCCCGGCCAGGCCTAAAACTAAGGTAAATTATTAGTCGACTGAGCGTCGCTAATAATAATATGACAGCCAGACGGAGCAGGCTGGATCATAACGGGGGGGACAAGTGCTACAGGCTCAGCTGTGCCCCCAGCTGGCACAGCTTCACCGAGTAGGGGATAGGGGGGGGGGCGGTTACGATTGCGACCTCGGCGGCGAGGTCGGAATGTATTCCTGGGAACGATCCAATTAAGATAAAACCTGGTATTTATACTAATATTGAGTGGTTGAAGTTGTGGTCATCCCGATAATGACCTATTGTTATCCCATTCCGCGAACTTAAAAACGCCCCCTCGTAAGCCGTTGGTCCCGGCTGTCATTCGTGGATCTTTGCCAGTCGTTACGGGTCGTCAGAAGCCCGAAAGTCTGACAACCTCTTACCAAGGGGTATCGTATACCCCTCAGATTATAGAAGAAAGGCATCTAGACCGCGCGGAACACTGAAAGTGAAGCCAAAAAAGCAAATACAAATTCAAAAACGAATTCAATCTCGAGTCAGTGTAACTGTTCTGAGACAATTTTTTTTTTTCTGAGACAATAAATGATTTATTGTCTCAGAAAAATGCAGAGAACAGTTATACATATGTACATTTGACTCGAGATTGAATTCTATTTTGAATTTGTATTTGCTTTTTTGGCGTCACTCTCAGTGTTCCGCACGGTCTATCTGCCTTCCTTGTATAATCTGAGTATTACCCATTCACTGGGTTGTGGAGGTCAGATAGGCAGCCGCTCCATGTAAAATACTGGTATTCAGCTGCATCCGGTTAGACTGAAGCCGACCCTAACATAGTTGGGAAGAGGCTAGGCAGATGATGAGTACTTATTGGATGCCGTAGGCGGCTAATCGGCTCCTGTGAAATCTTGTCCCGTGCTACACCGTAATTTGGCAAGTCCTATGTCCAGCAGTGGACATTGATAGACATATGAGATTGCTCTAGCTAGTAGGATAGGGATTCTACATCCTGATCAAATCAGTTTTTTGATCAGAATAAAATTCCTGGGCAAACTTTTACATGTAAAACTATGCGTAATAGCAATATACGGATTATCCTTTTAATGATTTTAGGAACATTTTGGCCTTGCAAGGAATGGGCCCCTAGAAAGGCCGATTTGGTGTTTTTATTAAGTTTATTATTTAATTAGAAAAGTTATTTGATTCTTATTTCACTTTTTTCGTTATAATACTCGGCAAAACGTTTTTTTTTTTAAACATTTATATGAATAGATACATTCTTAGTTTTCCTATAGCATTCTAGGTGATGTTCAGAATGAAAACATTAACCAAAGTGAGTATTATTTGATTTAAACAAAAGGTTATTAAAATTGTTGTTTAGGTATTATACCGAAGATGATTGTAAAAACGCTAGTTTTATGTAAAATTACTGAATTTGTATATCGGCCATATAAAGAGCCCCGTTCCTAGCAAGGCCATTTGAAAGAGTTTAGTAAACCTAAAATTTGATAGAGATTTATAAGCTCCATAATAAATATTTTTATATTTTACGATAATGAATGAACCAAAGTGTTTAGTACCTACTTAATACTTAGTTCATTTTATTTTCCCAGTAAATAAAGGAATATTGTGGTTCAGTTATTGCAGTGGCCTTCCACCCACCTTAGGTACATCGAATTTTCTTACCGTTTACAAAAGCCCTCACCCAATCAAGAGTAACCAGTCAAATGTCCTATTATTTCACTCATAGCTTAAGTAAATCAACACCGGATCGTTCTCGAACAATACAGAAGGGATAAGAGCGATCGTTAGTTAGAACTAATCTCCGGGTAACGCCTGAGTGATGTTGTTCCGCGTCTGATTGCACCATCGTCATTTGTGTTTAATGTCGGCAGGCGGCAGGGCTGTCCGGTTTGATATCAAACCCCAACTCAAAGCATTTCAATCTGCCTAGCCTTTTTGTGGTCGCTTCCTATCTAGCCGAATGCAGCTGAATACCAGTTTTTTACATGGAGCGACTGCCTATCTGATCTCCGCAACCCAGTTACTGGGTAACATGATACCCTTTGGTAAGAGTGGTTACCAAACTTTTGGTCTTCTGTCTACCCGTAACGACTGTCAAAGATTTATGAATGAGTTTGGAAATGGCTTCTACCTAGGTTTTTGTTATTGAAATTGTATTAGATTTCCTACGATTTGAAGTACATTTTGGCGTATATTTCATGGCTGTTCTTTTTACATTCGGACCTACCTACGGAACCACAGATACGTAATTACCTACTTACAAGAAAAACAAAACAGAAACAAAATATAAAAACAAGAAAAGGTAATATTCGTATGATCAAAATTGTGGCAGTAATTTATTGTTTTTATCAAGACCAGGTATGCTTGAATAAAATAGATGGTTAAAACTTATTAGTTTATAACAATTGATTAAAGAATTGGAGTGAATCGATAGCACTATGTAGTTACCTAGCTACCTAAGTAAAAGGAGGGAACAGCTAGGATAGCAAGATTTCGTTAAACAATAAAAAAAGAAAGAAAGAAAGAAAAGAAAGAAAAATATTTTATTTGGGACACGCACAGGAAATACAGTTAAAAAGGAGCATATAAAAGTAACAAAATAAGCATTAAAAAAGAAAAAAAAAAAAAAGAAATCAGACTAAAAAAAAAAAAAAGAGACCTGTGCGAGGCCAAAAAGGCTCCCATCTCAGCATAAAGCTGCGATATTTAAAAAATAAATACCGCAACGCTGGTATTCTGATAGGGCCTGTGTGATGCCACGTGCCAAAAAAAGCGTCCAAACGCGATGGACTTGCACACGAAAGATTCCGTACCACCATACAATTATTAGCACTACATATTTATTTTTATTAGTTTGCCATTATAAAGATCAAGCAAAAAACGCTGGAAAAATATTATATTTTTAATATTTAACATTATTTTATTTTTATTATTTTAGAGCGGCCGTAGTAGTTCACGCTGTGAAAATTTCAAGTATCTACTTAATACGGTTCAAAAGATACTGCCTTGTGACATACGGACAGCGGAGCCTTAGTAATAAGGTCCTTAAAGAGTGAGTCTTCTAAAGTAAGACCCAATAGGTGATTGCATTACTAAAGCAGCGGTACCACGGCCGTCTTTCTCACAGGCCAGATCGCGGCAAACCAGGCCGATAGGCCGTAGTGGTTTGTCGTCGCCCGTCCGACCTGTCAGAAGTCAGCGGTCTGTAGCGATTTATGAATGCATCGGGTCGGGTCAATCTAATATATCAATCGCTAAGAACAGGGTTTGCTGAGACAGTTCTTGTTGTTTTTGTAGTCTTAACCTATTTACTATATTTCATATACATTAAAATGCTTATAATATAATATATAAAACATCTATATATATCCAGTACAAAATTATTATTTTTATTTTTTATATCTTTATTGTACTTAATTATATTTTGATTACTAGTTTATTTATTTATAAGTATATAAATTATCAATTAGGTATGTTGAAACTGTTTGTACTCCCCGTCACTTGTCTCTACAGGTTCATTAGAAAACCAGCGTCAGGCAGCATCTGTCTGGCATTAATGCTGAAATGAACCTTTTTGGCGCAGCCGTGAGGCACACACTTTTGTTTTAAAACATTATTTTATTTTTTTTTTCTTTTGTTTTTGTGTTTCACGAAGTGTGTCCAAATAAACGTTTTTCTTTTCTTTTCTTTTCTTTTTCTTTTCAAGTAGGTAAGTTCAAAGGCGCGACGTGACGCGGCGCGAGGGTGCCTGTCGCGGCCTGTACGGGCACATTTCTTCTTATTTATTTATCAAGAGTTCAGTGGTCACACTGAATAAAACCACAGCGGCTGCACACGCAGCCATGCGCTCCGTATCACTGCACATATGGGAATAGCGGCCAATAAGCCGCACCAGACCGATACACACCGTGGTAATCATCGGCGCGGGCCGGGCGTGGCAGCGTCTGGCGCAGCCAGTGGCGGATTTGCAGTCATGGCCGCCCTAGGCCCCCAGGCCATGTAGTAAGTACCAGTTACTTTATTGCCAACTTTTATCGAAATCGATTCAGAAATTTAGTTAACTTTATTATCTGCTAGTTAGGTAGTTACTGATTTTTTTTTCGCGATTTCAGCCCATACGAAAAGTGGTTCATAATGATGAGTAGTGACCCCTTAAGAGGATATTGGTCAATAACCAGTAACCCTGTATATTTAGATGTACGAAAGTGATTTAGGAAGATTATTGTTATACGATGCGGTGCAGTGCGGCTCGCCATAATGTGCGCGAGCCTTAGAATATTTAGGTACTTTCAGTTATTTATTGTACAGTACTAGTGAATTTTTGTCAGATTGGCAGCCCCTAATATCTGGCCGCCCTAGGCCCGGACCTACTGGGCCTTAGGGAAAATCCGCAACTGGGCGCAGCCTGTCAGTTAACGGGCCGTGGGACCGCAGCATTACCCGTATAGGCTCCGTCTTATGTTAGGTATTTAAATGATTTCAACACCAGCCGTGTACCTATTCTGTAAAAATTGCACAGTGAAAACTTAGGTTAAGCGAGCTGTCAATAGTGTCAATCTCAAGCGATCCCTAGCATCAGGTGGAATAACAGCTACGTCTCACTTTTCCTTTTTTTTTTTTGATGGGATATCTTCAATGACTTGTCGGAGCAGGAGGGCGTGTCAGAATTTGACTGACTAAAACCCACCCGTGTTCCTTCAGTTGCCTGTGCCAGGGCCACCGCGGTATCTCTTTCCAACAACCCGCGACCCTGGCAAATGACAGCTCACCTCAAGCTAAGTTCTCACTGTGATATTTTTACAGAAAAGACCGTTTGTACCAACTTCTGTTCCATGAATGATAACTGATAAGTATAATAGCGCCTCTTTACAATCGGCTATCATAAACCAGCTGCTGATAGTGCTGACCAAGCGCCGCCCGCCGCCGCCGTCGCCCGCAACTCAACACCGGCTGCGGAAACGTCACACGTGGGTACGTCGACCCCTAAACTTGCTACGCTACTATTGTCACCACCGGCAAATCGGATGCGTCGCAGCCTAAGCGACAAGTCAAAATAGGGGATAAAAAGGGTGCTCAACCTGCCCTGACTGCGGTCCGTAGCTTCTTACCAAGAACGGGCCAAGTTGATGAAGAGGGTTTCACTAAAGTAGAAAAGAAGAAGAAGAAGAAGAAGCCCTGTTCTCGTAACCAGTGTGGTACTGCACCGAGTAGACCCAACATGTTGCTGCACCCTGCTGTGCCTACGACGCAGCTGTACATTTCGCGTCTGTATCACTCCACAAGGATTGAGGAAGCGGTGCAGTATTTGATGGTGAAGACCGGCTGGACTGAGGGTCGAAAGGTTGGAATCGCGCCACAATATCAACTTTACGTCGTTCGTGGTCCAACCCACCATCTACAGACCTTTTTAAAAGAGGACTTTTGGCCGAAAGGTGTCATATTTCAACGTTACGTGTATATAAGTTTATTATTACTGTTTTTAAGACAATTTTGTGTATTTTATCTATGGGCCTAGATGCCTGATAATAAAATGATTATGATTATAAACTTTCATCCCCTTTATCACCCCCTTAATATTTCTTTGAAATATATTATACTAGCTGCGCCCCGGGGTTTCACCCGCGTACACCGGGATAAAAAGTAGCCTATGTGTTAATCCAGGGTATAAGCTATCTACATACCAAATTTGAGACAAAAAGTAGCCTATGCCCTTCCCCAGGATACTATCTATCTCCATGCCAAATTTTATCGAAATCTGTTCAGTGGTTTAGTTTAGTTTTTCAGATAATCGTCTATGATCGCCGATTGTGAAAAGGCGCCATGACGATTCAAACAAAAGTCTACATCAGTTAATGACGGGTAGATCATCACTCACAACACAAAACTTCTTCCATTGTTACTGAAAGTGAAAACCAACAATCACAAACGCGTGCCATCCCTACTTAGGGTATGTAACATTTTATCGCTAGCAGCCTTATGAGGCGGCCGTCATGCGAAAATTTACTGCCATGTCTTACTACCTTTTTATTTCGCGCCAACATAAGTGTTTTATTGTACCTACCCTCTCGATGAGAACAATGCTTCACATGATAGTGTATTGTGTATTCTTTTGTTTTAATACAATGAATAAAATTGTTGACGTCTTTCGGCCTACGCTCACCTGCTTTGTTTTTCAGGCGTCCGAATATCAGAATTTTATGAATTGGTATACTTAGGGCTGATTTTTCAATGATCAGATAACTTTTATCTGAAGAATAAATACGACAGTTCGACATAATACTAAGACTACAACTCGCAATAATGACAATTTAGATGTACAAATCAAAGGAGGCAAAATTGAATTAGTGGACAAGGTCAAATTTTTAGGGATTAACATAGATGAGCATTTAAATTGGAAACAGGAGCTAGCTGCTATTGACTCATCGATTTCATCAGCATGCTATGCACTCAGGAGCCTAAGAGATATGTTGGATCTAATGCAACTTAAGGCTATATATTACGCGCTGGTAGAATCTAGATTAAGATACAGCATAATGCTTTGGGGTAACAGCTACAGTTATAACTGTCAGAAAGCCTTTATTTTACAGAAACGTGCCATAAGGATTATAGTAAGGATCTCACAAAGAGACTCATGTAGAGAGCACTTTAAAAAGTAGACATTTTAACAGTACCGAGTTTATATATATTAGTAATCCTAAATCACTTTGCTAAGTATATTCATAAGTATGAATCACAAGAGGAACGTAGGATAAGAGAAAGCACGAGAAGGAAGGAATTTAAACACAAAATGGCTCCAAATTTTAATATAGCTAAGCATTGTTCCAGATACCAGGCAGTGGAGTTATTTAATAGGTTACCGACTGACTTAAAGTTATTAATTTATAGCTCTCACTCTTTTAAAATTAAATTAAAAGCCTTCTTGTTGGAAAAATGTTTATACTCGGTATCAGAATTTATGTCAAGTGATAAAAATAGTCACTATAAAAATAGCAGTAAGCTTTAAATATTAACTTATTTCTGACCTAATACTGTTCTCATCACTGGGACCTTGATGAAGTTGTACACTAAATATTTTGAGATTGAACATTTACCTGCATTAATTTGACATTATATTTCTTTGTTGACACACACTTCTGGACACATCTATTGGCCCACCTTAGAGTTTAGGTTTCGATGGCCCCTACCGAAATATGATTGCTAGATTGAACAAAAACTGTTGATGCAGTTTTAAACCTGATACATTTTACCATCTTTTTCGATCGTATTGTTTTAAATTTGAATTCAGAATACCATACGACATGGAGCTACGCCTAACAAGTCGGATATGCGCCTTGTTAAAGGCAATTGATTTTTTAATAAAAAACATGTTTTATCAAATAAAGGTTTAATTTAATAACGCGTGTTGCCTCCATGGGCATCTACCACAGCTCTCATACGATTAGGCATAGAGTTTATCAACCGCTCTATGAAATTTTGAGGGATCATCTCCCATTCCTCTTCTATGGCAGTTTTCAACTCCTGCATCGTCTGGGCAACTGGCTGACGAGCCCTAACACGTCTTTTTAGACCGTCCCACATGTGCTCAATGGGGTTCATGTCTGGGCTTCTGGCTGGCCAGTCCATAACTGTGATGTTCACATCCCGAAGATATTCCCTGACGATGCCGGCCGCATGGGCTCTTGCATTATCATGCATAAAAAGGAAATTTGGGCCCACATAGTCCGCGTATGGTATCACGTGAGGTTCTAAGCACTCACGAATGTACCTTTCAGCATTTAATGTTGGCAGCCGTGGTCCTGTAACAACCTCAAGTTGAGTTTTGCCGCTCGCGGATATACCACCCCAGACAGTCCATGAGCCACCGCCATAAGCAACCCTCTCTTCAAAGCAGCATTGTGCGAAACGCTCTCCCTTACGTCGGTAGACCTTCTTCCTTCCATCATTGCCATGTAACACAATTTTAGACTCATCAGAAAAGAGTACACGGCTCCAATCTTGCTGTGTCCAATTTAAATGACTGCGTGCGAAATGAAGGCGCGCTGTTCGGTGGGCTCGCGTTAGTTTGGGGCCATTAGCTGGCTTGTGTGGTACCATATCGCGTTCTTTTAACCTTCTCCGAACAGTTCGAGCGCTCACAGATACTCCGTGGAAGTCGCGAAGTTGGTTTTGTATCTCAATGGAAGTAAGGTGACGATTTCTCAAGCTGGTCGTCACGATGAATCGATCCTGCCTTTCAGTTGTGACCCGAGATCGTGGCCTTCCTTGGCGACGAACAAAGCCGCCAGTCTATAGGTATCTCCGATAAACATTTCGGACCGCAGATCGACTTAAATTAAGTTGAGCACTCACGTTTCTTTGGCTGTGTCCGGCCTGAATAAGTGCCACAGCTTGGGCGGCGACTTCAGGTGAAGTATCCATAGATTATTTATAGAACCTCACCTTAATGTTAAGAATAAGTAATGTTTGTTGCAAAACCAAAGATATCAATCACTTTTTCAAGAATTAAATCCAAGTAAACCAATAAAACCAAGTTTTCTTAGTATTCGATTGTTTATATCAACAAACAGGCTCCAAATTGTCTTTTGTTTCTTTAAATTCTGTGTTCGAAATTCAAAAAAAGACTATTGAATGAAATTGTGAATGTACCAGGTTCAAAACTGCATAAAAACTTTTTGCTCGACCTAATATAAAATTTTAGCTAGGACCAAACGAAACTGAAAATACAAGGTGGGCCAAAAGATGTGTCCAGAAGTGTATTTTAAATTAATTGACTCATACTAAGCATTTCACATCGATTTTAATTAGACTTTTAAATGTATTGTTTCTGCATGTGATAATTTTATTTAATATATAATTTTCAACACAATGTAAATTGTTCATGAAAAATAAATGATATGAAATGAAATAATATTTCCTATACAAAAGCAGTCAAACCGCCATATTTATTCCATAAATAAAAATTATCTGATGATTTAAAAATTTGCCTTTAATAAATTATTCTGAGCTATTATTGTTTAGAATTCTAAGTCAATTGATAGGTAGGTACATTATGCTTGCTCCGTCTTCATAGAATCGTGCAGAGCTGAATTTAATGCATTGAACAAAATACTTGCGACAGGCAATAAACAGGCGACATGACACCGTGGCAGACAAGGCAAAGAAAGTAGGATTCGAGAGCTTAAGTTTAAAAATAAAAAAACCGGTCAAGAGCGAGTTGGACTCGCGCACCGAGGGTACCGTTCCGATTTCTGAAAAAGTGTGCTATTTAGAGAAATCGTTTTAGTTTTTCTTGTAGGTTTATATAAACTTCTATCACATAGAATAATTTCAGATTTTTCTCTACGCAAACTTCGGAGATAAGGGGGAACGGTATTTTTTTTGTTACATTTTTCATCTGAAGTCTAAAACTATGAACCTAAAAAAAGAAAAAAAATGTTTGAGAATGTGCATACAGTGCTCTTTCATTTTCTGAAGTGGGGCTTCTAGGGCATGTGTAGTATCATTACTACACATGCCCTAGAAGCTCCACTTCGAATTAAACTTTTAAGACCCCCTTTCAGTCCCTGTTGCAAAAATAAAATAGATATTTTTATTTCTTTCATTTGCAAGATAGTTGGGCAAACATCATCTAAAACTGTTCCAAATTTCAAGTTGATACCATTAGTACGTAGTTCATGAGATATCCAGCTGTGACAGACGGACAGACCGAGTCGCACCATAAGGGTTCCTTTTTAGCATTTTGTTATGGAACCCTAAAAAAAGGTTAGGCAAAGGCCCTGCAGAGGATAAAAACAGGTAGAATAAATAGATTTGTATGCCTGAGTAATACCGGAGGCCAGCACGATCGCGCGACGTAAAAGTAGAAATTCGAACGATTTTTGAATAGAAAGCAGTACAACTATCGTATAGCATTTTGATTTAAATTACGACTAGCACAATAAAATTAGGGTCATACACGATCGTCCGAACTTTTTTTTCGGTGAACCTGAACGCGTGATCGCGCCGACAGAGGACGCTTTCCGGTTTTCCGAAAAAAAGTGACATAACAAATGCACGCGACCGATTGCGTATTCGCGCGTTGATGGCTTTTAAATAGAACACGGCCTTAGTTAAGTAAGTTCTTTTGAATGGTTTTTTATTTTTTTTTAAACTATTATTATGTACAAAACGAGTATTTTCAATAATAGAATCATTCGTTTAATAAATTAAAAGTTACGCTACGTTTACTCCGCGCGTTCGTCCTGGCCTAGTTAGTAGAGGCCTGGACGTCAATATCAATCTGCCTAGCCTTTTCCCAACTATGTTGGGGTCGGCTTCCAGTCTAACCGGATGCAGCTGAATACCATTATTTTACATGGAGCAACTGCCTATCTGACCTCCACAACCCAGTAACTGGGTAATACGATACCCCTTGGTAAGACTGGTTGTCAGACTTTCGGGCTTCTGAAGACCCGTAACGACTGTCAAAGATCCACGAATGACAACCGGGACCAACGGCTTAACGTGCTTTCCGAGGCACGGAGGAGTCTCATTATGTAATGGTACAGAGGCCTGGACGTCAAGCTACCCCAATCTGTAAAATTTTCCCAATTGAATATGAACCTTATTCCTTTGGTATAAAGTTGAAATTCCATCAAAGAAAGACAGATTAAGGTAGCTTGATGTGCTGGCCTTTGTACCTACTAAAAATCTTATATAGACCAAGATACAAAAAGACGAAGGCCTATCTACATAGGATGATCGGCATCCTTTTAAGGCGTCATTGTACTCATCATTATGAACAACTTTTACTATGGGACCAAACCTGAAACCGAAAAAAATCTGCTGTTCCCTACATTTTGAAGTTGAGTTACGCGAACATACATAAATGTAGGGAACAGCAGATTTCTTTTACGATTTCAGATTTGCTCCCATAGTAAAAGTTGTTTATAATGATGAGTTCAATGACCCTTTAAAAGAATGCCCATGAATTCAATTTCATTCTGTATCTAAGTGCCTACAGTTTTTCAAATCAACCCATTTTCAAATCGATGTGTCTAAATTTTGATGAGAGTACCTACCCAACTACCTAGTTGAAATGGACATTTTTAAGCGGCGGCGGCGATTCGATAATTTGACGAGAATTGAGTGAAACTTCAAGGATGGAAGTGAAATCCAAGAGCTAGATCGTAGAGTTTACGACAAAATTTTTGATCTTGGAGCTCTTGGACTATACTTAAAAATTGAACTCATTATCTTCTAAACTAAGCCCGACTAAATCTGTGACTTGGCAAAAAATTGAAGCTTAGTTTTTGAGATATAAATGTGGCCAAGCTGGGGAGATGCTCTCCAGATCGGCCACTAATGAACCCTTATAACTTTTGAACCAGTGACCGACAAATTATGATATTTGGCGGCAAATTTCGACAATTTTTTTGTGTTATCAAAATTAAAATCCCTGATGGTGGACATGCCAGTGTCAGCCAACCACGCGCAAATTTATTTTCTAACATTATTTCATGCTGTGTCCGACGGTACTTCTGCATGGCAACTTCGGACACCGGACTTATTTCCTCCAATACAAACTGTTTGTACTTGTTTGAGAACATTATTCCGTGGTTCATTGTGAACTGCAGTATGAAATTATGCCTTTGTACTCCACAAAGGCTTCCGCTTAAGTGATACAGCGCAGTTTTATCAACTTTTAACTCATCAGTATTTTGTTTGCTTTCAGCTGCTTGGGCAGCCCTAGAGCGAGATTTTTTTCTGTAGGTAGGTAAGTACTTGTAAATTAAAATTTGGATAAAATATATTCAATGGGCCGGCCATATTAGACGTAGAACCGATGATCGTTGGGGTAGAGGTGTTCTTGAGTGGAGACCGCGAATCGGCAAACGTAAGGTAGGACGCCCTCAGGCTAGATGGAGCGATGATCTTCGCAGGGTGGCTGCAGCTGGATGAGTTGTCGAGAATCGAGCGAATGGCGTGCGTTTCGCATGGGGTCGCGGCATTATGCTGAGCGGTAGCCGTTTTGCGTAGATGTGACGCATATTTTCCCCAAAACTTGCTTTTTATATTCTTATTTTATTTTGTTGTCCTTTGCGTCATGTTTACCGCAAATAAACGTATTTTCTTTCTTTCTTTCTTTTCTTTCAATTGGAGAGTCCTATTTCCAGCAGTGGACTGCTATAGGTAGGCTCATAGGCTGATGATAATATTAAATTTTTGAGGTTTTGTGCAAAAATGACCTAAAAAAGGTAAAAGACGAAAAAATCAGTCATATGTTTATATTACATGGGAAGAGCTCGTGGCTAAATAATAACAGCCGCACGGGTCGATCCATCAGGTTAAGCTCTGCTTGCCGTGGTTGGTCCGTGGACGGGTGACCATCTTTACATATCGAGAATCCTCCGTGCCTCAGAAAGCACGTTAAGCCGTTGGTCCCGGCTGTCATTCTTGGATCTTTGACAGTCGTTACGGGTCGTCAGAAGGCCGAAAGTCTGACAACCAGTCTTACCAAGGGGTATTGTATTACTCAGTTATTGGGTTGTGGAGGTCAGATAGGCAGTCGCTCCATGTAAAATACTGGTATTCAGCTGCATCCGGTTAGACTGGACGCCGAGTCCAACATAGTTGGGAAAAGGCTAGGCAGATTGATGTTTATATTACATTATCATGTAAATAGGACACATAGATCTTTGATCCTAGACATACTTATGTTATAGTGTAATATCTCCACCGAGATTTAATCCGTTCAAATCGCCTTTAATCTCAACAGTGGTTAGCGGACGTAAAACTTTAAACTTCGAAGTCATTTATATCTAAGAGACGAACCCTATTTTAAAGTTTCGACTTGAACCGATCTTTAACGGTGTTTTCTTGCAGACTTTGTAATTTTAAACTATTGATAAATTGAAGTTAAAAGTGACTTTAATAGAGTGAAAATTTCGTGGGATTTTGACAATAGGGGACTATGACTATGGGGGACAAATAGGAATTAAAAGTGTTATCTGTCCCCCTATCAACAATAGGGGGACAGATAGGAATGAATAAAGTTCGAACTGTTCCCTCGTCGCTAACAGGGGACAGATCGAACTTTTTTTCCCCCGATCTGTCCCCCCGAAGGGACAAAGCGGGGGGACAGATCGAAATATTAGGTTGGGAAAAAAGTCTTTTCGCATTATAGTATGTATGAACTTAAAATAAAATTTCTTTGGCTATGCTATTTGTATCTAGCTGGTTTTGGTACCATTGAAAGTTTAAATTTTAAAGAACATAACAATTCCAAATTCAAATTAGGAAAATTGTGTGATTTTCATTTGTTTTTCGTACTGTCAAGATGAGTGAATCTAATGAAGAAATTCGATACACTTTAAAATTTTACTACAAAAAAGGCAAAAATGCAACGCAAACCGCGAAAAAAATTTGCGATGTTTATGGACCCAGTGCAGTATCTGTGAGAGTAGCACAAATTTGGTTTAAGCGTTTTCAATCCGGAAATTTTGATGTCAAAGATACACGTCGCTCTGGTCGCCCTATTACGGATAAAATGGATGCCATTTTTGAAAAAGTGGAGCAACATCGGCATATCAGTAGTTACGACGTAGCTGAAGAACTGGGAATTGACCACAAAACAGTTTTGGCGCATTTGAAAAAAACTGGGTACACAAAAAAGCTCGATATTTGGGTACCTCACGAGCTCACTGAAAGAAACCTAATGAACCGTGTACTCATTTGTGATTCTTTATTACGACGTAATGAAACCGAACCATTTTTGAAGAAACTGATAACTGGTGATGAAAAGTGGATCACGTACGACAAGAACGTGCGAAAAATGTCGTGGTCAAAGGCCGGTCAGGCTTCACAGACTGTGGCGAAACCCGGGTTACCTCGCAACAAGGTGATGCTGTGTGTGTGGTGGGATTGGAAGGGCATTATTCATTATGAGCTGTTACCACCAGGCAGGACCATCGATTCTGAACTCTACTGCGAACAACTGATGAGATTAAAGCAAGAAGTTGAGAGAAAGCGGCCGGAATTAATCAACAGAAGGGGTGTGATTTTTCATCATGATAACGCTAGACCTCACACATCTTTAGCCACTCAGCAAAAATTAAGAGAGTTTGGCTGGGAGGTGTTAATGCATCCGCCTTATAGTCCTGACCTTGCACCTTCAGATTTCCACCTGTTTCGGTCTCTTCAGAATTCTTTAGGCAGTGTCAGGTTAACATCACGAGAGGACTGCCAAAACCACTTGTCGCGGTATTTTGATCAGAAGTCCCAAAATTTCTATAGCAATGGGATCATGTCCCTACCTACAAGATGGCAAAAAGTTATCGAACAAAATGGTACCTACATACTTTAGATAAATGTAAATAATGTATATTAAAAAATGTTTTGAAGTTTCTTAAAAAATGCGATGAAACTTTTTCCCCAACCTATCAATTCAATATTATCATTACACAGAGAAACTCGAAGACATGTGACATTTACCAACACGCACTGGGCCTGCGTAGTGGATTATGGCTCACTCCCTCTCACTGAAAGCATGCCTGCGTCCCAGCAGTGGGAACGTTATCGGCTGATTATGATAACAGAGAAACTAGGAAAACTTCACCGTTCACAGAAGTGACGGGATAGCAAATCATGATAAAGCAAAACAAGCAAAAAAGCACAGCCCTTTACTGTTTTGAAGATACAACCCTGTGACGGACAGACAAACAGATGGTGTAGGCAATGGGACCCCTTTAACTTATAATAGGGAGTTGACACTCTTTGGCTAAAGAACTCTAAAAAACCGGCCAAGTGCGAGTCGGACTCGCGCACGAACGGTTCCATACCATTATCTATAAAAACGGCAAAAAAAATCACGTTTGTTGTATGGGAGCCCCCTTAAATATTGTTTTATTTTAATTTAATTCTTTATTTTTAAAGTGAATACATAACTAAATATTCTGTGAATATTGTGTGTCAAGTGTCTACCTGTTGCCGTTATCAATATCGAGCAAAAACAAGCAAAAAAATCACGTTTATTGTATGGGAGCCCCCTTGAATATTTCTTTTACTCTGTTTTTTTAGTAATCATTGTTATAGCGGTCACAATAATACATCATCTGTGAAAATTTCAACTGTCTAACTATCACGGTTCATGAGATACAGCCTGGTGACAGACGGACGGACAGCCGAGTCTTAGTAATAGGGTCCTGTTTTAGGTACCCATTGCGTACGGAACCCTAAAAATTAAAACAAGGACCAATCTAAATTTAAAACAAGGACCAATTGGTATCTGTAATAAATTAGAAAACCATTTATAAGTAGTAATTTTGCTGCAACATACTCGTACGGTGTTAGAAATATATTTCTAAAAATGAAGACCCATACTTTTTATCCCTACCTTTAAGCGACGAAAGAATACACCATAAGAAACTCCTTATACGGAGATAATATCTAAATGTGCCTATAAATGTCTCAATTTCGCTTTTGAATATATTCAGCTATATTTTATGGCTGCGATATCAGTTTCATAGTATGTTACTTGAATCGATGCCAAGAATTCTTAAATATTATGTTATTCCTACAAAATTATTTAAGAACTTAAATATTTATGTGATATACAAATTAACACTATTTACACTAGGTACCAAAGTAAATTACTAACTAACTATACAAATAAATACAAAAACAAAAGAACACTTAGGCGTCGAAGTACTCCTCCGCATCGATGTCATCCGGAAACGTGCTCAGAAGACTGGCAGCATTGCCACGTTGAATGGCAATGCTAATTCTTGTTAATGCAATAAGCCAAGTACTTAAAAAGTCAAGGATATTAATTGCAAGTAGACTACTTACCTACCAATTTAAATTTTCCGCATATATTTCAAATCACAATAGCTGTCAACCATTGACAGTTGAATGAAATGGCTATAACACGGAAATTTGAAGAAGTGTTTATTTGTATTTTAGACACACAAAATATATATATTAGGGGATAATAATTTGCATGTATCTCTTCAAACATAGTTTAATAACAATAATAAGACATTTATTGAAAGCAATACAACAGAAGTAAATATACAAAATATGTACAGCAAATTACAAAAAGAAATCCCTACTAATTCAAAAAAACTAGCAACTAATAAATTTGAAATATGAAACTATTCTAATATCTACAACTATTGATCGAAGGAGTAATAATTAACACGTAATTTATCTCTCAAACTTTGGTTCATAACTACCCGACCAACAATAGTCCAGCCCGATTCCTTGGCATGCTTATTTACGTAATCCATTAATACGTTTCTAGCATGCCCATCTAACCCAGGCCTCGTTTCTTTAGATCTGGAACGCTTTCCATTCCGACCATTACCAGTATAAGAACACTTAGAAAGAGCTTCTTTTGTAAATATTAGAGGCAACAGAAGTCTTGCAAATTGTCTCATTTCAGTTCCAAGCAGTTTGCATCGAGTTAATTCAGCTTCCGAAACATAGATTCCTGTATTTGGTATGAGTTCTGTTAATCCAAGACTTGGTCCATGATGTTTGAGGGTCCATTTTGCAACATACGTACATTTAGATTTAGAAGATATTGAGGGCTGTGGTGATTGTGAAAAAGATTCTGAATCTGAAGACGATTCCGATTGTTGAAGAGATGGTGTTCGTAGATGACTGAGATGAGATGGTCTTTTTCTTTGAGATGGCTCTTGTGAGGATAATCGTTTTGGTTCTTCACTAGTTGGCTGACTATTTTCTTTTATTTGTTCAATCGTTGGCAAAGATAGGCCTTTCTTGATTTCAGGCACAATCAAATTAATAGATTCAAAAGCTTTTTTCAATTTTACACTCTTCTCCTGATATACAGCATTCATCTTGCTTTTCACCTCTAAAATAGATTTATAAATATCTTGTATGTGTTTTATATCTACTATATTCTGACGCTCAGTTCCGTTTCCAGGTGCTAGATTACATATAAGATTTCGAAGGGCTGAAACCTCTGCATTTAATGAAGACTGGCTCCCCTTATCATTACTGTTTGTTCCTCTAAGCTGATCCAGATTATTTGTAGAAGATATTTTAGTTGGATCAGAATCCACGATCTCAGGCAATGGAGTTTTTGATCTTCCCGGGTGTATAGTTATATTTTTTGGATTAGGCTCATTTTTAGATACAGGCTCTAGTATATTTCTATCAGCTGGATGTATAGTTTCAGGTTCATTGTTACTATCACTGTCATCAGTAGCAATAACGGTCTCGCACAATGGAGTTTTTGATTTTCCCGGGTGTTTAGTGGTATTAGTTGAATTAGGCTCATTTTTAGATACAGGCTTTAGAATATTCCTATCAGGTGGAGGTATTGTTTCAGGTTCATTGTTACTATCACTATCATCAGTAGCAACAATCTCATTGTTTACTTTTGACCCAAGTGATTCTGATGCAACAGTTTTGGTGTAGAGTTTTTCTAGTTTGTCAAAATTTCCGGTACTAATTAAGGTTTCAAGAGTTTCAATTCGAGTTCCTTTTCGTAAAGATAGGACCTTTTTTGGAGGAACTTTTTGTTTAGGGAAATAATTTAGCTGTTTATTCAATATTAACATTTTGAGATTATTACCGGAACGTATTGCTGATTTGCGTTTTTTCTTCGGTAGATTGTCCTCGTTAGTTGAGTTCTTGTCATTTTCTTCTGATTGTATACGTTTACCTGATGTTGATGGAGTTGCACTACCGCTAGCTTCTGAAACAAAATAAATAAACAAATTAAAAAAAAAAAAAAAACAAATAAGAAAAACAAAACAAAATAAACAAATATGAGTAAAGACGGTTAGACTGGAAGCCGACCCCAACATAGTTGGGAAAAGGCTAGGCAGATTGATTGATTTTGATTGAGTGAATAACAAATAGTTTTAGAATGTTAACATAATGTTCGACTTCTGAAGCAAGTAGAAACTAATAGCGTAATCAGCATATAATGTTCCCTCTGCTGGGACACAGGGCAGGAGTGAGTTGCAATCGACCACACGGGCCCAATGCGGGTTGGTGGATGTCACGTGTCTTCGAATTTTTGGTTATAGGAAATGCCGGTTATCTCAAGAATTTTCTTTCACCGTTTTGAGAGCAGCGGTGATGAAACAAAATTACACAAATTGGAATTGGAAACGCTGGGTCCCGAGTTCCAGGTGAGAAGAGGTGTGAGTCAAGGTGACCCAATTCTCACCCAAGTTATTTTCTGCAGTTCTAGAGAACATATACCGCTAACTGAAGGCCGATTCTCGTACTTAAAAACGTTCACATTCAAGTCACAATCTCATGCCAGCGACAATCAAATGTCAAAAATACATTTTTGACATTTGATTGTCGCTGACTTACAGCGACAACAGACACACCACCACCACCACCACACCACCACCACCAGCACCACCACCACCCACACCACCACCACCACCACCCACCACCACACCACCACCTGCAGGTAAACACTGTACAATTTTTGACAAATTGAGACTGAGATGAGATTGCGAACGGGAAAAAAATCGGGTAAAAATACGGGAATTACCCCTCTGGATTGGTCACATCTGGGTCTCAATGTCCATAGATGGAGAAAAAATTAAAGCGCGTTACATATTCGGACGACATAATTATGTTCGAAGAAAGCCTGGTAGTTGAGGTCCAAGCGTTATGTGAAGAAAGTGGAAAAGTTGGATTAACAATGAATACAAAAAAAAAAAAAATACTAACTAACTCAAAAAGATTAACAATAAAACTGGCTGTCTACACACTGGAGTATGTAGACGAATACACATATCTGGGTCAGCTCATATCTCCTAAAGACTAAACAAATAAGGAACTAATAACCACAAGGATAGCCAGCGAATGGAGAAAATACTGGTCATAGAAAGAGGTTATGAAATCCAGATATCTAAACATTGCCATAAAAAGTTTTCAACACCTGTATCTTACCGTGTTTAATGATAAACACGGTTTATGAATAGTAGCGAAAACAAAACATGACCGAAATAAAAACAATACTCCAAAGATCTATGGAACGAAGTATGACAGAAACAAGTAAAATGGATCGAATAAGAAATGAACAACTAAGAGATAGAACTAAAGTAACAGACACCAGAATGGACCATCAAAAATGGAGGTGGACTGGACACATGCTGAAAACAAAACAGGAAAAATGCTGTAAATTAATAACTGATCGGTATCACAGAAATATTAAAGGGAAAAGAGGAAAACAACAAAGGAGATGGGATGACGAGATAAAACTTACAGCGGGCCCTAACTGGAAGAGTGGCTCGTGATAGAATTCAATGGAAACAGCTAGAGAAGGCTTGCCAAGAGGCATGCAGATTTGAGAGACATAATTTAACAACATACATCATCATCTTCCTGCCCTTATCCCATGTTACTTGGGGTCGGCGCAACACGTTTTCTTTTCCATTCTCCCCTGTCAACCGTCACGCTATCATTCACTCCCTTCTCTTTCATATAATTTCTAATCCATTTATCTTTTCTTTCACCTTGCTCTCCCTTTTCATCCATCAACATGTATATTCCTCACTCTTTTAGTCACATGCGTTTCGTCCTTCCTCATCAAATGCCCATACCAAGACAAACGATTTCCTTTCAACTTTTCTGTCACTGGCGCCACTTTCAAACTTCCTCTTATATACTCATTTCTCACTTTATCCATTCTTGTCACTCCACACATCCATCTCAACATTCTCATCTCCGCTGCATGCAATCTTTTTTCATCCGTCTCTTTCATGTCTCCTTTCTTCTCTTCAACATAGGTACAACAGAGTAAAACCAATTCAGAATAGAGGCTTTATAAATAAATAAAAAATTAAGGGTTGAAGAGTTTCAGTGCGAGCTCCTTTTCGTAAAGAAACCTTTTTTGGAAACTTTTTGTTTAGGGAAATAATTTAATCATTTATTCCGTATTAACATTTAGAGATTATTACCAGAACGTATGGCTGATTCGCGTTTTTTCTTCGGGAGATTATCCTCGTTAGTTGAGTTCT
The DNA here is from genome assembly GCA_946251885.1 of Cosmia pyralina. Classification (NCBI taxonomy): domain Eukaryota; kingdom Metazoa; phylum Arthropoda; class Insecta; order Lepidoptera; family Noctuidae; genus Cosmia; species Cosmia pyralina. Next base: position 7,345,707 of record OX276342.1, read on the forward strand.
TGTCGTTTTCTTCTGATTGTGTACGTTTACCTGATGTTGATGGAGTTGCACTAGCACTAGATTCTGAAACAACAAATATTTTTAGAATAATATATTATTTATACTTATAGTTATTATTATTATATGCTGGATTTCTGAAGCAAGTACGAACTAATAGCAATATCAACATCTGCCTAGCCTTTTCCCAACTATGTTGGGGCCCGCTTCCAGTCTAACCGGATGCAGCTAAATACTAGTATTGTACATGGAGCCACTGATACCCCTTGGTAAGACTGGTTGGCAGACTTTCGTGCTTCTGACAACCCGTAACGACTAGGCGACTGTCAAAGATCCACCAATGACAGCCGGGACCAACGGCTTAACGTGCTTTCCGAGGAACTAATAGCATAATCGAACACAGGCCTTCTCTCTGTGAGAGGGAGTGAGTTGTAATCGACCACGCGGGCCCAGTGCAGGATGGTGGATGTCACGTGTCTTCAAATTTTTGATTATAGGAAATGCCGGTTATCTCACGATGTTTTCTTTCACCGTTTTGAGAGCAGTGGTGATTAAATAAATTACCTAAACAAAGTAAATCGGGGACGTTACCATCACACCGTTGCTCTCTAAAAAGAACTAATGAATAATGATTATTACTTGTTTCGTTCATTGTGTTGTCCGGCTGTTCATCAGTCACTGTCGGTGAATCCTCCTGTCCTGTCCTGTCGTCGTTTTCTGCGATAAATTCAATTGCTTTTTCATATGAATCTGTAACGATAAATTGTTCTCGAGTTTTAAAACATTAAAAAATATATACATAATTATATACATAGTGACTGGTTAAACTAGGGACAATAGGAGTATTCAGTCCGTATAATATACTTCTTGTTTCAAATAATTTTGTCAAAATTAAGACCTCTTATTTACTTTTAAGGCATTAAAAAAATATTTAAATGAGCAGTGTTCTATACCCACAAAACTTTACAATTACAATTTACAAAGGACATCGTCGAAAATCGTCCTAGAACGAACAAGCATCTGACGTATGTAGGTACATAATAATTATAAATATATTCTTTTAGACCAATTGCTATGGATTTTAAAATCTCCAAGCTTCAGGAACGCAGCTCAAATCTCCCGGATATGGTCTGCTGGCGGCTGGCGGGCATTTGCGGGCAGGCCACGGCCGAACTGATGACTACACACTGATACACTTGTAAAGGATTCTATGATTTTATCGTTTCTAAACAAAAGGTTTTACAAGCTGTTCCCAGTGTAAAAAATACAACTTTAAATTTTTTTTAATATGATTGTTGTAAAAAAAAAAATAACACCTCTCGGATTTCTGATCAACTGGGTTAGCAACCATAGCTAGAGCACGGGTGGCAAACCTAGTTAGTATCTCATGTCATCATGTTGTCTCATGTTTATTTCATGCAAATTTGACAAAAAAAAAGCCTGCAGTAGACTACGAGTATGTCCCTCGTTTTACCAGTCACCAGAGAAACCATCTTCTCTAAAAATATTAAGTACCTGTTCTAAACATTATCAATGCACAATAAAATGGCCACGTTTTTTTTGATGGCTCTTTATTTATAACTTGCACTCTAGTTTCAGAGTTTTCTTCTTTAGGATAACGAATGATTAAATAATTATCGCAAAGAGCTTTTTCTGCCCAGCGTGCTGGGATGCATTTACGGCCGATATTTTTTTCATTATAACGGCTTGATATTTTCACAACTAAATAGCCTGTAGTGTCAAATTTGGCCATTGTCTGTAAAAAAGTACAAACTTAATACATATAGCTGTATAACAAATAACATAACATCATGCCTGTAATCCCCCAAGGGTTAGGCAGAGGTGTTCCTATAGCACACCCAGATTTCACCAGTTATGTGTAAGTCCCATGTAATAGGGGGCGCGCCTATTGTCATCAACCGGGCAGCTATTGAGAAATTCCGAAAGGAAAAACCCAATATTACTGCCCCACCCGGGAATCGAACCCAGGACCTCATGCTCAGCAGTAGCGCTTGCGACCACTAGTCCAACGAGGCGTCTTAATAAACATAATGTGCACAGTACCTACAACTATTTTCTTAGTGTCTCTCGGCCAACTTTGTGTTTCGTCAGTCGTCAGATTTCTGCACTTGATCTTAAGATCTTTGCACTTGGTGAAGACCGGACGCTCTCAATCGACTTGGAAGTATATAGAGTTGTTAATATTCTTTTAACTTAATATAATTTATTTTAAAAATGGGAGGAATGCTGCTAATGTCTGACGAAACACGAAGTTTGCCGAGGGACATTAAGAAAATAGTTGTACTGTACCTAACCTATGCATATATCGTCGGTCGGATTCATTATTGGAACTAACGTGTTTTGAGATAAGTATGCAGAATGGTAGGGAATTGAATATTTTTTCCAAATCACTAACGGTGGGTACAACTCAAATATTGGTTCTAATTAACAGAAAACTACTTATTCCGGTAAAGAAAAATATAATTTTAGTAGTCTCTTCGTTTTCAGTATCAGTTTTTTTCGAAATAGCCCGCTGCCATTCTAAATTCTTATGTGCATCCGTGGTTCATAAATAGAATTTTTAGAAATGTTCCAGTATGACTGAAAATTTTCAATTGATTATTGTTTAGTCGTGTTTTATGCCAGTCGCGCTTTGAACGCGCAGTGTAGTGGTCAGAAGCAGCTTGAGTATTAGTAAATAATAATTTTTAAAATTAATTTTAAGAATAAAACTGATCTGATTTTCTAGATATTAAATAAACCGTTGAGATTTCTAAATTCATTGTTTTTTTTTTTATTTCATTACTGGCTCTTTCAGAAATATTCCAATTAGTCCTTAATTTTTCAGGAAATTTTCACTTCATCAATTCACAAAATTACGGATAACTCAAAAACTATAAATGACATCTAAATTCTAGTAACACACAATAAACTTATCTATAATCTTGTCTATAATATTCAATAAAAAAAAATACACTTTATGATCTCTAAATGAAGTAAACTAACATTTGAATATTTTCAAAAACTTTAACCGTCAATTACTCAGAACAGTATATTTTGAAATGTTCCACTACTGTTTCCGACCGACGATATTTCAAAATAGATATTAACACTGGATGGATGAAATTTTGGCAGGCCACGGGAACAATCTGCGACTCCCGCATTCCCCTTAAACTTAAGAGGAAGATATATAAAATAATGGTTAGACCTGCTGTCTTGTATGGGTCAGAATGTTGGGCCACAAAAGGGATGAATGAAAGCAATTGCATGCAGCTGAGATGAGAATGCTAAGAGGGATGTGTGGTGTTACACAAATGGATAGAATAAGAAATGAATACATAAGAGGAAGTCAGAAAGTGGCACCGGTGACTGAAAAGTTGTGCGGAAATCAAGTTGGCATGGTATGGGCATGTGATGCGGAGGAGTGAGGAAAATGGCGTGAGAAAATTTTTAAGTATGAATGTCGATGGCTATAAGTGTAGGGGAAGACCAAAGAAACGACGGATGGCTTGTGTGAAAGATGACATGGCTAGAAAGGGGGTGACTACCGAGATGACGAATAATAGAGAAGTATGAAAAAAAAAGGACATGTTGCGCCGACCCCAAATATATTGGGATAAGGGCAGGAGAATGATAATAGTAAAATATTTGAGGACATTATTTTCTAAAAAAAAATTGCATTTTTTCCAATGACGGTGATTTTTACAGAAAGTATCCTATCTAATGAAAAACTATTTGCTGTATAAATAGTTATTCATTAGGTAGGATCGTTCAATTTTAATCGGTACAATCAACCGCACACCACGTACGGTTGATTGTACCGATTGTACAGACGCCAGCACATGAAGCCACCCGAAACTGTCAAATTTTCCCAATCAATCTTGAACCTAATGCTTTAGCAATAAAGACGAAAATCTATTAAAGAAATTTGACAGATTGTAGTAGCTTGATGTGCTGCATCTGTACATGGTAATAAGGAGAATGGGCATTTTGGGCGGTCGGCGGCCAGTTTTCAAATTAGTGTCAAATGAAAGTACTGTTAGTTAGGAATAACTTTTACTATGGGCGTTACGTTGTGTTTCATTTAGAAAAAGAGATATTTAAATATCAGTACAATGTTATTGTATAGAGCATTTTTGCATAATTATTATATTATAAGTGTGTGTAATGCTTTAATATTACTTCAAAACGTGTCGTGACACGTGTTATTTTCACTTATTATCATCAACACAACAAAACCCACCGGTTTGACTCAACTACCTGCTCACGCGGAGGACCAATCAGCTTCGAGCAAGAACAAAGCAACCCTGTTAACGCGGAAGACTAATTAGCTTCTTGCAAGAACAAAGCAACCCTGTTAAAGCGGAGGACCAATCAGCTTCGAGCAAGAACAAAGCAACTGGCAAGCGGTGCGCGCGCGCTTCTTCCGCGCAGTCCTTCGGTTACGCTTGTGTCGTTGTGTACTGTGCGATTGTTCATCGATTTACCTTGTCCTTCTATAAACCTTTCGACCTCTGCTTGCATACTGGACTTTGTTTACTCCTATCCTAAATTGATCACTTGGCATACGTTTTTGGACTCGATTCTACTTACAAACCGGGTTTAGTTGAATATGGCGGAAAATCGACCAGTGTGTGTTTTGTGCAATCGGTCAGTGGTTAACAGAAGATCATTCGAGATAACCCATGCATTTTTTGAGGAAAATGCCGCAAATGCTCAATATATTATTGAAGCTATTGCCCCACATCAAGTAAGTTTTTTTAATGTTAATAATAATAGTCTTGGACGAACATAACAGTAAATAACATATTACTACAGTTGTCACAGCGAAACATGACCTTTGAGTTCTAGTGAGTAGAGTCGTCCTGTAATAAATGTCAGTAACAATAGGAATGTGCTAACGACTTGCGAAACATCGACAGTTTGCTACCTGCTGACTTGCATGAGTCATTTCTTTTGTTTTATTTTACCTGTAAAACACTTCAGACGATTTTTTTATTAATGTTACACATCACTAGGTATGTAGTTTACTTATAAGTTAATATGATTTTTCCAGATTGAATATAACGGTCTGGAATACGTTTGTCGACCATGCTGGCAACGAGCTCAACGTGCTGTCCAGCCTAATCCAAACCCGGCCTCGCACGAATGTGTACTACAGATTGATGAGTATTCTAGAGTGCCTAACAATGCAGCGGTCTGTATGTTTGAGAGATGTAGAAATACTACACGTCATCGGATTCCTCAAAATATACGGATATCACTTCTTATGGATGCCAACTTATATATACCAAAAGAAACAAGAGTATGTGAAACACATCTAAGGTCCAATGACTGGGACGAGATCATTGATAGTCCAATTCTAAGACATGATTTTAATAGTACTCATTTCTTACACATGATGGGTCTTATGAAAGAAGCTGTGTCAAGAAGCTCTGTTCTAGATTTTGAAAATATTGAAAATATGGACACCAATGAAGTACATATGCGCTTGGGTCTTAGTCGAGAACAATTCTACGATATTTTGGAACAAACGCCTTCCTTGTCTAGTTCACATTCCAAAACTGCTCTAGCCATTTATTTGATGAAGTTGCGGACTGGTGAATGCAACGAAAGACTTGCCACGCTCTTTCAAATGAGTAGGAGAACTCTTGAAAGACATTTGAAAACCGCAAGAGATTGTTTATTTGCCGAGTTTGTGCCTAGGCACCTGGGTTTCAATCACGTCGACAGAAGAATGCTCGTTGAACGCAATCTCTACGTACCGAATGCTTTGTTTGGAAACCCTGATTCAACATTAGACGACAGACATGCAATAGCGATAATGGACGGAACATACATCTACATTCAGAAGAGTTCCAATTATTCTTTCCAAAGAAATACGTATAGTTTACACAAGTTTTCCAACCTTTTAAAACCATTCATTATAGTAAGCTGCGATGGTTATATTTTAGATGTTTGTGGACCCTACGCAGCTACTGATTCAGACGCAACTATATTACAAAGAATGTTATATGACGAGGAAGGTACATTTCATTGGTTCTTTCGTCGTAACGATATATTTATACTAGATCGTGGGTTTAGAGACGCCCTTCCTGATTTGTCACAATTTCATTACTCTGCTTATATGCCTGAAAGTAAAGACCGCGGTGCAGATCAGCTCACAACCGAACAAGCGAATAGGTCTAGATTGGTCACCATTTGCCGCTGGGTGGTAGAAGTAATAAATGGTCGATTCAAGCGTGACTTCAAATTGTTTCGCCAAGACTATTTTAATCGGGCTTTAAACCATATGTTTGAAGACTTTAAAATAGCAGCTGCACTAATTAACGCTTTTCAGGAGCCCATACATGATAGCGTACATGCAGCCACATTTGTGGATATTATAAACGACCGCTTGAATCGACCAAATCACCTGGCGGACTATGTTGTTCGTAATAATATAAACAGACAAAGAGCAACGTTCCAAAGCATCACCGGTGATCAGCCTGTTTTTGACGATTTCCCAAATCTTACAGAGGATGATCTTATTCTGTTTGCTCTCGGTACGTACCAAGTCAAGTTAGCCCGCAGTTATTATGCTGAGCACCTAGTACAGGGCTTGTATAATATTGAAGTGTACCGAGAGCAGCAAATAAGGGGTCTTAGCGATTACATTGCAGAGCAAGACGTTTGGTTATTACGTGTCAGAATACAGTCTAGACATGTAAGGTCTAGGATTTATTATTCATTTATTGTTATTGACCGACAAATGAACGGCCGGGAAGCTATCGCTCATTACTATTGTTCATGTCTGAGTGGAAGGCGCACGATAGGATGCTGCGCACATGTTATGTGTGTGGTGTGGTATTTAGGCTGGGCAAGAAATCAAACCGAGGATATCCGGTTACCAGCAGCGGAATTAAGTGCGATTATAGAGCATGATGAGTAGGCACTATTATTATAGCTATGGAATATCAGATTAATCGGTGGTTTAGTATTGTAAAACTAACTAACTTATAGTAATTACATCGTATGTAACATGTAATACGTAGTATGGTAATTGTTCATACTAACAATGTAATATATAGATAATTATATATTAAATATCTTTGAGCCTATCTAGAATAGTTTTGTTTTCAGAAATCACTTTCCTTTTCTATTTTTGCATTGTACATAAGCCTAAGCATAAGCATAAGCTATACAAAGTGTAACGTTAAATGCGCAAAACCTCTTAAGGGGTCATTGTACTCATCATTATGAACAACTTTTACTATGGTACCAATCTTGAAATCGCAAAAAAAATCAGCTGTTTAGTACATTTTGACGAGTTACTCGAACATAAATGTAGGAAACAACTGATTTTTTTTTCGCGATTTCAGCTTTGGTCCCATAGTAAAAGTTGTTCATAATGATGAGTACAATGACCCCTTAAGAGGTTTTGCGCATTTAACGTTACACGTTGTATAAAGTGTTCGGAAATAAAAATGTATTTTAGCCGGTTTAGAAGTACACCACAGTGATAAAACTTCTACACGGTAATTTTAGGACTAAACCACATCAATAAACAACAAAATCATCCTTGGCCGCGGACCGCCCACGCTCCATACAAAATTGCCCATTCTCCTTTGACATTGACAGAGCCTTACCTAATATTTTAGCAATTTGTGTTACAATTATGTGCAGTTGACTGTACCAGTTTGGCTTAGTGTGCAGACTAATTTATTAATACTTATTTAATTTAAGATTACATACCTACCTACTTGCCACAGAATTAATTGAACAGAGGTACTTATACAGTAGGTAAATAAAAATTCAAAATGACTTGTGGTTTAAAAAAATGTACATAAGCTAAAATATTTATTTATTTAAATAGGTACTTATTGGACACCTTAACATAATTTTACTTCTTCCATAACTAAACTCTTTTTAATTTATTTTATCTGAATTTCTATTATATTTACATATAGCCTGTGAATGTTTCAGAAAACATTAGAATTTCCTTTAGGAAATTGGGATGAAATAAAGATAATAATCTTACATAGTTTGACGTAAATGTGTGCGTATGAGTGTGTGTGCACAGAGCGAGGTGTAGTTATGTGCATGCTTCACTGTATTGTTTTACCATACGTGCATTATCGTGAAGTTGCGGATACCAGCCCGCATTACCTATTCACTGTATTGTTTGCAGCGTTATATCTTGGTTTTTTATGTTAAGTTGGATTTACAATGTCCAATAAATCAACCAATTTTCATTAGTATTATGTAGTATTAAGTACAGAATTATAAAGGACTGACTACAGCAGACACACTATAGGCAAATTGAAAATCAACTTCGGTGAAAGATTTTCATTCAGCGTGGCTGGGAAGTCAAATTGTTTATAGTCTTACTATTTTCCTAATGGTGTAAGATTGAAACATTGAAAATACAGTTTACCCGAGTTCAGCTAGGTCAATTCAATCTAACTTGATAGCTTCAAAAAATAATTTAAGTATTGGGAGTTGGTAGACATTTTTGAGTACTGAAGGGCTCCACACATTATACAGTCCGCCGGCAGTTCGTCCTTTCACAAAAAACTGAGGCCATTTTTTACGAGTGGACCGCTTGATGGCTGACTGCCAGCGGACTGTAAACGTGTGGGGCCCTTAAAGAGTATTATTAGGTAGATAATGTTGCTTTATTGTCCAATAATAGCATTGAAGAAGTACCAGTCTACTATGTTTTTGATGCATTCAAATAATTCTTACTAATGTTTTGTTAATTATATTTGAGACATGACAAAAAACCCTGCCATTGCTTCTTTACCCTTTCATTTGTTTCTATGAATAGCTAATCAACGAAATAGTTAACACAATAATAAATTCAAAGCGAGTTGTCAAATGATGGTTAGTTATTCTGTTCACCTTTTGCACAGTGTATAAACGTAATTTTTACGTAGATATGTTACTAAACAACTGTTATTACAATCATATAACGTTCACTATTGATACCAGTAAAATACCGCAAAGAAAATAATTACCTAAATCAAATAATGTTTTGGTATCTACCTGTTTGTTGTTGTCACTTGGAAATAACTTCTGTTGGCACTATTCACTCACTTGTTTACCTAATAATAACAGTTAATTTGCACATATTGCACTAATTACTTAGTTTACAAGCACCAGATTAACTTTTACTGAAACTATTTTGACATTTCATATCATAACACAGTGCGACTGAATGACGGATGTAAACATGGCTGCATTCCGAATTATGCCATAACCGCTCACGGCGCTCAATATAAATAATTTGCGTTCCGATTTAGTTATCACGATTATGACATGTGAAAGCGGACAACAATTGGAACGCGCTCACAGTGCTCGCTCAACGTCAAAAGTTACAATCGTGGTTGGATTAAGTACAGTATTTCTTTGAAAAATTTCTTCTTCTGCTTTGGTTAGGTGGCGACTGAGCCAGCAGCACAATTTTGAAAATGCCACATTAGTCTAAAGTTATGATGCGACTCAAAACAAAACAGCACATCTGTCATTTTTGATAGCGCTAACGGTGATGTTAGGTAGGGCATGGTTGGCGTTATTGCAAGATGGCACATGTCATAACTTCATCTATGACGATTCACGGGACATCGTTAACGCGCTCACGATAATTTGGCATGCTCAAATCGATTACAGCGCAATTCGGAACGTACAGAGGCCAGCACATCAAGCTACCAAAATCTGTCAAATTTCTTTGATAGATTTTCAACTTTACCACAAAGAAATAAGGTTCATATTCAATTGGGAAAATTTGATAGATTGGGGTAGCTTGATGTGCTGGCCTCTGTACCTACCCCAAATGTGAATTGTGAATTGCGGCGCGGCGCGATTTAGAATTTTTTTTCATTAGGTATTTTTTACATCTTACCTACTGTAAAAAATAATTACTTAATGAAAAAAAAAATCGTATTAGGTACTTATACCTAGGTACCTAATTGTAAAATTTCTCAATATAACCCCCTATTACCTACCTTTTTTTATTAAGTAGGTACCTACCTATCTACCTACCTACTTACTTTAAATTATTCTAGCTTTATAAAACTAAAAAAACTTTTTTACAAAAAAATACAACCGACTTCCAAAAACAACACCACAAAGTGAAAAATAACTTTAATTTCGGAAGTCGGTGTCTAGTTAAATGTTTTTTCGTTTTTTGCCACCGACTTCCGAAATTAAAGTTATTTTTCACTTTGTAGTGTTGTTTTTGGAAGTCGGTTGTATTTTTTTATAAAAAAGTTTTCATTTATCACTTTTTAGTTGTGTACCTACCCCACACAAATTCAAATACCACTACCTGCAAAACAAACTAGAACATCATCCATATAGTGGGGAAAAATACGTATTATTGAAGCTAACTCAAAAACTACCCAAGCAAAGTTAATCAATTTTATAGTGGACCAACTGTGATGTATACACTCTCGAACAAAACAAAAAAAATCCAAATCGGTCCAGCCATCTTCGAGTAATCGGGGAATATATATTAAAAAAAATAACCTCCTCCTTTTTGAAGTCGGTTAAAAATAGCACGTAGGTATGTAACTCAATCACAAAGAAAGGCCTGGCACACTGTGACACTGCTGCACAGGTGCTGCTTCAGCAGGCACCACGGCTACACATCAAGCTATACATTACCAGTTTACACTGACCTATCATCGTAAGGAAATCCTATACAATGCGAGATCAGCTTATACTGGAATTTTATAGCTTGATCTGTAGCCGTGCGTACCTGCTTAGACATTTTTTTATTTTTTATTTTTTAAAAATATTTTTTCCGTTGATAAAATTAAGCATAGTTTCCCCTCATTTCTATACGTAAACATTATGATATAAAGACTTACCTACAATGTACCTATAGTTCGCGTCATGTAAGGTAGGTAAGTGTGCCGCTCTGAAGTAGGCTTACAAATTGGTTTTTTTTCTGTTTATGTAGGTGTCTCGTAGTTGACCTTGAGAGGTCGAGACTATCTACTTAACCGGACAATCCTGTGGGTGCCATAAGCGAACTCAAACCAGCACCCTATTTGCGAAACACATTATCAATCGGAGTTGGTTACATTTTGACAGTTCAACAACATTCATTGCGATATTTACGTTGCGGAGCAGACAAATTTTTCAAACATACCAAGCAATGGATTAGCCATTTGTTTCAAAATGAAACCAACTCCGATCGATAATGTGTTACACAATTAGGATGCAGGGCTTAAAACTAACTTATAAACCAACTAAGTGACTGCACTCTAAGAGCACCCCCTGTGGGGGGCACCTACGAACCTCGGCTTAGGGAATCGCTAGGGGCAGGACAGCAAGGAGGGACATTCTGGATAATTATTATTATATGGGGAATTTAATGTTACAGGCTACGCTACGCCCCGAGCTGGCACTTCTTCACCGAGCAAGGGTCGGGGGACTGCGCAGTAGCCAATAATATTATACAGGATATTTTTTAAGCAGTGCGAAAATTTTCACAGTGTTCTACCCAGAGGCGGATTTGCCCTAAGGCATATTAGGCCCGGGCCGAGGGCGGCCAGATATTAAAAACTGATGTAACAAGAAATAACTGAAAGTACCTAAATATTCTAAAGACTCGCGCACATTATGGCGGGCCGCACTGCACCGCATCGTATAACAATAATCTTCCTAAATCACTCATATGTACAGGGTTAGGTACTAGTTATTGACCAATATCCTCTTAAGGGGTCACTGTACTCATCATTATGAACAACTTTTACTATGGAACCAAATCTGAAATCGCGAAAAAAATAAGTAATTTGATTTCGATAAAAGTTGGCAATACAGTAAATTGATTATGCAGTCTATAAGATGGGATGGGAAAGGGGCGGCTGGTACCTATTTTTACTACATGACCTGGGGCCTAGGGCGGCCAAGAATGCAAATCCGCCTCTGGTTCTACCCATGAATATGAACAACTTTCACTATGGGACTAACTCTGAAATCGCGAAAAAAATCAGCTGTTCAGTACATTTATCTACTTACACCAAATTCGTCAAAATGTAGGGAGCAGCTGATTTTTTTTTTGCGTTTTCAGGTTTGGTCCCATAGTGAAAGTTGTTCATTTTCCTGGGTAGAACACTATGTGAAAATTTGCGCACTGCTTAAAAATATCCTGTAACTAAAACTATACCTACTAGAATAGCAATGCGCATCGGAAAGCCTATAAATAAATAAATAAATAAATATGTTTGGACATATCACACAACGCCATCTAGCCCCAAGCTAAGCAACCTAATGCTTGTGTTATGGTATGGCTATGCTTAGACTACCGTTTCAGAGCGGCAAACTTACGTGCCACTGCGTGCCACGAGCTAAGTAGGTACCTATGTCTAAACCCCCGTTCGCACGGGCGTAATAAAATCGCGGCGGGATTTTATAGCGCACTGGATTTTCAACGCTCTGCTTAGCGCCGAGAGTGTTAAATCCAACTGTGTGTTTTCTCGACGCGCTAGAATGTACTCTGTTATTGTAAAGTTGGATTCTAGTTCTCAACGCTCGGCTCAACAACGAGTGTTGAAAATCCAGTGCGCGATAAAATCCCGCCGCGATTTTGTTACGCCCGTGGGAACGTGGGCTAACCTTGTGCTCTGTGTGTCAATTATTTTTCAATACACTTTCTCGAAAACTGGTTCATATCGCACTACGATTAGATTCACAATGCAATGTATTTCACACGCGTGTGAAGTTTTTATTTTCCAACAAGTGTGCGGGAATCAAAATTGCCACAGATAACATACCTATACCTACTTAGTCCAAATTGGTTCAATGCCTCTATTCACATTCTTTAATCGGAGGTGAATGTATTTTTTAATCTCGGCAAACAGATTATGCGTCCATATGGAGTTAATATTTTTTGAATATTTAAATAATGTTTTAAATAGAATATCATCAAAAACCATGATTATTACAATAAAAAAAAAAACGTTCATGAATAAATTAACATTTATTTGTGTTCTAAACTCAAAAATATTCGAATTTTCTATTTTTCATATTAGGCTGTTTATCGGCTTTATACCTTTGCTTCTCCTTCAACTTGGCGAAAGCAAATAGCGAAAAAAAACTTTTTTTGATCATAGTTTCCCAATAATTCATGACAAAAATATTTTTCGTTATTTTATTTTATTTCTTCAAAAGTGTATTGAAAAACGTCGTTAGATACACGTGGACATTTGTTATTGCAGTTCTCTGCTCAAAAACAACCTCGCCTACGGCTCGGGTGTTAATTCCGCATCGAATGCAATAACAAAAGTTCTCCACTTGTAGATATCAATATGTACTAGTTAGACGTTCCGGCGAATATGGCAAACAGCTGGTGCAGTGTTGCCAATTTATTGTTACAACTTACCATAACCATAAGCAAAAAGGTTATTATTAATATAGAAATTAATCAAATGGCCGCTGACAGCTGAAATAAAATAATAGATCGTTAGTTGCAAGTCAACCATAAAAATTAAAAGATATACAATGATTTTGATAGTTTCCACTAGTTATTCACATTACCTACCTGAAGTGCGCTAACCCTAGAAAAATAATCATAATTTAAAGTGTAAGTAGTTACCTACGTTAAAGATAATCATGTGTAAAATTTAAAGTGTAAGTAGGTACCTACGTTAAAGATAATCATGTGTAAAATTTAAAGTGTAAGTAGGTACCTACGTTAAAGATAATCATGTGTAAAATTTAAAGTGTAAGTAGTTACCTACGTTAAAGATAATCATGTGTAAAATTTAAAGTGTAAGTAGGTACCTACGTTAAAGATAATCATGTGTAAAATTTAAAGTGTAAGTAGTTACCTACGTTAAAGATAATCATGTGTAAAATTTAAAGTGTAAGTAGGTACCTACGTTAAAGATAATCATGTGTAAAATTTAAAGTGTAAGTAGGTACCTACGTTAAAGATAATCATGTGTAAAATTTAAAGTGTAAGTAGTTACCTACGTTAAAGATAATCATGTGTAAAATTTAAAGTGTAAGTAGGTACCTACGTTAAAGATAATCATGTGTAAAATTTAAAGTGTAAGTAGGTACCTACGTTAAAGATAATCATGTGTAAAATTTAAAGTGTAAGTAGGTACCTACGTTAAAGATAATCATGTGTAAAATTTAAAGTGTAAGTAGGTACCTACGTTAAAGATAATCATGTGTAAAATTTAAAGTGTAAGTAGGTACCTACGTTAAAGATAATCATGTGTGAAATTGACGCATGACCTAATTTTTTATTGTATACGGAAAATTAAAATGGAATTTATTAGTAAATGAGTAAGCAAATTTTAATGTAATAGTCATATTATTTCCTTTATTTCGTTAATATATACATACAAATTACATTTTTAAATATTAGAATATAAAAATATAAAAACATTTAAAAATATAAAACATAGTAGCCCACCGGTATCGGGAACAGGGTCCAAGCTACCGGCGGTCAGGGCTCCAGAGAGAGGAACCTCCTAACAATGCGCGCCGTGTCCAGAAGTACCGCTCTCTGAATCAGGCCCTTAATCCAGCTACCCAACGAGAGCCTCCTTAGATGTTGGTCGAGGCTCTTGGCAATTAAGCCATTGGCTGATACGACTATCGGCACAATGATCGCTGAGTCCACATCCCACATGTCGACAACCTCGCGAGCCAAGTCAAGATACTTGATTTGCTTATCTTTCTCGGCTTTCACGAGTAGTAGCTTTCATAGTCATATAATTATTAACGTATTAGTTTTAAAAATTAAACATAAACAACATCTTTATCCATTACAAAAATAATTCAGTTCATACAAATTTTTATCCATAAATCTTGTTAGTAGGTATTAGATACATTTATGCCAACCCGCACTGGGCCTGCGTGGTGGATTACGGCTCCCTTTCACCGAGAGGAGGCCTGCGTCCCGGCAGTGGGAATATTACCTATAGGCCGATTATGTTATGCTATGCTAGGTGTAGGTATCTTAAAACTATGTTAGTCATAAGCATGACGCGATTGATTAGGTAATGTGTTAGGTAACTTACTATAATTCAAATAAATAATTGAAAATAAATTTAAATTTAATTGAAATCAATCTGCCTAGCCTTTTCCCAACTATGTTGGGGTCGGCTTCCAGTCTAACCGGATGCAGCTGAATACCAGTACCTATTTTACATGGAGCGACTGCCTATCTGACCTCCACAACCCAGTAACTGGGTAATACGATACCCTTTGGTAAGACTGGTTGTCAGACTTTCGGGCGTCTGACAACCCGTAACGACTGTCAAAGATCCACAAATGACAACCGGGACCAACATGCTTTCTGAGGCACGGAGGAGTCTCGATATGTAAAGATGGTCACCCATCCACGGACCAACCCCGGCAAGGGTAGCTTAACCTGATTGATCGAACCGTGCGGCTGTTATTACTTAGCCACGAGCTCCTCCTTGGATTGAATTGATTTTGAAAAGAAAACCTCCTTGAATTTAATTGAAATAAATAACTAAAATACAAAAATTCATAAGTAATCCTGATGAGTGATGTGACGAGCCTTTCCACAGCTACCGATAGGTACTGTAGTGCTATTCTGTAAATATTTCACCGTGAAAACATGAGTGAAGTGATCTTAAAGTGAGCTGTCAATACTGTCAATCCCTAGCATCAGGTGGAATGACGGCTCACTTCACGCTCACTTCACCTGAGTTATCATGGTGTGATGTTTGCAGAATAGCACTACTGGTCTGTCTGCAATCATCCTAAGGATTCCGTTGCCACTCCCTTGAATTTGGCGAATAAATTGGCGAATCTGGTGTGCCTCAAGGCTCTATACTTGGTCCTCTTTTGTTTATTTTATATATAAATGACATCAGCCAATGCTTTCGCAATACCAAGTTTCTACTATATGCCGACGACCTCAAGGTATATAGAGCCATACGACAAACAAATGATTGCCTTCTGCTGCAGCAAGATTTGGACCGACTATCCTGTTATTGCCAGAAAAATAAGTTGCAACTAAGCTTACCTAAATGTAACTTCTTAAGCTTTACAAAAAAGAAGACTAAAATAAACTATACATACATGTTGTGCAATGCCCCTCTACTGAAAGTGGACTTTATTCGTGATCTCGGTGTTATCATTGATTCTAAGCTTTGTTTAGATCTACAGATAGGAAAGATTGTTAATAAAGCGTATCAACTAGGTATACGGATTTGTATTACGATCAATAGTTGATTTTAAAAAGCCTTCTTCCTATATTTACTTGTATAAGTCTCTAGTACGCTCTCAATTAGAGTATGCCGTGTCCGTCTGGAGTCCATATTACAAAAAGTACGTTGAAATGATTGAGCGTGTTCAGTACAAATTCCTGCGTACCATGCATTATAGATGCTATGGATATTATTTGTCTTATAAAGATTTACTTGCAAAGTATAAGCTCGCAACACTTGAAAATAGACGTAAGTATTTAGAAGCCATGAATTTATATAATATTGTTAAAAATAAATTTGACTGCATTGAACTGTCCAACATGTTGTGTTATGCGGTTCCTAGGACAGTCCATAAGCGAAAGGTGCGCGCTGGCAGATTATTTTCAGTGGGCACTTGCAAGTCCAACTCTGGTTTGCGTTCGCCTGTTCGCAGAATGGTCGATTCCTATAATAGGACTTTTGAACATATAGACATTTTTGCATGTCCTCCCTATAAGTTCAAAAGTCTTATACTCAAGGAGCTTTCTTGAATTGTTATTTTATAAATTTTTTTTTTTTCGTGCCATTTTTTGAGTGTCATTACATTATTGTTACACACCCATTACACACACATAAACACACCCCCACACACACTACACATGTACACTTTATTATTATTATTTTAAACACAATACGCAATGTACTTTAGAAAAAAAAAAAAATTTTTGTAACCCTAGCGATTATTCTCATTGTTTGTATCCTGTAGTTAATCTGTGAACAGCGTTGTGGGCTGCAATATTGTCTATATGTTTTGTGTATTTCTTTTTATATGTTATATATTGTAGCTGTTAGTTGTTCCTTTTAAATAAAATAAAATAAAATAAGGGTTGGACCTCATCTGGCAGCACGGAATCGCATTTGTTCCGCCTGTGCCACCATGTGCTGCAGTATGCTGCCGCATGCGAACGCGCGCTGTCGCATACCGCAGACAAAAAAGGCTGCACTGAGCTGACGAGCGGCCGCGTGCGCCATTGTACGATAGAGTGAGACAGCATGCGGTAGCAAGTGATCGGCGGTGAATGGATGCGTTAGCATGCTATCGCGCGCTTTAGCGTTCCGGAGTCTCCCTGCCGACCATTGCATATTGTCCGTGATGCCGATCGCTTCGAGGATTCCGCCGCGTGCTATCGCATTATGCTTTCTGTCTCGGTCTAGCAAATGGCAGTTCTAAGCGACAGAAAGAGAAAGGGCGACGGAAAAAGGCGATTCCGTGCTGCCAGATGAGGTCCAACCCTTAGTGAGGCTGACTTTTTGCGCATTATAGCGTAAAAGTCATCCATCCTCGCGATGGCAAACATACCCGAGGTAGGTACTGTAAAATCACAATCTATACATCTACATAGCCATTATACATACGACCGTCGTCCGTTTAAAAACTCTCGCAGTTATAAAATATGCCGAAGGAAAATTGGCAACTCGTTCAATTGTTATAATTTCGACATTGATTGCTATTGTAAGTTCAGTCGGAACTGTGACTAACCACGCGCGATCCGAATTGGTCACAGTAACTAAGCACCCCGAACAAATGGGTTAAGTTAGGTTAGAACTGTGACCAACCGCGTGCGAGCCGAGCGAGCGGTGCCGCGGCAGTGGCCGGCGAGAGCCTTGAGAAATAGAACAAAATACTTCAATTTTTGCGGCATTTTGTAATGTTTGAATTGTCCATCAAAAGAAATGTTGTGGCATATATTATATAGTGACAAGGCAATTTACATTTTGCCTTCGGCATATTTCACAACTGCGAGCGTTTTTAAATGGACGACGCCGTTTGTAAAAAGCGGAATCATACAAATCGCCTGCGACATATACATCATTACAGTTGTCCGACAAGAGCCCGAGCTGTTTACGTAGTTCGGCGGACTTCGTAAGCAGCTCGGGCTTCGTCGGACGACCGTATGATGTATAGACTGTGGTAAAATCGAAGTAGTCGCACTAGAATCCTAAAAGCGTTGTTATACTGTACTCTGAGAGCATTGTAGGCCCGCTGCGTGTAGATGGTCCATAGGGCGCTGGTGTAAAAGCTGTACACTTCGCAAACATAAGTACGTACGCATCGATAATGCTCTCCGCTCTCTCTCAACATCTACGTCATCATGTAGGGTTTTGGTCACAGCATGCCTAGATACCTACCTAAACTGAGAGACCCGACTCAAAGATACTCAAAGATAGTTTGCGTCAATAACATCAGTTATTGACGCAAATGTTATCTCGTATAACATCCGACATGGTTGTTGCGCAGCCCACCCAACCGAATCGAATCGAATTTTGCATGTAACTTTTTGTAATTATCACAAGTAAAGTATTTTTAACTGACGAAAAAAAGAAGGAGGTTCTCAAGTCGACTCGCATGTCTTTAGACTCGTATAAAAGCGAAAGGTCACTCACTGATTAAACACGAAATCTCAAAAACTACTGGACCTACGAAGATGAAATTTGACACAGAGGTAGATTATGAGTAGAAGACGTCAGTTAAGAAAGGATTTTAGGAAACTCACCCCGTAAAGGGGAATTGGGGGGTGTTAAAGTTTGTATGGAGGAATTTTAATACTTGAGACCAAAAATGAAGAACAACGTGTATCAGGATTTATCGAAAATCTACCTCTAAGGGGGTGAAAAGGGGTGGTTAATTTTACAGGGCAGGTTTTACTGCGGGGCTTGATTAACTCGAAAATTGGTTTAAGTACTCTTTCGGTCAAGTTACAGAAATATCCCAAACGATTTTTTAAAATTCCACCCCTGGGGGGTGAAAACAGGGAATATAGTTTATATGAAAAATCTTATTCATTTGGTTAATTACCTTGAAACTTGGCACAAATATTTGCCTAAGCAAGTAATAAAGATTGTCATTAATAGTTTTTCCCCCAGAGGAAAGGGTGGAAGGGGAGAGGGTGGTGAGGAGGGAAAGAGGGAAGGGAGGGGGTGGTGAGGAGGGAAAGGGTGAAAGTGGCGGGTGTAGTTAGGGAGAGAGGGATGGGAGGGTGTAACGAGGGGGAGGGGGAAGGGAGGAGTTGGTGAGGGTAGAGGGGAGGAGAAAACGGTGAAGGCAGTGTGAGAGGGGAGGGGGAGGTTACCGGGAAAGGTATGTGGTGAGGGGGAGGGTGAGATGGGGTGGTGAGAGGGATGATAGGGGAGGGTGAAAGGAGTGGGAAGGGGAGGGGGGGTGAGAGATGGCTCAGAGGGAGAGGAGAAGGGGTCAGAGGGGGATTAGAGGGAGAGGGGGTGGTGACAGGTGGCCGAGAAGGAGGGGACTTTACACCTTATAGTTGCTTTTTGTGTAGCCCTGGTTCATTGAAAAAACCAAGGCCGACAGAAATGACCGAAAAATAGAAAGTCGGAAACTCGGAACGGCACATAAAACAGGAGTAATGTCCAGTCGTGCGTCGGAGCTGACACACACACTTTTTTTGTTTGTATGAACGTGCTAATCTCTGGAACTACCAGTCTGACTTTAATAATTATTTCTGCATTTGATAGCCCAATTTTTAAGGAAGGCTACAGGCATGTTTAAGATCACTCTAGAACTCTGAGGTGCCGAGCAAAAAATAAAAAGTCAAAAAGAACGCTAAGCAAAAACGACGTAATAGCACGGGCAGGCAATGCGATGCGATGGAGTGGGTCGGGGGAACAAGAAATTTCACGCGGACAAAGTCACGGGCAGAAGCTATGTCACTAAATAAAAAGAAGTCCTGACTGACTGACTGACTCATCCACGCCCAGCCCAAACCCTTGGACCTATAAAGCTGAAATTTTGCACAGAGGTTCCCTTTATAATGTAGACAAGGAATAAGGAAGGATTTTTGTTCCAGTGGGATATTTTGCGACATCCAAGCGGGCGAAGCCGCGGGCAAAAGCTAGTGTATATATATTCTTTTTATGTATGACCACGCATAACTTTTTACAGAGATGTCCGATTTGAATTGAGATTCTTGTTTTATTCGGGAGGGTATACCTCGAAGTTGGTCCCATGTAAACTTAACTTTGCTTGGGTAGTTTTTGAGTTAGTTCCAATAATACGTATTTTTTTCCCACTTTTTAAGTGGATGATGTTCTAATTTATTTTGCAGGTGGTGGTATTCTAATTTGTGTGGGGTGAAACACACACACTCCTACACACAAAAAAGAACACACACTAAAAACACTTCACTTCACTTCTTTTTCTTCTTCACTTCTTCTTTTTCACTTTACACTAAAAAGTGAAAAATAAAACAAGTCGGTGGCAAAAAACGAAAATACAAAACCAAAGAGATCGACTTCCGAAATTAAAGTTATTTTTCACTTTGTTTTTTTTTTTTGGAAGTCGATTGTTATTTTTTGTAAAAAAGTTTTTAGTAAGTAACTAACGACTGATTACAATTCATCTTAGGGCTGATTTTTCAATTGGTAAATAACTTTTATCTGAAGAATAAATATGACAGTTTGACATATTTTCAATACAAAAGCTGTCAAACCACCATATTTATTCCTCAGATAAAAATGATCTGACTATTGAACAATCAGCCCTTAGAGGTATTATTTATGTACGACTAGCTTTTTGCCCACGGCTTGGGTGACACGGGTGGCGTGGATGTCGGAAAATATCCCACGGGAACGTAAGTACCTACTACCGGGATTAAAAGAACCCTATGTGTTAATCCAGCACCGTAATTGCGTAACGGATTTTCAATCACAATCCGAGAGTTTTGAAGGATATCGCTAATCCATTACTTCATAGGTTTGAAAAACTCGTCTACTCAACAACATAAATAACGCAATGAACGTAGGTGAACTGTCAAAATGAAACCCATTGCGTTCAGTGCCCGCGTGGATGTCAGAAAATATCCCACCGGAACGTGCTACTGGGAAATCCTTCCTTATTTCTTGTCTAAATTATAAAGGGAACGTCTCGCGTCTGTGCAAAATTTCAGCTTTCTATGTTCAACGGTTTGGGCTGGGCGTTGATGAGTCAGTCCATCAGTCAGGACCTCAGGACAGGACTTCACTTTTTAACCGACTTTAAAAAAAAGAGGTTTTTCAATTCAACCGTATATATATATATATATATATTTTATGTGTGTTCGCGGATAACTTCGTCGTTTATAAACCGATTTTGATGATTCTTTCTTTGTTGGAAAGAAAATATCCCAAGAGTAGAACCATGATAAGGAAACCAGGATCTAATGATGGCATCTTAGAGAAATCGAGGGAAACCTTCAAATTTTATAAGTACTCCTATAGCGATTTGGGTAGTTTGTACTCGTGCATTTGCTCCCGGAAAGCACCATTTGGTGAAGTGGAACTGATGAAGAAGACCACAGATGGCTATCGGAACTACTCAATATTTCGTATTTCACGAGTTGCGATCCGATTATTGCTAAGCAATTTATGCTCATACAATACATAATTATGTTGAAGTGGAGCTGATGGTGACTCCACCATCAGTTCCAGTTCTCCTGGTTCCTTACTGGGAGAACTCCTCAACAATTCAACTCAGCCAGCCAGCCACTCACTCAGCCAGCCTCAACAATTAACGTAGTCCTTGTATCGGGAAAAGCAATATTTTGTAAAAGGTTGCAGCAGTTGAAATTAGGCTATTGTAACTTAGAGAAATTACAGACTGACCCACAAAAAAGTAAAAAATAAAAAACTTTTTTACATAAAAAACCAACCAACTTCCAAAAAAATATTACAAAGTGAAAAATAACTTTAATTTCGGAAGTCGGTGGCAAAAAACTAAAATACAGATCCAAAGACACCGACTTCCGAAATTGAAGTTATTTTTTTGGAACTCAGTTGTTTTTTTTTTTTTGTAAAAAGGCATTTATTTTTCACTTTTTAATTGTAGTACCTACCCCACACAAATTCTAATACCACTAGGTACCTGCTAAAAAAAATAGAACATCATTCACAAAAAAGTGAGGAAAAAATACGTATTATTGAAGCTAACTCAAAAACTACCCAAGCAAAGTTAATACATTTTGTATGGGATCAACTTTGAGGTATACCCTCTCGAATAAAACAATTTTTTTTTATCGGACTACTCTGTAAAAAGTTAAGCGTGGTCATACATAATAAAAAAACAAATATACGTGTCGACTTGAGAACCTCCTCCTTTTTTTATTCGTCGGTAATAAAAAAAAAAGTCGAACACATAACCTCCTCGTTTTTGGAAGTCGGTTATTGAGACAAAAAATGGCCTAGATGTCCTTCCGCAGCACGCGTAGCATGGCCACTTTTATCTTTACGATTTCTACGAAGAATTTTGACATCGCACCGAAGAAATTCTTCCACAATCTGTCATTTTGTCTTTCGTTTGAAACGATCTTTGTGTAGGTCCTTTTTTATGTAGACTATTTCGGAAGACAGTTTTCTATTCAAACTCTCAAAATCACAGTGACAACTAACAAATTGTGTAGGGTAGTGAAGACAATTTAGTTTTGTAATAGCCATGCAGTAGAAAACTTCTTACTCGACGGTTGCAAAATATATAGGTACGGTTTCTACAAAATCACGATTTTTGAACGCAAAACTGTGATAATTAATAGAAGAACAAATCTAAGTATCTTCTTCTATTTTTAACCGACTTCAAACAGGAGGAGGTTCTCAATTCGTCGGAACTTTTTTTTTTTTTATGTATGTTCCTCGATTACTCGAATATGGGTGGACCGATTTGGATTTTTTTTGTTTTATTCGAGAGGGTATACATCACAGTTGGTCCCATATAAAATTGATTAACTTTGCTTGGGTAGTTTTTGAGTTAGCTTCAATTATACGTATTTTTTCCCCACTTTTATATGGATGATGTTCTAGTTTGTTTTGCAGGTAGTGTATTAGAATTTAGGGTAGGTACCACAACTAAAAAGTGAAAAATAAAAACTTTTTTGCAAAAAAATACAACCGACTTCCAAAAACAACACTACAAAGTGAAAAATAACTTTAATTTCGGAAGTCGGTGGCAAAAAACGAAAATATATTTAACTAGACACCGACTTCCGAAATTAAAGTTACTTTTCACTTTGTAGTGTTGTTTTTGGAAGTCGGTTGTATTTTGTTTGTAAAAAAGTTTTTATGTTTTTTTTTGGTTTTAAAGTTTTTTTTTTGTTTTGTGTTTTAAGTATTTAGTTTTTGTTTTTACGTCTTGAGTAGTGTATTTGTTACTTTTATTGCAAATTATATATTGTATGCCTACTGTGTAATATACTGCTGTTTGTCATTCCTATCAAATAAAATAAAATATATCATTTAGTTTTAATATTACCAAGGAAATATTATGAATATTACTGCAATTTTTTTTCCCCAAAATAAGGTTGTTCGTCACTTTGTGAAAAAAATTGGTGTAGTTAGTAAAAATTGAGAACCAAACAGAAAAAAAATCCTATTTAAAGAACTCTGAGTAAAAAAGTATGTAAAAAAGTGAATTTCGTAAAACGTGCAGTTGACTCTTTCTACTTCTATTCTATTCTATTTTTAATAAATGGCAAGCAAATCCGATGTCGACTATTCTGGCAATGTCTAAAGTGAGCTAGAAAAACAAGTGTGTACGAGAGAGTAGAAAAAAAAAAGAGGTTTTAAACAAATAAAATTAATTGGTTGATCCAGTTGATACGACTCTTTCTACTTTGTTGCCTTCTTACTACACGGAAACGTCATTTTTAACCGACAAAAAAGGAGGAGGTTCTCATGTCAACATGTGTATATGTTACGGTAAGTGTGATTAATTGAAAATTATTAATAATTTTATTGTCTATCATTATTAATAATTACCGAATGTCGAAGTAAAAGTAAGAAATTAATCACATTTACCGGTGATTATTAATAATGTAACCTTGGTAGGTACCGATTTACAAATTTTATTATTTTATCAATAAATACCTATTGAACAAAGAAATAGGATTTTCATTTTTAATATTAATTTTACGGAGTCTATGAATGTACTTATAATTTTTATTTTTTTCAAATCAAATCAAATCAAATCAATCTTTATTTGTGAACATAAGTACAAAAAGGTGTTATTTATACATTTTAGCTGATCTGTATGTTCGGCCAATAATCGGCATACAAATATAATATTAGTAAGCAGGTTATTTTTACTATCATATTTAATAAAGTCTACGATAAAAGAAATGAAGCAATTGAAAAATGTCAGGAGCCGTATAAAATAAAGTAATTGAATTATATTATTAATTATTTAGAATGTCAAAGAAAATTAAATTTAGTAATAATTTGTCATTTAGAAAGTCTTCAATCGAGTAATACGTCTTTTCAACTAGAAACAGGAACAACTTTTTTTTTAAATGGCTGACATTTTCCTCATTTTATCTGTTTGATTTAAGCAAAACCAAAGAATAAACGATTTCGCATGTAAGTTTTTTTTAGTTTAGTATTTGTAAGTACTGTGGTATTATATTATAAATAAATACCTAATGGACAAATAACTTCGATTCTTGTTTTATTTGAAGTATTACTTTTACCGACGAGAGTTGTGAACTATTAATAACAACTGCTCAAAGTGATGAATTTCAATTTTATATTCAGATTTACCAAGTCATGAGGAGCTCGTGGCTAAGTAATAACAGCTGCACGGGTCGATCCATCAGGTTAAGCTACGCTTGCCGGGGTTGTCCGTGGATGGGTGACCATCTTTACATATCGAGACTCCTCCGTGCCTCGGAAAGCACGTTAAGCCGTTGGTCCCGGCTGTCATTCGTGGATCTTTGACAGTCGTTACGGGTCGTCAGAAGCCCAAAAGTCTGACAACCAGTCTTACCAAGAGGTATCGTATTACCCAGTTAATGGGTTGTGGAGGTCAGATAGGCAGTCGCTCCATGTAAAATACTGATATTCAGCTGCATCCGGTTAGACTGGAAGCCGACCCCAACATAGTTGGGAAAAGGCTAGGCAGATTGATTGATTACCAAGTCATGAAGTAATTATTAATAATGATGGATAATTATTAATAATTTTCAATTTATCACACACCGTAACATATATATTTATTTTTATGTTTGACCACGCGTTACTTTTTAATGAGTAAGTCTGATTTGATAAAATGTAGTTTTAATCGGTATCTTTTTAGTTGGTCCCATGTAAAATGTATTATTTTTGATTGGGTACTTTTTGAGTTAGCTTCAATAATACGTATTTTTTTTTTACACTTTATAGGTGGATGATGCCCTAATTTATTTTGCATGTCGTATTTGAATTTATGTGAGGTAGAACTACAACTCAATCAATCTGCCTAGCCTTTTCCCAACTATGTTGGGGTCGGCTTCTGGTCTAACCGGATGCAGCAGAATACCATTTTTTTACATGGAGCGACTGCCTATCTGACCTCCACAACCCATTAACTGGGTAATACGATACCCATTGGTAAGACTGATTGTCAGACTTTCGGGCTTCTGACGACCCGTAACGACTGTCAAAGATCCACGAATGACAGCCGGGACCAACGGCTTAACGTGCTTTCCGAGGCACGGAGGAGTCTCGGTATGTAAAGATGGTCACCCATCCACGGACCAACCCCGGCAAGCGTAGCTTAACCTGATGGATCGACCCGTGCGGCTGTTATTACTTAGCCACGAGCTCCTCGAGGTAGAACTACAACTAAAAAGTGAAAAATAAAAACTTTTTTACAAAAAATACAACTGACTTCCAAAAACAACACTACAAAGTGAAAATAAACTTTAATTTCGGAAGTCTGTGGTAAAAAACGAAAATACAAAACCAAAGACACTAACTTCCGAGATGAAAGTTATTTTTCATTTTGTAGTGTTTTTTTTTTGGAAGTCTTATATTTTTTGTAAAAAGTTTTTTTGTCTATTCTTCTGTCGGCAAAATCCCTTTCTATGATGGTCATGCTACGCGTACAGAATGCCATCTACTCGTATGTCCATGCTAAATTTTATTGAAATCCGTTCAGTGGTTTATTCTTGAATATGTAACGACTTATTTGATGTTTAAGCACATTAGTCGCCCGATTCAAAAATTGAATATACTTATAGCCTCGACTGTGATTTAATTTTGCTGACGCAAAATCATACAATAATTATGTGGTTAACTAAGTTATAAAGTGCAAAAAACCATTTATCCCAAACTAACTATGAAATTGTATACCTATGACTTATTGTTATTTTTATTTTTATGGTAAATAGTATTAAGTAAACTAGGTATAAAATTATGAATTATTTAAATTTTGTAATTTTCAAGACTTCTAATGTTAAATATTGTTGAGAATGTTATTGTCCTACAATTACCATAAAGTATAAGCTCACGCCGCCTGAGATACAGGTTTATCCTAGTACAGGCATCTAACATTATTAATACCTTTGTATATTATTTCTAAGATTTTATGTTAATATTTTACCAATTATTAATACTGAATAAATATTTTTTTTTTATTTTTTTTTTTTACATAGAGTCAGGCTTACTTTCGAGTTTATAATATTAGTAAAGATAGCTTATATACTAGCTTTTGCCCGCGGCTTAAATAATAAATATCCCACGGGAACGTACTACCGGGATTAAAAGTACTCTATGTGTTAATCCAGGCAAACAATGTATTAATTCCGTGATACATTATTTTAATATAACTAAAGGCCTATTTTACGATATCCGAATAGCCACTACTAACCGAATAAATTCAAAAATGGAACAGGCCCTTAGGGCTACGAAAGTTCCTATTAACTTAGGTACTTGTCAGATAATTTCATGCAAATTCTGTTCCATTTTTGAATTTATTCGGTGAGTAGTGGCTATTCGAGTTTCGGACATCGTGAAATAGGCCCTGATCCTATTGGTTTACGCAGCGCACGCCAGTCAAGCTCCCGTCGGCATGATTTTTTCTGACATCTTCAACAGTCATCGTCTTAATTCAGCCAATTTAAGAGATGATTTTTCAAAAACGCTTAACCACATAAGTCTTTATTTCCTACTAATAGCATAAATTTGAATTTTCATATGCTTAGCTTAAGAAATGCTGGGCTTAACACGATTGGTTTCACATAAAAACTTTCATAAACACTAAAAAAACTTATAAACGTAAGCTTAGCATAATCAGCCTTTAAAGTTCCCACTGATGGGACACAGGCAAATCCTCTCTGTGACTGGGCTGTAATCCACCATGCGGGCCCAGTGCGGGTTGGTAGCACATGTCTTAAAATGTTTGGTTCTTAGCTAGGACATGCCGGTTTCCTCACGATGTTTTCTTTCACCGTTTTGAGAGCAGTGGTGATGAAATTTTAAATTTTTAAATATTTTTTTTTAAAAAAGACTTACCTTAGTGTCAAAACACGTCTTGTGTGAGCTCCGGGTCACCAATCAGATATCCTAGATGCACTACGCGTGACTTCGAATATTTAAAAAGATAAAGAAATATTTCGTTAACGCATGCGTCAATTTTATGCAGATAATTTTTTTAGGGTTATATCAAATCCAAATGAATCAATATATTTAATCGGCTTCAAAAAAAGGATGATGTTCTAAATTTGGTTGTATTTTTTTTTTATAATGTGTGTTGTTACCTCAGTACTCCGTCAGTTATAAACCGATTCGGAAAATTCTTTTTTTATTAGATTGCAAATACACTACAGTAAATCACAATAATTGCACGAATATTTGTTTGGAACATCAAAGTTAATATTGACTTTTCAAAAATAATTCCTTGACTGACAAGCAGTAACAATAGTCTATTTACGTTCTCGGTCGCTTGTGAAAGTGAATCTGCTAACCGCAGCGCCGCATCTACATTCTTTCAGTGTGTGCCGGCTTGGCGCTCCCCGCGCCTCTCCGACGCCTTCGACCTTCATTCACACATTTCGTCAGGGATGAAAAATACTTAAAAAATATTTCATTTACGTAACTATTCGTTAGTAAGTGAAATATTTTTTAAGTAATATAATATAATACAACTAGATTTTACCCGCCGCTTCGCTCGCGTTAATTTAGAATTTGACAATGAATTCGGGCTGTACTCTACTTCTCTTCTCTTCTCTCGAAATCTTGATTGGAAAGACACGTGGCGCCATCTTTTATCATTAGAACGTTATTGTTGTTTTCCTCGGGAGCAGTACTTTTTTCCGGATGAAAGATCTGTCCGTTTCTGTACACCTGACAACGTATATGCAAAATTTTAGGATAATCGGTGCAGTGGTTTAGGCGTAAAAAGGTAGCAAACAAGCAAACAAACCAACTTACTTTCGCATTTATAATATTAGTTAGGATCCTTTCGAGATACGGATGTTCTTCGTGATAGTGTTGCCAGGCGCTGTTCCGGGGGTCACGAAATCATTCAAGATGTAGAGAGTATGTATGATTTACTGGTTTTAATAATCAATTTGAACCATATAATCTACTTGGGCCAGGGGCGTAGACAAAAACAAAAAGAAAAAAATATATATATTCTTCTCTTAGCGTGTCGATGGAAAAATTACACACAAAAATATATATTTTTTAAATTGTTTGCCCCAAAAATTAGCAACTCTATTAGAGTTTGCCGACGCAGCCATTAGATCCTCACGTGTGCAGGTGACAGGGAATACGGCGCAAGATGGGAGGTGGGCCATTGTCTGCGGAGAGACGCCGCATACGCACCGGAGGTCAGAGCCGTCCAAGAACCCCCACTTGTGGAGATTGTCTTTGCTGCGGCCGACTTGGGTAAGCAGTATATTTAACATTTTCCAAGTCGGCCACATAAAAAAATGTTAAAAATATATTTAAAAAGCCCGATAATTGGTTGAAACGAGATTGTAAAACTCTAAAGTTTCATAATACTTACACTTCATTTACAATAACATTAGACATTTAAACAAACCTTTTTTACAGTCCGTTCAACCAATTTTGACTTCTATTCCGTAGGCTTAAGGAGAATTAAAGGCAATAAAGTGGTTACAATACCAACTGTTTACTGCAGCTGCCATTTGTCATGCCACCAACGCAATAGAAGTCAAAATCGGTTGAGCGAACTGTAAAAAAAAGTTTGTTTAAATGTCTAATCTTATTTTAAATGGAATATAGGTGCTGTAAAACGAGTTTAAGGGGGATGCGGGGGGATGCGGGTGGGGGATGTGTTTATGGGGGGATGGGGGAGGGGGGGGGGAAGTTAATTTGCAGGTCAGTGTCAGGTTGTATGTTGATTAAAATATGATTCCCGGCCGTAACTAATATGGCTAATTACAGAATTATAATCATTAGAATCAGCAATACAACACCATAAGTTAGAATTGATCTGAAATCTCATGATTTCATGAAATATTCATTCAATAGGGTAATATGAACTTCGAGAGTTGCATTGATGATTTTTATGATTATAATTCTATAGGTACTTAAATAAATATTTGATACGGCCGCGAATCATATTTAGATCAACATAAAACCTAATACTAACTTGCATATAGCTGAAAACGTAATAAATTTAGAATTTCGCGGGCTACCCTGGCGCTTTCGCCTTAAGCTTTTCGGTATAAGCCGACAAAATCAGTTCTCCTTTTTTAACCGACTTCAAAAAGGAGGAGGTTCTCAAAGATGGCTGGACCGATTTGGATTTTTTTTGTTTTATTCGAGAGGGTATACATCACAGTTGGTCCCAAATAAAATTGATTAACTTTGCTTAGGTAGTTTTTGAGTTAGCTTCAATAATACGTATTTTTTCCCCACTTTTATATAGATGATGTTCTAGTTTGTTTTGCAGGTAGTGGTATTAGAATTTGTGTGGGGTAGGTACCACAACTAAAAAGTGAAAAATAATAACTTTTTTACAAAAAATACAACCGACTTCCAAAAACAACACTCCAAAGTGAAAAATAACTTTAATTTCGGAAGTCGGTGGCAAAAAACGAAAATACATTTAACTAGACACCGACTTCCGAAATTAAAGTTATTTTTCACTTTGTAGTGTTGTTTTTGGAAGTCGGTTGTATTTTTTTGTAAAAAAGTTTTTCTATATGAATGGTCAAAAGAAAACCGAACCTATCCGAGGTGGGGTGCTTAAATTGATGACAATGCTTAAATTAATATTGTCAACTTTTCGATGTAACAGCAACCCTAGCAGAGACGCATCAATATTGCAACATTTTATAGTAAGGCACCTGTCCCACCACCCGACGAGGAAGCGACTAGCTAGCAACGATTTTCTCGCTCAAGGAATAGGTTAAGGTCCTTTGTATGTCAAAGTAAAAAAAATTATTTCAATTAAACCAATACAGGCTTTTGAATTGTCTAGGGGTCGGTCAAGGCACAAATATGAAGCTAGTTACCCATTCCAAAGCGTAGGTTCCTACGGAGAAGAACGGGCTGCAAACTCCATAGACACTCTTTTAAATAGAGTAGTAAAACCTACCTAATTATATTAATAGTTGATTGCTCGCGCGGATACTCGTTTGTCGCAGCGAGAAGAGGTATCAAAGAGAATACTTTTTCCACGATGCTCGCTTGGCGGGCAAAACACTCGGCGAGAGACACCCGTGGTTTCTATTCCTTAGTACACACGGCTACATATCAACCTATATATTTCCAGTATATGCTGATCTCGATTGTATAGGATTTCCGTACAACGAGAGGTCAGCTTATTCTGGAAATATATAGCTTGATATGTAGCCGTTTGTACATAGACATACGCATACCAGCGAGTAAGCCCCCGTTCCCACGAACGTAATAAAATCGCGGCGGAATAAAAACGCCTAGAGCGATTTTTCCCACCTTCAACAGAGTGTACGAACGAGCGTTAAAAAACCACTTTGAATTGATTCTTCGTGCAGTGCGAATGTACGATGGGTTCCGTAAAATTATTAGCGGTAGCTATTTGTGAGGCCGGGAGACCAGAACAGAACCAAATAAAATTTGGGATGCATCCTTTGAATTTTTATCCAATTTTCGGCATGATTTAAAGAAATAATTATCTTAATTTTTTAAAATAATAATTATCAATTAAATAGCATATTTATTATATTGTATTTTCCCAAATTAAATCCGTTTAGTGTTTACTTACTTTCTTTATGATAAACTCCACCCATAAACATATGCCCAGGACTATTTTAAGATTCCATATTATAGGTAGGTACCTAATACTGGAATTGGAAACATTGGAGATATTATAAAACAAAACAACGGGCAAATATCCGTTAGCGAACAGATTTGTAAAATAAAGTGTGTGCTTATTGCGTACCTACACTACTTTAACCGATAGCGTCAAATGAAGTCCGATAACTACAAATAAATTACTTTAATTACGTCTGTAAATAAAACATTGGAATAATCAGTTATGTGGTATAATTACATACGCGTTATTTGTCTCAGCATCGCTGTATGCCACGGCACACGCGGCAGCACGTCCGCACTCTACGAGCCGGCGCGCCGTACTGACCAACGCGTGCGATTTTTTTGGGTCCGTGGGAATAGAACTATAGAAATTCGCATGTCGCATTGATTCAACGCTCAACGCCGAGCGTTGAAAATCGAACACCGCGCGATAAAAATCGCGGCGAGCAAAAATCGCGGTCGTGTGAGCAGATGTACCGATTTCTATTCGTTCCATTCCCAGCGCGGCACGCGCTTTTATCCCGCCGTGATTTTTTACCTCCGTGCGGACGTGAGCTTACTTGTTGCCGTCGCACACTCGCTGTTCGTTGCTCGCCAACTCATTTTTAGTTGCTAGCTCGCGTTTCGATAATCGCCAGCAGTGGGATAGGTGCCTAAGCTTGGTCCAAGCGTCTCTATTGCTATCTACGCAAGTATGATAACACTTGAGTAGATGAACCAGAGTTCAAAACATATTTATTTTAAATTGATTATTCTTATTATGAGAGCTGTTAATGTTCTAACATAAAAGAGATAGAGATATCGCCCTTCCTTGTTTGTGTACCTACCGGAACGTTCGGCTACATTATATAAATTACAGAAAGCAACAGAAAATAAAGAACTAAATGTAACAAATAATTATTCGTAAATACAGCATTTTCTCATTATATTTACCTAGGGACTTGGTGAACAATCTTAAAATAGAGCAGTAAAATTTTATTTGTAAGTATTTAAATTAAAACAAAGACAGATACAGCCGTCTTAAAACTTAATAATAATAATTAACAGAAAGTAGGTACCTATAGAACAAAAAAATGAGCGCACTAAAATTATTATAACCGACGAGACAAATGATCAAGAAGAGAACGGGACCGACCAAGGGAATCCATATGTATGTTACGGTAAATGTGATTAATTGAAAATTATTAATAATGATCCATCATTAATAATAATTACCTCATGATTTAGTAAATGTGAATATAAAATTGAAATTCATCACTTTTAGCAGTTGTGATTAATAAATCATTACTCTCGTCGGTAAAAGTCAATCTGCCTAGCCTTTTCCCAACTATGTTGGGGTCGGCTTCCAGTCTAACCGGATGCAGCTGAAAATCAGTATTTTACATGGAGCGACTGCCTATCTGACCTCCACAACCCAGTAACTGGGCAATACGATACCCCTTGGTAAGACTGGTTGTCAGACTTTCGGGCTTCGGACGACCCGTAACGACTGTCAAAGATCCACGAATGACAGCCGGGACCAACGGCTGAACGTGCTTTCCGAGGCATGGAGGAGTCTGGGTATGTAAAGATGGTCACCCATCCACTGACCAACCCCGGCAAGCGTAGCTTAACCTGATGGATCGACCCGTGCGGCTGTTATTACTTAGCCACGAGCTCCTCCGAGTACCACAGTACTTACAAATACATAACTAAAAGAAATTTACATGCAAAATCGTTTATTCTTAGGTTTTGCTTAAAGATATAAGTAAGTACAATCAAAGACTCTGGAAATTCAACATTAAAAATTTAAATCTTTCTTCTATTTCTTTGTTCAATAGGTATTAATTGATAATACCTACCACAATACTTAAAGGTACTGAACTGAAATACTAAATAAACTTAGAAAATTATTACATTTATCGGTACTAAGGTTACATTGTTAATAAAATCACCGGTAAATGTGATTAATTTCTTACTTTTACCTCGACTTTCGTTATTTATTAATAATGATAGACAATTATTAATAATTTTCAATTAATCACACTTACCGTAACATGTACGTACATCTACTAGACCACTGCACTCGTGCATGAGCCTACACATTCTTGGTAGTGGGGAATTTGCTCCAGACACGGTTTTTCGGCGCGCGGGATAAAAAGGAGTGATACGAATGCGAGGATATCTAGCAGGGATGTCTAATTAATCCTACTCAGGATCTTAGGACAGTCTATCATATTATTCAAAATTATGAATAAGTAGACAATCCGACAATTCTCTTCGACTAGACAAGGAAGTCATGCCAATTTTCGTCAATTTATCCGCGTATGGTGCCTTTTTCTTTACATACTCTGCAAGAACTATATACCAAGTGCCACATGAACCGTTGCTGAATCCTTTCCAGTCGAAGTAAATGTATTGCATAATATGCGCTGCAAAGTTTTTTTTTTTTTAAATCCAAAGTACTCCTAACCGAGCTGTTAAATAGCACTATATTGGGCTTACTATTGCGAAAGATTTTTCCGTTCCGAATGACGAAGCCCAATATTTTAAAGACCTTTTTGATGGTAGTCTCAAGGTGCGGAAGGAAAGTGAGCTTAAGGTCAAATATTACGCCTAAATCCTTTATTTGGTCTGCTGTTTTACCAATTTATTTATTTTAACTTAACAAAAATTAGAATAAGGAAAATTTACAAGTCCGTGATAAGGCCTGCAGTGCTATTCTGTACAAATCTCACCGTGAAAACTTAGGTGAAGTGAGCGTGGAGTGAGCTGTCAATAGTGTCAATCCAATCTAGCATTGTAGAATGACAAATCACTTCACCTAAGTTTTCACGGTGAGATTTGTACAGAATAGCACTGCTGTAGTACTTTATGGGCCGTGAAGGAGACGGATGAAAAAAGATTGCATGCAGCGGAAATAAGAATATTGAGATGGATGTGTGGAGTGACGAGAATGTATAAAGTATGAAATGAGTATACAACATTAGTTTTAGTATATGCGAAACCCGAAACAAGTGTCTAGTATAAATTTTTATGTAAAGAATCTATGTACAAAATTTCAAAACTGTGTCATGAAAAATCACAAAGTTATAAGCTTGTTATGTTACCTAGTTGTTCTTACAAAAAAATGATCACCACGCGGCGCCCGCTGTGCGACCGTGCCTAGTACCGCTATGACCTGCAGTGACTTGTGTTCGTCGCGTGGTGTCCATATTGTAACCATTTTTAAAGATTTTTGAGGAAAAATATAACACGATATAAAAATTATTGGAATCGATTCAGTTATTTATTCTGAACAAACTATATTCAGGTTTCGCATATACTAAAAATAATGTTGTATAAGAGGAAGTTTGAATGTGGCGCCAGTGACAGAAAAGTTGAAAGGAAATCGTTTGGCTTGGTATGGGCATGTGATTAGGAGGGACGAAATGCCTGTGACTTAAAGAGTGAAAACCCAAGTAGGACAAGAATGCAATAAGACAGCATTTTTACAGTGCACCGTGGAAGCATTTGCTGTCCAAGCTTGCTGCATATCAGGGCAGGATGCGCATATTCTGCTGATATAATACTAATTTGGGCACAAGTTATTCAGCACTTAGCTGTATAAAAAATCCAATTAACAAATAATTGAATTATATAAACATTATATTAGCATTTATTACGCTTTCCGGGGTTGGTCAGTGGATGGGTGACCATCTTTACATACCGAGATTCCTCCGTGCCTCGCCGTTGGTCCCGACTGTCATTCGTGGATTTTTGACAGTCGTCACAGGTCGTCAGAAGCCCGAAAGTCTTACCAAGGGGTATCGTATTACCCAGTCACTGGGTTGTGGAGGTCAGATAAGCAGACGCTCCATATAAAATACTGATATTCAGCTGCATCCGTTTAGACTGGAAGCCGACCCCAACATAGTTGGGAAAAGGCAAGGCAGATTGATTGAGTGATTATATTATTAGCATTTATGTGTGTAACTGTCACCCCAAGAGCTGAGCATTGCCTGATTATATAAGCCACGGTATTTAACGCGGCGACAAATTCATCTGAATTTGGGATTAAAAAAATAGTTAAAGCCGGCAGCAAAATAGTAGGTTGGTAGCTACAGCGAAAGATAATTTTAAGTATAAAGTAGCAGTTTGTTATCTTTGTTTTAACTTTAAGGTCGTAGGCGACGGAGCCCCGTCGAGGTGAGCCCCTGCAAGGGTTAAAAAAAATCGGCCAAGTGCTTGTCGGACCACGCACAATGAAGGGTTCCGCAGTTGAAAAGAATTTATCCCAAAAACAAACTCCACATTGTAATCCCAAATATTGTTTTGATGTGACAAAATTACAAATTATCGATTTTCGGACTTTTTCCTTTACTTATGCTGTGAGACCTTGCTTCTTGCCAAACTTCATGGTTCTAGGACAACGGGAAGTACCTACCTACCCTATAGGTTTTGATTTACTTTCGAGTATCAAAATATGTCGCATAAATGGCCGTATTTTTTTATTGCGTTGACTTAGAAGGTTGATTTCTGTAAAACTTCAAGGGACTATAGACCTACGTATTTGATATTAATTTCAATTTGATATCTCCACGCGTTCCTCAGAAAAAGGGTCTTGACGGAGTGACAGACAGACAGACGGACTACGAAGTGATCCTATAAGGATTCCGTTTGATGGATGGGATGGCGGGGTCTGTTCGCTCACTTCGCTCGCTTTCTCGACCCCACCATCCTCTTGATACTTAACCTGTCCGAGTCGGGGTGCCCCAAGTTCCAATTTCGCTTCGCTCGCTCGTGCATTCGAAGTTATTGTAGAAATGAATAATTTTTGAAGCTCATTGAATATAATTATTGCTAAAATATTTAATCGCTTCCATGTTTATTGTTTTAGTAGCAAATAGTTAGTCGCCCTTTAAAATATTAGTCGCAGGTAAAATTATTATTTAATGGAATTACAGAGTAAGAAAGACAAATGACACTGTTTTTTTTTTTTTTTGGATGGGAAATCATCAAATGACTTCTCCCGCTCTGGGCGGAGCGGGAGGGCGTGTCAGACTTTTACTGACTAAAACCCACCCATGTTCCTTCAGTTGCCTGTGCCAGGGCCACGGTATCTCTTTCGAATAACTCCGATGTGGTTGCCCACTTGGCAACGGAAGCACCTCAGAGGTCTGGGTTCCAGCAGTTTCACCCACGTGGAATCCCAGCCCACCTGGAACCGTCGGCTCTCCCCAGCTATTTTTTGCGCCGCCGATACGGGGTAGCTCACCGTAATGGCTCGCATCCCCGTGGAGTCAGGACGGATGGTACCTACCTTCACCTGTTCGAAGGCGCCCCCCCCCAGAAGACTGGGGGGTGCGCGAGACCACGAGAGGAGAGAAGAGACCACGGCGGCCAACACCTCTCCCTCCGTCACTGAGTCGTCCAGGCCCAGGATGCGCATGTCAGCGCACTTGGCGGGTCTAGACACTCGGGCCTCGTCTGCATCTAAGGATGCCCTAAGCCTTTCGGCTAGAGCGTCAGCGGTCGGGCCACTGGCCGCACCGGGAATCTCCAGCATTCGAACCCCAGTCGCAGTGACCCTTACTCGCATGCCATCGACTACCCCGAGCTCCTCCAGGTTCACCGCCGCCCTCGCCTTGGTGAGCACGTCGCGGTAGGACAGCCCTTCTTCTCCGCTTCCGGCTGTAGTGTGATCACTACAGCTGCGGACTTCGGGGCACGTAACCTAGCCGCGACACTTCGCTCT
Source organism: Cosmia pyralina (assembly GCA_946251885.1). NCBI lineage: Eukaryota > Metazoa > Arthropoda > Insecta > Lepidoptera > Noctuidae > Cosmia > Cosmia pyralina. Next base: position 7,382,652 of record OX276342.1, read on the forward strand.
TTGCGCCGCCACCGCTTCTCTTTCCGCTTGGCTGCCCTTGCTGCCTTAACCGCCTTCCTCTTCTCCTCGGCTACCTGCCATTCGGCGTCAGCCGGCGGAGATTTAGGAGGTGGGGGCAGCCGCGTCGCCGCCACGGCCACGGCTGGGGCCTTCGCAGGTGCCTTCGCAGGCACAGTTCCTCTCTTCACTTGCCCCGCCGATCCTGGTTTGGCCTGGCAGCCGTGGCGGCATACGAAGCCGCCTTTGGCTGGCCTGAGGCCGGCCAGCTTGCCGCTAGCGGGGGCCGCAGGACAATGCCCTCCAGGACGGAGAACCGCCTGTTGAGGATAGCCAGCTCCTTCCACACCAGGGCCAACACCCGGTCCTCAGCAGGCTCGGGCCCGCCCTGCCCCTGCTGCGCCCCTCCCTGTGAAACTTCCCGGGGGCGGCTCCTCGGAGCCCAGCCAGGACCGTTCGGAACTCCTTATTCTCCTTTCGGAGAAGCTCAATGGCTGTCGAGCGGGCGACCTCCGCCCGCATCTTGGACATTCCGTCCGTTGGAGGCGCCTGTAGCAATGCCTCCGCTGCCGCCATAATGGAAGCCCTGGCTTCGGGTATGGCCTTGTCTTTAGAGGACTGAATTCTCATCAAGGCCACACCCTTGATTGCAGCCACCACGACCTCCTCGAACCTGGCCGCTCGTCCTGCATTGGAGTCGCCCTCGGCGTCCGACTCACCGCCAGACGTCTCCATGGCGACCCTCTCAGCCGGCTCGCCGGCTTCCGCACCAGGGCCAACACCCGGTCCTCAGCAGCGGCTTTGCTCAGCTCGCCGTCCTCCTGCGAGGTGATAACCCGGCCCTTGCCCCCTTTCTTTCGGGTCCAGCCATTGCCCCGGCGAGCAATTTTTCTGCGGGCCGAGCTCACCCCGCCGCCCGAGGAAGACCCCTGGCCATCCTCCGGATTTTTATTCCGCTTTGGGAAAGGGTTCTTTGAGCCCGTCGCGCCCTTCGCACCAGATGCGGCATCGGACTCCTACGCCGCATCATTCCCCTCCTCTTCTCGTCTTTGGTGTTTTAATGTTTCCATAATTGTACCCACGAGTAAAAAACTTTGTTTACTGGCTCAAAATGTGTGGTTCGCACTAACCACTAATTAAGCTACCCATTAGTTAAGCTACCAACCTCCTTCACGGTGTGCCGCTGCTTGGAGGTTTGGGGTAATTTTTTATAGAGGTTTTCTTCCTCAAGATCCGGGCGATTAAGCCAAGACCCTCGACCCCCGTCAAAAGTCAGAGACATGCCCTGACAATCTTCGGGGCTACGAGACTAACGGTGGCAGAAGGAAATGACTGCCTGCCTGCCCGGCGGCAGGGTTAGTGCACACCGAGCCTGCTCTTACTCCGCCGCTGGGCGTCTCTGCTTAGAGCAGAGGGACACACGTTGGAGCGTACCTCCGTCAAGATATTGGCATACGGACAACGGGACCCCTTAGGCACATAGTGCCTAATGGGGAGCCTTTGCCCGTAACCCAGGGTGCACTGTCCCGGAGACTGGCCTTCCCCCGGACGTATCCGTAACTCCAGCCCCCGGGTACTCGGGGAGGTTTCCTGTCCACGCATCCCAAGACAAATGATACTGAAATGACGTTCACAAAGTGGCAGCACTGACACGTCAGATCCAGATACCTGTCAAAAGTGGACTACATTTTTTTGTCGTGCTCGTGACTGAATAATTAATGAATAAATGAAACGAACAATGAACGTCGTCAAATATTTTGAATTCATTGTCGAAATGGAAAACCTCTTGTCAGAGTGGTGCCAACGGGTTGCGTGAATTTTCATGAAATCCCCGGGCCGGTCAGTTTCTATGAGTATACTGTGACATTCACTGACACACTTTGTTTGTAAGGAATGTATTGGCCATACCGCTCTAGCTGCGGCCGCCGAAGTGGCTCTTGCCCGGAAGAATTCTTCATCATAATTTATTTGTCAGAATATGGCACATTATAAATGGTCATAAAATTAGTCAATGGTATCATCACATTCTGCCAAGTGTGGCGTGTACATATTAGGTAGGTATAGGTACATATATTTACACATTTTTATTTATACATTTACATAAGAAAGATAGAAAGAAGGTGAAGCTTAGTATTAACATTATTCATTGCATAATTAAGAATTTTTTTTTTTACAAAAAAATAATACTACAAACTTTCGTCCTTGGTTTTGTATTTTCAGATTTATTGAATACTAGCTGACCCGACAGACGTTATTACAAAACTCCCAGTCAGTTCTCCCGAATTTTCCAATTTTCCCGGCTACTTTTCCAATTTTTCTTTTGTTAAGAATCTTCCTCGAACTTCAACGAATATTTGAAAAAAAAAACTAGTCGAATTGGTCCAACCGTTATCGGATTTTGCGCTTAGCAACACATTTAGCTATTCATTTTTATTTATATAGATCGTTGTAAGAGTTGGTATTACATGGAGGAAAATTAAAATAAGACTTAGTTCAATTTGATACTTTATTAAGTATATTCGTTCAATAAAGCTCCGATAGCAATATATTTACAACATATTTCTGAGTCTTATAAATAATCTTTTATTAATTGGAAAGCAATGATATGGGAAACATGTCACGATCCCTTTAAGGGGTGATAGTGAGGTCATTAGGTGTCAAATCACGCATGGGTACACGGGTCAAAAATGAACCGAAGGTGGCTCATTTTTGACCCGAGACAAAAAACAGTGGACATGAAAGTGGCGTTCAATGTTACGAGATCATTGGCTATATTTTTACGTAATTATTTCTCAACATATTAATGAATCTAAAATCATTTGAATTTAGATACTTTTAGACAACAAAACTAAGTTGAATTTTGATACTTTTACCTCACAACCATTCTACATAATAAAATTCATAAGGTATTTTTCTTACTGTCAAGTAGCCTATTCGCCCCAAAATCCCTTCGTTTCTGTACCGGTTCAACAAAATAAGGCAAGCTTCAACGCGAACTTCTAGATCAGTAGATCAGTCAAATCATGGGGCACCCATTTTTCAAGCTTTTTTAGGGTTCCGTAGTCAACAAGGAACCCTTATAGTTTCGCTATGTCCGTTCGTCCGCAGCTTAGCTCAGAGACTCTTGGTACTAGAAAGCTATAATTTGGCATGGATATACATATTTATCACGCCGAGAAAGTGGTAAAATAAAATCATGAAAAAAAAAACATCCCAACTTTACGTGTACAGAAGGTACCCCCTTCTGTACACGTAAAGTTGGGATGTTTTTTTTTCTCGTCTACCCCATGGTGTGGGGTGTTGTTGGATAAGGCGTTCAAAAATATTGCGGGATTGTGAAAACAATTTTTCGATTTGGGGATCTGTTTCTGAAATATTAAGCTTTAAAGTGCAAATTTTTGTTAGAGTCAAGTGTCCTCCCCCCCCTTGCCAGCTAAACGGTTAGTTTTGGATGGGTAAAAAAATTCACGGTGGAAGTATATAAAACGAAATTAAAAGGAAAACTATCACAGCTAAGTAGGCTTTTCAAGTTTACGAGTAATAGTCAACCAACTTCTAAAATGTATTTAGAACAGTAAAAATTTCGTACAAATTCCATTAAAAATTACTTATATGACGTTGTTAGTTGTGTAAAACAGGTAGTAAATATAAGTTTATGAACCATGTAAAAATATACAAAAATAAAATCATAACATTCTTATTAATAATGATTTCTAAAATAATATTTACGCTCGAATAACGACGGGCGGCGGCGTGCACTACGGAACCCTATTACTGCGCGTGTCCCGACACGCACTTGCCCGGTTTTTTTTATCTTACCCATTTGATGCAAATAGGTCAATATTGTGGGTATGCTAATATCAAACCATGCTGCTAATTCCTTGATACGGATCAGCTTCCACCGTCACATTCAATTCTACGATAGTTACCTTACTGTGTTGTGACCTGTCGCCATTTCACCCATCTTGAGTTGATCCGGTGAGTTACGTCTCGGTCAACTGCGCCATCCCCTTGGACAAGCGACCCGAGGTACCGAAAGATTATAAGATTTTTGATAGTAGGAAAAAAGTTACGCATAGTAATATAGATAGACCTACGATCTTATCGCGATCAATATGAGTTGACCACTTTTCAGCACTTATGCCTTGTTTCTGAGGTTTTCAAAAGGAGTTTGTCAATTCTGTAGTGATTATTGGTTCGGCTGAGCGTAACGAAGGATGAAACGTCGATCGCGAACCAAAAAGAACCGCCGCGGCAAAGCTCCTATGGAGCCCGAAGTGAGCTTGAATGCCACAAAGCCGAACACACCGGTGTACATCTCCCGCCTACCTACTACATCACTAAGTCGGAGGACATCGTGGAGTACGTGCGCCAGAAGACGAGGTACACGCTGATGGTGCAGTTACTGGAGTCGCACCGCAACGTCAACTTCAAGGCGTTCGTGGGGCGAGTACCTAATTGTTATTTGTCCGTCGTCATGGATGAAGACTTTTGGCCGCAGGACGTGGTGTTTCTTCGCTTCCGAAGACAAGTACCACAAGACAGCATAAGGAGAAGCTAGTGAAATGAAGTGTTACTGACATAGTGAGTGTTAAGCAATATTATTAACACAGGTTTTGTAAACCGACTTCCAAATGGGAGGAGGTTATATGTCCGATGTTTTTTATGTATGTTCACTGATTTTTCTGTCAATTGATCGAGGTGGTCCTATTGTCGCAAAGTCAGAATCTGATGAGGGGAACCTATGGAAATCGAGGAAAACCCTCAAATTTTATAGGCACACCTATATCGATTTGGGTTTTTTTAATTTTTTACTCGTGTATTTGCTCTCGTAAAGTACCATTTGGTGAAGTGGAACTGACGATGAAGTCCACGGAAGGCCATCGGAACTAGTCAATTATACCTAAGTATTTCACGGGTTGCGATTCGATTAATATGGTTGCTAAGCAATTTATGCTCGTCACAATGCATGTGGCGAAGTGTTTATTATCAGCTCCAGTTCTCCTAGTTCTGGTGGTGGTTCTTTTGAGGAGAACTCCTCAAAAGTTAACGTCCCTGCATCGGGAACAGCAATATTTTGTAAAAGGTGATGAGCAGTTGTCTTTAGGCTATTGTAACTTAGATAAATTACAAACTGACCCACTAAAAAATGAAAACTTCCAACAAAAAAAACAACAGACTTCCAAATAATTTCGGAAGTCGGTGGCACAAACTAAAATACAGATCCAAAGACAGTTACTTCCGAAATCAAAGTTATTTTTTTTTTATTCGGTAAGAATTCGGTTTTTTTTTTTTTGTAAAAAAAACTATTTTTTATTACTTTATATATGTTAGTTTGTAAGGAACGTGTCTATATGGGCCATTGTAGCCTGATAATAAATGTTTTATTATATAAATTTGTCTTATCAATAGCTATGACAATGTTACTCTAATTTAAACGACCATTTGAATCATTTAAATAGTCGTTTAAATTATAATAACATTTATGACATCTTAATTGAATTGTAATCTTTTATACTTTGACACATTACTCTTTGATACTCTGACATTAAATGATAAATAAATTGTGTGAGATTCCAGAGTGAAACTTTTTTCACACGATAACTAATTCTAAATTAGAAAAATGTACAACAATTTATTGTTTGACTTTCAATTGTTTTTTCATTCAGCTTTTATGTAAAGATTGACAATTCGAGTATTTTTTTAATACCAGTTCTGACGTGAAATAACGCACCAGAAACAGCTTTCAATATCAATTCTGTGTTCGGAGAGAAAACGGCTAATGAACGCACCGCGCGTTTTTTGTTTAATCGCTTTTGTAGTGGCAACTTTGACTTGAAGAATGAACCCCTAGGAAGACCAGCCTGCACTTAGGTAAATAAAGATGAATTGAATGCGATGGTAGAAGCCGTTCCGTATCAAACTACGAAGGAATTAGCGGCATGGTTTGATGTTACCATACCCACAGCATTGACCCATTTGCATCAAATCGGTAAGATAAAAAAGCTTGAAAAATGGGTGTCCCATAATTTGATCAGTCTAAGAGAAGCGCGCGCGTTGAAAAGCTTCAACGCGCGCTTCTCTTAGATCAGTCACCTTACCTTGTTGAACCGGTACAGATAAAGAGATTTTGGGGCGAATTGTGACATGTGATGAAAAGTGGATTCTTTACAATATAATTGCAAGCGAGCAACGCAATGTTCTCCAGGTCAAACGCAGCAACAATGCCCTAGAGCGAAGCTTACTCATAGAAAAGTGATGGTAACTGTTTGGTGGTCACTTCATGATGTAATTGTCTACAGCTTCCTCAGATCCGGTCAAGCGATAATAGCAGATGTCTACTGTATAGAACTTCGAACAATGATGGCAAAACTCGCAGCGAGACAGCACCGATTCGTCAACGGATCTTCACCACTATTGCTCCATGATAACGCAAGACCTCACACTGCTCGAGAAACCGTTTTAACGCTACACGATCTAAGTTACAAACCATCCGTCATCCTCCGTACTCGCCGAACCGATCACCATTTTTTCCGCGATTTGGAAAATTTTTTACAAGGTAAAAAAAATGTTATCCAAAAGTCCAGATCCCCAGAGTTCTACCGCAAATGCATAAATGACCTTCTCATGAGATGACAGAAATGTATAGACAATGAGGGTGAATACTTTGGTTAAATAAATATATTTTACCTTAGAAAAAAATTTGTTTGAATTATTCAGTAGGCACAAAACGGCAATTTCATATTTAAACCAAATATTATTAACTGACATACCTCAAATTATAATTTTAATTAACCAACGAAAAAAAAGGAGGTTCTCAAGTCGACGCTCATATGTTATTTTAGGGTTCCGTACCTCAAAAGGAAGAAACGGAACCCTTATAGGATCACTTCGTTGTCCGTGTCTGTCTGTCTGTCTGTATGTCTGTCTGTCTGTATGTCTGTCTGTCTGTCTGTCAGTCTGTCAAGACCCTTTTTCTCACGAACGCGTGGAGATATCAAGTTGAAATTAGTATCAAATACGTAAGTCTATGGTTTTTAACCGAGTTCAAAAAAAGGTTTCTCAATTCGACCGTATATGTATATTTTTTTCTGTGTGTTCGCGGATAACTTCGTCGTTTATGAACCGATTTTGATGATTATTTTTTTGTTGGAAAGGAGATATCCCAAGGGTGGTACCAAAATGAAGGAAACCAGGATCTGATGATGGTATCTTAGGTAAATCGAGAGGAGCCTTCAAATTTTATAGGCACACCTATAACGATTTAGGTATTTTTTATAGTAACTCGTGCATTTGCTCCCGGAAAGCACAATTTGGTGAAGTGGAACTGATGAGGAAGACCACAGATGGCCATCGGAGCTACTCAATAATACGTATTTCACGGGTTGCGATTCGATTATTGCGAAGCAATTTATGCTCGTCACAATACATATGTTTAAGTGGAGCTGATGGTGACTTCACCATCAGTTCCAGTTCTCCTGGTTCCTTACTGGGAGAACTCCTCAACCATTAACGTTCTTGTATCGGGAAAAGCAATATTTTGTAAAAGGTGATGAGCAGTTGACATTAGGCTATTGTAACTTAGATAAATTACAGACTGACCCACTAAAAAGTGAAAAATAAAAAACTGTTTTACACAAAAAAAAAAAGAACTACAAAGTGAAAAATAACTTCAATTTCGGAAGTCGGTGGCAAAAAACTAAAATACAGATCCAGAGACACCACAGAAATCTTTTAAGATTTCTGTGAGAGACACTGACGTCCGAAATTAAAGTTATTTTCACTTTGTAGTATTTTTTTGGAAGTCGGTTGTTTTTTTTGTGAAAAAGTTTTTTTGTAAAAAGTTTTTTATTTAAGTATGTACTTTCTTAGTGTTTATCGTGTTGATGATTCTTCTTCTGTTTTTACCAAATAAATGTTTGATCTAAGTTAGGTTTTAGGGTTCCGTAGTCAACAAGAAACCCTAGTTTCGCCATGTCCGTCTGTCTGTCTGTCCGCGGCTTAGCACAGAGAGTCTTAGAGTCAGAGGATACTAAACGGGGCACTATAAAAAAGGACTTATGAACCATAGAACTATTATTACTAGCGTATAGAACCGACACCGCAAACCAGATTTTTGCTCCGTGCTTTGATGCTGACCGGCAGCAACTCATTTAGTCACTCGCACTATACGTTTTAAGCGGTCTAGCGCTGCATGTTTTATAGTTTGGTGAGACGATACCTATTGTTTAAGCGCTGCAGCGCACAGCCCCCCGGCTGTCATCCTGTTGTGACACTGTTTTTGTTTCGGATGTCTTCTCTATACGTAGTACTTTATCTCGGTGTTATGAACACGGTAAGAATCGCATCTTCTCCGGCGCTATGGGAAGTACGGCCTCATCGCCCTTGCATTATAAGGTGCAAGCACCTACGCTCACCTCCGCAGCCTCAACGGGACTATGGTGCGTGCGCTTTATTACAGCGGCCGGAGGCTCTAAAAAACATTATCGAGGTAGGGCTAACAAGTACCACGTGGAGTCGGGGTTGGCTAACTCGGTTCTGTGACAGTTTTTAGGGTTCTGTACCTCAAATGCTAATTAAGTTAGTTGGCTGCGACATAACCTTTAATTTACTCAGTTTAGTCTGTGCATATTTTGTCACTTGCAACGATTCAATGAGTTTAGCCTAGGCCAAACTAGATTGTCCTGGACTAAATTAGTATCCTGACATACGTAGGATAAACAGGTTTGACCTAGTACAAACTAGTTTAGCCTTAAATCGGGTTTGGCCGGTAACGAAGTAAAACAATCACCGCAAAATAGACTTTACAAGTTAACGAGTAATAGTCGACCAACTTACTTTTACAGGTGGTATGTATGGGAGAACATGTTTTTCAACTAAACTTTTTAAGTTTGTTCTTGAGATAAATTCGTCCCAATTACGGAACCCTTCATTTTACGTGGTCACACACGCACTTGGCCGGTTTCTTTTAAATTAACCATACCTATAGATTCGGTTTGCACCTAAATCGAGCTGTTTCCAAAGCATCCAATTATCATAGTTGCGGTTGAATCCTGAATCCCTGATGTTCCACCTCAAAACATCATCCCGTATACCTATACTCCATTTACAAAAAGATTAGACATTTAAACAAACCTTTTTTACAGTGTGTTCAACCCATTTTGACTTCTATTGCGTTGGTGACATAACAAATGGCAGCTGCAGTAAACAGTTGGTATTGTAACCACTTTTTTGCCTTTAATGCCATCCTTAAGCCTACGGAATAAAAGTCAAAATCGGTTGAACGGACTTTGTAAAAGGTTTGTTTAAATGTCTAATGTTATTGTTAATGGAGTTACTTACCTAGTGATGCCGATACCCGATGTCAGCTTAGTGGAATAATTAATGATTAACCACCGAAGTTGGTAGTGTATGCAACTGTCAAATAATGTTCAAGTCCATCATATGTAACCAAAGTTCAATACAGGGTTAAAAAAAAACTTTTTTACTAAAAAAAAAAACAACTGACTTCCAAAAACAATACTGTAAAGTGAAAAATAACTTTAATTTCGGAAGTCGGTGTCTTTCGATCTGTATGTTAGTTTTTTGCCACCGACTTCTGAAATTAAAGTTATTTTTCACATTGTAGTATTTTTTTTGGAAGTCGGTTGTATTTTTTTGTAAAAAAGTTTTCTGTTTTTCACTTTTTAGTGGGTTAGTTTGTAATTTATCTAAATTACAATAGCCTAATGTCAACTGCTGATCACCTTTTACAAAATATTGCTTTTCCCGATACAGGGACGTTCATTTTCGAGGAGTTCTCCTAGTAAGGATGGTGAAGTCACCATCAGCTCCACTTCACCATATGCATTGTGACGAGCATAAATTGCTTATCAACCATATTAAAGTAATCAAATCGCAACCGTAAAAAGCGTATTATTGAGTAGTTGTGTGTGCCTATAAAATTTGAGGGTTTCCCTCGATTACCATGGGATCTCCTCATCAGATTCCGACTTAGTGACAATGGGACCATCTCGAGAGCACACCCTTTCAAACAAAAAAATAATTTTCAAAATCGGTTCACAATTGACGGAGAAATCGGAGTAAATACATAAAAAAATATATATTATATATACGCGACGAATTGAGATCCTCCTCCTTTTTGTTTTTTGAAAACTCGGTTAAAAACCACTACTAGTCACATAAGTTATTTTTTTAAATCAATTTTCAAATTTGTATGTCCACTATTTAAAAAAAAAATATATATATGTTTTGAAGGTGGTTCATTTTTGACCCGTGTACCCATGAATGATTTGATACCTAATGACCTCACTATCACCCCTTAAAGGGATCGTGACATGTTTCCAATAACCCTATGTATCTCGAATGTGCCGAGGTATTCTCTTTATCATATTGTCATACCTACTGCATAAGGCTACGTGGCAAAGACTATTAAACATAAATAAATACTCTTTGCTACGTGGCAAGCAAAGAGTGTGGCCTTTACGCTGCTGTAATCAATTCAGAGATTACCAGAATGATAAGACCTTGCACAAAAAATATTACATTATGCAGTTCCGTTTGATCAATTCCTTGAATTACCCTTGAACTGTTCGAGTTATCTTGCGTTTCATTTACTAAAAGATTATGTACTGAAATACTCAGAAATATGTTGTAAATATATTGCTATCGGATCTTTATTGAACCAATATACCTAAATCAGTATCAAATTGAACGAAATATTATTTTAATTTTCCTCCATGTAATACCTCCGCTTACAACAATGTGTGTTAATAAAAATTAATGGCTAAATGTGTTGTTAAGCGCAAAAGTCGATAACGGCTGAACTAATTCAGCTAGTTAGGCTTCCGTAGCAAAATCACTCAGTCTGTCTGTCTGTCTGTCACAGCTTGATATCTGAAGAACTATTGTTATCAACTTGAAATTTGGAACAGTTTTAGATGGCATTTGCCCAACTATTTTGCAAATAAGAAAGAAATAAAAATATACATATTTCTTTTGCAACAGGCACTAAAAGGGGGTCTTAAAAATTCGACGAGGGCTACTAGGGTATATGGGATATCATATGAAAGAGCGCTGATTGCACATTCTCAAATATTTTTTTTAGGCCGCCGACTTTTGATGAAAAATGTAAAAAAATACCGTTTCCCCCTTATCTCCGAAGTTTGCATAGTGAAAAATCTGAAATTATTCTATGTGACAGAAGTTTATGTAAAGATTACAGGAAAAAATAAAACGATGTCTCTAAGTAGCACACTTTTTCAGAAATCGGTACGGAAAACTCGGTGCGCGAGTCCAACTCGCTCTTGACCGGTTTTTTTAAAGTATTCGTTGAAGTCCGAGGAAGATTATGAAGAGAAAAATTTGAAAAGTTGCCGGGAAAATTGGAAAATCAGCAAAACTGAAAGTGCGTTTTCTGTGGGAATTCTGTACAACAATACACACGACAGACTGGACAGGACAACGTCTGTCGGGTCAGTTAGTAAGTCTGTTAGTATAAGTAATTAGTTTTTCTCATTACAAGACTTTAATATATACCCACCAATTACGACTGTTTCATAATATTCATAGTTAATTCAAAGAATATTAAAACTAGTATTCTGTGTGTATTCGAGAGGAGCTCGTGGCTAAGTAATAACAGCCACACGGATCGATCCATCAGGTTAATCTACGCTTGCTGGGGTTGGTCCGGTCCGCATCTTTACATACCGAGACTCCTCCGTGCCTTGCCGTTGGTCCCGAGTGTCATTCGTGGATTTTTGACAGTCGTCACGGGTCGTCAGAAGCCCGAAAGTCTTACCAAGGGGTATCGTATTACCCAGTCACTGGGTTGTGGAGGTCAGATAAGCAGACGCTTCATATTAAATACTGGTTTTTAGCTGCATTTGGTTAGACTGGAAGCCGACCCCAACATGGTTGGGAAAAGGCTAGGCAGATTGATTGTCTATAGTTACCCCGTTTTACCCGGTAGGTACTGTGAGGGCTCGAACCTCACAGGAGGATAGCTACATTAGAAATTAGAATAGAATAGAATAGAATTTTATTCAAAAAAGAAAAAAAGAGGAAATAAAGAAGAGAGAAAAATAAAGAGAAAGAAATAAAGAGATAAGGAGATAAAGAAAGAGAAAGGAATAATTAAAGAGGTAAGGAAGTAAAGAGGGGTATATTTTCTAATCCCCATGTGATGTAGGTATTTCTATATTATATATTCTATGCAATAAGTGGGTATGTACAACATTGCATGTGTGAGTCAGTCTCTCAATAAATCTGTTACGCGATTGACGTGGTTTTACTGCAGCCGATTTCCCGGGGTTCCCAGTGTCCAGAGACTCCTCAGTGGCGACGATTAAGTGATTTCACGCGTGTAAATTGTATGTTGCGACCAGAAAACTCTAAAGGTGCTGCGGAAATATTTTTTTTTTTTCGTGTATGAACTGTGCGGTGTGAAGTGGAATAACGGACTTAAAATGGCGGTTGGAAAGATCGGTGCGTTTGACCTAACGAAAGACAATTGGGACACGTATGTGGATCGATTAGATCAATACTTTATTGCCAACAGTGTAAAAAGTGAATTGAAAGTCGCAACTTTAATTACTGTCATTGGTAATAGTGCATATGAGTTAATGGTTAATTTATGCACACCTGTTAAACCATCCACAAAGACTTATACGGAGTTAATAGCGGTAATGAAAGGACACTTAAACCCCAAACCATGTATGCTCGCTGAGAGGTTCAAATTTCGGCAACGGATTCAAAAACCTGGTGAAAATATTGCGACGTACTTCTCGGAGCTCAAAAGACTGAGTAAAGATTGTTGTTTTACGGCGGACAGTTTAAAAGAAAATATGAGAGATCAATTTGTGTGCGGCTTAGTAAACGATGACATTCGGCAGAAGTTGTTTATTGAAGACGACAGCATCAGTATCGACCGGGCGTATAAGTTGGCCTTATCGATGGAGACGGCTGAGACTAACGCGGCAATAGTGGAAGACGGTACGAGAAGAAAAACCGGCGGCAGTGCAGCGGATGCGGAGCCCATACCCGTTCATAAGATCGGGCATGAGGGCGGCGGAGGACGGCGCGGGGCGTTGGGAGGCGGCGGCGGCTATCGGCCGGGCGCGAGGCGAAACACTCGCTCGACGCGTGACTCACGACAATCCGGCGGCGGCGGTCCAAGTACCACAAGCGGAGCGGGTTACAACTTACTTCGAGCGGGCACTAAAAATGAGGAATGCAAAGTCTGTGGAGGCAAACACAATTCGAATACGTGTAAATTCAAACTGTATGTGTGTAGAATTTGTACCCAGGAGGGACATTTGAAGAGGATGTGTCCGAGGTTGACCAAGAATAATTCCTTAAATAACATAAAAGAAGACGGGCATGGCAGCGGCGACAGGTGTGGCGCTAACTCAACGGAGAGCGACAGTGACGAGGTAATAGTACCTATTAATCGCTTATCACTTGGAAAGTGTGCACCTATTATGATTTATGTAAATGTGCACGGTTGTGACTTAAGAATGGAATGTGACACGGGGAGTGCAATCTCGTGCATTAATTACCAATTATATCAGGAAAAGTTTTCCAGTTTAAGTATTAAACCCACTAAGTTGGTTTTAAGATATTACACGGGTGAACTAGTTAGGCCTGTAGGTGTTATTAGACCCGTTGTTAAATATAATGATGCTGAAAAGATATTGGATTTATATGTTATTGACAATGGAAATACCGTTTTAATAGGTAGACAATATTTAGCGGAGCTAAATATATCGGTGGCGACTATGCATTATAATAAAGTCAATAATAATCGGAATTTGGATTTTAATTTCTCGGAATTCAGTTCCAGATACTGTGAGGTGTTTGCGGATGGCCTGGGGCGGTTCACGGGAGGACAAGTGAGCATCCGCGTGCGCGAGGGCGCGCGGCCGATTTTCCTGCGCGCGCGCCCGTTGGCGTACGCGCTGCGGAAGCCGGTTGAGCGCGCACTGGAACAGCTGGTGAGCGACGACATCCTCACTCCCGTCCACCACTCAGACTGGGCAACACCAATCGTGCCGGTCGTCAAGAAAGATGGTACCATTAGAGTCTGCGCCGATTTTAAACTAACCTTGAATAAAGTGTTAGAAGTCGACCGTTATCCATTACCTAAGGTAGAAGATCTTTTGTCTCGGTTGCACGGGGGCGAAAGATTTAGTAAAATCGATTTGTCACAGGCGTACGCACAGTTTGAACTGGATGATACTAGGAGATACGCGGTAATAAACACACATAAAGGGCTTTTCATGTATAAACGATTAGTGTATGGGCTGTCGTCGAGCCCAGGAATATTTCAACGATGTTTAGAACAATTGTTTGCAGATATACCTCACGTAGGAGTTTTTTTAGATGATATTATTATAACGGGAAAGGACACAGCCCAACACTTAAGTAGCCTACATAAAGTTTTTGAACGTCTGAAGTCGAGTGGCTTAAAAGTAAAAAAAGAAAAATGTTCATTCTTTGTGGAATCGCTCGAATATTTTGGGTATGTAATCAGTAGGGAAGGTGTTCACACGTGCAAAGATAAAGTGGAAGCAATTGTTAAAACTCCGATACCGAGGAACGTAACGGAGTTGAAAGCATTCATTGGTATGGTCATGTATTATGGTAAATTTATAAAAAATGTAAGTTCGATCCTTACACCATTGTATAATTTGTTGCGTGCCGGGGTGAAGTACGTATGGAGCGATGCTTGTGAGGTAGCCTCTGCTCGGGTTAAGCGGGCACTGAGCACGAGTGAAGTGCTGGTGCATTACAGCCAGGAGCTACCGCTTGTGCTGACGACAGACGCCAGCGCCACGGGAATAGGCGCCGTCATCTCGCACATCACGCCGGAAGGCGAACGCCCAATTGCATACGCGTCACGCACACTTAACTCCGCGGAGAGATCGTATGCTCAAATAGACAGGGAGGCATTAGCGATTATATACGGTGTTAAAAAATTCCATCAGTACTTGTATGGTAGGAAGTTTACTTTAAGAACAGACCACAAACCCCTAACATACATTTTTGGAAATAAAGTAGGAATTCCGGTTATGGCAGCATCCAGGTTGCAAAGGTGGGCAATAATATTAACAGGCTATTCGTATGATATAGAATATGTTGCGTCTGCTAAAAACTGTGCCGACGCATTGTCGCGACTGCCTCAACCAACAGTTAAGGATAAAATCGGGCGTGAATATACCTATTTAAATTTTGCAGAAAGTTTTTTGCCGGTGACGAATGATGATGTACGTCTAGCAACAGCGCGGGATCAGGTGCTTAGTAGAGTGATGGTGAGCGTACAGTCAGGGTGGCCATCGCATTGCACAGACGAATTGATGAAACCGTACTTTAATAGGCGACACGAATTATATGTGGAACGGGGTTGTATTATGTGGGGCTATAGAATTGTTGTACCACCAACTCTTCGGAACGCAATACTAAAAGAGCTCCATGTTAGCCACATGGGCATAGTTAAGACCAAGTCGATGGCTCGAAGTTTTGTGTGGTGGCCTAATATAGACGCAGACATCGAATCGACATGCCTCTCTTGCGAAACATGTGCGATGGAAGCAGCTGCGCCGCCGCAGGCTGCACCACGTAGTTGGCCGTATTTAGCCCAACCGTGGAGTAGATTACATGTAGACTTTTTAGGCCCATACCAGGGAAAAACGTTTTTCGTAATTATAGATTCCAGTACAAAGTGGATTGAAATTTTTGAAATGAATAAAACAAATGCTTCGGCTGTCATTAAGGTTATGAGGTCATTATTTGCGCGATTCGGTTTGCCTTTGGAAGTTGTATCCGACCAGGGCCCACCATTTACTAGTACGGAGTTAGGAGAATTCTTAAAATTTAACGGTATAAAGCAGTCGTATTCCCCAGTATATCATCCAGCTTCAAACGGAGCAGCAGAAAATGCCGTCAAATTATGTAAGCGAACAATAAAAAAGGCAGTCCGAGAGGCAGTAGACATCGACACAGCCTTACAGACATACCTACTAGCGTATAGAAATAGTATTCAAAGCACTACAGGGGAAAGCCCCGCCATGCTGTTGCAACGTAGGCCGTTGCGTTCTCGGTTAGATCTTTTGCGCGCAGACCGCTCGCGTCAGGACCGGGTGGAAGGGGTGCAGTGTCAGCAGTCGACGAGTTCGGGCACTGAACCATTGCAACACACCGTTGGTGATACGATATGGGCCAGGAACTACGGTAGCAAAGACAAGTGGTTAAAAGGAACAGTAGTAAACCAACAAGGTTCACGTAGGTATGTAGTAAACAGCGATGATGGTCGACTCCTCACACGGCATAGCGATCAAATTAGGCATAGAACTCGACGTTCAAGTATGATGTACCCAGACGTAAGGTCTGAGGGACAGGTCAGTGGGGATGTCGTTAAACCACAACAGCAACAGCTGTCTCCAAGTATATCGGAGCCAAGGGTTCGGGAGGGGACGAGTAGGGGCGAAGTCGGGGGCGATGGCCCAGTAGTGAGTGACGCGGTGGATACAGCAGTCACTAAGACCTCACCAACCCGTAGGGCACCATCGTCACCACCAGTCGGCAGTAAATTATCGCCGACGACCGCGACCGTCCCGGATCCCATGAACCGTCCCATCCGTACTCGCAAGAAACCGGTTAGATATGGATTTGAGTTCGATTAGATGTAAGAATATATTGTTATTATTATTATAGTACATAAGGTAAAAGCTTTGTTATAATTAGGTTAAGTTAGTGTGTTAGTTAATGTAACGTTTAGTTTTATATTCTTCCTGTATTAGTTATATACTAGAAGTTTAAGTGTGGAGGTGTGATGTAGGTATTTCTATATTATATATTCTATGCAATAAGTGGGTATGTACAACATTGCATGTGTGAGTCAGTCTCTCAATAAATCTGTTACGCGATTGACGTGGTTTTACTGCAGCCGATTTCCCGGGGTTCCCAGTGTCCAGAGACTCCTCACCCCAGTTTCATCTCCACTCCTATCTTTGCCATATCTAGAATGAGACTTTGCTTGTGAACAAAAGCTAGTTCCGCTTTTCTTCAAAAGTATTTCGATATTTAAAATTAAAGAATGTCAGCCTGTAACATAAACTCATACTCAAACTCAAAGCATTTATTTCAAATAAACCAATTACAGGCACTTTTGAACTGTCAATGGGTCGGTCAGTCAGAAAGATGAAGCTAGTTGCCTATTCCAAAGCGTAGTAGATCCCTATGGAGAAGAACGGGCAAGAAACTCCACGGACACTCTTTTAAATCATAATATTTTTACAAAATATTGGTTACATCGTTCATGTTGAAAATATACATGTGAGAACAATGTAGAAAGACGTGTGCACGTTAAAAAGCGTCCGTAATAAAAAGATAAAAACTAAAACAACTAAATTAAATATTAAAATTAAAAATATGCCATGGCAGCTAAGAGACGACCAGTCCCAACTGACGGCGCCCGTTCACGAACATGACGCATGGATCAGCACCAATTATCTCAACCATTTTGAAGGGAACTTAATGATCCAACACAACATTATACAAATTTAACAACATTATACTCGTACTGAGGTTGACCGTTACATCAAACCTCTACAGTATCTATCCTTCTTTCGTTAATAATACAAAACTTGTACATAATATAACCTCAAAATAAAATATAACCTCATGTCCCTACAATC
Source organism: Cosmia pyralina (assembly GCA_946251885.1). Classification (NCBI taxonomy): domain Eukaryota; kingdom Metazoa; phylum Arthropoda; class Insecta; order Lepidoptera; family Noctuidae; genus Cosmia; species Cosmia pyralina. The sequence continues at coordinate 7,400,345 of OX276342.1, forward strand.
CCGTCGCACCCTTCTTGAAATGATGACTCTGTTTAGTATATGCCGCAATAAATTTGATTGTACTGATCTTGTGAACAGTCTGTGCTACCTGATCCCTCGTACTGTAATCGGTCGTGAGGTTCGTTCTAGACGCCTATTTGCTACTTCATTTTGTCGAACTAACTCAGGCGTTCGCTCGCCGTTACATCGTTTGGTTGACACCTATAATAAACAGTTTGGCTCTACTGATATTATGTTTCTCAGCCAAGCTGTATTTAAGAGTGAAATTATGACTATTTTAAGAGATCATAGCCCTAATATATAGTTAATAAGTAATATAAGTGCTTTTTTAACTTGCTCTGCTAACAGCTAGCTATTCTGTATGGTAATCTGTGGATAACGTCTTGAGTAGTATATTTGTTACTTTTATTGCAAGTTATATTTTGTATGCCTACTGTGTAATATACTGCTGTTTGTTATTCCTATCAAATAAAATAAAATAAAATAATTAGGTACAAACTAGTGCGGGTTGTCGCGTGACCGTGAACGACGTTGCCGTGTTGTGCATCGTGCCGTGACCGTGAACGACGTTGCCGTGTTGTGCATCGTGCTTCCTATTCAAGCCGTCGAAAATGGTATACCTACAACGGTAACGGTTGTTATCTAAAAAAACCAGCCAAGGGCGAGTCGGTCTCTCACACGAAGGGTTCCGTACCATTATCTATAAAAACGGCAACAAAACCATGTCTGTTGTATGGGAGCCCCCCTTAAATATTAGTTTTATTTTTATTTAATTATTTATTTTTAAAGTGAATTTATAATTAAATGTTCTTTGAATATTTCAAGCGTGTATTGTCGTTATCAATATCGAGCAAAAACGAGCAAAAAAATCAGGTTTGTTGTATGGTAGCCCTCTTAAATATTTATTTTATTCTGTTTTTAGTATTATTTGTTATAGCGGCAACAGAAATACATCATGTGTGAAAACCGTCTAACTATCGCGGTTCATGAGACAGACGACAGACGGACGGATGGACAGCGGAGTCTTAGTAATAGGCTCCCGTTTTACTCTTTGGGTACGGAACCCTAAAAACCGTTTTCAACCGCGCGGTTGTTTTCGTTGTCATCCGGCTTCGCATCTATAGACTCAGATAACTAAATTCCAACATAATTACTCATTTACTTACTTATTAGTGTTACCTACAAAAAATTCTAAAATATTGCTACACACACCTCCCACCTCCCATTACCTCCCATTCTAACTTATGTAATCGACTTCTCGATATAAATCAATTGTACATTTACAAAGGTAAGATATTATCATACTAGCTTCTGCCCGCGACTTTGCGACCCACCGCGTCGCATCGCATCGCCTGCCCACGCTATTACTTCGTTTTCGCTTAGCGTTTTTTCTTACTTTTTCATTTTGTTCGGCTCCTAAGGGTCGTAGTTAGTTATTAGTTATTTATATATGGCATCTCGCAGTTGACCACTAAGGGTCGAGACTGCTCAACCGGGCGTTTCCTGTGGGTTCTTTAAGCGAACTTAAAGCCCCCGGCCAGGCCTAAAACTAAGGTAAATTATTAGTCGACTGAGCGTCGCTAATAATAATATGACAGCCAGACGGGGCAGGCTGGATCATGACGGGGGAGACAAGTGCTACAGGCTCAGCTGTGCCCCCAGCTGGCACAGCTTCACCGAGTAGGGGATAGGGGGGGGGGCGGTTACGATTGCGACCTCGGCGGCGAGGTCGGAATGTATTCCGGGGTGGTCTACGTTTATAAACCGTACTGGTGGCCTTGCTACTCTCCTGAAGGAGGGTTATGGGGTCATCAGGGTCGGTGAGAAGGGTCGTAGTGTAATGATAAATAGCCAATAGATTTTCTCAAGAATTAGGCTATCAAATGCAAAAGGAAGTTTTCAAATCCGACTGGCAGTTCCAGAGATTAGCGCCTTAAACAAACAAACTCTTCAGCTTCATTATTAGTACTAGATTCTACCCGCGATTTCGTCCACGTGAAATTTCTTGTTCCCCCGACTCACCTCGTCACATCGCATCGCCTGCCCGCTCTATTACTTCGTTTTCGCTAAGCGTTTTTTATGACTTTTTTCATTTTGTTCGTCTCGGGTCGTAGCGTGATTTTAAATAACCTATAAACTCAAACTCAAACTCAAACTCAAAGCATTTATTTCAAATAAACCAATTACAGGCACTTTTGAATTGTCAATGGGTCGGTCAGTCAGAAAGATGAAGCTAGTTGCCCATTCCAAAGCGTAGTAGATCCCTATGGAGAAGAACGGGCAAGAAACTCCACGGACACTCTTTTATATCTCTAATCTCTTTTAGATATATTATATAGGTTTTCCTTCCTTCAGAATTCAGCTATCATATGCAAAAAGGATTTTTCAAAATCGTTCCAGAGATTAGTGCGTTCAAACAAGCAATATCTTTATTATTAGTATAGATATATATTATGTAAAAGATACCTACCTAATATCTTTATTAGCTATCTTCGATTACTTACGAATCTTAGATTCTATCATATTACGAAAGTCGAAAGCTCTATGTGCGTTTTCCAATGCTTTACAGGCAATGCTGTGATGACCTGTCACGATTATAATGTACGTAAGTAATTATATTTGCTTCCTTCCTCTAAAGGAATGTATATAAATAAATAAACCATTTATTTTCAGGTAACAAAGACCCATAGATACATACCCAAACTCAAACTCAAACTCAAAGCATTTATTTCTAATAAACCACTTACAGGCACTTTTGAATTGTCAATGGGTCGGTCAGTCAGAAAGATGAAGCTAGTTGCCCATTCCAAAGCGTAGTACCTTAACCTAAGTATACATAATGGCCCCGCTGACGAGCGCGCTCCGCACTCTCAACCTCATTGCTGATGACGTCGACATATTCTGTTGCACTTTGGGTGAATTTGAGAGAATAGCTACCCATAGAATTTGTTATGGTACAAGCAGTGGAACTATCTAATTTATATATGTGTGCTACAATATCGCATTGGGTCTAGCCTGTAAGGATATTTGTATGTTTGGAGTGAATAAATAAATAAATAAATAATAATATACTAACGATTTTGTTAGTAAATAAAACTTAATAACTATGTTATTATCACTTAGTAGCACTAAGAGTTTGTGCGTTCCGGTGGCACTTGTCCGCGAAAGCGGCGGAATACCATATCCTGCGGCCAAAAGCTTTCTTCCATCATCAGGTGCAGGTAGCATGTTGGTATGTGCACCACAAATGCTTTAAAGTTGACGTACGTACGTATATGGGGTTATTGAAAATGTATGTGTAACGTACGTGAGTAAGGAAAATTATGTAGGCGTCAATAATATTCTGAGAGAAAAACCCCATAAGAGCGTTGGCTCCGTACGACATTTCATAAAAACTTTGAAGTCCTTTTTTATCGAAATGAATGAACTGATTTTAATGAAACTTCATACGCATAAGCAGGATAAATAGATCTAAAAAGTTAGTTAAGAATATTTTCGAAATGTCTTATTTAAAAAAAGATAATTGGAAATCTCTGTTTCTATGGAATATTTAAAATCGGTTGAATTTAGCTGCAACACTATTTTTCGAAAATGTTTTAACTAACTTTTTAGACCTATGTATCCTACTTATGCGTATGAAGTTTCATTAAAATCGGTTCTTTTATTTCGATAAAAAAGGGCTTGAAAGTTTCTATGAAACGTACGGAGCCAACGCTCTCTAGGAATCGAACCTAACTTAAATATGTATTGAGTTGTGAATGAGCTCGTCCGAGGAAGTACTAATAACAAACTTATTTCTACTCCCACGCAGCGTTGTTGTCATGATTGGCAACTCGTACTGGTCAAAGACTTTCGTCTTGAGACACTATGGTATGTGAGACGAGAAGATATTGCGAAGCTTCCCGAACGCTGCCCAGTCGAGTTGGATTCGACGATTGAACTCTTTCTCGAAGTTGGACCTACCTAACTGGACAGTTTGTCCTAGGTAAACATAATCGTCCACAACTCCGAGTGTAGCGTCTCCGATCATCATGAGAGTGGGTGTTACATGGGTATTTGACAAAAAATTCATGTATACCAAATTTCTTTCAACTAAATCGGTCCAGTATTTTCGGAGCAAATCGGCTGTGACAGACGGAAAGACAGACAGACAGACACACGAGTGATTCTATAACGGTCCCGTTTTTTTATTCGGATGCACGCAAGGAACCCTAAAAAACACTACAAAGTGTAAAATAACTTTATGAAGATACTAAACCAAGGACATTTGTAGTGTTTTTTTTGTATAAAAGATTTATCGTAATTATCCAATCAATAATGTAGCTTCACCTTCCTTCTATCTTTGTTATGTAAATGTATAAATAAATAATAATGTTTATATATATGTACCTACCTATACGTAATATTTGCACGCCACACTTGGCAGAATGTGATGATACAATTGACTAATCTTAAGACCATTTATAATGTACCATATTCTGACAAATAAATGATTATGATTAAAAAAAACTTTTTTACAAAAAAATACAACCGACTTCCAAAAACAACACTACAAAGTGAAAAATAACTTTAATTTCGGAAGTCGGTGTCTAGTTAAATGTATTATTTAAATTAAAGTTATTTTTCACTTTGTAGTATTGTTTTTGGAAGTCGGTTGTATTTTTTTGTAAAAAAGTTTTTATTTTTCACTTTTTAGTTGTGGTACCTACCCCAAATTCTAATACACTACCTGCAAAACAAACTAGAACATCATCCATATTTAAATGGGGAAAAAATACGTATTATTGAAGCTAACTCAAAAACTACTAATCAATTTTATATGGGACCAACTGTTATACCCTCTCGAATAAAACAAAAAAAAAACCAAATCGGTTTAGCCATCTTCGAGTAATCGGGGAACATACATAAAAAAAAATAAAATAAAAAGAAAAAAAAGGTTCCGACGAATTGAGAACCTCCTCCTTTTTGAAGTCGGTTAAAAATCTTCAGAAACCAGGCAATAGCCACCTCGGCGACCACTGCTAGAGCGGTACGGCCAATACTTTCCATGCAAACCAAGTGTCAGTGAATGTCACCGTTTACTCATAGATACTGACCGGCCCGGGGTCCAGTTGGCGCCACTTTGACAAGAAGTCTTCCATTTCGACAATGAATGTAAAAATTTTTACGACGTTCATTTTTCATTTCATTAATTCATTCCTTCATCATACATTCACGACTAACAAAAACATACTCACTTTGACGCTTTTGACAGGTGCCTGGACGAAACGTAACAGTGCTGCCACCCTGTGAACGTCATTTTTGAAAACCTTCATTCTAAAAAATGCCATAGGGCATTGCTTTACAACATCTAAAGTGCATTTTTTAATCTCGTAGACTAAATTGACAAAGTGCAAATGTCAAATTGGCTTACTATCATAAAGGTCACTATACCATTTCGCTTGATAATTTAGTCTTCGATATTAAAAAACAGATCATAACATGCGTCAAATTCGGACACCAATATTATTCGTAAAGAGGCGTCATTAAAAAAGTTTCTTAAAATTGAGTCTTGTCTTAAGATTTCACATTTTATTTCTACACATATCATACATCCAGCCTGTAATCCCCGAAGGTGTATGCAGGGTGTAACCTATAGTATGTTTACCCAAATTTCAGCAGTTATGTTCAAGTCCCATGTAACAGGGGGTGAGCCTATCGCCATCAACCGGACATAAATCCAGACTCCGGACTGCTACTGAGATATTTCAAATGGAAAAACCTAATAAAACTTTGCCTGACCCCGGAATCGAACCCAGGACCTCATGCTCAGCATTAGCGCTTTGACCACTAGACCAATGAGACAGTCAGGCAGGCGTATTTATTGAACGCATAATAATAATTTACCTGTTTTATTTGAAAACATAAATAATTAAGCCAAATGAATGAAATAATGAAGCGCCTGCAAGAAATGTAGCTCCAATTTTTTACTTGAAGTAATTTTGCTCGTTAAATTATACAGGCGTAGAAAATGTCAAAAATGAAAAATTAATTTTGTAAAGAAACTGTTAAGATCTCCGTCACCCATTGTTGATTTTTGGAGGTACGAAATCAGGTACTAAATACTGGTTTGATCAGAATGATGTAAATCGTTGCAGTTTTGGAGTACAGGCATGGTCTCGTCATTATGACGCGTCATAATGGCGAGACTAGTGTTATCGTGAAATTTCGTTTATGCCGTGCGAGATACGAACATTTCCAGGACAGGTACTAAATAGTAGTAACTGGGTACTAAATATACGTGGTAGAATCTTTCAGTTACAAGAGTTGGTCCCGTCATTATGACGTTTATAATTTTCTTTCACTTCCTCGGAAACTGGTTCATATCTCACTACGATTAGATTCACAATGCAAGGTATTTCACACGCGTGTGTTATATTAATGTAGCTATTATGTCTATTATTTAAAAATAAATACTTGAGATTACCTTGATATCGGAAGTTGATTCGGCTGTGATTAAAATCATCGAATCATTGTAAAAGCACCTTTAGATCTGTCACATTTACGAAGCTTGAGACCAATGTAGAAGTATCTAATTTGATTAGTTATTGTGTTTACAAAATATACCACTCTTAACTTGTCAAAATCGTACAGATGTTATTACTATAAATAATTAAATAATATTAAATAGAACCTGTAGTATATCTTAGAATTTATATTGCTATTTTAATACAATAAGTTGTTTCAAACTGAAACTCAAACTCAAACTCAAAGAATTTATTTCAAATAAACCAATTACAGGCACTTTTGAATTGTCAATGGGTCGGTCAGTCAGAAAGATGAAGCTAGTTGCCTATTCCAAAGCGTAGTAGATCCCTATGGAGAAGAACGGGCAAGAAATTCCACGGACACTCTTTTAAATCATAATATATTTACAAAATATTGGTTACATCGTTCATGTTGAAAATATACATGTGAGAACAATGTAGAAAGACGTGCACGTTAAAAAGCGTCCGTAATAAAAAGATAAAAACTAAAACAACTAAATTAAATATTAAAATTAAAAATAAGCCATGGCAGCTAAGAGACGACCAGTCCCAACTGACGGCGCCCGTTCACGAACATGACGCATGGATCAGCACCAATTAGCTCAACCATTTTGAAGAGAAACGATTGATACAATACTGTCAGTTGATGTTGGAAATGATAAATGGAAAGGGATAAATGGTAGGGGTGGTAGGATATAAAAAGGATTGTAATGACGTTCTCGAGCCCCCATCCGTCAGTACTTGAAACACCTTTCCAAGCGTTTCTTTGATTCCGCCGTGAATTATCGCAACCCCTTGGTTGTCGAGTCCGCTAGCTATGTCCCCAGTAGAATCAGTAGTATCCGCCGTCCGCGACATGACCTCACTGAACCCGATGACCCTATCACCCTCCTCCAGGAAAGTAGTAGGGAAACTAGCACCGTCTATAAACACAAACACAAATCTACATTCCGGCCTCGCCGCCGAGGCCCACCGCGTTTAAGACCATCTAACGTAAATGTAAATGTAAATTCATGTCCCTTGATCGGTTTAATCGAGCCAGCTGGTGGCGTAGCTGAGCCTGTAGCTTTAAACTCCCCTGATAATAATAATTCCCCTAACTTGATCCAGCCTATTGCTTTGCCTTGTTTATCATTGGTCAATGACAACGACTCCCTAAGCCGAGGTCCGTACCCCACAGGGGGTGCCCTTAGTGCGCAGTCGTTTAGTTTATAAGTTTAGTTAGTATATTATGCCCCTGGCTGGTGGCTTTTGAGCTCGCTCAAAGGCACCCACAGGAAAGTCTGGTTAAGTAGTCGAGACCTCTCATGGTCACACTACGAGATGCCATTCCAAAAAAAAAAAAAAAAAAAGTTCTCGAGTCAGTTGCTCAGTGGATGTTCAAGTGGCTAGTGCTAGTGCCGTTGTGATGTGAAATATATCTACCAGGTGTCATGTAAGTTACGTAATTTGATATTATACCTTAAATATTGTTATTATGTTACTATTATTCTGAGAGATAGAATTAACTGTTTGAGATAACTATAATTTATGGAAATATAAGAAATGTGTTGATAGAATACTATAACACTGTTTCCATGGAGTTTCTTGTCCTTCTTCTCCATGAAGAGCTAGTTTGCGAACGGACAATAGCTTTCTCATTAAAGATGAATAATTATTGACAAGTCTAATTGAAATAATAAATATCTAATCTTGTCTTTATGTGCGTTTCTTTATGAAATCCTTCCCTTACACACCATATTCATAATACTTTCATACACAATAAATAACCAATAACCATTCTGACATTTAAGGCTTGCTATTTGCGTAGTAGCTATATATACGCTTATAGTTATATTATATCTAATCTAACACGTGCAATTTTTCATTTTCCAACACGTGTGCGGGAATAAAAATTGCCACAGATAACATACCTATACTTCGTCCAAATTGGTTCAATGTTTCTATTCGGAGGTGAAAGTTTTTTTAAACTCGGCAAAGAGATATGCAGCTTTACGGCGTTAATATTTTTTGAATATTTAAATAATGTTTATAAATAGAATATCATCAAAAACCATGATTATTACAATAAAAAAAAACGTTTACGAACAAATTATCATTTATTTGTGTTCTAAACTCAAAAATTTTTGAATTTTCTATTGTTCATATTAGGCTGTTTATCGGCTTTATACCTTTGCTTCTCCTTCAACCTGGCGAAAGCAAAGCGCGAAAAAAAAAGAAAATTTAAATCATAGTTTCCTAAAATGCATGACAAAAATATTTTTCGTTATTTTATTTTATTCCTTGAAAAGTGTATTGAAAATCGTCGTTTGATATACGTGGACATTTGTTATTGCAGTTCTCGGCTCAAAAACAACCTCGCCTACGGCTTGGGTGTTAATTCCGCCTCGAATGCAATAACAAATATTCTCCACTTGTATCAAAATGAATAGTAATTCTTATACCATCCAACCCTAGAAGTTAATGTTCATCATTTAAAATAAATAGTTCTTAATAATTCGAATTATAAATACAGGTACTATTTTATAAATACATTTATAAATAGAAAAAAAATAGTTTTTTTTTTCAGCACTTCATAAGAAGACCATACACATGGGATAAGGGCAGGAAGATGATAATACGACCATGCACAAATTCTACGCAGACAGACTACACCCACAGACAATTGAACCCGTTATTTCAGAAAGAGCATGAGTCAATTAATTAAAACTTTTCGGAATCAACAAAAATATGTTTCTTGTATAAAAAGTAATTGATGCTGAAGATATTGAATACAGAGGTTGACAAATAAAAAAACATTCATGAGTTTAGGGATATTTAATTAATAAAAAAGAAACAATACTTTTCATACAGGTATTTTGAATTAAAATTTTTGAACTACCAAATACATTTTTCAGTGTGACTCGTGCCCTTTTCGAAATGAAGGGTTCAATTAAGGTGTCTATTCATCAAAAACTAGAATAGTGTGTTCAAAAGTGGAACCAGCCAAGAGCCGAGACAAAGAACACACCCATATAAAAATAAACACAGAAATCTTTATTGGAACAAAAATACATTACAATTTGATTGACAACAGAATCGGCACCATTATAGCTACATTAAGGCGAAAGCGCCAGGGTAGCCCGCGAAATTCAAAATTTCTTAGGTTTTTTTCAATTTGCAAGTCAGCATTAGGTTGTATGGTTTTCTATTATGATTCGCGGCCGTATCAAATATTTATTTATAGAATAAAAATCATCAATATGAGAAATCATCTCTAAGTTCATATTTCCCAATTGAATGACTATTTCATGAAATGAGATTTGAGGTCAATCTATATTTGAGTTGAATTGCTGATTCTAACGATTCTATATAGGGTGACTGGTAATTAGTAACCGATAACGAAATACATAACTAGCTGTTGCCCGCGGCTTCGTCCGCATAGCTACATTCTTGACGCTGACTCGGCAGACGTCCTGCTTTTCCGACGTCGCTCCTTCAGTCGCCGCTCCTGCTCCGGTTGGCATGATGGCTCTGTCAGACTTGTTCTGGCTGTGTTCTTCTCGGGGTCACCAATGAAGTGTTACGGGGTATGGCAAATAAAACCGGTTCTTGTTGAAAAGCTATTTGTATTTATGCCTACCTCGGCACTTCCTTACTTACATTGATATTCAAAATAATGGATGGGACAGGACAGATATTACTTAGGAATTAAAGTTGATTATTTTAATCTGTAAGGATAAATAGGATGAAGAGAAAAATTGAACGGTCGCAACCTAGAGGCAAGGTCGAGCACTGGGGACGTTGACCTCTGCTAAGCATAAATAATGCACGATCGTTGTTCTCGGCTGTACGGCCTATGACCGCGTTCAATTTCCCTTACATACGTACAGAAATATTTTATTTATTAATGTTGAGTGTAAAGGATTTGTTAGTATAATTAATTATGTATATGTAAGAAGAAATATAGAGATTGTGTATATAAGGTGCTATAAAAATATCTGCCACGGCTGCAATGGGAGACAGTATTGTGTATATAGATTACAATAGTGAAGATAAATGATTGATCTCATGTCATAATTTTTTTCATACAAAAAAATGTGTGAATTGATTTATTTAAGACACCGTCTCGTAGTAATTAGTGTTCATTCACAGAACAGTTAGAAAGAGGTAGCAATTGTTTTCATTGACGAAGCGACACATCGCGCGTTGTTTGTGAACCACGTTATGCAGAATATAGTAAATGTTTATTTAATTATTTTATTTTCTCAAATTGATTTCAATATTCTGGGGTACGAAATTTCTTTACTATTGTAATCTATATACACAATACTATCTCCTATTGAAGCCGTGGCAGATATTTTTATAGCACCTTATATGTGTATTGTAGGCGCGCGATCTGAGTGCAGTCGGGGTATGAGGAGCGGGGCGGGTGCAACTCCCCCCGCCCGTCGACACCTCGCCGCGGCCGCCTGTAGTTTAGTGCTGTGCTGACCTTGATGTCTCTCGCTCGCGCGCTTATCGATAGCGTTTTACTCAAAGGGATGGAAAATGGAAGATACCGTAGACCGATTTGTCATTGAGGTCGGCGATGACAGTGATGATAGTTTACAATAATAAACTTGTTTGATTAAGATTTCCGGCTTTCCCACAGTTTTCTTAAAGTAGGGAATATATGCATGATATTTTCTTTTTTTTTATACCATAGCTTGTATTAAAAATATCTAGCGCAAATATAATAAATAAAATGTGTTAAAATACTAACAGATACAAGCAGTTTGAACGTCCACTTTTAAGGTATCAAAGAAAAATATCGAACTCCGTTCATTGTCGCTAATTAGGTCACATCACTAGCGCATTCCTCAGAACTGCACTCAGATCGCGCGCCTACACGTACTTTCGGCGCCACAAATTTTATTACTAACTAGCTGTTGCCCACGGCTTCGCCCGCGTGGATGTGGATGTCATGTCTGGATGGGACGGTTCTTTTGGACTTTCAGAAGACGTCTCTGGTATTATCGCTGGTTTTTCTTGTCGTGAAGGTAAATCTTTACTAATTAGCATCTGTGGCAAAGATAGGTCTTTTGTGAGCTCAGGTACTAACAATTGAATAGGTTCCAAAGCGTTTTTCAATATCAAACTCGTCTCTTGGTATACAGCACTTAAGCTCCTTTGCGTATCTAAAATGGTGTTCAATACATCTTCTATATTTCCCACAGTTGATGTTGAGGAAATTGCACTTCCTTCTGAAATCAAAAAAATTATGATATTAATTTCAAAATAAAAATAGCCCAAGTGCGTAACGGACCACGCACAATGAAGGGTTCCGTATCTGGGACTAATTTATCCCAAGAGCAAACTTAACTTTGTAGTTGAAAAACATGTTCTCCCATACATTCTAACCGCAAATGTAAGTTGGTCGATCATTACTCGTTACCTTGTAAAGCCCACTTAGCTATAATAGTTATTCTTTTAACTGCGTTATATACAGGGTTACTGGTAACTCGACGTATTCCTTGCAGGACGTCATAGTAGGGTTAAAATGCAGCAAATTAGGCCACCAAATGTTCTACCGAAATTCAGTAGTTTTTGAGTTAATTCGATTTTTAGCTTTTCTATGAAAAATCCCAGATTAAATCATTTGGAGCCAATTTAAAAATGATTTACGGCGCGACTGTACTGAAATTTAAGTTAACATCATAGCTGACGCCGTAGCAGATCCTTGTTAATAATTCAAAGTTCAAAAATGCCAAAAACTTTGGCAAATATCACTAAAGAAACATTTAGTTTTTTTGTGAATTTTGCTATTACTTCATACAAAATGTTGTCTAGTGAAAAAAAAAATTACTACGTCTGATGTACAAATTACTAGGAAAATATCCTTGTCTTATCAGCTATTCAGAAAGGTATGAAAGTTAATACAAAGTTAAGGACTACATTATGTGCGTCTCACAAAAAGGTGATTATTCGGAAAATCAATAAAACTATTTCGTGAATATTAGCATTATTTTTAATAATAAAATATCAGTTTAAAAACTTTTACTACACTTTCACACGTCTTGTTCGATGTGCTGCCCTCGGTTTCTAATACACGTTCTTATTCGCTTCCTCACTTCAGTTTTTGTGATTCTTGATGTGATTGTTGCCCTCATCTGGTCCGCTGCATCTCTTATTCTCTCCCTTAGTTCTTCAATTGAATTTACTGGGGTCACATAAACTAGGTCTTTCATATGACCCCAGACGTAAAAGTCTAGTGGCGTAAGATCAGGGCTACGTGCAGGCCACGGAATTGGCCCACCGCGCCCTATCCATCGGTTTGGGTAGGTTTCATCCAGCAATTGTCGAATTGTGATTCGGAAGTGGGCTGGACATCCGTCATGTTGATACATCATGTTTGCTCTTCTGTCTTCCGGTACATCCGTGAGCAGTGGTGTTAAATGATTTCTTAGGAAATCTTCATAAAGTTCCCCATTTAATGTTTGGGGTAAAAAATGTGGGCCAATTAATTTGTCGTCGATAAGACCCATCCAAACATTAAGCGAGAATCTACGCTGGGATGCGGTTGGTTTCAGTTTCTTAGGATTTGCTTCTGCCTTCGGTGCCCAGTAATGTAAGTTGTGGTAATTTGTGATACCATCACGGTCAAAACATGACTCATCGGTCCACAGAATGTTTTTTAAAAAGTTTTCGCTTTCGGCGTCGGCATTTAGCATAAAACGACAAAATTCAAGCCGTCTTGGCGGATCTCCCTCTTCTAATGACTGGACAGGTTGATAGTGGTATGGATGTCGGCCTGATAAGTGAACTACAGACCAGACTTTCCACTGTGACATAGCAAGCTCACGCGCTACGATGTTTGTCGATATGTTGGGGTCGTCAATAAAACGTTGAAGAATCAGCTCTTCGTCCTCAGCCGTGTATCTCCGAGAACGACCAGTGTCAATTTGCCTGCTTCTTTGGACGCTGCCAGTTTCAGATAATCGCCGATAAGTCGATCCAAAAACACTAACGTGTGGGAGTCGGCGGTTGGGAAAACGAAGTTGATATTCTCTCCGCGCCTGAGCAGCGTTACCGTCACTAAGTCCGTAACAGTACATTATGTCAGCGTATTCAAGGTTAGAATATGCAGCCATAGTCAGCACTTATGAAGGCACAGCACAGCACAAGAGCAAGATACGCAGTATCAGTTAAGGAAATAGCCAGATAACAAAACACGAGCTTGCGCGACGTAGAGTTGAAACTAACTGACTCTGACGACCAGATTTTGTAAAGTCGCACCCCGTGTCATGCCGGGAGAACAATAGTGACCAATCACAAAGCTTGCCGAGTGTTTGGGGTTCAAGCGCAGGTAAAAACTACGAATAATACGAATATGAAACAATAGGTTGACCGTCTCGCAATTTTACCTGCTCCTCATAAAACTCATTCTTTCCCTGTCACACATGCAAAAGTATTGACAATCATACCTTTCTGAATAGCTGATAAGACAAGGATATTTTCCTAGTAATTTGTACATCAGGCATAGTAATTTTTATTTTCACTAGACAACATTTTGTATGAAGTAATAGCAAAATTCACAAAAAACTAAATGTTTCTTTAGTGATATTTGCCTAAGTTTTTGGCATTTTTGAACTTTGAATTATTAACAAGGATCTGCTACGGCGTCAGCTATGATGTTAACTTAAATTTCAGTACAGTCGCGCCGTAAATCATTTTTAAATTGGCTCCAAATGATTTAATCTGGGATTTTTCATAAAAAAGCTAAAAATCGAATTAACTCAAAAACTACTGAATTTCGGTAGAACATTTGGTGGCCTAATTTGCTGCATTTTAACCCTACTATGACGTCCTGCAAGGAATACGTCGAGTTACCAGTAACCCTGTATACATATACTGCTTTCGTGATTTTTTCACATATCCAAAAACGAACATTTAGCTGGCAGGAGGAATACTTCTGCTTCACTCGAAGAAAAATTAGCACTTTAAAGATTAATAAGTATTACGCAAGCGAATCCCTGAATAGAACACTGGTTTCCACAGGCCTGCAATATTTTTATATGCAACCATACCCGACACTATTGGATAAACGAGAAAAAAAATTATCCCCACTACGTGCAAGGGTACCTCTCTCTCCCTTGCACGTAAAGTAGGGATGATTTTTTACAAAATATTTTTTACAACTTTGTCCGCTTGATTACCTGTGTATACCATGCCAAATTACAGATTTCTAGTACTAAGAGTCTCTGAGCTAAGCCGTGGAGACAGACGGACATAGCGATACTATAAGGGTTTCTGGTTGACTACGGAACCCTAAAAAGATGCTGAAGGTCCGATTCGAAGTAGGAAAAAAAAACTGACCAAGTGCGTGTCGAACCACGCACAGTAACGTGTTGCGAAGTCTGGCTAAATATTTTCGCATGCACAGTATTGATTTTCCATACTGGAAAGATAATAATGTTTAACTAGTATTTCTCGAAAACACTATGAAAAGAAAAGTTTCTTTCAAAAATAGTTTAATAGATACACCATAGCATAAAATTAGCCTATAAAGTTCTCATTGCTGGGACCTGGGCCTCAGGTCTCCTCTCGGTGAGAAGGAGTGGGCCGGAATCCATTACGCGGGCCCAGTACGGGTTGGTAGAAACACTAATAATATTTTTAATTATGGGATCCAGCAATCACGCTTATGTACCTAGATTCTTTTTTTTTTTGCCATTTATGTCAATCAATCTGCCTAGCCTTTTGCCAACTATGTTGGGGTCGGCTTCCAGTCTAACCGGATGCTAGCTGAATACCATTATTTTACATGGAGCGACTGCATATCTGACCTCCACAACCCATTAACTGGGTAATACGATACCCCGTGGTAATACTGATTGTCAGACTTTCGGGCTTCTGACGACCCGTAACGACTGTCAAAGATCCACGAATGACAGCCGGGACCAACGGCTTAACGTGCTTTCCGAGGCACGGTATGTAAAGATGGTCACCCATCCACGGACCAACCCCG
This sequence comes from Cosmia pyralina, assembly GCA_946251885.1. NCBI lineage: Eukaryota > Metazoa > Arthropoda > Insecta > Lepidoptera > Noctuidae > Cosmia > Cosmia pyralina. The sequence continues at coordinate 7,415,861 of OX276342.1, forward strand.
GCAAGCGTAGCTTAACCTAATGGATTGACCCGTGCGGCTGTTATTACTTAGCCACGAGCTCCTCCTTTTTGCCATTTGTGTATGGAACCCTAAAAAGATGGTGGAGTTCCGAAGTAAATAATGATATTACCTTGGTACGTACTTATTTGATTCATCTTGTTGACCGGCTGTTTATCGGCGGTTGTAAGTCTCAATCCGTTTTCAGGAAAGGAGAGTAGTATATTATTGGGCATTCTGAGCCACACCAGTAGCGTTCGCTACTGGACAGTGCCTCAGAATGCCCAATAATACACAATCGACTTGACTGACACAGTGATTCAGGATGCTCAATAATGAAGAATCAACATACCTGTTCAGTTTACCATGGTACATCATTCAATGTATTTGAAATGCAAAACGACTGCAGTTGGCTTCATGCTAACTGTTCGTCGCTGTGACTAACATTTGAAATGCAAAACGACTGCAGCTAGCTTCATGCTAACTGTTCGTCGCTGTGACTAACATTTGAAATGCAAAACGACTGCAGCTAGCTTCATGCCAACTGTTCGTCGTTGTGACTAACATTTGAAATGCAAAACGACTGCAGCTAGCTTCATGCCAACTGTTCGTCGCTGTGACTAACATTTGAAATGCAAAACGACTGCAGCTAGCTTCATGCTAACTGTTCGTCGCTGTGACTAACATTTGAAATGCAAAACGACTGCAGCTAGCTTCATGCCAACTGTTCGTCGTTGTGACTAACATTTGAAATGCAAAACGACTGCAGCTAGCTTCATGCCAACTGTTCGTCGCTGTGACTAACATTTGAAATGCAAAACGACTGCAGCTAGCTTCATGCTAACTGTTCGTCGCTGTGACTAACATTTGAAATGCAAAACGACTGCAGCTAGCTTCATGCCAACTGTTCGTCGTTGTGACTAACATTTGAAATGCAAAACGACTGCAGCTAGCTTCATGCCAACTGTTCGTCGCTGTGACTAACATTTGAAATGCAAAACGACTGCAGCTAGCTTCATGCCAACTGTTCGTCGCTGTGACTAACATTTGAAATGCAAAACGACTGCAGCTAGCTTCATGCCAACTGTTCGTCGCTGTGACTAACATTTGAAATGCAAAACGACTGCAGCTAGCTTCATGCCAACTGTTCGTCGCTGTGACTAACATTTGAAATGCAAAACGACTGCAGCTAGCTTCATGCCAACTGTTCGTCGCTGTGACTAACATTTGAAATGCAAAACGACTGCAGCTAGCTTCATGCCAACTGTTCGTCGCTGTGACTAACATTTGAAATGCAAAACGACTGCAGCTAGCTTCATGTCAACTGTTCGTCGTTGTGACTAACACAGCTTCAGCTGAGAAAGAAAACAGCATATATTATTAAAAATATATATTTAATGTTAGTTATAAAGTTAACTACAGTTTTGATTTGAAATAAATGTAGGCTGGTCCTCACACAGTGCATCTATGGAGTGAACGAGAGATTGAAGCTTGCGCCATTGCGGTGTATCGTCTTCCGTTTGGAATTTTATCCGAACCAGCGCTTTCTTCCAAAGTTCTAGAGAATCAGTATTGCGCGCATCGTTGGTTTGATATACTTTCAAATCGATAAGGTAGTCTCCCCCTGTGTTGATCACTCGACGTTCGTTGCCGTTCGCAACTCTATTAACGAAGTACGAGGACAGTACGGACGAAGAAGTATTTTTGGGTTCGCCATTGCCACGAATTAGATTAAACACGTCCACAGACTTCGCCTTTTTTCTGAAACAAACATAAATAACCCCTATAAGAATGTTTCAAAATCATTACAAAAATAACATAATTAATACAGCCTCAGTAGGTACCATAGTAGTCAGTAGACTAATAACTATGAAAAAGAAGAGAAAAAGTGATTGTCATGTTAATAAATTGTTGTTACTCGTAAGTGACAGTATCGATTCAATATTATTTAGTACATAACAACTTATTATTTACTAAGTAAAAAAATATAGTGTTACTGTGATTTATATATCCGAACACTGATACGGAAATGATATGGAATAAATTAACCAACTACTAACCGACGCTGTATAAATATCAGACATAAGTACAAAAGTTGATAAAAATATAATATAATTGATTGATATAAATTAAGTATGATTACCTTATACTAGCAAGCGATTTCTTAACGGAAGTAGATTTACGCTTGCTTGCAGGAGTAGAACGCTTTCCCAAGAATTCGGCACTGCGTTCAACATCTGTAGAGTTGCTGCGTTGATCACACTCTGAGTCCGACCTGTAAAATATTAAAAAATAATCAGATTAATTTAAATTAATATCACTTGAAACAATTATGCTGAAAGAAAAAATATTTACGTTAATTATTTGCAATTAACTAATACCTAATATGTGTACTCAAACTCGTACTTATTTAATCGATTCTAATTATCAGTAAGTTAATAAATATTACAAGTAGATATTTGGCTACATGTGATCTGTGTAGTATTTGTTGAATTAAATTAAACAAAGTAAATAATAAAAATTATAAAGACTTACATTTTAAATGGTGGTCACTTGAAGTATAATTAAAACAATATGATAATTGTTTTAAACACTTAACTGCAGACTGCTCGCACTGTAGTATTGAGGGATCAGTCTCGAATTCGATGAATTGAACTCCGAAAACGCTAGCTTATAAGGCAGATTAGTCATGTAAATATGTTAAATTGAATGTTAGTGTATATTCAATAAAAACAACAAAAAAATTAGACCTTTCTTATTTGTACGGATTATAAGTACATGTAAAAATGAAAACTAACAATTATGTTCATCGTTATTTGCTAACGCAGCACTAAGAAAGCACTCAGGGCTGTCAATATAATTGTCATACATCTTTCCTTCCTACTTAAAATATTATAAATGCGAAAGTTTGTGAGGATGTATGCAATTATTATCTATGATTGAAAGGGTCTTTTATATAGTGTAACTGTTTATCGAAAAAATATTAAGAATGAAACCTACTTAAACAATTTAGTAAATAAATTTATAGACCACTAGCACATAAAGTAATTAAATCAAGAACAAACTATAATTATTTTGAAGGTAAGTAAACCTTGGAATTATTTATTTCGTATTTTATGCTTCTTATTAACTACCTCAATATACCGTATATATATATATATATACCTCTATCAATTTACCGTTTACAAAATTTCTATGTAGCGTTAAAAAATAATATCTACATGATTTTTACATTTAGATCACAACCCTGTACGAAATTGCATTCTTGCAAAATACATTTGCGTAAACTGCGACCGGATGCAATGAATATTAACATGATACTTTTGTTTTTGACAATGCACACATTAGGTATTGCTATTACTTGCACGTAAAATGTACCATCAATTTGTTAAAACTATTTAGTAACTATTTCGTTTTAAATAAGACTTGACCGCTAACTGAATAACAATTATATTTATAGTAATTGCAAAATTGCTATCAGAATTATTGTAAGGTAACTATGTTAAAATATTATTTTATTTAGAAATAATGCACTTTATGTTAGATGTTTTATAATTGATGAAATTACCTGAATTATTATAATAAGTGTGATTTTTAATTTCAGGCGATTACTAATTACGAATTGAGGGTCAGCAGAGGTGCCTGTTCAAGCAAAATATATTATATACTACTATATTGGAAATGTATAATAATTAATATTATTGTTTGTTTCGATTAGATACTCTGCAGGTAATTTTTAAATCTAATATTAACTTTGTTGTTTTGTCACCGATAATCTTTTTTTCATTTATTTTATTTTATTTTTTCAGAAATATTTGGTATATTCAATCCTGTGAAAAATAATTGTATTTGAACTACTGGATAATTCTACAATCTTCTTATTGAAGTTACTCCCATGACTTATTGAAGCGGATATTATCTATGTATTAATAAGATCAAGATTAGTTGTAAGTATTTAATGTAATCTTTTTCCTACACTACAATTTCTATAATATCGTGATATACCATAATCTTACCTACACATTACACCTAAATCCGGAAAAACTAAATGTAAATCATAAAAAATATTAGTGCTGTGAGAAAATCGAACCTGCAACACTTAGCACAGAAGCCGATCGCTCAGTCATTGCGCTCACCGCACTGCTAACTTTTAATTCAGTCTATTTTCTGATAAAGTCTATTAATAATGCCTCACTGTTCGGTTTGCAAAGTATTTGTAGATAATCGTCGATGGTCTGGTCATTTACGTAGTAATGTTCATAAAAACAATAGCGCCATTCCATTTTGTGATAATATTGCTATTATTAATTCTTCGTTTAAACATCGCATTGCAAGTTATAAGATCATTGCAACTAACGATCAAAAAAATTATTTCCCTGAAATGTTTCTCAATGATAATCGTAAACAAATTAAAAATCTAATAGATCTATCATTACAGAAACATACATCTGTGAAAATTAATTTTGAACTTTTTTCCTTTTTTCTTTTGTTTAAAAATGATCAACAAGAACTGAAATCATTTAGTACAAAAAATTATATTGTTCACTTTAATTACGATTTTGATTCAATATATAAATCATCAGTGGTGTCACTGTTAAAGAAAATCGAGGAATTTCAAGAGAGAGATAGTGGTTGGACGTATCTGTGCAATTCACATTTAGAAATAAACATAAGTAAATATCAACCTCTCGGCGGATCTAAACATATAATATTACCTGAATTTATCAGAAATAAAAAAGCTTGTTTGAATATTCAAAACAATGACGAGTATTGCTTCTTATGGGCTGTTGTAGCTGCCTTGTACCCCGCAACCCACCATCCTAATAGGATTTCATCTTATCCTCACTTCAAGGATGTTTTAAATGTCGATAATTTAACATTTCCAATCACATTTTCAGACATAGCTGTTTTTGAGAAAAATAATCCGTCTCTAAATATATTTGTGTATGGATTGAAAGATGATAGGACAATCATAGGACCTTTGTATACTTCAAACAACAATAAATCTAAGAGCGTACATTTACTGTTATTACAAAATAATACTAATTCTCACTATTGTCTTATCAAAGATTTACCTCGTCTAGTTAGAAATCAGATGACTAAGCATCACGGTAAACTACATTTTTGCGAAACATGCTTATTGTTTTTTCCAACGTCCAGTGAATGTGAAACACATGCGTGCGGAGGAGTTGTCACGGTCTTACCAGAAAAAGGATCATTTTTAAAATTTACAAATTATAATCGAAAACTAAACATTCCATTTGTCATATATGCCGATTTCGAAACATTACTCGAACCAATATCCAACGATGAATTTGATACCGCTAACACGACATATTTACAACGACACGTGCCGGCTGCGTTCGGGTATAATGTAGTGTCATCATTAAACGCTACTGTCGATAGGTATAGAAATTATCGCGGTGTAGATTGTGTTTCAAAATTTGTACATTTTTTAATTGAAGATGCTAGAGACATTTATAGAATTATATCCAAAAACGAACCCATGAAATTCACCGACAAAGATGCTCTTGATTTTCGTCAAGCTGTTAAGTGTCACATATGTGATCATTTACTGTGGAATGATAAGGTTAGGGACCACTGTCATATAACAGGTCGATACCGAGGTGCAGCACATCGGCATTGTAATCTACAATATAGAGTACCAAAATTTGTTCCCGTATTTTTTCATAATTTATCGGGATACGATTGTCACTTATTTATAAAAAAGTTAGGTGAAATTCCGGGACAAATTAAAATAATACCCAAGACCAAGGAAAAATATATCGCATTCACAAAGTTTATACATATTGGTGATGATTATATACAATTAAGGTTTCTAGACTCCTTCAACTTTTTAGGCACTAGTTTAGATAAACTTGCTAAAACACTACAGGTAGAAGATTATGTTAATCTTCGAACTCATTTTCCTGCCAAAAAACAGTTCAATTTGTTGACACGAAAAGGGATATACCCTTATGATTATATGACAGATTGGAAATGTTATGAACAGAAATCGTTACCGTCTAAGTTTCATTTTCATAATTCCTTAACCAACGAAGACATTAGTGAACAAGATTATAATCACGCTCAGACAGTTTGGAGCGAATTCAATATACATGATTTAGGGGAATATACAGATCTATACTTAAAAACGGACGTGCTTTTGTTGTCAGATATATTCCAAAGTTTTCGAAAAACATGTAAAAAATATTATAAACTGGATCCAGCATTTTACATAACTGCCCCTAGTTTATCATTTGATGCAATGTTGCTAAAAACTGGGGTCACGTTAGAACTCGTGTCAGACTTGGCTATCGTCAGAATGATTCAAAGTGGTATACGGGGTGGATTGTGCATGTGTTCCCGACGGTACGCAAAAGCTAATCATAAGTATATGCAAGAATATAATTCATCAGAACCTAACTGTTTCATAGTATATTTGGATTGTAATAATCTTTATGGCTTTAGCATGTGTCAGTATTTACCTTACTCTAGTTTCAGATTTCTTACTGAAAATGAAATAGCTAATTTACATATCGAAAATGTTGAGGATGATGCCGACTGGGGATACATATTAGAAGTTGATCTTCTGTATCCCGAACATTTACATGACCATCATAATGATTTACCATTTTGTCCCGAAAAATGTATTCCCCCAGGAGGTAAAGCAAAAAAATTAATTGCAAATTTGTATAATAAGTATAAATATGTAATACATTACGTTCATTTAAAAAAGTGTTTAGAGCAAGGGTTGGAACTACGTAAAATTCACAGAGTTATTACTTTTAGACAGAGTTCGTATTTAAAAGAGTATATAGAATTAAACACTCAATTAAGACAACAGGCAAAAAGTTCTTTCGAACAAGACTTTTTCAAGTTGTTGAACAACAGTGTTTTCGGTAAAACATTAGAAAACACTGAAACTAGAGTAACTGTTCATTTAGTTAATCAATGGTCCGATACGTTTAATCGAACCAAGAAATCAATATCCGTCGAGAGACTTGTAGCTAGCCCTTATTTCCATAGTGCAACTATTTTATCTGAAAATTTAGTTGCTATCCAAATGAAACCAGACGAAATAATTTTAGATAAACCTATTTATATTGGCTTTAGCGTTTTAGAACTTTCTAAGTCACACATGTATGACTTTCATTATAATATTATCAAGCCTTTTTATAAAAATCGAGTGCAGCTATGTTATACAGATACCGATTCTTTTGTATATAAAATATACACTGATGATTTTTATTATGATTTAAAATTTCATTTTTTGCAATACTTTGACACCAGTAACTATGACAACCAAAATGATTTTAGAATACCAATAATTAACAAAAAAGTACCCGGTTTGTTTAAAGATGAATTAGGAGGGAGATATATCTCCGATTTTGTGGGCTTGAGATCGAAATTATATTCTATAAAAACTCCTGACAATATAATTAAAAAAGCCAAAGGTGTAAAATCATGTGTAGTGAAGAAGTTAAACATCACAGATTATGAAAACATATTATTCAATAATGGAGTTATTCGTAGAAAGAATATAATGTTTAAATCAATAAAGCACGAAGTATTTACACGGAGTGTCAACAAAATTGTCTTATCTAATAATGACGATAAACGATCGATATCATTCGATAAAATATCGACGCGAGCCTGGGGTCACTCATTTATTTTAAAGAATAATAACGAAATTTGATAAATAAGTTGAATATAATATACTTCAGTATAGAACACAGTACAGTTGAGCGCAATAACTGAGCGATCGGCTTCTGTGCTAAGTGTTGCAGGTTCGATTTTCTCACAGCACAAATATTTCTATGATGTAAGTACAAATAGTTGTTTAATTTGTTTAAATTTAAGGTAATATTAGTAAATAAAATATTAATATACTAAGTAAAACGTGAAATGTATTTTAATGGTCATTGTGAAAGCAATTTTGCAATTACTGTAAATATAATTTGTATTCAGTTAGTGTTTAAGTTTTATATAAAACTAAAATGTATGCGAATTAGATTGTAAGTAAATAGTATGTTCAATTTTTATGTATTAGTATGATTAGTATAAATAAACAGATTTTTTTAAGTATCAACTTTGTTTTATTGAACTTAACAAATATAGTCTTACCGTTGTTCGGTTAGCATTTTATTCATAATACTTAAAAATAGTCTTTACAACACATAACAATGGCTGAAAACATAATCCTTACTAGTATTAATATTGTAAATATGAAAGTAATTATGCTTGTTGGTTTGTCTATTACACGTTCACGGGAAAACGGCTAAAACGACTGAGATGAAAATTTAGTTTGAACATAGACTGAAACCCGAGCAAGGACAATAGGTTAGTTTTTACCCGAGTTCGGGAAGGAGTTCCTTCGATATGGGGGTGAAACCGCGAGGAACAGCTAGTAATATTATAATACTCCGATATGGTAGATATTGTTTATACAGGTATGTACACGTTTTGCGTACAAGGTCACAGATCATTGCACTATATGAAGTGTATGAAATATTATGCAAGCTAGCAGTTTACAATTCATACTAAAGCCTTTAATTATATTGAGCTATAAGACTATTGCCTAAAGAGTGATTTTCAAACAACTAACCTTCGGCTTGGAGACATAAATGCTAAGTAAGCAATTTTCTATTTAGCAATATCACACTATTTTTCATCATTTACGAAATATTGTTTAGAGCGACTACTTGTACAATATTGCAGAGTGCATCAAAATAATATGTCCTTAGTAAGTAATCAACATATTTTTTTCTTTTTTTCCAGATTTTTTTTATTTATTTGCATCATTAGTAAAACCAAATCAAATACTTTTAAAAAATTGATTGTTTATAGATAACGATATTGCTACAATTATATTGCGTTCTCATTTTACATTTACCTAATCATTTTTTATAGAATCAAACCTTATATTTACCGCCATGTCGTACTTGCGATCATTAAGCATTTATAATAAAGTATATTATTTTACTACCTATAACGTTTCTATATTTTGTTACAGATTTCGGATTCGGAAATTGTGTTTAGTCAATATGCCCAGGATCCTTATGAAGTATATTCTGAGATGATGCCTGATGAACCTGACCACCCTGTACCAGTTATAAAAGATAAAAAATCTAAACAACGTAAGGAAAAACCGAAGAAACAAATGCCTACAAAATCATTTGTTATGAGTCGATTGCAGCGGCGAGGTATTAGGTTGATAAAAATCTCAGTGGTAGATCTCTGCAATAATAATTCTGAATCAAGTGATAGTGATGGTGAAAATATAATTATAAGTGCACAATATATAGTTAAAGACGCTATTGATAGTATCATGGACGATACGGAATCTTTAGTTAAGAAAATTTCAAAATCTTTGATAGATGATGATTACTAAACTTTTGATAGATTTAATTTTTCTATTGTTTATATTTGATTTGATAATTTAATATTATGATAATGTTATCAAGTGTCGGGTAGGTATTTATAAGAAATAAAATACATATTTTTTAATCTATTGTTTTATTTATAAAATCCAAAAAAACTTAATAAGTAGGTACACATTTTACCATTCTAAATACTTTTTTATACACAATACATTTTTAAGAGCACACTGTTTTAAATGTTTATCACAGTTTAAGTTAACACTTCCATTACTGTATTTCTGATGCAAAACAGAGAAATTTGGACACAGTTTTTCATCAAGTTCCGACACATTACAATTAGCGCAAAGATCTTTTATCCATTTCACCTTCTCTAAACCTTTTACTATAATATTTTTATTTTGTAGATACGGAACGATCATACGATGAAATTCTCTATAATCAATATATCCTTCACTCCAAATAATGCCCCTGTTTCGTTCTATCCATTCGACTTGTCTCTTTTCATCGCTTGTTAAATATCTAAACAAGTATGGAGGTTTCACCAAAAACGTTTGTGTATAATCATGCGTAGCTAAAGCTAATTCTTTTACAATAAAATTATTGTACAGGTCCTTAAATCCTTGAGCATCTATTATGACAGTATCCCGATTCATGTTATTTTCTTCACAGTGTTGCTGAGTGGCTTGTACTCAATTATGCAGTCGTTTAAAATGAGACAGTATGCAGATGTTTGATCTGGTATGTCCGAATCGCTTTCAATTTCTACCCTTACATCTACAACTGAACCGCCCTTCAGATTATCAGCTTGTCTAGAGCAGTCCACCACGAATAGCGGCGCTAAGTCTTTAAATTGTTTTTCACTTAATAACGGTTCCGCGCGACGACCATAATATGACTGATGAAATCTAGAGTACTGCTCATATAATAAAGCAATTTTGTTATTTGCAAAGTTTACATTCAAGTTTTCATAAGGAAAATAGGTCGAATTAAGATAGACCCTTACATCGCGAATATAACAGTGATCGAACTGAGACATGTCAGAACTTGCATTATTTTTTCTATTTGTCTGAAGACCGATAATGACAAATCGTGGTTTTTCTACTTGAGATGAAGTTTTAATAGACCACGTATGTTTTGTAGTTTTAGGTAACGTAGGATATTCATACAAATCCCAGTTTCTGAATATCATTTGGAGGGGTCGATCTTTTTCTAACAGCTTCAGCAAGTTTATTTTTTCTCTATCTGATACTTTGACGTGCGGTACGCGCCATATTATTTTATTGATAAGAACGTCTTCGATAACTTCACCGGTGTTAAGTTTCACAGCGTTCAGATTAGTGTTGCTCCGTAACAATATCAACTCATGTCTACTGTTTATTACGACTTTTTTAAAATCTTCTGCAAAACCAAGGATGTTACAAAGAGGTATAGATGCAGAAAATCTGCCTCTGTTAATATTTTTTATACCCTCAATATTCCAGCCCCAGGCGTTAGACATTTTTGATTCACTCTCATTCATTGAAATTAATGACTTCATCGTAGTGGTTATGCCTGCATTTTTTATTTTATCAATTTCCACTCCGTTGAGCTCATACCTTATATCTTGAAACAGGTAAAGTAGAGCATTATTAGTAAAGTGAACGCTACTAGCAATATCTTTTGAATCCTTTTTACTAACTACAACAGTTCCTTCCAAATACAAGGTGCTTGCTGACGGTAGTATATACAAATCCTGTTGATTGATGGGTATGCGTATCTCGTCATTCCTGTTGAAACTTGTGACATACGGCTTGTAAGAATGGTACTCGATTCCTTCAATACTGTTGTCGTAGGTTGGTGCGGATAAAACATCTAAGATATTCATTTTAGTAATCCAATCGCTTTAAGGAATGCCTTATTTTCTCTAGTCAATTTTATTTTCTTTTTCGTGTTAGCTCTTGTATGCTTGGAAGCTTGTATGGAACTGGTATTTTTTATTTGATGAAGTGCATATTTATTGAAATCTATCATTTTTTCTTCGAAGATGCAAATAAAGTTGCACTTCTTCACCGCGTAAATTTATTAAATGATTATTTATATCCAACAACCGTATATGTATGCAGCTTATGTTGTTTTGATTAATCGGAAAGTATATTGCGTTTTTAGGAATTTCTATAATTCTATATCCTGGTGGTACGTTTAGTGCAAATTCATGTATAATATGACTGGGCTCTCCGTTAATGTATGAACCACTCACAATATCACATTCAATCCTGATCACGGTTGTAGGCAAAATGTTCACTGGAAACTCGGAGACATGCCATTTATTTGCTTTTAAGACCTGTTTATTAAAGCCTAATAAACTTCTAAATGTGTCTTCTTTATTGAAATTTATATTTTTCGTACAGTATATAGTAGTTTTTAATGTGTTATTATTGCACTGTAGTTTAATCGAGGCATTTTTTATTTCGGATTTTAAATAATCGCTAATATCTTGTAATTCGTAGGTGCCTACTGGTATTTCGATAACTTCATCGGTGCCATAAAATAACTTGTTGTTCCTTTTATCGATGTTTGGTATAGAATTAAACGTTGAGAAATGCAATAATGCACACTCATACTGACCGTCTAATTGTAGTGTGTTAGGATAGTAGGTTGATAAATCTGAAGAGTTGCCAGTTATCGACAAAGTGAGAGACATCTTGATAATGATTAAAATAAAACAAAGTCATAAAATTTATATAATTTTATTTTTCCAAAAGTTCCACAGATACTCTAAACATAAGTGTCCACAATTTACAGCATCGAATTTCTGATATCTTGTATAGTTATAGGTAACATTACAATTTTTAAAATACTGCATTAATTCTAATGGCGGTTTCAAATCCCCATAACTATCAAAATATTCACAATAATTATTTACTTTGACATAAGCTACCCAATGCGTACCTTCATTTTTTGAGTCGTCTAAATTAACGATAGCACATTCGACCCTCTTTGGTATTCTTGGTAACTGATCCTTCATGTATACACCACGAAAGTGAGGTAAGTCGCGAGCATATTTTTGAATATCTAAATTAGTTAAAGGTCGATTAGGTAGCTTATTCAGTTTTTTGATAATTTTATAAATAAACCTTTACCATTTTTATGAGGTTTGATGTACAAGCCTTTGCCTAATGCTAAAGCCTCCATAGTTTTATTATGTCGTTCGTTTTCTTGCAAGTTTTTTTGAGCTGCTTTATAATCGTTGACAGTTTTGGCAATACCCGCTGCTCCACCGGCTAAAGTACCTAATGCCGATAAACCAGCGAATATTGGGATTAAAGGCAAAATTCCTCCAGTCTTTGGTATGGGTATAACTCGAGGTATTCGTACATTTGCAATGCAGGGAAATAATTTTCTTGCAGCAGAGTAAGCGGCATTAATGAGAGTCTTACTATCCTTAGATTTCAGTTTCTTAATTTTTGATCTTATTTTTGATACAAAACGGTTAAATGTTTTAATTCCGGCACCAGATTTTAGTTTAGCTTTCATCACTTTGCTCACTAACCACGAGCTAAGTTTCTCTCCCTTGCCTGCGTCTTTTGATGCAAGCCTTTGTTTGGCCATGTTTAGCAGCTGCAAATCTGCTTTATGACGGTTGGACAAATCTGTGTGATTCTGATATGCAATATCGTGATGCATACAAGCTTCGTCCAACTTATTTACACCTCTGTCACCTCGAAGTAATCGTTTCTGAAGTTTTGTGCCCGGTCCGCAATAGTTGTAACCAGGTAAGTGAAGTTCAAATGGTAAATTATTAATAACACTGTTAACTAGTCCACCACCTTGCATTGCTTAATGTTAAATGAAATAAAAATAATAAAATATAATATTTATGTTAATTAATATATCAATTTACTATTGACGCTTTGTCGATCCAGCTGTTTTCTTCATTGCTTAAACCCAACCATTTTACAAACATTTTATTCCCTTTTCTTTTTAAAATTTTTTCAATCAAATAAACACCGGGGTGGTGAGACTTTTGAAGCTCCTGTTCATAAAATGTTCCTAATATTGCTTGTTTTCGCTGATCTTCTAGGTAATACGTTACTGGTAATGTATCGTTAACTTTTTTTATGATAAATAATTCTGTTGTCCAATTAGGAGTATAGCCCTTTTTAAAAATATGTTTATATTTACTAATACGAACATTGTCACCAACTTTGAACTTAGGTCTGCATCGAACGGGTAATCGTTTATGTGAATTTCTAATATTGTCTTTTATTATTAACTCATTGCGTTTATTAACTTCTATCGGTTTATATTTAATAGTGCGATGTTTTGTGTTGTTATATGTTTTCATAGTACTTTCCAATACCAAACCAAACCACTTGTAATTTCCATTTAGACTGAAACATTTATATAACTTATTTTTGATAGTTTTTATCAATCTCTCTACAATTGATGCCTTCTTTGTTGAGAAGGATGAGTAGTGATTAATATTATGCTTCTTCATGAACGCTTGAAAAGTTGTGTTATAAAACTCCTTGCCGGCGTCAGTTTGCAAATTACCTGGTACGCGATTGCTTAGTTTAAGTATACGTTGAAAAGCATGAGTAACATCAAGTTTATTTTTCGATTTTAGCGGTTCTGCCCAAGCAAACTTCGAAAAACAATCAATCACCAATAAAATATAATTATAACCACTGTTGTAATTTCTCAAAGCTTGCATATCCATGAGGTCAGCTTGCCATAAGTCATCGACTCCCTTTAAAATTACAGAACGCCTGAGAAAATTTTTTCGTGCCGCTTTATGTATTTCATTCACAATTTGTAGTTTTGACATTATAAAGATTTTTTAGACGATAGTACTTTATCTATATCCGCTTTAGTGTAAAACTTGTCATCTAAATGAGTGAAAGCTTCAGACAACTTCGCTTTTAAAGTATTTTGAGTTTCTATTATGATTTGGGCACGTAATACACCTATCATTTTAAATAAATCCTGTTTTATTTGCGCTGTTATTTGATCTATATATTCCTTATTTACTGCATCGTCTGGTTCTTGTGGAGATCTGATCCCTCTAAGCCTCACTGTTTTCAAATCAAAGTCACCGCTTTCTGATTTTAGTAATGCATTGTCATTGAACTCCAGTAATTCCGATAAACGCAATCTCTTATGAATATAATGCCCAAATTTGTCCACATTCATGTTTAAGGTGTAATATACTGAAAGGTCTGAAGTAAAATGAAACAAGGAGACTTGATAACATATTATTTATTTATTAATAATTTTACTTTCACGTAACTCTTCAATTATAGATATTATTTCATTGTCAAGTCCGGTGTTACCAGCATCGCGAGATGCAATTAATAATTTTAACCTTTCTACTAGTTCATTGGGGTCGTCCCAATATACGAAATCTGTGTTCTTTCGCCATAATTTAGTTAAAGGTAAACCTTTTCCTGTTGACTGGCTACAGCTCTGATTTTGCAGTTTGAAAAGAGGTTTAATAACTTGCAAATATTTTTGACCTTTATTACTTTTAATTGGTTTACTTGGGTCAAAGTCTCGACGATGTGCATTTGTATCAAGTAACATTGATTTATAATGCTGCATGTCATTGTTTGTAATCAAACTTAAATCAATGTCCTTGTTAAGCAACAAATTCTTCAAACCAGGCGTTTTGTGGTATTTGCGTCCTCCTACAGTGATGTATTCGTCACCGATCGTTATGGCAGCAGAACCTAACATTAATTTCCCGCGCTCTCTCCGAACGCCATATGGTACCTCAGTTAGCGCTTCTGAAGATAATGACCAAGACGATGTATCGCGTTCTTGATTGTTATCAACCAACGATTGGAATGAAGAGTCACTAGAAATATTAGACTCGTCACTTTCGTCGTAATCATCTTGCGCCGACTCTTTTTTCTGCAAAGTCTGATTCAAAAACGGAACATCAGTTTCCTCATTTTCTATGCTACGCAAAGACGCAGTTTGATTGTTGGATAGTAAGTTGAGCGATTCCGTCACAGGCTTAAAAACTGATTCCAGTGCTTGCTTATTGTCTATCTCAATATCCTTCATATTGCGTACTTTTTTCTTTACAGCTTCTGCAGCTTCGACGATTTGTCTTTTTAATGATTTATCCATAATGATATGACGGTTCGTTATCGAATAAGGGTCGCGCAAAGAATAATAACATCGCAATGATGTGCGGTCTTAAATATACCTATATTTTAAATATACCTATGTTCTCAATCAAACACTACAAAAGTGTCAAATTTATTTCTGTAACATCCTTTGTTTTTAGAACATTCTTTATTAATCACTACGTAATTAAAAGGCTCACTCCAAATTTTTGAACACATTTCACGAAATTCAAGCCACGTGATGTCTGTGTTGACATGCTCTTCGTAAACATGTTTCAAATTAATTTCATCTTGTTTAAAAAGTATTATTAAATTTGCATTATCTCTTACCAACTGTTTAGGAATTTTACTATAAGTTTGGTTTAGATAAAAACAATCGATGTATTTGTGTCGACCCATGGCAAAGTAATCTCGCATGTTACTTTGATTTTCACAAGCAACGTCATCGAATATAAACACAGAATTAGGTTTTGCATCCTGAACACTCAATACGTCCTCATTTCCCTGATATTTCTGAAGTGAAATACTTGGAACCTGTTGTAGAACTCTTTCCAAAAAAACATACTTCGGTTGGTATAAAGTTTTTGAATAAACATAAACGTTTTGAAACTTTAAGCCGTTTTCGTGTATGAGAAGACCAATGAGTAAATTTGTTTTGCCACAATTGGATGGCCCGCAAATGATGCATCGTATTACATTAGGTAATAATTCACTATGACGAGCACGAGACTTAGGCAAATCATCGCAGATTGTGTTAACGTGCAACGATTGCTGTTGTTTTACAAATTTCATGATCAATATGTATTAGAGTTGAACGTGGAATGAGAGAAAGCGTTCATGACATTATCATTTAAACTGGATTTACTAAAATATAAAAAATACTACACGGCGGCAAAAATAGAATATATAATAAACAGTCAATTTAACAAATTACTACATAATTTAATACGATATGTAGTTGACTCCATATTTACGATTGTAACTTGATAAAACGATTGTGTATAATTAGGTATTCTAAACCACCTCCGTATCGCGCGACGAGTTGCTCATTAATCATAACGTATTGAGTTTCATTAGTCAAGGTATAGAACACATTCTAACTTATATTATCAGACATGCTGTTCCACCGGAGCGCAAATGTTGTGCAAATGTGTGAATAATAATTGATTAAATGCAAAAACTACCTATTGAGCATTCTATTCCACTTCAGTCAAGTCGATTGTGTATTATTGGGCATTCTGAGGCACTGTCCAGTAGCGAACGCTACTGGTGTGGCTCAGAATGCCCAATAATATACTACTAAGGAGAAATTCTATTGCTTTTCAAAACTGATCTGTAAAACAAAAGTTTTTCTTGAGTTTTTAAACATAAAAAAATGTTTGTAATAACAGGGTGACTGATTAAACGGTTAAATTATTGAGATTTAGTGTGTTCAATCTGACTCTACACATATGTATCATGTTGTCAATTTAACATTTTTGAGATTTTAAAGCGTTTTGATACTTGAAAAAATGACAAATTATAGCATTATAAGTGTATTCGATTATCATAGAAACTTAAACTGTAAACAACAACTTTAAATGACGTGGTTTATTGTAGAAAATAAACTTAAAAAAAAACAAAGAAATATAAAATAAAAAAGAAGAAATAAAGAAATAATAATATGTCACAATAATTAACACGTTTTAAGAAACAAGTACCTACTTAATATTTTTCATTGCTTAACAATGGCTAATATTATCTTATTCGAATATTTGCCTTTGGGCAACAAAACATAAAAAGAAAACATTAAATATTATAAAAACTGATTTTTCATAATATGCATACTTATGATAAGATTTAAACAATAGAAAACAAAATTGTATACTGCGCCAATAATATGCAAAATATACAATAAACACAAAATACTAACACTAACACTAAACCAAAGTAGTCAAATTCAACAAATAAAAACCGGCCAAGTGCGTGTCGGACCACGCACAATGAAGGGTTCCGTAGTTGGGATGAATTTATCCCAGAAATAAACTTAACATTGTAGTTTAAAAATGTGTTCTCCCATACATTTCAACTGTAAATGTAAGTTTGTACTCACAATATTGAGAGAGTTAACACGTTATTTTAAGACCACAGACTTTTAGGTTGTCCTATAATCTACAGGTAAAGAACTATTTTTCGTATATTTGTCAACATTTTAGGTTCAGTAGTTTCGGAGATAAGGGGGGGGGGGGGAATGGTAAATTTTCGCCTAATTTCTTAAATAACTAAAACAATTTTATTTTAAAATTATAATAAAAATATATTTGGGACCCTCATAGTAAGCCCTTCTATACCTATAGTTTGCAAAACTTTGTTTTTTAATTTTCTTATTTACCCCCCAAAAGTGAACCCCATATTCAAAATTCATTTATTTACTTTACCCGTCCATGTTTGGGTCGCTGAAGTTCATATGTGTACCAAATTTCAACTTAATCGGTCCATTAGATTCGGAACAAATTGGCTGTGACAGACGGACAGACATACACACGAGTGATCCTATAAGGGTTCCGTTTTTCTTTCGAGGTACGGAACCCTAAAAATGATAAAAACAAAAAGTAAATTAAAACGTTAACAAACAAATGTACTTAAACTAATCTTTATGCATAAAATGTGATTGACCAACGAGGTCTGGTTGAACAAACCTTACTTAATCAACGAATGATGCGACAAAAACACTAATCTTTGCACCAAATATTTTCCACAGACACACTATAAAGATAAACCAATTTGTTTTTTTGACATCAATGACGATCAGAAACAAGCAAATTATAGAACGTACACAGTTTACGAAAGTGAATCTGCTTTGTGGTTCACGCAAGCGCTGTGCCTCTAGGCTCTAAGGAACTAATTATTGACATAGTTTTAGAGACGATGATGGCGGCATTTCGTCGCCCATGTGTTATCACGTCACGGCCTTGAACTCAACTCCGGGCGGGACTTATTAAAATAAGCTAATGTTTTAGAGTAAAAGAGACAGAGGTATCGCACTTCTTTGTTTATTGGACCTACTACTGACACTGCTACAATAATCTTTAGGCGCACAAATTATTGGTTTTGGGAAATGTATTGAAAACATAAAATGGCGGCATTAGTTCCGATTTTGATCTCGCGCCAAAATAACCTTGTAGCACTCGATGTTAGAGAGTCACAGATAAGTTGTAAACTAATTATTTTGAATGACCTATATAGTCACATATTATACAGGGTTACTGGTAATTCGACGTAATCCGCCAGGGGCTGATAAGGGGGCCAAAATGCAACAAATTGAACCCCCCATATGGGTGGCCGAAATTCAATAGTTTTCGAGATATTTGAATTTTAAGTTTTTCGATATTTACCCAAAATATGACATTTAATTCCAAATAAAAAAAAATACATATTTGAATGGGTACCATTAAAAATGATGTTATAGCTGGCACTTCAATTAAGCTATGGACATCATTAAAACTACTTAATTTAACAAAATATTTAAAATAATGAACGATATAAGATATATATAATAATATACGAGTATTACCAATATTTTCATTTTACGCTTCAAAAATGTTGTCTCGTCACAAAAATTTCTATGACATTAATCGTACAAATAACTAAAACAACTTGCCTATTTTGTAAGCTTTCCAAAAAGGTATAAAAGTCAATTTTAAAATACATAATTCGTGGCATAGCATGTGTTTGAATCGGCGCGGGGAGAGAAAGGGTCATTTGTTGTTGGTTTGTTGTTTGTTGCAAGACAGCTCGGTATGTCCCAGTGGAAAGTGTGGTCGGTAATACATCTATCAGGTAGACTGTAGGTTAAAGTTAAGCGATAAGAAAATTGTTCTGTGAAAATTTAAGCAAAAAGTACTATTTACTCTTGAAAACATTCTTATTTTTGATAGAAAAAAAGACTTATCAATGAGTAAAGTAACTATTCACAAATAATTTGATGTAAAAAAAATACTAGAAAAGGAATTTTTCATTACGAGATGCTTAAAAATCTGTTTCAAGGTAGAGATTTTTCGATATTTCGGAAAATTTTCTAAAACTGTAAATCCGTAAGATTTTGCTGAACATATATTGTGTTGGTTTGGTAGGTATTAACCCAAGCTATCACCCCCTGCAGTATGTCGTGCTATTTACTGGACACCCTGTATACTGCGATTTTGGCGGTATCACCAGTGCTGGAGCCGTAGTGCTTCATGGCGCGCTTCTCCCAGTCTGCTCCGATTTTCGGTATCTCGGTTCACTCGTGCACAGCGATGGCGAAGTAGATCGGACGGTTAAGCACAAAATTAACACTGGATGGATGAAATGGCGGCAGGTTAAGATAACAATCTACAACTCCCGCATTCCCCTTACAATTAAGGGAAAGATATGTAAAACAAACACCTGCTGTCTTATATGGATCCAAATGTTGGGCAACAGAAGAGATGAATGAAAAGAAATTGCATGCAGCTGAGATGAGAATGCTAAGAGGGATGTGTGGATACACGAATGGATAGAATAAGAAATGAGTACGTAAGAGGAAGTCTGAAAGTAGCACCGGTGACTGAAAAGTTGTGCTTAAATCGGTTGTCACTGTATGGACATGTGAAGCGGAGGAATGAGGAAAATGTCGTGAGGAAAGTTTTGAGCATGAATTTCGATGGCTATAAGATTACGGGAAGATCAAAGAAACGATGGATGGACTGTGTGAAAGATTATATGGCTAGAAAGGGGGTGACTACTGAGATGACGACTAATAAAAAAAGGTATGGGAAAAAAAGGGACATGTTGCGCCGACCCCAAATAAATTGGGCAGGAGAATGATGATGAGTCCTTATGGGTGGCAATCCGACATGCCTTGGGATCATGCGCAGGACCTACGGCTTCAAGTGCTGTCCAAGGCAGCGAACGGTCACCCATCCATACTGACTGAAGGTAGTAAGCGCAGCTTAACCTAGGGTTTTATTATTACCTACATACAATATTATACCTCAGTTTCGTATTTCTGGGATATATTAAAGCGAGTTTATTTGAAGTTTGAGCAGTGTCCTTGAGACGTAATGGGTACCTACAGTGTTCTTGTATGAAGTGTGTGGCAAACACAGCTGTAGGTATATAATGCTTTAATTTAGTAGCATTACTTTCATTAGTCTAACGAAAACAATAGGTTCCTAGGGGCCTTTGTTTAAATTATTGACGGGGCTCTCACAAAGAGGAAAATTAAAAGAAGAAAAAAGTTTCAACCCTGTTACAAAGAAAGAAAAAAGCAAAGAAAATAATAGAAAGAAAAAGAAAAGAAAAAAAAACAGAATCCTGCAAAGGCTGCAAAGCAAAAAGGCTTTTGCTTTGCAGCCTTTGCAGGCGAGGAGGGGGGGGCTGGTGTACGGTGCACGTACATGGTTTTTAAAATTTAGTAGTAAGCAATGAGTTGTGCAATAAGTGGGCTAGCATCTTTGCACTTACATGCGCGACCTACATTAGAAAGCATGACAATCATGCAGCAGCAGCATGCAGGGCACGGATGATGCTTTCTGTACCAATATTTAATTTATTTAGTGTTCAATTAGACGCGGTTTGGGTCGGACAACTTGCATTTTTATTTCCTGATTCGAGCCCGTTGGCACTCATTGACAATTGCACTGACATTCTATAATTAATGTTAGGGTGTGTTTGCATTTGCACCCTACAGCTGGGTTTTTTTTCCTTTTTTTTCTTTCATTTCTTCCTTTTTTTTCTTTGCTTTTTTCTTTCTTTGTAACAGGGTGGAAACTGGAAAGTCGAAAAATAAAAAAAAGGATGATCCTTCGAAGAGAGGGAGTACTGTGTCTGTTGGGCACGATTGTTATTGATTTTCCGTATAATGTTAATCGTGAGGATAATTCTGCTTGAGCGTTGTAGGATTTGCGTGACGCCAGGTGATGTGAGGTCAAGGTGTGATGCGTAGTTCGGATGTGACGTAGTAGATACCACAACAATTGTTCTAATAAACATGACTTTTTTTATTATTTTTATTATTTACCAACTAGACATTGTTAACTCAATATCAAATAAAGAAAACATACTTAAAATAAAATAACAGTGTTACAAAATATCGTATGAAAATAATAATAATTATGTTTCTTAGGAAAAATTGCAGGATTTACATACTTTGTCAAGATTATTTTGACGAAAACTTTTACCGGATTTTAGAGATTTGCCGCGAAAAACTGCTTGACCTTTGACCTTGAATAAAAACAAAAGCAGAAGTGGGATCGGCGGGGAATATTGACATTTAATTTGAAATACAACGGCACAAAGTTCTTTCGCGCGTGTTCAAAATTGGAACGAATGCTGCCATCTTGTTTTGTCCAAACAATTTCTATGACATTTCACAAATGTTTATCAACAAGGCCTTGTCATTCAGCCGCTAAAAGATCCTTGCTTGTAGCACTATAGAATTATTAGGCTTTGGTTTCGTAGGAAAACGGATCCATATATTATAAAGGCCGTCCTAAATATTTGTAATTTATTCAGTATTTGACATTAAGTCAAACTCTGCAGCAAAAAGATTTAAACCGCTAGACTTGTCCAGTGTTCATACTGAGAAGAGTGCGCTCACACAATGATTAAATAGCGTTTCCATGACAATTAAGTGAAGTACTGCGTCAGTGTGTATCAAAGGTATCACAACAAAACAGAACTGCGGCCATCTTTTGACGCGGTAGGGCGAATCTAACGATTTCAATCTTTGCTACTGCCATCATTTTATGACAGCCATCACTACTGCCGTTAGTGGCGGGCACCGCTCTTACCCTCACCGAAACCACAGATTATACAGATGGGACACTCCGCAGTTTAGGTATCCGCTCAACAGCGCGTGAACGCCGCTTGGAAAAAAGTAGTCAAGCGTCGCACCCGCTGACGTCATTCGGCGGCGCCGCGCATGTGTTTGTAAACATAGTCGTCATAGACGAGTCGCAGTGAGTGTTGACATATCTCATACCGTTCGGGAAAAGATAATGCATCAAAGTAAATGAATGGAATTAGATATTACTACTTATTATTGGTGGAACTAGGTATAAAGTAAAAGAAGTAAAAAAGATTTGCCTGGGATTAGCCGCTGTCCCGGGTATAATCTACTTAAAATTTAACTCGGGTATGAAGCTACAAGTACGCAGCGGGCTCATCTCACTGGGTCAATTCAGTGTGGGCTGCCGCGCACCGGCCGGCTCGCATGTTAGTTTGATACTCACTCACGCGCCGCGTCGTAAAAGAAGACAACCCTAATGACTCAGAAGGTTAGAGGCAAGTTATAGGTGAATATAACTGTAAGTAATTAAGTTGTGCGGCCTGAATTGCACTTTATTGTGTCGTTGCAAGAGTCGCTTTTTATTTAAATGATTTTGCGGAGTGTCATATCTACTCGTATGATAATCTGTGCTAAAACCTCATACTGTTGACCTTATCCTTTAAAGCTTGGAACATAAGTTTCCGACTAACTACTTCCCAGCCTGTTTCTTCGGCATGCTTAGTCACATATTCCAAAAACACGTTTCTAGCATATTCATCTAACCCAGGAGGAGCAGTACCTGGATTTTTGGGACGTTTTCCATTCGCTCCGTAACCAGAGAACGAACACTTTCGAAAGCCTTCTTTTGAAAAGATTTCAGGCAAGAGAGCTCTTGCAAATTTTCTCATATCAGTTTTAATGAGTTTGCAACGAATAAGTGCCTCTTCGGAAACATAGATTCCTGTATTTGGCATGAGTTCTATTAAACCTGGTCCTGGTTCTTGATGCTTAAGGGTCCATTTCGCAACCACACTGCCCGTGATTGAAGATTTGAAGAATTTTTTTGATTGAGAAGATGGTTCTGGTTTTTGAGGTAGCTGTTTTTGTTGTTCTGGTTCTGCGCTAATTGGCATCTGTGGTAAAGAGAGGTCTTGTTTGAGCTCAGGTACAAACAATTCAAAAGCTTCAAAAGTGTTTTTCAATTTTAAACCCGTCTCCTGGTATACAGCATTCAATCTGCTCTTCACATCTAAAATAATGTTGTAAAGATCCTCTATATGTTTCATATTTTCTGTACTGTAAGCTTTGAAAAGTTTCTGTGCGAGTTCATCATCCCCATTTTCATCTGATTGTTTTCTTTTACTTGTTGTTGAGGAAATTACAGGGACTTCTGAAACAAAATCAATTATTGACATCATGCGTGTATTCCCCGAAGGGTTTAGCAGAGGCGTAGGTATCTAAAGTACACCGACATTTCGCCAGTTATGTTTAAGTCCATGTAATGGGGGGCGCGCCTATTGTCATCAACCGGGCACTAATCCAGACTCCGGACTGCTACTGAGAAATTCCAAATAGAAAAACCCGATAACACTTTTGCCCGACCCGGGAATCGAACGCAGGACCTCATGCTCAGCAGTAGCGCTTGTGACCACTAAACCAACGAGGATTTTATAATACAAAAAAATACATTCTTATGGGATATCGGAAATAATAAAAATTATTACTTGTGTTCATCTTGCCGTCCAGTTGTTTTGTCAGCGGTTGATACGTATTATCCTTTTTATTCTTTTATCAGCGGTTGATAGGTATTATCCTTTTTATTGTTTTCTGTCGTAAATCATTTTGATCTTCATACGAATCTGCAACGTATAAGCATATATTTATGAGTTAAAACGTTTACAAATGATTTGCAGGATGGCAGGTTTTATGAGGGACATAATTCATTATTCGGTTTTCATTTTAAAAATTTACAACAAAAAAATCGATAAATCTGCCTAGCCTTTTCCCCACATTGTTGGGGTCAGCTTCCAGACTACCCGGACACCTGAATACCAGTATTTTACAGGGAGTGACTGCCTATCTGACCTCCACAACCCAGTTACTGGGTAACATGATATCCCTCTTGGTAAGACTTGTTGTCAGACTTTTGGGCATCTGACTATCGGTAACGACTGTCAAAAATCTACGAATGACGGAATAACGTTCCGAGGAACGGAGAGGTCAACTCAATATTATGTAATGGATGGTCACCCATCCACGAACCGACCGCGGCAAGCGTAGCTTAACCTTCGATCAACCCGTGCGGCAACAACATAACATTATTCCATTCCTTTTTGAAGTCGGTTTATCAGTAGATAGTATCTAAACAAATATTATAATAAAGAGAAAAGATTGTGTATGTTTGTATGTTTGTCTGTATAATTGTAATTTGTATAATATAATATAATATAATATACAAATAATATAACAATTATAATTGTAGTTTGTATAATATAATTGTGTATTTGATAAACTCAAAAAAGACCTAACTGATTTAAAAAAATCTTTTTGCATTTGATAGCCCAATTTGTGAGGAAGGTTATAGGATTTTTAACATCACGCTAGGACCCTTAGGAGCCGAGGAAAAGAAAAAAAGTGAGAGAGAACGGTAAAAAGGAAAAAGTGAGAGTAACTACTGTTTTACAGAGGCAGCTTTAACTTAAGGAGCATGCGCTGTGGTGGCCCGCGAAATTCAAATTTGCTTGCGTTTTATGCAATTTGCAGGTCCGTGTCAGGTTGTATCTTGATCAAAATATTTGTATTTACATAATTTTAACCATAAAAATCATCAATACATTTCTCTAAGTTAGATTTCGTGCAGAGTCGTTAGATTTCGTTCGTTCGACGTATCTGCATGAAATCTAACTTAGTATGTCTAATTGATCGTCTAGTGCTCGCCTAGTAGGTTCAATAAACTTTACCTGCCAAATAAATGGTGATGCCGTATGATTTGGCCTCCAAAACCACAACAAAACTAATAATTGCACCAAATATTTTTCTCGGATTTACTGGGCACTGATTATTTTTTGTTTTTATTTTTAACAACTGTTGAATGTTTTACAAACGTACGCTTGCGATAGTGAAACTGTTTTGTTTCGCGCATGCGCATTGCGTCTAAGCTACTAAACATCGGCGTAATTTCCGCGGTGCTTTTCTGTCGCACGCGAGGCTACGACGTAAAGGGCGTCACACACAGCGAAGATATGTAATATAAAATATAATATACTGGATGACTTTTTTTACCCTCTTTAAAATAATAGGCTATAATAATAGGTGAATGGAGTAGAAGCTTATGGCATACCCAGTTTTTTTATTTAAAAAAATTCGTAATTCAAATAATATGCATGGTGCATATGATTTGAATATCGATATACAAGGTGGAGCAGGGCGATTGACATTCCTTTAAACCACGTAAAGAGTATCATGTTCTTTACCCGTATACAAAAAATCAATCAAATCCAATCAATACTTTAGCCACAGGAAATTATTTTTCATTTTCGTATTTTTCAACATGATGTAGATCTGAGTCCGTAATAAGAGGTAAACATTGTGAGGTCAAGAACCTGTGCAAAACGTACGATTCTATTATCTACGTCTCAATATGCTTGAAAGACAGAGAAAGGTGTCATACGATTCCATTCTGCTCTGACGCATCCCACCCATTCCCACAAAAAACTACAATGAAAGAAAAAGAAATATTTACTTAAGCAAATTATGCATTAGTGGTGCATAGAAAATTTCGAATGTGTGTGTGAGCGGAGTTTTTTCGGCAAAAAGTCCCGAACTCTTTATTACTCGGTAACTATGTCAGTCAGTGCATAGCGGTGCCCTTTGAGGAGAGCACAAATCTACTGTTTTTATCCCAAGACGAGCCGCGCGCGCATTGTCGTGATTTTATGAAAAAGTTTTACCTAGTTGTTATTGTGATTAAAGACGATTTATGATAGATGGATTAGTGCATAGGTTATTGTGAATTATTGTTAAGTGTTAGTGTAATATTATTTAGTTAATTAGGCATTTAATAGGTTATAAGTTTTGTAGTTTAATTATGCCTCAAATAAGGTACACAGCTGCCGAGTACACCGATATGGTACTTACGTACGGAGAATGTAACCAAAATGCGGCTTTAGCATTGCGTACATATCGAGAGAGATACGGTCACACACGAACGTGCCCTACCAACAGCCGTGTTTTTACCCTGGCCGTTCAGAGGTTACGCGAGAATCGGCCTTTGGTTCCTCAAGGAGAGGGCGTGTCTTCAAATTCAAGAATCGAGGAGCGGATTTTACAACATTTTGAAAACAACCCGACTTGTAGCCTCAGGAACGCAGCGCGGCAGTTTCAAGTGAGTCACAGAACTGTCCATAGAATTTTGAAACGGCATGCACGGCGACCTTACAAGTTCAGAAAAGTTCAAGAACTGTTATCCAGAGATAGGCCAGTCAGGTTGTTATTTTGCCGATGGCTTCTCGACAAAATATCAGACGACCCTGACTTCATATTTAATATTATGTGGACAGATGAGAGCCCTTTTACAAGAAATGGAGTTTGGAATAAACAAAACCTAAGATATTGGAGTAACGAAAACCCGCGCTTAAGTCGAGAGTCTTCATTCCAGTACCGGTTTTCACTAAATGTCTGGGCTGGAATTCATAGGAACAACATAATAGGTCCAGTGTTTATTGAAGGGACGTTAAATGCAGAGAAATTTTTAGGACTTCTTAGTGGGCCAGTGTCAGAGTATACGGACGATTTACCTTTGGACGTGTATGGACGACTGTGGTACCAATTGGATGGTGCGCCCGCCCATTCCGTAGTGCCTGTTAGACAGCGACTAACGAATTTCTTTGAAAGCCAGTGGATTGGCCGTTTTGGACCTATTCGATGGCCCGCACGGTCACTGGACCTGACACCACTAGATTTCTTTTTGTGGGGGGCCGTAAAAAACGAGGTGTATGCACGAGAAGTGAACACTGTGTATGATTTAAAAAATAAAATAATTAATGCCTTCGACAAACTTAAAAGAATGGCAGATGGGGACTTGTTAAGACGAGTCCGTGAAAATTTAATAAGACGATGTCGCTTGTGCATAATGCACAGCGGTGGACACTTTGAAAATTTAAAAATTTGACTATTGATGATGTAAATTCTGATTGTGATGTGATATTATGTAATTAATTATTCAATCAGTGATCTTTTAACTAACAACGTGCAATTTAGTGAGTTATGCCGCTGATTTGTTGTTCTCCGACTTTAGGGCCCCCACACATTTCCGGTTCGCCGGCAGGCGGTCCCTCATAAAAACAGTTTTTGACAGTTTTAATGAACGACCGCCTGCCGGCGGACTGTCATGTGGGACCCTTTTACTACCTACCTACGCCCCGCGCCCCCCCCGCTTGCTGCGTCCGACACCGCGCCGCGCAACAGGTCAGTAACGTTTCGTAGATAAAGCGTGTTTACTTTTGATGCAGTTGATTCTGCTATTTATTTTGTTTGAAAATTGCAATTTTTTAATTTTCCATTAACTACTAATCTTCGTGTTTTAAAATGTTTCGATGGACTAGTACTGTGCTCGTTTTAATTTAATGTCGTAGTTCCAGTTCCACTTTGTATTTTTTTTTCAAAATTTCTGTATTTATTGTTCTAAGTATGAAAACTTTACTTCGAATTTGTAGTATTTATTGATACTTAGATCAATTTCTCTCTAAACTTTTATAAAAAAAAAAAAACTAGATATGCCATCGGCTTCTACTCCATTCACCTATTATAGCCTATTTTTTTTTCGAAACGGTAAAAAAAGTCATCCAGTATAATTATTATCTTCGACATATCGCTCACCGTACAATTTTATGGATCACACAGTGAATACATATAATTTATAGGTATTTCATATTAGAGTATCTGAAGAAGAGCTTAAGAGTATACTAGCCGCTATGCGTGTGTTAATTATGTTAATATAGGTACCAAACGTACCAGGGACCAACATCACAAACTATGGTCGGACCAAAGTGAGTGTAGGTAGGCTAAGGAAGCACTCCCTATAATTGCTGGCCGCCTCACGAAACAGGTTCTCCGACTAACTAAACAACAGCTGCGTACAGTTACAGCTGCTATAACTGGCCATGGGTCATTTAATAAACACCTCTTTGTCATAGGAGTCACAGACGTCAGCTGTGCAGGGCCTGCATGGAGGACGACGAGATAGCAGCTCATGTGCTTCTAAACTGCCCGGTGGTCGCCGCATACAGGGCAAAGTACTTCGGTAACCCAGGTACCCTCCGTGAGGTTGTCAGTAATATCAAGGCGCTGCTGGCCTTCTTTGAGGAGCTGGGGCGGATCGAATAATCGATTTTCCCATCCATACGCAAAATACGCGCATTGACACAGCCCGTATTACCTACTTATACGCACCGAAGACATTTTAATATTCTAATGAAATATACACTAAGATAGTTGGCGACCAGGATGTTTTAATATTAGCGAAAAAAAATAAACAAAATCAACGATTTTTGGGTAACCATTAATATAAAGCGTCAGATATTTTATTATTAGTAAGTACTTAGTTAGTGAAATGCAAAATATTGCAACCTTGGGTTTCTAAAATAAATTTCGAAGACGTCTTATTAAATGTTAAATTCACCGTGCCGTTTTCTGGTTCTTATGTGGTCTTCTACCCAGATTCGATATTTTAATTTCATTAAACGTTATTATTTATTGATTTATTTACAATTTTCTAACAAAGCATCTTGGAGCAACTTGTAGCACAGAGATGAAATTAAAACGAACGAGAAAAAAAAGGTCACGCCACTCGAGTTTTTTTCTGGGGATTTTGCAAAAAATTCATTCATGAAGCTACTCACAGCTGGTCAGAACAATAGATATACAAACGATGAACAAAAAAAGGTGTAGGTGAACGACCTTCAACCAGCTGACAAAGAACAATAGCTTCATGAATAAGTCTTTTGCATAGAGTGATCCTAATTTTGGTTATTATTTTATTATTTAGTTTGTTTGAAGTTATTTTTTTTTAAATTGATTAATTATTTTATCTTATTATAATTTTTATGACTGACCACTAGTCCTACCTGTGTCTTTAATTAATGTCGCTATAGCGGCGTCACGTTGTATACTGAGAGCTTATAACTAAACACATACGTAAATAATACATACATACGTAAATAAGTATGAAATATTTACTCAACAGATGTGTGGAGTCCGCCACAATGTGTAAGTGTCGGTCACTAATTACCAGTCACACTATACAACGTGACGGTTTGCATCCCCGTCAAATTGCAGGGTGTGGTATAGACCATCAAACCGAACAACTTTTTCCATGGCACCAACATCGTAATCGCGAAAAAAATAAGCAGCCGTCCCATACATTTCCGTCGAGTTGGTATTGAAGTTTTCTATGGGACAGTTGAAATTTTTTTCGCGATTATGATGTTGGTCCCATGGAGAAAGTTGTTCGGTTTGATGTTCTGTATCACACTCTGAAAGACGAGGATGCAAAGCGACACGTTGTATAGCGGCGTGTTATTGTTGTTTAGCTGTGTGTGACGCCCTTTATGACAGCGCGGCGTGCTGTAGAACAACCGCTCTCGCGATATTTATCGTAATTCTCAGCTGTGTGGTGTGGAGTCATATTAAGGCGAAAGCGCCAGGGTAGCCCGCGAAATTCAAAATTTCTTACGTTATTTGCAATTTGCAAGGCAGTATTAGGTTTTATGTTGATCAAAATTTGATTCGCGACTGTAATAAGTATGTATTTACATAATAATTAAAGTCATCAATACAACTCTTTAAAACCAGGTAATCCTGTTGAATGACTATTTCATGAAATCTTGACATTTGAGGATTGTACTAACTTAAGGAGTTGTATTACTGATTCTAATGATTATAATTCTGTAAATACATATTTGTTACGGTAGCGAATCATACTTTAATCAACATACAACCTAAGACTAACTTACAAATTGCAAAAAACGTAAGAAAATTTGAATTTCGCGGGCTGTCCTGTCGCTTCCCCCTTAAGCGCTATATATTATCTTCGCTGTGTGTGACGCCCATAAAACGCGTCAGGGATGTCACACCAAAAAACTAAAAAAATTGCGCGTGCACCACCGTGCGCTTGATAGGAGTGAAAGTTCATCCTATCCTTACTAATATTATAAATGCGAAAGTGTTTGTTTGTACTACGCTTCCACGCTAAAATGACTGAACGGATTTGGATTAAATTTTGCACATAGGTAAACTATGACCTGGATTACGACATAGGATACATTTTATCCCGGTTCTATGTTCCGGTGGGATGATTTCCAACTTCCACGTAGGCGAAGCAAAAGCTAGTAAAAAATAAAGAATAAGCCGACGTACGCACGGACGTAAAAATATCGCGGCGATTTTTTTTCGCGCACTGGATTTTCAAGTGTGTTTTTTCGACGCGCTGAGATGCATTCTGTTGTTGTTAGGTTGGATTTTCGAAGTTTGGCTCAACACTGAAAGTTAAAAATCCAGTGCGCGATAAAATCCCGCCGCGATATTTTTACGTACGTGCGAACGTCGGTCAAGCGAGATAGTGTAAGAGACAGAGATATAGCGTGTTATATCTTTCTTCTCTCTCATGTAACAAAATGTGCCTAAACGTGACGCATCCTTGAAATTTCACTCTCAATTCTCGTCCAATGATCAAATCGCCGCCACCTAAGAAATTTTACTTCGAAACATTATGAAAGAAAAACTTTTATTTGGACACAGACATCATCATAACACACACAATATGACATTAGCACAGTAACCGCGAGCCTATTGCCATCAACCGGGCACAAATCCGAAAGAGCATTGGTGATTGGTGAATGGCCGCGTCTTACGAGTTAAAGGTCGTATGTTCGAACCAAGACAAGCGCTTTACTTTGTGTAAATTACTTCATCACCACTGCTCTCAAAACGGTGAAGGAAAATATCATGAGGTAACCGGCATGTCCTAGAACCAAAAAATTCAAAAAAAATGTGACATCTACCAACCTGCACTGGGCCCGCGTGGTGGATTACGTACTGCCTGTCATAGAGCAGAGGCCCGAGTCCCAGCAGTGGGGCTATAGGATGATTATGGGCACAAATCTAGACATCGGAAATTCCAGATAGAAAAGCGTAGGAACACTACGCACTAGCCGGGCATCGAACCCCAAACCTCATGCGTAGCAGTAGCGTTTGCGATCACTAGACCAACGAGCCCATACTGCCTCAGCTTTTTTATCTCGCTTGCACGATACTACTCGCGGACTGAGGGAGAGCGAGACTGAGTGCGGTGCTGGACGCTGATAGTTTAGGTACTTGATTGCTTTTTACGGTGAAAATGATGGCAATTTGAAAAAAATAAAAAAACATAAAACCTGCTTTACCTATAGTTAGTTCAATTAGTATGCAAAGTTTCATGATCTATTTTGAAGTAGTTTTTGAATACCAGCGGTTTATTGTTCGGTTTGGAGTTTTATGGAATCGTGTTTTCGTTTGTAAGTAAGGTTCCGTACCTCAAAAGGAAAAAATGGAACCCTTATAGGATCACTCGTGTGTCTGTCTGTCTGTCTGTCCGTCTGTCACAGCCAATTTGCTCCGAATCTAATAAATTTGGTACACATGACCCAAACACGGACAGATAAAATAAATAGGTACATGAATTTTGAATATGGAGGTCAGTTTTGGGGGGCCAATAAGAAAATAAAAAAAAAAGTTTTACTAACTATACCATGTGGCATATCAAATGAAAGAACTTACTAGCACAGATAATATAATACTAGATTTCAAATGTATTTTTTGTATAATTTTAAAATAAATTGTTTTAAAGTTATTTAAGAAAATAGACAAAAATTTACCATTACTCCCTTATCTCCGAAACTACTGAGCCTAAAATTTTGAAAAAAATACAGAAAATATTTCAAACCTATAAAAACTCTGTGGTCTTAAAATAACATGGTAAATCTCTCAATATTGTGAGTACAAACTTACATTTACAGTTGGAATGTATGGGAAAACATGTTTTTTAACTACAATGTTAAGTTTGTTCTTGGGATAAATTCACCACAACTGCGGAACCCTTCATTGTGGGTGGTCCGACATGCACTTGGTCGGTTTTTGTACTTAACATTAATCCTAAACTTTACCATATTTATTTTAAAATTAATTCTCCAGTATTTTCGATATAACGCAGGATCATGCTAAGCCATTTCAGGTAGTATAGGCTCTAAGTGTCAACCCTATAAGATTGGGCACACATCATAATTAACATTTTTATTAATAACTCTGCGTCTCTTTTGGTAACTACGCATGTGTTATCGGTCTTCAACCACAGTTCGGGTCAAAATTAAATTGATTATTCTTTTGTCGGTTGTGTTAAAGTGTTAGCGTAAGTGAGACAGAGATATCGTTCTTATCTTATCTGTTGTAACTACCTACCGCACACGACGAGTGGACGTTAGAGGCTCAGATAAGGAATACAAAACTATTTTGTAGGCCTACAATCAACGGTACGTGTCGGTTGTAATAATTTGACATTGACAGCGTCTTTATTCCGTAATGTTAAGAGCGAGCGGTTTTCGTTGGTCAGGTTACCTATGACGTGCGCTTGAGTGTACTTTTATCCATTTAAAATACAAAATAATTATTACTTAGGTTCACAAGTTTTATTGAGTATTATTAGTTTATCAAGTATTTCATCATCTACCTAGCCTTTTCCCTACGGTGTTGGGTCGGCTTCCAGTCTGACCTGATGAAGATGAATAACAGAACTTTACATGGAGCTACTGGCTTGTCTGACCTCCACAACCCAGTTACTGGGTAATATGATACTCCTTGGTAAGACTGGTTGTCAGTCTTTCGGGCTTCTGACGAGACGACTCGTAACGAATGACAGCCACAACGTGCTTTCCAAGGCCGGAAGGGTCTTGATATGTAAATTGTGAAGATGGTCACCCATCCATGGACCAACACGTATTTACAACAACTATTCATAATATGATATTTAAATAGATGGTAGTAGGAATAGGCTGGGATATTACATGGGTTTTATTTAAATACATTTTATAGCTTTCCCCCTATAAAAAGCTCATTTTTAACCGACTTCAAAAAGGAGCAGGTTATTAATTCGTCGGAACCTTTTTTTTATATTTTTTTTTTATGTATGTTCCCCGATTACTCGAAGATGGCTGGACCGATTTGGATTGTTTTTGTTTTATTCGAGAGGGTATACATCACAGTTGGTCCCATATAAAATTGATTAACTTTGCTTCGGTAGTTTTTGAGTTAGCTTCAATAATACGTATTTTTTCCCCACTTTTATATGGATGATGTTCTAGGTTGTTTTGCAGGTAGTGGCATTAGAATTTGTGTGGGGTAGGTTCCACAACAAAAAAGTGAAAAATAAAAACTTTTTTACAAAAAAATACAACCGACTTCCAAAAACAACTACAAAGTGAAAAATAACTTTAATTTCGGAAGTCGGTGGCAAAAAACGAAAATACATTTAACTAGACACCGACTTCCGAAATTAAAGTTATTTTTCACTTTGTAGTTGTTTTTGGAAGTCGGTTGTATTTTTTTGTAAAAAAGTTTTTATTTTTCACTTTTACTCACTGAAAACAGTGAATAAAAAGCACTTTTAATAACAATTATGATGTTTGAATTTAGAACACATCAATATATTCGACCTATAATGATGTGTGAGCCAAAAAAAAAGGTGTGTTCTAAATTCAATTTGATTGGTCGACATTATAGACAAGGAGTTTAGCATTAGAATAAAAAACTGTTTTGTGTTCTTTGCTGTGTCATTAGTAAATTGGCGCTATTTTGAATAGGGTACTGTAAATTGTACGAACGCAAAATTTTGTGTTACTTAATAATAAATCGATTAAATGCATTCAAGTGATGAAAAAGATGTGATTTTTTTTGACGTCGTGATGAGTTGATCACTAACTCATGTACCGTGGTTTGGTAATACTAGGTTTAGCAGAAAAATTATAGTTACGGCTCACAGACTGAGATCTGGACACATGCCGCTCAATAATTTTGGATTTTTAATGAAAAAAATTGATTCACCTAATTGTGAGGTATGTGGCACACTGGATGATGTTATACATTTATTGATGGAGTGTGTCAGATTTCAGTCTGCAAGAGAAGATTTACTTAAAGAGCTTAAGTTAAATATGTACGATGTTTGCATGTTCCATCATATTTTGTCGTCACCTAACTCCGGAGCTGCTTATAGTTTAATTAAGTTTGTGTTGTTACGTTTTACATTATAAGCTCCGATGGGACTGGCATGTACAACTGTATAAAAGTCCCTAATAATAAATAAAGAGAGGAAAAAAAAATTAAATCGACTGTTATTTTAAACCTAGTTTGTATCCCACTGCTGGGATAAAAGAAAGAATTAACAGAGTACGAATAAAGAACTAAAAAAGTACCTTTATCGAAACAACTTCATTTTTCATCCTAGTAATAAGCAGGCTGAAATATGATAAGCCTTGTACTTACTTACCTACTAATGTGGCTAGCCCAGGGGACCAACCAAGCAGTATTATTTTAATGTTACTTCAGTGTGAGAAAGAGATGGAGCTATACAGGACGTCTAGCTCCATCTCTTTCCCACACTCATGTAAGATTAAAATAATACTGCTTTAAGAGGTGGTGGTCTAGCTCCAGGTTATTGAGTCGAGCAGTCGAGTCCAACAGCGTGCATCCCAGCACGTCACGTACAATAAAATTGCACGTGCAATAAAATTGCATTCAACTCTACAAGTATGAACGAATGAAACAAGTTAATAAATCTTGAGAAGACGGACAATACTTGAATCAATTGTACAAGGACGTGCAACTCTGCAAAACTTGGATGCAATAAGCCTTACAATAAAATATATAGGCAGCAATACGTAGAGTACGAGGGACACAAGTCGGAGCCGTACTTTACGTGGTCGGGGGTAAGCCAAGGGACTAACCTCGGACCTCTGCAATTTATAATTATGGTAAACGATTTGCCCGAAGTCGTTAAGGAGGCAAATTGTTTATTATTTGCAGACGACCTTAAGTTATCCATGGCAGTGAGGGGTGATGAAGACTGTGAACGCTTGCAGAAGGCCATAGATAGCGTAGTTACTTGGAGCAAGGAAAACCTTCTGCAATTCAACGCCCAAAAATGTGTCACCATCACTTTCTCGCGTGCACGTAGTCCTATTGTGCATGATTACAACATTGATGGGATGCCGATGATCAGGGTTACAGAGGTTAGGGACTTAGGAGTTAGTCTTAACGCGGGGCTAGCGTTTCGTGATCACATAGTCAAGTGCTGTAAAAAGGCCTACAGAAATTTGGGGTTTATTATGCGTACTGTTCGTGGTTTCACAAATATTACGGCGGTTATCGCATTATATAACACTTTGGTGAGAAGCCAATTATCTGGGCCCCACATGAGACTAAATATAGTCTCATGGTGGAGCGAATACAAAATTTTGTTAGATTTTTATATTTGAGGCTCTATGGAGTATATCCTTTTTACCCGCTTATGTATCCAACCTTGTTTATATTAGGCATGGTTGGATACAATGAGCTGAGAGTTAGGCGTGAGTTCGCACTTGCCTCTTATTTATTTAAAGTAATTAGAGGCAAGATACATAACGCCGACATATTAGGGCTGGTGTGTTTGAGTGTGCCCGACAGATATGTGTGGCGGCGACGGCGGCCTCAGCTGCTGGCTATACCTCGTGGCCGCACTAATCTGTTAAATGAGGCGCCCCTGACGCGGGCGCTTCGCACCCTTAACCTTGTAGCAGAGGAGGTAGACGTTTTTGCGTGTACACTGAGTGAATTCACAAGGATAACATTATATGTAATAAGTTTTAGATAATAAGTTTTTAAGTTTTGCTTCACTATTGCATTGGGTTACACCTGTAAAAATAGTTGTAAGTGAGGATATAAATAAATAAATAAATAAATAAAATTCCCTTGGTGTAAATCGCATGCAATTTTATTGAACAGCAAAATTTGCATTCAATTATTGTATGCCTTTTTATGGAAATCGCAAGCGTTTAAACATCATCATCGTCATTTCAGCTGAAAGACGTCCACTGCTGGACATATGCCTCCTTCGACCGGTTCTGTAAACACTTGCATGCAATTCTTGAATGGCAACAATTGAACGTGCTATAAGGCGATTATTGCTCTTGAGCGTTCCAGAAACTTGCACCGTATAAATGGAGCTTTATTTAAACTAGGCTGAGAATCAGCACTTTTTGAACGTCAAAATGACACGACGGTCCCCCAAACCATCCCCTTCGCCACTTCCTAGTGCAACTGCTGGGAAGATGAAGTGGCGCAACAAACTCCCCAGCAGCACAGCTGTCTGTTCAGTTAGAAAAACATGATTCTATACAATAGTCAATCTGCCTAGCCTTTTCCAAACTATGTTGGGATCGGCATCCAGTCTAACCGGTTGCAGCTGAATACCAGTATTTTACATGGAGCGACTGCCTATCTGACCTCCACAACCCAGTAACTAAGTAATACGACACCCCTTGGTAAGACTGGTGTCAGACTTTCGGGCTTCTGACGACCAGTAACGACTGTCAAAGATCCATGAATGACAGCCGTGTGCTTTCCGAGGCACGGAGGAGTCTCGGTATATAATATAAAGATGGTCACCCATCCACGGACCAACCTTCAAGCGTAGCTTATCCTGACGGATCGACCCGTGCGGCTGTTATTACTTAGCCACGAACTCCTCTGATTCTATACAATAGTATGCAAAGCAATTTATATTACGCAACACAAAACATTAAATTAATTAATTTGTCATTAAGTCAGCGAGCACACGCCGATCAACAAAAACATTGAAAACGATACTCAAACAGAAATAAAAACGTAATAGGGGCGAGTTACTTTGACCTAGGGCATAACTTTGGCCCAAATCGAAACAGAAGTTTAGAGCCACACGAAGTTCCGCAAGTACGCGTCTATATCGCCTTTAATAGTTACCGAAGGTCATACGATGTTCGGTTGTGTGGTTGCGAGTCGCGATACTTCGGACAGTTTACATTTGTCTCGATTCAGGCAAAAGTTATGGCCTAAGTCAAAGTGTGCAAGTCAGAAAATGTTTCCTACATTCCTTTCTTTGGACATAAAACAATAAAAGATTAAGAAACACTTTATTTATATAAAAGGGAAGTCTTTAGTCACAGACTTGTCGCCTTGTTTTCTACTAAAATGTTAGGGTTGCACGGTCTTGAGAATTCTGAACAGAGCTTTCGCATCGGGTGGAATGACAGCTCACTTCACTTAAGTTGAAAGCTTAGGTGAAGTGAGCTGTCAATTGTGACAATCTTATGTCAAGCTTAGGTGAAGTGAGCTGGCAATAGTGCCAATCTTTATCATCGGGTGGAATGACAGCTCACTTCAAGCTCACTTTACCTAAGTTGAAGTGAGCTGTCAATTGAGACAAATCTTAGGTGAAGTGAGCTGCCAATAGTGTCAATCCTTAGCATCGGGTGGAATGACAGCTCACTTCAAGCTCACTTCACCTAAGTTGAGGTGAAGTGAGCTGTCAATTGTGACAATCTTAGGTCAATCATAGGTGAAGTGAGCAGTCAATAGTTTCAATCCTTAGCATCGGGTGGAATGACAGCTCACTTCAAGCTCACTTCGCCTAAGTTGAAAGCTTAGGTAAAGTGAGCTGTCAATTGTGAAAATCTTAGGTGAATTGAACTGTCAATAGTTTCAATACTTTGCATCTGGTGGAATGACAGCTCACTTCAAGCTCACTTCACCTAAGTTTACACGGTAAGATTTGTACAAAATCTGGTCCGGTCCAGTCTATTTTGTACAAATCTCACGTCCTTTTCATTTGTTCGCATGCATTGCACATCCCTATTTAAATACAAAAATAACGCTTTCTTCCCAAGAACTTCCTTTAGATAATGCTATTATTCGTTGCCTCCTAGCAGTACAGAATAATACATTTTTATAATACAAGCTTTTGTCCAACTGAGTAACAATGGTAGCGAATTGTATGAAAATATTATGAAACTTAGTATTAATATTAAGTTTGTATTCGTTGTGTTAGGTGATGGCTTATTTAAGATCTATCTTAGAAGATGGTCACAGAATACATAATATTAAATATAAGTACAGAAAATTCACTCCGTAAAATCGTTTAAATAAATAACAACTCTTGCATCGACAAAATAAAGTGCAATTTAGGTCGCACGGCGTTAATTACCTACAGTTTAATTACCACCTAGATGTTTCCTCTTTTTCTATCGTGTAACTCTTATACCTTCTGACTAGTTAAATAAATAAATATAAATAAATATGTTTGGACATATCACACAACGCCATCTAGCCCCAAGCTAAGCAACCTAATGCTTGTGTTATGGTAACGAGATGGCTGATAAACTACTTATATACATTTTTTTTTTTTTTTTTTTGTAAATACATACATATTATAGATAGAAAAACACCCAGACTCGGAACAAATACTTAGCGTCGCGGCGCGGCGCGTGAGTGAGTTTCAAACTAACATGCGCCGCGGCCAGCGCGCGGCAGCCCACACTTAATTAGCCCAACAAGTCGAGCCCGCCGCGTACTTGTAGCAGATCAGATCTTAAACGCGGAGTATGCAGGCCTGGTTTGGTGAAATATAGTCGACCTCGTAATTGGTTCAGCAACTTAAAATCCCACTAAATTGAAACTTCCCTAAGGTTGAAACTATCTAACTATCACATACATATGTTATGGACCAAGTGATAAATTGAGCATTATACATAATGCCCGGTCATTATGAAAAATGCCCAATATGAGAGTGCAATTTGATAATAATTATTCAAATAATCAAATTGACTGGGCATTATACATATTGTCCATCACCTTTTGGGCAGATTAATACAAACATAAAAACTCAAAACTCAAAACTCAAAGCATTTATTTCAATTAAACCAATTACAGGCACTTTTTAATTGTCAAGGGGTCGGTCAGTCAAAAAGATGAAGCTAGGCGCCCATTCCAAAGCATAGTAGGTACCTACCTATGGAGAAGAACGGGCAAGAAACTCCACGGACACTCTTTTAAATCAAGATATGGTTACAAAATAATGGTTACATCATTCATGTTGAAATTTTACATGTGAGAACGATGCAGAACGTTAAAAGCGTCCTTAAAAAAAAAAACAATTCAAATATTTAAATTAAATTAAAATAAGCCGTGGCCGCTAAGGTATGACCAGCCTTCACTGACAGCGCTTGTTCACGAACCTGACGCATGGATTAGCTAAATGATCCAACACGCGCCACCATCAGCGAGACATTAGAGTGAGCGTCACATACTCTCAGCCGCCAGGGCACATTCAAGTCAAACAAAGACGTACCCAGTAAATGGTAGCTTTAGAGTATGTACATAGTACTCACACATGTGCTATGCAATTATATAATACAAAGGAGATTGAGTCTATACAATGCAATGATATTCTTACAATCTTCAGCAGCTCCAACAGTATCATATGTACTTACTATTTTTTTATTGTTATTGTCATTTAACTTAAAATAAACTAAATATTAAACCATTTAAATAATCAGACTCATTATTGGGATTAATTATCAAGGACTTCTACATTAAGAATCCACTAGTTTTTGCGTTTAAAACTTAAGGAAAGTCATATTAACATTTGTTTTATAGAAATGGCGGTCTCTGATTGGTCAAAGCGTGTCACTCTTCCCTCCCCGCCCTCGCACCGCGTCAAATTTAGCTTTATTATCAAATTGCCCAATTGTCATGTAGCAATATAATAATGACCGTGCAATGTGATAAATAATGAAGTTAAGATAGTAATTAATCACTTAGCCCGATAGAGCTAGACATTATTCATAATGCTCGTACATTATTAATAATGCCCGCATTAATCACCTGGTCCATAACACATATTTAGAACTTGTGGTTCTATAACGTGTAAGGGTCAGTCTCCACCAAGCGGAAAAATACTCGCGGAAGCTCGAGCACCTTTTAAATTTCACTGAATAAGTAACTGTATCAATATTGACGTAAGGTATAAAATTCGACGCAAATATCACGCTTGATAAATGCTTGATGTCTGCGTTGAAATTTATACTTAAGGTTGAACTAGTCACGAGCTCGAACTCACTAGTGGGATTGGCCAAAAAGCACGCTGTCTCACCTGGCATGTTGTCCGACAGAGATAGTATCAGTTAGACGGTACTAAAATAATAAATAGTTAGTAGTAGTAAAGTAAAACTAGTAACAATGAAACGAGCGCGTAAAAATTTGCGAAAAGTCCTTTGGAAGATCGAGTTTAATGAAAAAACCACTGCATAAATCAATGACAAATAAAGTTTATTGAATTTTTCGATAATTGAGCTTTGTAGGTGCCGACTTTGTTTTGGAGATTTTACACATCTTTTTTTTACTTATTTACGCCCAAAGTTGCGTTAAATTAGCGAGAAAAACGAATCTCTGTTGACTCATACCTTTTTAATGACTTTTTATTTTACTATTCTGTTTCCGCACAGACAACATTAATAAAGAGACAAAACGATATCATTGTTTAACTTTGGATGCACAATGTCAAACAGTGGAGTAATACCCTCCCGAAACTTGTACGGAAAAAATATCGACTAGTTCCACCTTAAAGTAATAAATCAAAAGGTATAAATGAATGAGAATGAAGTTAATAAATCTAAATAAACTTAAACTGGGTGGATCAAAAAGGTGTGGTTAAAATTAAGGGCGTAGTTCGAGTATGGACCATCAAACTGAAAACTTTCTCCATGGGACCAACGTCGTAATTGAGAAAAAATTATCAGCAGTCCAATACATTTGTGTCAATACTCAATCATTTATTGCATTCTACAATGTATATTCTTAGGTGGTAAGTAGACATTTGTTTTAACAATCGTGGACCCTGTCGGGCACAGCAAAAGAAAAGTTTGAAGGAAAAGGACTTATTTATACATCGGTTGAGTAGCCGCTCACACGGCAGGTACGCCCGCTTAAAAAACTAGTCAAGTGTACCACCCGCTGACGTCATTCGGCCCGCGGCGCGCGTTTGTTTACATAATGCGATAGCGGCATAGTTTCTAAGAATTCTGTAGCTCCAATTCTTTACTTGGAAACCTAATTAGTAAACCACCATTATATTGAATGTTTCGTTTGACATTTGTTATTGTTTACATTTCTAGAAATGGTTAAAAAAACGAACAAAGACAATTTAGCTTCAGATTTCAAAGAAATGGCTCTAGTAAGAATAAACAAGCGATGACCTATATGTTTTAAGGTTTAAAATGCATGGTGTGTTAATTCTTAACATGAAACATAAATAAACCCACTTACCACAGTACAATTAAACTATTAACTGAGTAAAACACTTTCACAGTCGACGGACCGAACAATGACATGTCAGAGAAAAAAATATTTTTTAATGTCATAGACAAGTCTCAGTCAGTGTTGACGTATCTTAAATCGTTCGGAAATAGATAACGCATCAAATTAAATGCATAGAATTCGATATTAGTACTTAATAGTGATGGAACAACGTTAATAATAAAAAATATTTTCTTGGTATAGAACTCATACCACGTACAATATTAGGTACGGACCCGATTCACACCGCGTTCGTGTGAGCGGGTAGTTGAAGTTTTGTACGGGACAGTTAATAATTTTTTCTCGATTACGATGTTATCTCATGGAGAAAGTTGTTTAGTGTGATGGTCTGTACCACACTCGTAAATTTGACCACAACATTTCTTTCTGATAACTCGATAAAAATACTGGTAATTTTTGATGGAGAGACTGCCTATTGGACATCCACAACCCAGGAACTGGGTAACACGATACGGGATACCCCTTGATAAGAATACAATGGTAGTTGTCAGACTTTCGGGCTTCTGAATCCATATTAATATTATAAATGCGTAAGTAACTTTGTCTGTTTGCTATCTTTTTACGCCTCAACGGCTGAACGGATTTCGAAGAAATATGGTTCACATAACTGGGTTAGGGAGACAGGATAGGTACGTTTTATCCCGGTTGTACGTTTCGTGGTTTATTTTTCCGACAGATGCGTGGGCTAAGCCGCGGGAAAAACTAGTGTTTAATCTTACTAATAATAGGTCTTTACCTATGAAATTGCCGTTTTGTATGAAAAAATTTAAACGAATTTTTTTCATGCATTTTTTATTTGTATTAATCGAAGTAATCACCCATGCAATCAATGCATCTTTGCCAACGCAGTGGCAGTTTATTGATGCCCTTCTTAAAGAAATCAGCTGGACGGGAAGCAACAAATTCTTCAAAAGCATTTTGTACTGCCTCTCGGGTATTGAATTTTTTTCCCGCCAAGAAGTTATCCAAATTCTGGAAAAAGTAGTAGTCTGTAGGCGCAAGGTCTGGTGAGTAGGGCTGATGACGGAGAGCTTCCAACCCCAGTTCTTGCAACTTGGAGACCGTCTGCTGTGCAGTATGAGGTCGCGCGTTGTCGTGCAGGAGCAGCGGAGACGAGCGATTGACCAATGCTGGTTGGAGATGTGCCAGCTTCTCCATCATTGTGTTCAGTTCTTCACAGTACACATCTGAAGTAATGCTCACCCCGTTTGGTAAGAAGCTGTGATGAATCACACCGACGCTAGACCACCAAACAGTGACCATCACTTTTCTAGGGGTAAGTTTTCGTTTAGGGCATTGTTTAGGTGCTGAACCAGGATCCAACCAACTTGCTGAGCGCTTGCGGTTATCAAACAGAATCCATTTTTCATCGCAGGTAACAATGCGGTTCAAAATTCCTTCATTTGTGTGTCTGTTGAGCAGTGCAAGGCACGTCTCGACGCGTACTTTGCGCTGGCGATCATTGAGTTCGTGGGGCACCCATTTGTCAAGCTTTTTTACCTTGCCAATTTGACGCAAATGGACCAATATTGTTTTGACGCTAACGTCGAAAGCTGCTGCTAATTCAGCCGTAGATTGTGTATCATCAGCTTCCACAATCGCCTTTAATTCGTCATTGTCGATCAAAGTCTTCGGACGACCGCGAGGTTCATTTTTCAGGTCGAAATTTCCAGAACGGAAGCGAGCAAACCAATAACAAGTGGTGCGTTGGTTTGTAGTGTTAACTCCGTAAACGTCGTTGATGTTGCGTGCCGCTTGTGCCGCGTTGCTGCCACGACGGTACTCATATTCCATAATTACTCGAATTTTTAACGTATCCATGATCACGAAAAAGATTGAAATGCGATGAAAATGTAACACTAATCAATAAACAAATGACTACTTTTGGAAAAAAAATCCATGTTTTTAAAATAAAATTAATTTGAAATTAGAATTCTTAGCCAAACAAAAAATATTTTGATTTGAAATGGCCAGTACTGCTGAACGGCAATTTCATAGGTAAAGACCTAATATTATAGACTAGCTGACCCGATAGACGTTGTCCTGTCCAAATATCACTAATTCATACAAAATTCCCATAGAAAATGTACTTTCAGTTTTCCGAAATTTTTCAATTTTCCCGGCAACTTTTCAATTTTTTCTCTACTTATGAACCTTCCTCTTGAACCACTCTATCTATTGCTGAAAACTGCATTAAAATCCGTTGAGCAGTTTAAAATATCTAAGCGAACAGACAGCGGAAGTGACTACATTTTTTTTATACTGTATAAAGATGTGAAAGTTTGTATATTTAGATGTTTGGATGTTTTATACTCAAACACACAAAACGGCTAACCAGATTT
Organism: Cosmia pyralina; assembly: GCA_946251885.1. Classification (NCBI taxonomy): domain Eukaryota; kingdom Metazoa; phylum Arthropoda; class Insecta; order Lepidoptera; family Noctuidae; genus Cosmia; species Cosmia pyralina. The sequence continues at coordinate 7,459,938 of OX276342.1, forward strand.
GGATAAAATTTGGCACAAATATAGTTTGTAACCTGGATTAACACACATGTGATACTTTTTATCCCGGTAGTAGGTTCCCGTGGAATAATTTCCGACATCCACGCGGGCGAAGCCGGGGGCAAAAGCTAATGAAAAATAAAGCTGCTAACAGTGTGACTATTTCAAAAGCGGAGCTGATAGTACAGCTATTTGGTAGACCAACAGGGAAAAGTTACTAAATTGACATGGAAAGTATTTTGTTCGTGTGGTTTATCGCCGAAAATTGTAGCTACAAATGGCGCATTTACTTTATTGATTCTCAGAACCACTAGAATGGCTCATGGAGTCTTAATACAGCTATCAATTCAACATACATAACATGGCGGCTGTAATCCCCGAAGAATTACATAGAATCCATATTTCGCCAGATATGTTTAAGTCCTATGTAAAAGCGAGCCTTTTGCCATCAACCGGGCACAAAGCCAGATCAAACTCAAACTCAAAGCATTTATTTCAAATAAACCAATTACAGGCACTTTTGAATTGTCAATGGGTCGGTCAGTCAGAAAGATGAAGCTAGTTGCCCATTTCAAAGCGTAGTAGATCCCTATGGAGAAGAACGGGCAAGAAACTCCACGGACACTCTTTTAAATCATAATATTTTTACAAAATATTGGTTACATCGTTCAAGTTGAAAATATACATGTGAGAACAATGTAGAAAGACGTGCACGTTAAAAAGCGTCCGTAATAAAAAGATAAAAACTAAAACAACTAAATTAAATATTAAAATTAAAAATAAGCCATGGCAGCTAAGAGACGACCAGTCCCAACTGACGGCGCCCGTTCACGAACATGACGCATGGATCAGCACCATCAGATCTCCGGGCTACTACTGAGAAATGAATTATGAATGACCTTATCAATAAATTTTTTTCATATATGATTTAGAAGTAGTACTTAATAATTAATAGACCACACTGCCGGCAGTCTGTGTTGTTTTGGGGCATTCTGTTATCATGCCACAGACCTTATTAACTGACTTAATAAAATTATAAACGGTGTTTTATGAACATTTAATAATTAAAACGGTATAATAGTATTTTTAGGTTTCCGTACCTCAAAAGGAAAAAACGGAATCCTTATAGGATCACTTCGTTGTCCGTCTCTCTGTTTGTCAGTCTGTCTAGACTTTTTCTCAGAAACGCGTGGAGGTATCAAATTAATATCAAATACGTAAGTCTATAGTCCCATCGAGTTCTAAAAAAACCAAGCTTCTATGTCAACGCAGTAAAAAAATACGGCTATTTATGCGACATATTTTGATACTCGGAAGTAAATCAAAACCTAAATTTACCGTTGACCAAGAATCATGAAATTTGGCAAGAAGCAAGGTCTCACAGCACAAGTATAAAAACAGTCTGAAAATCGTTAATTTTAAAAAAATCGTTATTGTTAAATTTTATCGCCCACAAAATACTTTTTTCGGATTTCTAGTTTTTCAACTGCAATGTTAATTTTTTTTTGGGATAAATTCTTTTCAACTACGGAACCCTTCCCCAATATAGTTGGGAAAAGGTTAGGCAGATGATTATGATGATGCTTTAAGATTCTCATAGCCGAAAGTAAGAAATTTTAGTGATAGTTTAGTTAGTTTAAGTTCGGTGTACGGTCAGCAACAGAAGTCCGTTAACACTTCCTACTTTTTGACATCATCTAAATTAACACAAAAATTAAATGATATGATAACCTGCTTTTTAGCATTTAATTTATTAATAAGAGTTAATTTTCTTTAAAATTTACATCTGTTTCGATTTTAACCCTTTAGATGTCCTAATGTACTAAATGTACCAATTTATGAACCCAAAACCCCAGCTTGGGTTAGTTGCGAACCCCATAGGCTCACAATTACTGATGATGATTTTTTTTTCCATCGGAGGATGCTTATATACCTATTATATAAAGGATTTTTCCTTAGCGTTAGAGGTGAAGTATTTTTTTCAATAATTAAGATTTAGAAATCTCAAATGTTAATTGACTTTTGTTGCTGACTGTGCAAGAGAATCGGCACCATTCTTGGCATTTTAGAACGGATAGACTAGCGAAAGAATGCTCTGTTTCTGTTTACAGAAAATTAATTTGGTAGAGTGGGGATAGAACGACCATTGGCTCGTTTGATGTAAACCGATCTTAATACTTATTAAAATTCACGTTTTGTTTTAGTTGTGTGCATTGCATTTATATCGCAAGAATAAAAAAAATCCTTTTCCTTTACAGAATATGTAAATATGAACCATAACAAGCATAGATATAAATGTAAATTTCCCTTATTACATTTCAAAGTACAATGCAGTCTGTGTTCTGTCAGGTGTGGTTGTGAACGACCCTAGCTAGATCCAGTCGCCCTTTTTATTACCTAGACAGTTGAACCACCTAAAAATACATTATTTTGCGAGGCTTAAAGCCTTCACACATTAACTCAACACCAAAATAATCTTAGTTTCATTCATTGATTCATGTTTTTGCATCTTTTTGGCTAATTTATGTATTAGGTATTGTCTGGTTTGAGGGGTCAGCGCTGTATGCCGAGTTACAGGACTCGTCCTAGTTCGGCTGCAGATGTTCCCATGTTAATACTCCTAAGTACTAGCCTAATAAGTATGTGTAATCCGTTATGTTATTTTTGGTGTATTAAATAAATTATTATTAAGTAAAAATATATTCCGCATCGCTGCCAGTGCGGTGAAGCTGTCGACTGCCTCGGACACCATGGCCTATCTTGCAGTAAGAGTGCAGGCCGGATAGCACGGTATGCTAGCATTAATGACATCATCCGTCATGCTCTTGTCACCGCCGGGGTGCCAGCTGTTTTAGAACCCAACGGCTTGGCACGCGACGATGGGAAGAGACCAGACGGAATGACCATAATGCCTTGGAAGTTAGGTCGGCCTTTGGTATGGGATGCAACATGTGTCGATACCCTTGCGCCATCCCACCTTCCTAGTACAGTGAGCTGTGCTGGTGCGGCTACTGCAGGTGCGGAAAACCTCAAACGGCGAAAATATTCAAATATTTTTGAGAGTTATATTTTTGAGCCGTTTGGGGTTGAAACACTAGGGCCATGGGGTCCGAGTGCACACTTGGTTTTTCAAGACATCGTTAAACAATTGGTCGACTCCTCACGTGACCAGAGGGCTGGCCTATTTTTTGGCCAAAGAATCAGCATTGCCATACAACGTGACAATGCTGCCAGCCTTTTGGGCACTTTTCCTGTTGACAGCGATGCGGACGAATTTTTTGATGCCCTATGATCCTTTCCCCTCCTTTTTTATATACCATGTACATATTATTACTTTAAATCTGTTAGTTTATTTAATATGTAAATACTGTACTAATAATAAACTTTGTTATAAAAAATATTATTAATTAGTTTTGGGGTCCGTACCCAATGGGTAAAAACGGGACCCTAATACTAAGCCAACTCCGTCTACCTGTCCGTGTGTCTCCGTGACAGTAGACGGACGGACGGTCACACAGATGGCGTTGGTTGTATCTTCTTGACCGTAAGTTGAAATTTTCTCTGGTTACATAATTTTTTTTTTTTTTAAACTTTATGCACAAGTAAAAAAAATACTGTACAAAGGCGGACTTAATGCCTGAGGCATTTTCTAATTTCTAATTTTATGTTATGATGGCATCTATTATAGCACATAATAAATAATTTTCTGTTTTGAAGTCCTAAAAATATTTTTCAATACAGTTGTTAAACATGGCGTACTTTCAGAGACTATAATTATGATTCAAAAATTAAATCTTTTGCAGTTGAGTATCAAATTGACATGAGTATCAAATTTAAAAAGTTTAAAAAGCAAGGAGTTTTCATACATAGAATAAAATGGGATAGATTGTATACGAGGAAAAATTAATGAGTGTGGTTTTAATTTAATTAATTTCTTATCGACATTTGTCAAAAATCTAATGGGCTGTATATGCTGTTTTCGTTGTAAAAAAAAAAAAATGTCCAGTTGCAAAAACGCACCAAATATATCTGAAAATTTTAATTTTTGTGTGATAAATTAATTTTTTTTTTTTTTTTTGGTAATATGAGTTCAAGTACAAGTGATGAAATGGAATTAATTCCACCCGATATTTTATCTGAGGCGAAACTGCGCAAGATGAAATTTTGCTCCCAAAATCTTGAGAAATATATATGGCGTCTTACGATAATTTTATTTTATGGAAAAAACAAAAGAAAACTAAGTTATTTCCAGAACACGTTTTGTTAGCTTATTTTCATGAATTGACTGGCATATATAAACCATCTACATTGTGGTCAATTTATTCCATGTTAAAAACTACTCTCAAACATATTTAATTCTTTGATTTTTTACTATTTCCCACAACTGTATTGAAAAACGTCGTGTGACACACGGGTGTGTAGGTTATTGCAAACTCGTGTCACTAAAAACCCTCTCCTTCGGCTCGGGCTTGGTAATGACAGCTCGTTTGCAATTGCCAACTTTTCACCCTTGTATCACAATGTACTAAACATACACTCTAATGTAATAAATAAAATTAATAATTAAAAGACTCTTTTTGTGAACCTCAAGTAATTCTACTTTGAGAAAAGGCTATACGCCATTTACAATAAGATTTTGACTTCTATTTCCGTAGACTTAAGGATGGCATTAAAGGCAAAAATAAATTATAGTTTAAAGAAAGCGTGGGGGGTGCTTACGAATTAAAGAGCGTGTAAGAATGTCGTACAAAGCACCCCACGCTTTCTTTTACAATGATATTAATTTTAGTTAATTTTAGACGCTATGTTAAGGGCCGTGAAAATTTTAGACTTTTTAGCCTTAACTGACATTCTTTTTAGAAAAGATACGAGTTTTGCGTATGTTTCAATATGCACGTTATGTTTTGTTTTTAAAGTAGCTTTCAACATTGAGTAAATACTCCACATTGTAGATGATCGCCTCGTTTGTGATAAATCTAAAAAATAAGATAGCAACACAGTCTCCGAAAAACTGCTTGCGCCCATTGTAAGTCTCCATTCATTGAAGACATGGTATGCTTTCAGATATTTCTCGCGAGACTTCTCAGGTAAGAAACTTAATTCTGCATTAATAACTTGTTGTTTTAACTCTTCCGGTGTTAAAATACTGTTATCGTCGCTAGTTTCACTCATATTTTACGATTATTTTAATATTTTTTAACTTATTCAACTCTTTACGCCAGCCACGAAATTTTATTCCCGCTCTTTTATTTAAATTAAGGCGTGTTCGCAAATACCACCCATGCTATTTTATTATTCAAAATTAAACGTAACATTATTGAAACTGGAAATAAAAATTTACAGGTTAAATATCAGTTTTATTTGCATTAAATACTTTTTCGTTTAAATACAACAATAAGTTAAAACTTCAATAAATTACATTAAAAGTCATAATTATCTTTTTGCAAAGTTTCTTTAGTACGAATTTCCGAACGTTTGTATTTGAGGTCGAATTCAAAATCGGAACTCGAAAGGGCTGGTCTTTGTCTCTCTCCCTTTATAATGGCGGGAAAGAGATAGTGTGATTGTTTCGAATTGTATGATTATCCCAAGGCTGAATAAGATATTCGCGGCTTTCTGAAAAAAAAAAAATAAAAAGTTACTTACTCACTCAGTGAGCAAAATCGCATTTTGCTCTCTGATTTCAGGCAGCAAAACCTACATGTTTGAGCTACTGAAGTGAAATAGTACATTGTGATACAAGGGTGGAAGTAGGTTAATGCAAACGAGCTGTCACTAACAAGCCCGATACACACCCGTGTATCACACGACGTTTTTCAATACAGTTGTGGGAAACAGTAAAAAACAAATCAAAGAATTAAATATGTTTGATGGAATAAATTTACCACAATGTAGATGGTTTATATTTGCCAATCAATTTAAAAAAAACTAACAAAACATGTTCTGAAAATGACTTAGTTTTCCTTTGTTTTTTCCATAAAATAAAATTACACTAAAACCTATATTAAGTCGCCATATATCTTTCTCGAGATTTTGGGGCAAAAGTTCATCTTGCGCAGTTTCGCCTCAGATCAGATCGGGTGGAGTTAATTCCATTTTATCACTTGCACTTGAACTCATATTAACAAAAAAAATTATTAATTTATCACACAAAAATTAAAATTTTCAGATAATGGCGCGTTTTTGCAACTGGACATATTTTTTTTTTACAACGAAAACAGCCTATACAGCCTATTGGATTTTTGACAAATGTTGATGTGATAATAATTACATTAAAACTGGTAATTAAATATATTAAACAACTATTTAAACAAAAAGACTTTTGACAATTCAATGCTGAGACGTACGCACTCATTCATTTTTCCTCGTATAAAATCTATCCCGTTTTATTCTATGTATGAAAACTCCTTGCTACTAAACTTTTTAAATTGACTTATCAATTTAAAACTCAACTGCAAAACTAATGATCGAGCTCGTAAAAAAAAGTCACGAGCGCGTAACAGAAAGATGCCTATGCAAAAGATTTAATTTTCGAATCATAATTATAGCCTCTGAAAGTACGCCATGTTTAACAACTGTATTGAAAAATTAATTTTTTACTTTTTAGTTCAGTTTAATGGTATTAAAGCGTGTTTTTAGTTTTTTAAACTATAATTTACTTTTCAATTTTTTAGAGATAAATCGTTAATCCTGTTGATCCTGATCAAGATAATGGGACAAAATTTTAAATGATTGTGCTGTCATCGAGTCCTTAAAATCATGTTCAAAGATTCCGTTATATACAAACATACTATGGACAAAACTTAAGCATGCTCACTTAAGAAAATATTCCTGTGAGAGCGCAGCTAGTGACAAACGAACATTGTGCGATCGAGTCGTGAGCCGTGCTATGCGATTATCGCCTTTGAGGTGATCATGCGGAACTTTGGTCCATAGTACATACAGGTAAAGCTAATTAAAACTTTTTTACAAAAAAATACAACCGACTTCCAAAAACAACACTACAAAGTGAAAAATAACTTTAATTTCGGAAGTCGGTGTCGGTGTTAAATGTATTTTCGTTTTTTTGCCACCGACTTCCGAAATTAAAGTTATTTTTCACTTTGTAGTGTTGTTTTTGTATGTCAGTTGCATTTTTTTGGAAAAAAGTTTTTATTTTTCACTTTTTAGTTGTGTACCTACCCCACACAAATTCTAATACCACTATCTGCAAAACAAACTAGAACGTCATCCATATAAAAGTGGGGAAAAAATATGTATTATTGAAGCTAACTCAAAAACTACCCAAGCAAAGTTAATCAATTTTATATGGGACCAACTGTGATGTATATACCCTCTTGAATAAAACAAAAAAAAATCCAAATCGGTCCAGCCATCTTCGAGTAATCGGGGAACTTTACGACGAATAGAGAACCTCCTCCTTTTTGAAGTCGGTTAAAAAGCGTGTTAAAAAGTGATTACAATACCAACTGTGTACTTCAGCATTTGTCATGCCGCCAACGCAATAGAAGTCAAAATCGGTTGAACGGACTGTAAAAAAGGTTTGTTTCAATGTCTAATCTTATTGTAAATGGAGTTTAGAAAGTTAAAAAGAGGCTCATTTATTTAATCCTAAATCGGGCACAGGGAACTATTTTCCCACCCAGTTAATCTAGCTAAATATACGAATATTTTTAAAATGGCCACTCCCCGGTTTCTATAAAATACCAAATTGTATCAGTGAGTATGGGTATAAAAATTTAAATAATCTTTATATAAATCTAATTCTGTAGAAAAATAATGGGTCAAGTACTTAATTAATTTAAAAAAAACTTTGATTTCGGTAAAATAGTTCCCTGTGCCCGATTAAGGGTTAAAAAAAAATTGCCATGGACTGAGGACTGTCGATAGAAGTGAAAAAAAAACGACGCATAGCATGTCGCGGTGTCGAGGTATCGCGGTGACGCAGTGACGCGAAACAGTAAGATTTTCCCCTACCAAAAATCGCTGAACGCCCCTAATGAAGTTTTCAATTCCAAGAAAACGTACATATTCCAAGAAAACGTACATCATTAATATTACAAAAAGCTTTTAGAGGCACATTAATTAAAAAAAAAACACCCACCACGCACAATGAAGGGTTCCGTAGTTGAAAATAATTTGTCCCAAAATCAAACTTTACATTGTTGTTGAAGAACTTGTTCTCTCATACGTTGATATACGTCACGGTCTATTCTCCAATTGCAAATTTAAGTTTGTAATCCAAATTTTTTTTTACTAAATATTTTTTTAAATTTAATTATTATTTTTTTATTATTATTATTATTTTTTTTTTTAATTTTAATTTTGATAAAATTACAAATTATTGATTTTCGGAATTTTTCTTCACTTGTGCTGTGAGGCCTTACTCGTTGCCAAATTTCATGACTAGGTCAACGGGAAGTATCTACCCGTTATACAGGTTTTATTCTACTTGCGAGTATCAAAATATGTCGCATAATAGGCCGTATTTTTTTAGTGGGTTGACTTAGAAGCTTCATTTATTTAGAGCTCTAAGGGACCATAGACTTACGTATTTGACGTTAATTTCAGCTTGATACCTCCACGCGTTCCTAAGAAAAAGGGTCTTGACAGACTGACAGGCAGACAGACAGGACAGCGTAGTGATCCTATGAGGGTTCCGTTTTTTCCTAAGAGGAACCCTAAAAAAGCGAACATCTTTAGAACGTCATTATGTTTTTAGAGGAGCAATATTAATCCTTTTAAATAACAGCATATTGCACCTGTTTTTACCAGAGAGTTAGGCAGAAGTGTAACTATAGTACACCCAATGTTGTTTAAGCCCCATTTATGTAATAGGAGGCAAGCCTATTGCTATCAATTCTAAGGTAGTAAAAATGTATACGTGCCCGTAATTTATTATATGTGTATGTTATCATTCTCCTGCCCGTATCCCAATTTATTGGGGGTCGGCGCAACATGTCTTTTTCTTTCATACTTCTCTATTACTCGTCATCTCGGTAGTCACTCCCATTCTAGCCATAATCATCTTTCACGCAGTCCATCCATCGTTTCTTTGGTCTTCCCATACTCCTATAGCCATTCACAGGTGTAAATCTATACATATGTTAAATTTAAGTCGCTTTTCGTGTCTGTCTGTGTGTCCGCGTTGTTCTTCTAAAGTACGCAACGGATTTTTATGCGGCTTCACCATCATTTAGAGAATTTATTCCGAAAAACTTATGTGTATAGCAAAATTTTAGTTTTTTATTTAATGCGGTGGCAATATCGTGCTCTCACATGCACGATATTGCCACTGCTAAGACGAGCCAAAAACAAAAAGCAGGGGGCATTACCTCTTTTTTTTTGGGTCGTCTTGGCAGTGGCAATATCGTGCATGTGAGAGAAAGATGTTGCCCCCGCATTAAATAAATAAAAAAAAAAACAAAAAAAAAAAAGGAGGGCACTACCTACCTTTTCTCGAAGCGTTTTGTCGTATTTTCAAACCCTTTCAGCTTCGGCCTTAGGAGGCCTTAGGTAGCCTGAAGTAAACTCTATGAGTACTGTACTTTTCATTTAATTTTACTGGACTTTTTATGATGGAAAGCTAACATTTCAATGCCTCACTTAGAGTCGAGTTACAACCGAGTTGTTATGGTGTGCGTTAGCCCTTATAAGCTTTATCCATAATAAAATGAAATATATTGCTATTATCATACATATGTGTATTACCTACACATGGCTATTAATCTCTGCGTATTCTGTCATGTTTTATGGATCATAATTTTGGCTAGTCCAATCTAAAATAACGGGCACAGTCGTAAAAATGGGATTTCTAAATTACACTTTATTTGTATTTTTATACCGTTGTTAGGTGAATAGGAGCAGAATTTAAATAATCATACTGTTAGATGTGGGTGCCAACCAAAATATTTTGCGTGCCGTGCGTGCGTTGCGGCCGGATCAGTAGACGCTCAGCTTCATGCGACATATTTTGATACCCGCAAGTAAATCAAAACCTAGGATACATATACCGTTTCCTAGAAACGAAATATATAGATAAAAATATATAGAATACATATAGATTATGAAATTTGACAAGTTGTTATAGCACAAGTAAAGGAAAACGTCAGAAAATCGTTAATTTGTAAAATAATCACATAATAAAAAATTTGGGATTACAAACTTAAATTCAAAATCAATGTATGGGAGAACATGCTTTTCAACTGCAATGTTACGTTTGTTTTTAGGATAAATTCATCCCAACTACGGAACCCTTCATTTTGCGTCGTCCGACACGCACTTGGCCGGCTTTTTTTTTTAAACATGAGGTTTGAGCAGTAAAATGGTACTTACCTGGAGTGAATTAAATAGGATAGGGGTACTTACTGCCAGGGTACCACATGTTAGGCCATGGTGCGGAGCGAGAGTGCATGGGAAGCCGTCACCTCCTTCTGCGAAGCAGTAATGCTCGCGAAGGAGGAAGCGGAACGCGTGAGGGAGAGGCAACAGCCGCGCCCTCGCGCCCCTAGCCGCCGTAGGAGACGCCCTGGGCGGCGGGAACCGATTGCCGATTCCCGGCCACCGTAGGCGCGGGCTTACGGACGACGAGTAATGGGCAGCTCGCCGTCCGGTAAGGACCAGGCCCGGGTCAACGGCGCGTTGTGTTCCACGCGCGCCTCAAAGAGATGTCAGCAGTGACGGGGTCAATTGGGCCGATGCCGCCGGGGTCGCGGGTAGTTCGAAAGAGATACCGTGGCCCTGGCACGGGCAGCTGAAGGAGCATGGGTGGGTTTTAGTCAGGAAAAGTCTGACACGCCCTCCCGCTCCGCCCAGAGCGGGAGAAGTCAATTGAATCCTAATCCTAACTTTCTAACTAACATTACAAATGGGAGAGTGAGTTTATTCATTTGTTAGGCTTTCACGGTAGAACGGCTGAACGGATTTGGATGAAATTTGGCACATGGGTCGACCACGACTTGGATTAGGACATAGTATACTTTTTATCCCGGTAGTACGTTTACGTGGGAAAATTTCCAATACCTACGCGGGCGAAGCCGCGGACAAAAGCTACTTTACCATAAATTATTCCGAGCGTACAACAAATTATGCTAAGTTACTAAATATAAATTATGGTAATTTATACCATACTTAATACATTCTAAGTTAATGTGCTTTCAAAATCTTAAGGCGGGCGCTCATATAGCGAGGCGCAGCGCAACGTGGTCGTCACTGCCAAACAAATATCGACCTTGCATCAGTTAAAATAAAGTTGAGAATAAATAAACTTCCATTCTTCAATTAGTTCGAGAGTCCATCTAAGCGAAAAAGGTGCGCATCTTAGGTTGATATTTGTTTGCCACTGTCAACCACGCTACGCTGTTTCTCGCCAAATGTGCGCCGGCCCTTAGTGTGCAGTATTTTGGTGCATGTAACCTCTTTGCGGAATTGTGTGCAATGTACTTTATGGTTGGTTTAAACGTTAAACAACGTGTTGTTTGCATTTAACGGCTAGAATTTAAAAGGTATGAAAAAGGGATAAATTTTCTTGCTAGCAGATTCAGTGGTTTTTGTATTACACTGGTGTACCGTGGAAGTAGTAACGGTTGGCCTTTTTACCACTTCTGATTTAGCTGCGGTTAAATGTTCTATTTTTTACAATGCATGTGCTCGAAAAGAGCGTTTTCCTAGCACCCAAATTGTGCGGAAAGTGTCACTTTTTCGCACTAGTGCTTTTTACTTTTCAGTTTTTTAATTTTTAACTCGAAGGAATATGATCGAGAGGCGGAAAAAAAAAGAAAAAGTTCGATGTCTCCAAAACAACTCATTTTGGACCCTAAGTTATCGGATCAAAAATGTTGCAAATTAGCAATCTAGCAAATCTAGGATCACCCATTTTCAAGAATGCACCCAATTATCTCATCTGTATACACAGGTCTTGCAAATATTTGCTCCGTCCAGGAATCGATCCCGCGACCTATATCACAAGCCAAAAGTGTCGTCAAAGTCATCACTAGGGACCTAGTACTGTCAATTAGTGTCCAATAGCAAACATCTGACGAACCGCCTAGGGACATGTTAGCTGTGACGTCAATGCTACGGCAGCTACGCCGTCGTAGCTATTTTGGGGTCAGCTACGAGGCGTAGCAATTGATGCTACGCTGCAATGTAGGGATGGGGCAGTTTATGTTCTTGCATATTTCATTAAAGGTGAGAAAATGAATCGTTAAAATACAATTGTGAAAAAAGTTTTGCTCTACTTTTTGTATTTATGTGGATTATTGAATATAATTAATTACCTTTAAGTAAGTAAGTATGTAAAATTTTATTTGTTTAAACATGGTGTACATTGCATGCAGGATAATAACAGATAAAGAAAGAAATAGTTCTAACATGTTCAGCCGCATATCGTGGCGTACAAATTGGTAGGAAGAGATGGTGCATAAACCGTGATAATATTCATCAAAATTACATTATAGAAATTATGTAGGTACTTATCAAATCATCATTATTCATTAAAGATTAGGTATCATTACAATTCAGCAAGCACATCTTTTAGATAAAGTTAAATGTCAGAGTAGTCATTAAATAAATTAGTCAATAAAAATATGAATTACTGTCATTAAAATTTAAATTCAAATTACAATTATTCCACATTGAATATTAAGCTTGTTGATTGTTTGTGGACGTTGTGTGAAGTGCATTACGTTAGTCTTTTTTCAATTAATGATTAAATTATTATCATTTAGCCAATTTATAATAGATGTTAGTGAATTATTAATGTCATGTTCATATGTGTTTATGTCATTACAAGCTATTGTCACAGTGCAATCGTCAGCAAAAAGTGCCATAGGTTGGTCAGTTACTTTAGGCAAGTCATTTATATACAGGGTGAACAACGGAGGCCCCAATACACTGCCTTGAGGTACTTCGTACATAACTTCGCGTTCCTCTGATCTTGAACTTTCTTCACGTTTACTTTTTTGATTTATTGCACTGATTTCTGTAACTTGTTTACGATTATGAAGATATGATTTAATTAAGTCTAAAACGTTACCATAGGCTTCAAGTTTCTCTGCCAGAGAATTGTAATGGACGCAGTCAAAAGCCTGTTTCATGTCGCAGAATATGGCACAGACTGGTATTCTCTTATCTACATTTATCATGACATTATGTAAAAACTCATAAATAGCCAAATTTATGCTTTTATTTTTACGAAATCCCTTTTGTTCGTCACTAAATATATGATATTTTTCTAAGTAGGTATTAATTTCACCATATATATATTTTTCGAACACCTTAGACAGAACTGGTATAAGCGCGGTCAGTAATTTATCATTAATTCACGATTATCCTTTTTATATAGCGGTTTCACTATAGACTTCTTTTATGCATCAGGAAATATTCCTGTACATATGCAAAGATTAATAAAGAAACACAAATGAGTACATATTTCAAATGCAACTGCATTCAAAATTTTTGTGGCAATGCCATCGTAGCCAACGCTGTTCGTATTTTTTAGCTTCATTATAATATTCAATATGTCATAGGGCGTAGACGGAGCCATAAACATGGACTGTGCTCTGCCAAGAATTAGTGACGTTGAGTTTGTTCCCGCGTTAATTGTTGGATGTATTTTATCTATAAAATAATTATTAAATGTGTTGGCAATGTCCTTTGGGTGTGTGATGTCTCATCATCATTCTCCTGCCCTTATCCCAATCTATTTGGGGTCGGCGCAACATGTCCTTTTTTTCCATACTTCTCTATTATTCGTTATCTCGGTAGTCACCCCCTTTCTAGCCATGTCATCTTTCACACAATCCATCCATCGTTTCTTTGGTCTTCCCCTACTCTTATAGCCATCGACATTCATACTCAAAACTTTCCTCACGATATTTTCCTCACTCCTCCGCATCACATGCCCATACCATGACAGCCGGGCATGTGATGCGGAGGAGTGAGGATGTGTGTGATGTCTTTACTTTCAAATTTGATGCAAGAAATTGAGTTTTTTGGGGCATTGTATTTACTCTTATTTATTATTTGCCACGTAGTCTTAGACTTGTTATTAGATGTTCTAATATTGTAACTGTTTTGCGCTTTCTGAGTTAGGTTCATAATTCTTTTGAGTAATTTTGAATATCTTTTGAATTTATCTCTATTAGCCTGACTTGGTTTTAACCTACGAGTATATTCCCATAGAAGCCTCCGTTTGTTTTTACTACACAACTTTATCCCACGTGATACCCAAGTTGGTTTTTTAGTAGTCTTAATGGTGACCATTTTGCGGGGGAAACATAATTCGTAGAATAATTGGAACGTCTCAATAAAACAGTTGTAGGCTGCATTAGGATCATCCATCTCATACATGTCCGAGAAGGACAGACCACTTAGACAAGTCTTGAATTTTTCTATATTTACCTGACTGTAGTTTCGTGTATCTTTGCGATAATACTTAAGAATAGCCTTTTCCTTAACGGGGTATTTCAACAGTTGTGCTGTGTGATCGGATAGCGCGAACTCCAATACTTCTGATCTACAACGACGCTTGTTAAAATTATGCGCAAAATTGTCTAGGCATGTTTGACTCGCAGCCCGAGTAGGTTGTCTCGAAGCAAGTTGTAGACTAAAATTCAAAAGAATACACTCGAATTCAGCTGACAGTTTACTTCTCTTCAAAATGTCGATGTTGTAATCACCAGCCAAAACTATATTCTTACATCGTTGTTTTGATAAATATTTTAAAAGAGTTTCCAGTTTATCAAAAAACTCATTGATATTATTATTTGGGTTGGGTACTCTATAAATACACACAATTATAATGTTATAGACCGTCAATTTAACTGCACAACACTCGAATATACTTTTAATTCTAATTATTTCTTTTACTTTTAATTTCAGGAATTCATTTCTTCAGTTCGAGTAAATGATATTTATTTTTATGAATGAATGGAAACACGTCAAAAATTAATTAAGTTTTAAACATAGATGAATTCGGCCTTTCATAACCGAGGTCATTCTGAGAAGAATGACCGAAACAAACTCAGAGGATTCTTTTAAAGTTCAGATTTAATCAAAACAGCCACTTTGTTTTCTAGAAAATCATCTGTGAAAGACATACAAACCATACAAAAGGGCAACTTCAGAAATGTTCCGTTTATATTCCTTTAATGTACAGACCTACGGAACCCTGAAACCGGTGATAAAGTCAATAGGTAGTATATAAGTTACTGCATGGTCTAGTTAGGAAGGAGATAGCTTATTTTAAGTGCACGAGCACTTAGCTTGGCGTCATAAAGTCTGTTTAGTCTGCAAAATTACAGCTTGAATATACTTTTAATGTTGTTTTTAGGGAAAGAGGAAGTTAATACTTGAGAAATAAGGACTAGTTTATACAATTTTCTTTGTTTTGCCTCATTATATTTCTTTGCAGGATTTGATGTCCACTTATTCGACATTTGTGTGCAAAAGATTCTTTTATTATTCCTGCTGACGCTGTGTGCTGATGACTTCTTTGACCACATAATCAGCCTATAATGTTCTTACTGCTGGGACACAGGCCTCCTCTGTATCAGAGGGAGTGGGCCGTAACCAGCCACGCGGCCACAATGTGGGTTGGTTTGTTACAAGTCTTCGAATGTTTGGTTCTAGTACATGTCGGTTTCCTCACGATGTTTTCCTTCACCGTTTTGAGAGTTCTGGTGTTGTCAAAGTCAAAGTCAAAGATTTATTTGCATACTAAGTGTACATTTTGAGGTCTTTTACAAAAGGAGGTACTTACAACTTAGCGGCCTTTTTTTATTTACACAAAGTAAAGTGCTTGCCTGGGTTCGAACCTACGACCTCGTTCGTACTCGTAAGTCAGGGCCGATACCACTGGGCTCTTTGATGAAAATAATGATGGTGATGAAATTATATTATGTTTCTAATTCTGCAAGTAGATCTTGTAATATACTTTTACACGTCAATTTTATGGACAATATATTCAAACTAGATGGCGATTGATTGATGTGAGTGGAAACGCCGGGAGGGGACGCCCTATAAAGACAGGTCAGAAAGGTCAGGTGCGTACTCGCAACTGCAGTGCGTGTATGACTAGATGTATGAACGTAAACGGGGCCAAAGGAGTATATAGAGGCATGATGAGGAATAGGGTGTAAAGTTCACTCATCCTCCATAGAAAAGGGAGGATCCTCCGACCAGACGGGTGTTGTGTCTGGTGGGCAACTGCCCGACGGTTGATGTCGGGACGTTGTATATATGCTAGTCGCGCGGTAAACTCTGATTGCGCGATGCAGGATTGCGTGACGTCAGTGTGACGCGTAGTTCGTATGTGGCGATGTAGATTCCGCCACAAGTATCTAAGGATCTGCCTACCCTCATGGGAAGATGGCGTGAATTTGTGTATGTTTATTTGTAAATGACGATTTTCTGACTGACTGTATCACATAGTTTTCTGTATCACTATTTTTCAACACCACACAAAAAAAAATCCAGCCAGATAAACTCAAAACGAAACGATATTAAAGAGTAATAAGTACCAGCAATCTTTTCCGGGTACACACCTAACTTTTTAATTTCTTTTGTTCGTAAGTTTCCGGTACAAAATCGACTGTTCGCCCGATTTATTGACCGAAGCTCTCAGTTAGTTGCTGAAAGCTGTGCTATTATTAGAGCTTTTATAGCTTAAGTATTTATAGCAGCTAGGTTTTTTGTGCTGTTTGGAAGCTGTGAAATGTGAAAATCTTAGTTGGAAAGGAACATTTTATACCTAGTTCTAGTTCTAGTTAGAGGGTATGGTTTCCGCACTTAGTCTTTCATGTGGACCATTGTGCGTGCCACACACATTTTATACCTTTTCCGGGATAGCTTTATAGATTTTGTGAGGAGCTTGTGGCTAAAGTAATAACAGCCGCTCGGGTCGATCGATCAGGTTAAGCTACGCTTGTCGCGGTTGGTTCATGGATGCTCCGTGCCTCGGAAAGCACGTTAAGCTGTTGGTCTCGGCTGTCATTCATGGATCTTTGACAGTCGTTACGGGTCGTCAGGAGCCCGAAAGTTTGACAACCAGTCTTACCAAGAGACATCGTATTACCCAGTTACTGGGTTGTGGAGGTCAGATAAGCAGTCGCTCCATGTAAAATACTGGCATTCAGCTGCATCCGGTTAGACTGGAAGCCGACCGCAACATAGTTGGGAAAAAGCCTAGGCAGATTGATTTCATTATTATAAAGTTACGTGCGATTAAACTAAAGAAAAAAATCCCTTGACGAATAAATTTTTTGGTCTGTCAGTCACAGTATTTATGAGGTGAGAACTTCTTTAGGCGCGTTGAGCGTTTTTTGGTAGGGGGAAATCTTACGGGTACGCGTCACCGCGTCACCGCGACACCGCGATACCGCGTTTATGTTTTCAGTTCTGTTGGCATGACTGCCTATTTTTTATTTACACGACTGCCCAAAGGAGTGTAATGTTTTCAGGGTTGATGTATGTTTGTGAGTTTCTTTATTCCTCCATAACTTTGAACTGTCTGAACAGTTTTGTATGTATGGGATATCGTTAGAATTCTTACACCGTCCCGAGTGAGACTGGCTGTATTTTTTATTTTAAATATTCAATATGGCGGAAGTATGGCTCCATTTTGAAAAGTGAAAAAAAAAAATTCTTCCATTATAATAATATGTGTATCAAATTGAAGGCCTTGAACAGCACATTCAAAAAAAACTTTTTTACAAAAAAAAAAAACAACCGACTTCAAAAAAAATACTGCAAAGTGAAAAATAATTTTAATTTCGGAAGTCGGTGTCTTTGGATCGGTATTGGAGCTTGGCTTGGTTTTGGCTTGGCTGGGGCTTTGGAGCTTTTTTCCACCGACTTCCAAAATTCAAATTATTTTTCATTTTGTAGTATTTTTTTGAAGTCGGTTGTTTTTTTTTTGTAAAAAAGTTTTTTATTTAAATAAATTTTCTTATATTAACAACAACCTAAAAGTAGTCTCCAGAGGGTCTAGACAAAGTGACATTCTATCAGCCTTAACGATGATGAAAAGTCAAATATGTATGGGACTGACATAAGGTGAACGCCCACTGGTCCGCACCAGCCGCAACGCACGCACGGCACGCAACGGATTTTAGTTTGCTTTTTATGAATTCATATAGCACTGCGTCCACTATCGGTACCTATCGGCCAAACGAACCGAGCGCCAGCGTAATATACAACAATATTGATTACAATAATGATGACTCCCTTTTTAGGGTTCCGTACCTCAAAAGGAAAAAACGGAACCCTTACAGGATGAATTTTTAATTAATAGATTTAATTTTTTTTTTGGTAGTCAAAATCAGGTTGAACAGCTGGCTCCAGAACTAAGTAAAAAGATACTTGTATCTCAGGAGCAGTGAGCGATGCACGCGGTGAACTAATCCATGTGACGTCACCGGCACGCAACGCATTTTTTGTTTGCACTCGGTGCGGGTGGTACCGATAGTGCACGCAGTGCTATATGAATTCATACAAAACCAAACCAAAATCCATTGCGTAACGTGCGTGCGTTGGAGCCGGTGTGGACCAGTGGACGATCACCTTTAAACTACCGAAACTTATATCAATCCTGTTGAAAGTTGTAGAAATACGAAACGCTTTAAAAGCGATTGCTGCTTCTCTAGCCCTGTACGTGCTTCAATTTAATTCAGCCTTACCCCTAATTCCGGTACAGCACAAAAAATCTTTCACGTATTTTTTAATTCGCTATTTCCGAGCCCCAGTCAATATTGTTCTGCTACTAGATCGGGCTTGCGCTCACTGCGCTCACAAGTGCTGTACAAGCAACGCCGGAGCGCAAACATTAGCTTATGATGCTGCACGCGCTAAATGTGTGTAAACGACTGGAATTTTGTTATTTCACCTTTGTTTAGCTGCAGTTTAGTAGCTGGAGAGCCGGAGATTTCTTTTACGCACGAATTTTTGTGTGGCAAACCTTTTGTGGGGTGATAGTAAAGGAGTTACCGCTTATGGGATATGAAGACCCATCGTCCGACAACGACGCGTGGGAGCAGTGGTGACCCACAGAAAACGGCTGCGAATTATGAGTTATGGTGAGTTATTATAGTTATGGGCAGGGAACATTTTAGTTACCCATTGAAAGGGTTTTCGATACGGGTTTTCTGAGCAGTTGATCAAAAACACATACGATGTAGGTTGGATGTAGGTAACCCTTTTGAATGGCTTTTAGAGACCATTTTGGTTATACATTGAACGGGTTATCGATAGGGTTTTTCTAAGCAGTTAAACTAAAACCCATACGATGTGGGTAACCCTTTTGAACGGCATAAATTAAGCCGTTCAAAAGGGTTTCACTTCAACTCTCTTATAAATAACAAAACCCCTTCAAGGAGTTACACATGATAAAGGTAGCCGCATAAACGGCTTACCCCTTCAAAAGACTTATATACACCACTAATTTTTAATTAGTACAAATACTTAAAGGGCTTATTAGAGAAGGTCTTTTTATTATATATGTAAAGTCTCAATAAATAATATTCATAAACAGGAAAGTTATTAGCGTTTGTTTATATGCCAAAATGTCACTCAGTTTATGGAAATATTGTACAGGCTACATAGTAGTATTCATTAATCATTGAAAAGCACTGCGCGTAGTATTTTCTAGTAGCAATTGTTATGAATAATTGATTTAATTATGAATTTACCAATCATGACAATTTTCTTTCTTTTTTATTTTCGTGTACAATTTTGGGATTCAATTTTTTTAACTTTTGACTACACAAATAATATATGATCAGTAACGAGTACGGATAGAGCCCCATTTTTTTTTTGTACTAATTAAAAAATAGTAGTGTATAACTCTTGACCGTGGTTGTACGGTCTCTGGTTGTAGGTCGTAGGTTCGAACCTAGACAGAAACTTTATTTTGTATAATTTCATCACCACTGCTCTCAAAACGGTGAAGGAAAACATCGTGAGGAAACTGGCATGTCCTAGAACAAAAAATCCGAAGACATGTGACATCTACGAACCGCACTGGGCCCGAGTGGTGGATTATGACCCCCTCTCACAGAGAGGAGGCCTGTTTCGTAGCAGTGGGAACATTACAGGCTGATTATGCTATGTCCACGACGCTATAAGCATGAGGGTTCGATTCCCTGCTCGGGCAAAGTGTTATTAGTTTTTTTCTATCAGGAATTTCTCAGTAGCAGTCCGGAGTCTGGATTTGTGCCCGGTTGATGACAATAGGCGCGCCCCCTATTACATGGGGCTTAAACATAACTGGCGATATGAGGGTGTACCAGGTATCTATTCTAACCCCTCTGCCTCACCCTTCGGGGAATATAGGTATGATGTTATAAATATATTCAAAAGAATTCCGATTGAGAAAACAGCCGTAGGCTATTTCACTGGGAAAAAAATCGTTTCAAATACAAACTGCGGCGGAAGTTTATACCAATAACAATAACGGCATTAATTTTAATAACGTATAGGGATGTTTCCTGGGAGGAGCTCGTAGCTTAGTAATAACAGCCGCACGGGTCGATCCATCAGGTTAAGCTACGCTTGCCGGGGTTAGTCCGTGGAAGGGTGTCCGTCTTTACATACTGAGACTCCTCCGTGCCTCGGAAAGCACGTTAAGCTGTTGGTCCAGGCTGTCATTCGTGGATCTTTGTATAAAATCATAAATTAATTAATCATAAATCATATTATTATTATTATATTGTTATTAATTTAACATCTTAGAAAACGGGCATAAGGCTAGTTTAGTAAGGCGTGTATTGTGTTGTGTGTGGAGGTGTGTGGGGATGTGTTTTTGTGAGTGACTGAGAGGGTGATAGTGTGAGAGAGGGATGTTGTATGCTGGCACAGTGGCTTGTCGACAAAACTTTAGAGAAATTATTCTATTTCGACTTAGAGACTAGTATCTTTTATTATTAATTCATCATCTGCTTAGCCTGTTCCCAAATATGTTGGGGTCGGCTTCCAGTCTAACAGGATGCAGCTGAATACTAGTATTTTACATGGAGCGACTGCCTATCTGACCTCCACAACCCAGTTACTGGGTAATACGATCCCCTTGGTAAGACTTGTTGTCAGACTTTCGGGCTTCTGACGACCCGTAACGATTGTCAAAGATCCACGAATGACAGCCGGGACCAACGGCTTTCATCTTTTATTATTAATTGTTATACATAAATATCTCGACACATAATCCTTCATGTCACTCATAATAATCCCAAATTTCAGTCAATTTCAAGTGATTGTGAACATTACCCGGGTTTATCAAAAGTTGCCGGTTCATATCATTAATGTTTCCCCTGTAATAAATGTAGTATTTTAAATATTCTATCTCCATTTGTTCAGTGAATGTGAATTAAGTGCAGCTGCAAATAATTATGGCCACTTAAAATGGCTGCCCGTTTTATAGTGGCCATAACTATTTGTAGCAACAAAATGTGGCCACTATGGTTAAACAAACAAGTCTTTTTTGTTATTTTTAGTATATTTTGTTGATTTAATTAAGTTTGATCTGACTACAGTTATAATTATAGCGTTTGCCATTAGTTAGTATATATTTAAGGCGAGTATAGCCGGTAAAAGCGCCACCATTGAGAAAAAAATTTAATAAGTCAGTCCAACGTGGCAATGCTGCCAGCCTTTTGGGCACTTTACCCACTGACAGCGCTGTGGATGAATTTTTGTATGCCATATGAGCTCTTCCCCTTTTTTTATTATTATATACTTGTACATAGTTTAAATAACTTAACTTGTTACTTACTTGTTGTTTGTTTGTTGTTGTTGTGTTGTTTGTTGTTACTTGTTTTTTATGAATTTTTGGTATTAATTGGAATTTAGGACAGTGTTTATAATTTTGCATGCCTGTATTGGTGCAACACAGTGGACTGCGCATTCACTTGACATCTAGAAATGTATGATTATGTAATGTGTTGAGCAATAAAAAAATTTGAATTTGAATTTGAATTTTGTATATTAACTTGTATATTTTAATAAAGTTTATTCAAGTTTAAAAAAATAAATAAAAAATAAGTCAGGAGATATGGAACATTTTGAAATTTCCTATGCACATATTTTTAGTCAGATGAGGTAGAATTTTTTGGATTAATAAAATTAACACTAACTCTCCTAAGTTCGAAGTTATACCACTGTCAATGTTTCAATAGTGGCGCTGCCGGTTAGCAGCTGTACTCGCCTTAATGGTACAGTCAACAGCAAAAGTAGTGATCAAAATCAAAAATTCAATACTAATGAACGAGTTCGCGTCAGAACTGTGTGGCGTCGAAGTGATTCAAAAGTATGTGATTGTAAATTATACCAAACATTTACTACTAGTACGGCTGCCATATATTCGTGATCAGTTTTGATTAGTATTGAATTTCTGATTTTGATCATCTACTTTTGCTGTTGACTGTACCGCGCACCTCACCGCGAAATTGCATGAAAAAATTGCGAAGTTGCTTGTGGCGTTCACCAGTCGCCCATTGTGCGGCGGCGCTTATAGTGAAAAATTCATAATTATGCACTATTTTAATTATTTCACGCGTATTTAATACTTGATAAGCATGTAAATGGTACAGGATGTTGTAATTTTTAATTCGTATTCCACCCTGTGTGATGATAGCGAAATTTAAAATAAACATGTAGCTTAAATGTACATCGAATACGGTTTTTATGATTAACAAATGTCGGATGAATCTGCGCCTTCAGTAGTTTGTGGATATGGGCAGCATAATCAGCGTATAACGTTCCCACTGCTGGGACACAGGCTTCCTCTCTGGAAGAAGAAGTGGGCCGTAATCCACCACGCGGGCCCAGTGCGGGTTGGTGGATGTCACATGTCTTCGAATTTTTGGTTCTAGGACATGCCGGTTTCCTCACGATGTTTTCCTTCAGCGTTTAAAGAGCAGTGGTGATAAGTTTGTAAAGTGCCTGTCTGGGTTCGAACCTACGACCTACGTAAGCCTTCACACTCATGCCCGGGTTACAGGAGGCTAGTTTTTGAAGCTAGGATAAGTATTAAATAATTTCTCAAGAATTGGGCAATCAAATACAAAAATATTTTTTTTTAAATCCAACTAGTAGTTCTAAAGATTAGCGCGTTCAAACAAACAAACAATAAAACGAATTCTTCAGTTTTATTATTAGTATATATACAGGGTGTGAGTGTAAACACCGTTATTCTTTTAAGGGGTCATTGTACTCATCATTATGAACAACTTTTAATACGGGACCAAACCTGATATCGCAAAAAAAAATTCAGCTGTTTCCTACATTTTGACGAATTATGCGAACACAAAATTTGTACGGAACAACAGATTTTTTTTTCACGATTTCAGGTTTGGTCTCATAGTAAAAGTTGTTCATAATGACGAGTACAATGACCCCTTAAAAGGATAACGGTGTTCACACTTACACCCTGTATATAGATAGATACAATACAATGAAGACTGCAGGGTTTGTGTGGTCTTCAGCACCTGCAACGACTGTTCTACTATAACTAATGGCAACCAGGGCGTGCTTCCGTGATTAATGTCCCCTACGAGACTTTGAACACTCTACAAAGTCTCGATGTGAAAATAATGGAGAGCCTGACCGCGCTTAACATAGCTTAACCTTTATTCAGTATTCTTTCAAATTAACAACTAACATTAAGCCCGTGTGGAGGAGCTCGTGGCTAAGTAATAACAGCCGCACGGGTCGATCCATCAAGTTAAGCTACGCTTGCCGGGGTTGTCCGTGGATGGGTGACCATTTGTACATACCGAGACTCCTCCGTGCCTTGGAAAGCACGTTAAGCCGTTGGTCCCGGCTGTCATTCGTGGATCTTTGACAGTCGTTACGGGTCGTCAGAAGCCCGAAAGTCTGACAACCAGTCTTACCAAGAGGTATCATATTACCCAGTTAATGGGTTGTGGAGGTCAGATAGGCAGTCGCTCCATGTAAAATACTGGTATTCAGCTGCATCCGGTTAGACTGGAAGCCGACCCCAACATAGTTGGGAAAAGGCTAGGCAGATTGATTAGGCCTGTGTGGCTAGAAGGAGTAGGCAGTAATGTATATTAGGTACTGTAAGGGCACCTAACGCTTATCCCTGTCCTTTGCTCGGTGAAGATGTGCCACCGGGTAGCGTAGCTGAGCCTGTAGCATTAATTCAACTCAATTCAATTCAATTTTCTTTTTATTTCAGACTATTTCCATATAGTGTTAGAATACATAAACAAAAAGCTAAAGGAGGATGCGCTAAGGTAGTCCGCGATATTCAATTGTTTTTACCTTTTTTGCAATTTGCAGGTCAGTGTCAGGTTGTATGTTGATTGAAATATGAGACGCGGCCGTAACTAATATGGCTTTACAGAAATTAGAATTGACCTCAATCCTTATGATTTCGAAATCACTAGCTTTGAGGTCAATTACTTTTGAGTTGTAAAAACTTATGGAGTTGTATTGCTGATTCTAAAGATTATAATTCTGTAAAGCCATATTAGCTACGGCCGCGTCTCATATTTTAATCAACATACAACTTGATACTTACCTGCAAATTGCAAAAAACGTAAGAAAATTTGAATTTCGCGGGATACCTTAGCGCATCCTCCTTAAATTAAATATCCCCCTTAAGTGTGATTAGTGTTTTAGAATTATAATTTCAAAATATTCAATTTTGAAATTATAATTCTAAATTCGCTCGAGTTATCGAGTGAATCCATAGTCATTTTTCTACCAGCCTGCATGAAGTAAGGTTCCCTTTTGCAGACAGCCTGCCACGTACTCGTACAGTCGGAATTCCGTTTCGAAATATCGATTCGGAATTTTCGAACACAGCAAATTCATACAAAATCAAGATCTATCACACACGTACAGTAGTTCTCCGTTTGAAATTTTCTCCGATTGGAAATCCCGCATAGTAGTCTGTGCGTGATTTCGTATGGATTTGTTGCCTTCGAAATTCCGAATCAATATTTTGAAACTAAATTCTGACTGTATGTTTCCAGCCTTACAGTACATACACCCACATTTTGCCAGTGTTAAGCAAATTACTAACTTAAATTGCCCGCATATTCAAATCACAACTGTCATTCTTTGACAGTTGCATGAAATGGTTATAACAATTTGCTTAAAAGTTAATATCCCTGACTGTATGTAGGCAGGGACTGTAAGTCACATGTAATAGGGGGTGAGCGTAATTCCTTCAACCGGTCGGAAATCCAGACACCGGGGTCTTATTTCAGACCAAATTTAATAACATATTTTAAGCTCTGCAGCACCGTTGCACACTTTACGTACCTATTACAACTTTCTACCAATCAATAAGCAACCTTATTTAATGAAAATTAGAGTCGTAATTAATTATAGCAAACTTGTACTAGATACATTAGCACCGAGGTGTTTACACTGGCAGATTTAATTACTTAGACTAAGTCGTTGAGTTTGTGAAGGGATAATTCGTCGTTATCTCTGGCTTGGAATTCATGCCTTCCGTAAATGAGTGGGTTATACCTATTGGAGAAGGCATGGATGTGGTAATTTTATAGTACTAATGCTTCTCTCATAGCATAACATAAACCTCACGCCAGGTTTCTCTGAAAGGTTTGGCAGAAATGTACCTATACAGGGTGGAAGTGTAAACAGTGGCAATCTTTTAAGGGGTCATTGTACTCATCAGTATGTAAAACTTTTAATATGGGACCTGAAAACGCAAAAAAAAAATCAGCTCTTCCCTACATTTTGACGAATTATGCGAACATAAATGTACTGAACAGCTGAGTTTTTTTTTCGCGATTTCAGGTTTGATTCTATAGTAAAAGTTGTTCATAGTGGTGAGTACAATGACCCCTTAAAAGCTTGCCACTGTTTACCTACACATACACCCTGTAGTACACCCACATTTTACCAGTTACCTATGTTTAAGTCCCATGTAATGGGGGGCGCGTCTATTGTCATCAACCGGGCACAATTCCAGACTCCGGGCTGCTGCTGAGAAATTCCAGATGGAAAAATCCAATAACACTTTCCCCGATCCGGGAATCGAACCCAGGACCTCATGCTCTGCAGTAGCGCTTGCTACTACTAGACCAATGAGGCAGTGCGAGGCATTGGGCGGTGCAGTGCTCTTGTATCGGAAAGAAGCATATTCTCATCATCATCATCTGCCTAGCCTTTACCCAACTATGTTAGGGTCGGCTTCCAGTCTAACCGGATGCAGCTGAATACCAGTATTTTCGACTGCCTATCTGACATCCACAACCCAGTTACTGGGTAAGGTACCCCTTGGACTGGTTGTCAGACTTTCCCGTAACGACTGTCAAAGATCCACGAATTACAGCCGGGACCAACGGCTTAACGTATTTTCCGAGGCACGGAGGGGTCTCGGTATATAAAGATGGTCACCCATCCACGGACCAACCGCGGCAAGCGTAGCTGAACCTGATCGATCGACCCGTGTGGCTGTTATTACTTAGCCACAAGCCATGCAATATTCTCATGTGTAGTAAAATATTAGAAGTTCTACACTCATGTTCGTCTCGGCATCATCTTTACAGCCGAGTCGCAAAATCGAATATTATGTAGATATCAACGTTATTGGCATCATGTCCCCACCCTTTCCTGAGTATAGACCTCCTCCCTTTTGTGACATGCTTCCCTGGTATGCGTGAGTCTCATCTGGGTCTTCCTATGTTACCGGCCAAACCCAATTTGAGGCCAAAATAATTTTTCCTAGGCCAAACCAGTTTATCCAACGCGAGAACTGTCGCAGCCAATTGGCTTAAGGTGTGTATAGCTGCTTACAGCGCCACCAATCAATCTGCCTAGCCTTTTCCCAATTATGTTGGGGTCGGCTTCTAGTCTAACCAGATGCAGCTGAATACAGTATTTTACATGGACCGACTGCCTATCTGACCTCCACAACCCATTAACTGGGTAATACGATACCCCTTGGTAAGTCGTTGTTGTTTTTAAGCCGGGACCAACGGCTTAACGTGATTTCCAAGGCACGGAGGAGTCGGTATGTAAAGATGGTCACCCATCCACGACCGACCCCGGCAAGCATAGCTTAACCTGATGGATCGACCCGTGCGGCTGTTATTACTTAGCCACGAGCTCCTCTCTGCTAACAGCGCCACCATTGAGAAAAAAAAAAAGTCAGGAGATATGGAACATTTTGAAATTTCCTATGTTAACATTTTTAGTCAGATGAGGTAGAATGTTTTGTACCAAAAAAATCAACACTAAACCTAAGGTTCAAAGTTTTAGCAGTTAACGCCAAAAACGGCCATATCTCCAGACTTATTAATTTTTCAATGATGGCGCTCGCTGCCTTAGCAGCCTAGCATTTAAAAGTAGCTTGCTCGATTCGCGCGTGGTTGTCACAGTTCTAACATAAAGTAACCCACTTGGTCGGGGTGCCACGGCTTAATAAACCGGTTTGGTCTAGGACAAACTAGTTTGGCCTGAAATCGGGATCGGCTGGTAAAAGAAATATGTTCAGGGAAAAGCCGTAGGCTTAGCTCGAATTGTACCGAGCCTACCCGAACATGATTAAGCGAAAAGTAGATGCCGAACGAAATTGAAGTCATTGCCGATCGGCACGAGCTGAGTGAAAGCCGAATATGTGTAGTAAATGCTTCGGGTCGCTATTATTGTTCATCAAATACTGCCGAATCAAATGTGCCGAACTCAAACATGTACGTAATTGCGCGAGAGTCAACTCGCGACCGCGCCTAAATCGCGTCATCTGGACTAGCTCTAAGGTGAAGTGAGCTGTCAGTAGTGTGAATCCCTAGCTTCAAGTGGGCTGTACTCGTTAATGTTTATTTCGCGTCACTATAAAAAAAAAAAACAATACTTTAGTTTGCAGAAAAAATTATATAAACCTAATACATTATTAGAATGTAAAAGAAATTAAAACGATGTATTTATTTCTTCGTCATTTTAATAACTCATTTAATTTAACCAAAAAGTCTTATTCATTTTCATTAAATTAGAATAATTTTAATACAAATTCTTAACAAAAATACAAAAAAGTATGGTGAAATGTTAGCGTGAGTGAACTAAATCATAATTTATAAAATAATAGGTTGGGGAAAAAGTTTCTTCGCATTTTTAAGAAAATTCAAAACATTTTTTTATTATACATTATTTACATTTATCTAAAGTACTGCCTACAGAATTCTGAAGAGACCGAAACAGGTGGAAATCTGAAGGTGCAAGGTCAGGACTATACGGCAGATGCATTAAAACCTCCCCGCCAAGCTCTCTTAATTTTTGCTGAGTGGCTAAAGATGTGTGGGGTCTAGCGTTATCATGATGAAAAACCACAACCCTTCTGTTGATTAATCCCGGCCGCTTTCTCCCAACTTCTTGCTTTAATCTCATCAGTTGTTCGCAATAGAGTTTAGAATCGATGGTCCTGCCTGGTGGTAACAGCTCATAATGAATAATGCCCTTCCAATCCCACCACACACGCAGCATCACCTTGCTGCGAGTTAACCCGGGTTTCGCCACAGTCTGTGAAGCCTGACCGGCCTTTGATCACGACCTTTTTCGCACGTTCTTGTCGTACGTGATCCACTTTTCATCACCAGTTATCAGCTTCTTCAAAAATGGTTCGGTTTCATTACGTCGTAATAAAGAATCACAAATGAGTACACGGTTCATTAGGTTTCTTTCAGTGAGCTCGTGAGGTACCCAAATATCGAGCTTTTTTGTGTACCCAGTTTTTTTCAAATGCGCCAAAACTGTTTTGTGGTCAATTCCCAGTTCTTCAGCTACGTCGTAACTACTGATATGCCGATCTTGCTCCACTTTTTCAAAAGTGGCATCCATTTTATCCGTAATAGGGCGACCAGAGCGACGTGCATCTTTGACATCAAAATTTCCGGATTGAAAACGCTTAAACCAAATTTATGCTACTCTCACAGGCACTGCACTGGGTCGGTAAACATAGCAATTTTATTTCGCGGCTTGCGTTGCATTTTTACCATTTTTGTAGTAAAATTTTAAAATGTATCGAATTTCTTCATTAGATTCACTCACCTTGACAGTACGAAAAACAAATGAAAATCACACATTTTCCTAATTTGAATTTGGAATTATGTTCTTTAAAATTTAAACTTTCAATGATACCAAAACCAGCCAGATACAAATAGTATAGCCAAAGAGATTTTATTTTAAGTTCTTACATACTATAATGCGAAAAGACTTTTTCCCCAACCTAATATAACATCATTAAAATAATTACAACTCATCTTGTTTAACTGAAAACACGTAATTGCTTAACGAGGCGATTCTAATTAATTAAATTTCATACCAAATAATTCTGAAATACATATTTTTGTGGAAAAAATATACACTAACTTAATTAATTAATAAGGTAATTTTTATAACTTTTACACTTTTTATAATAATGTTGTTTGCATTAATTATAAACCTTTATTATTTTTTAGAGTTAAAAATAAAAATAAAATTATCGTCTCTGGCGTTCAGGCCTAATACGCACACTGACACAACGACCTTTGAACGAATCCATCTGAACGCACAAAGTAACTCACATAAAAATCCTCCTCATCAACAGAATTTCATTTCGTTCCTTGCCTCCCTTCATGACTCCGTGTCCCGCGCTCGGGGGCGCCTCCCCTAAACTTATTTAATTAGTATTCTGTAAATGAGAAGCGGGGTGGCGACAATCTAAATACAAGCAGTTTAATTTTTCGTTAATCGCCAGTAAAGTCGAGGAGTTATGCGGATCCACGTTCCACTTTAAGTTTACAGCCTGTGTATCTTGTTGCATGGCTCTTGGACTAGGTATCTACGTAATATAGATGATGTAGTTTTTAGTTGCGCGTCAACCGGGTCGGAATCCGAGCGTCCGCACCGTACGGATTTGTTACTTTGTATTGATTTCTATGGTAATGCGTGAACTGCATCGGCAAATCTGCGGCAGAGACCGGTATTTCTGCCGATGACGTCAGCCGTGAACGCACCCAGTGTTACCAGGTAGACGGTTTAAGGGTCCCCGAACCGATCAATTGCAACTGTTAATTTTTACGTGATTGATATGCAAATTGAATTGATTTAAAAACAAAAACATTTTTTAATAAATTTACTTTCAAACGAATAATTAAGGGCCACTTTGTTAATCCGTAGTTAACTCAACCAATAGTTAAAAATAGTAAATAATGGATAAAGGTCCATATTTTGCCAAAATTTTACCATTAGTTACTATTTATAACTATTGGTTGAGGATCAAGAAACCAGCCCTAATAGAACAAATAAAAATATTTTATTACTATTGTTTCACGAACTGTCGCAATGCATACAACTCTAGGTACTTATAAATCCCTGTCAAAATAAAATAGCCCTAAGCTATGCTAATATTGGTAATTTAATCTTAAAAAAGGGAGAAATCCCTAAAAGTTGAAACACTGGTTGATATTGCCGATGAATATCCAAATGCAATGGACGCACCCTGTCGGCATTTTCCGACCGATTCCGACCCGGTGGACGCGCAATTTTAGAAACAATGAAATAATTTTTACGTGTTAGCTGACATACCTAATAAAATATGGCAAATAATTTAATTTAATGTTTTGTGTTGCGTAATGTAAATTATTTCGCATATACCTACTATAGTATTAGATTCAAGTTTTTCTAACTCAACAGACAGCTGTGCTGCTGGGGAGTTTGTTGCGCACTTCTTCTTCCCAGCTAAAGCACTAGGAAGTGGTGAAGGGCGGGCGTGTCGGGGGGGAATGTCTTATGTAATTTTGACGTTCGAAAAGTGTTGATTCTCAGCCTAGTTTGATTAAATGACTTTTGATTTAGATTTTGACTAATGTCTAGGCTAGAGTTTTGCAAGACGAGTAGGAAGACAGTCTTACTTCATCCATGGAGCTCTTAGACTAGATATCTTACCTAGATACCTGAACTCTTGGTCTAATGCCTGAGATACACGGAGCTAGTTTCTCAAGCCAAGATACTAAGATAGTGTTAGTAAGCTAGCAAGCTAGTAAATCTGATTTCGTGTATACAGAACTAGCTTCATTTATAGGCTAGTAAGTTAGTGAGAAAATTACTAAGCTAGCGTCTTAAGCTAAGATAGTTTATACGATGGGGTTCTATTTTTTGAGATATAGTGCTCCGCCCAAGCCGGGCAGACCTCCACTGTATGCTCCACCGTGTCCTCCGGGCGATCCACACAATGGTGACACCCGGGCGTTTCCTCCCGCCTTATCCAAAACAGGAACCTCCCGAAACAACCGTGTCCGGTGAGGACCTGCGTCAGGCGGAAGGTGAGGACGCCGTGGCACCTCTCCAACCACTCCTCAAAGAGGGGACTTATCGCCGTGTCTCCTGTACAGTCAATTTAAGAAGTATTCAATACGAACGGGCCTTAACAATTTCAAAACAAGAACAAAGGCGTTGGCCGCACCCCGACCAATGACCCATCTCACTCTGTCAATATCGGAAATGTGCGAGAGACATAACTCAGTACTACGTTTGTTAAAAAAACACAGACTATAGTAGCACCTCCACCACAGATTTTACTATCCTGGCTTGGGTCATTATGTGGCCAGTGAAGCTAGTGTTCGATTGGTTAGTGCACAGTGAACTTGTTAACATCTTCAAGTAGGTACATTATCGGAGCCCTACCGGCTTGAATGCGGAGTAAGACAAGGTGGGTTAACTTCACCCACACTTTTCAATCTCTACATGAATGCACTTATCGTCACGCTCAGTAATCGTTGTTGTTGGATGCCATGTTGTTGATGTGTGTGTAAACAATCTGAGCTATGCAGGTGATATGGTGGTGCTGAGCGTGTCGGTTTGTGGTTTACGCAAGCTATTGAAAATATGTGACGAGTATGCTGGCAGCCATGGTCATAAGACCATGCCATGCATGCATGGGTATGTTGTATTTAAAGAAAAATACGTGGGTCCGGGCCCGCTCGGCCCGCTTAGACTCGACCCGACGAATAATACCAGGATATTTCTGTTTTGATAGGCGAAAAAACGTCGTTGTATAGTCAGATAGAAAAGTGTTAATTTAACGCTTGCACCACAGAGAGAACAAAATTTAAATAATGTTTGGATAAATAAATAAATAATTAAACCAGTAAGTGAGTACTTATCCTTTTTTACTATAGTATACGTTTTGTACTTTGTAGTATAAATTTGTCCGATATTATGACGTCATTTGGCTTATTGGTTCGAATTTTTGGCAGTCCAAGATGTCTTCGCGCACTATTTAGCTGATGTTTTACACTTATATGTATAGTCAGGAATAACACGATGTTCCCCCAGTAAGTACATTCATATTCATATTGCTGTTCATTATATTTTTCCAAGAACTGACAACTTTTAAAAGAAAAGTAACATTTCATTCGACCTACTTTAACTGTTACATGAAAGCAAAGGCTATATGTTTGAAAAACCTACACATCATTTTAAAATGGATCAATATTTCCTTTGCCTCACATTCGATTCAAAAAACACAAATTAAGCATGACATTCGCTCGATTTTCGAATAAAAAGAAACGTCACTCGAAAGTCGAGTTATTATACTCGTATTCTTTTTTGACATTTGAAAAGGGAAATTCGAGCCTTCGAATTATGTTAACGAGAGCATTTTAAGCAAAATGAAAACGTTTTCTTTGAATATTTATTTATGATTTCTTGTACCGTTTCGTCTCCGTGTATTCGTATAGCGCTTTATAAATGAGCGCCTCTTATGCACAGGTTCAAATCCAAGTACCAATGTGACTTTTTCAATTCATATTATGTGTTTTCTGAGTTTTGGACATACTGTCATCAGAAGTCTGAAATCGCCAACCCGTTTTGAGCAAGCGTGGTGATCAATGCTCGCGTCTTCTCTGTTTCAGAAGAGGCCTTTGCCCTTCAGTGGGACGATGCTAGGCTGGTATTATTATTTTATTTGATTAAAGACTGTAAACATACTGCAGTAGGTACCATATTAGACGGAGTGGTCTCGTTCTGTTTCATATGTAAGTACAGTCAGGGAAATTATTTTTTTATCAAATTGACATGCTACGTCAATATGTCGTGTTATAGCCATTTCATAAAACTTTATAATAATGACAATTGTGATTTGAATAAACGGACAATTTTATTATAGGGTACCTACGCACAAGTGCTAGTCACCACCTGAGGTATGTGAGCGGCGAGACGGGGAAGGGTGCGATTGGCAAGATTGGCAGACTGAGTTAGCTTGGCCTTTGTGTAGACAAACGCCCGTGTCTCACCGCTCACATACCACAGGCGGTGGCTAGCACTTGCTCGCTTACCTGACAAGTGACACCTGTCACTTGGATAATTTCTAGTAACTAATAAGCATCAAATTTCCAAAACACATACCTATTCGTTAGTATGAACGCATTCTCTCGACGGCCGGACGTAGGTCGGGTCGCCGGTTTGTTCTAGCGAAACAATAGTAAATTTTCTTCGAGCTTTTTGCCGAGCCGAACAATTTTGTCATTGTTCCCCCACCGTCCTTCTCCGCGCACACCTCCACTTCCATTTCTAAGACGAAACAGATTAGTTTGCCACCATCTTTCTTTTTATTTTATTTTTTTTAATATAGCCCATAAGTATAAATGCAACACACGCGACCGTCAAATCCATCTTCGTGAAGAATACATTTTTAACAAGCATTTACTAGAACGTTCGCTAAAATCGAAAAAAAAAAGAAAAAAAAAATATAATTAAACAAAAAAAATAATAAAAATAATAATAATATCGTGAAAATATTCATAGCGATGTATGGCTCTATGCTTGGCTCTGTTAGTTGTTAAGTTCAACAAATTAAAAAAAACGGCGAATGCTCGATGTTCTCTTACAAGTGAATGCTTAAGTCTATCAGCACCTTTTGAGTCGCGTCGTAGACGATGAGCGTAATTTATTTAAAGTTAGTTTAGTTAGTTTAGTTTTGTAGTTAGTTCATGTAACTAAATACATGTATTTTTTTTAGTTTTTTTGCTCTACAGTTTTAAAATTATATTGGAAAGTTGCTTAAAACACTTAAACTTCAGTACCACGCTAAGCCGACGTTCGCACGGACGTAAAAATATCGCGGCGGGATTTTATCGCCCACTGGATTTTCAACTCTCGATGTTGAGCCGAGCGTTGAGAATCCAACTTAACAACAACAGAGTGCATTCTAGCGCGTCGAAAAAACACACTGTTAGATTTTCAACTCTCACCGCTAAGCAGAGCGTTGAAAATCCAGTGCGCGAAATAAAATCGCCGGGATGTTTTCGCGTCCGTGCGAACGTCGACTAAGTCTGAATACATTGACTGAAATTAAATTTTTAATTTAACTACAACATTGCAGGACCAGGAGCAGTCGAGTTTTATATATTTTATTTAGGCGTTTTCAGCTTAAAAATTAACTATAAAATGTTAAAACCAACGCTGCGGTTATAACTGTGGCTTATTATAAAACTTTCGCTATTCCTACTTTTATCCAACTGCGACACGTCCTAAAAGAAGGGTAATGTTTGTATCTTTAATAGGTGTCATTAAATAAAACTTTGTATGTAAAAAAGCCGACGACATTTACCGGCCTACTGAGTTTACAGCGCAACATTGGTGGCCGCAATAAACAGCCACGGCCCCAACAGTTTTGTGACGAAGTAAAGTAATAAAATATTCAAACAGCCATTCCAACTCATTTTCCATTTAATATTAATATTAATAACACGTCCTAAATACGTTTATTACACCTTCCGTCTCTAAGAGAACTCATTTTCCTTACCTTATTACAACTCAAAGGGGTGAATTATTAAAGCTACTCGAAATACTTCCCGAAAAGTTGTGTGCATACTAAATTTCATTTCGAGAGGTGTTTGTGTTTGTCAGGGGTATTACACACAACCCTGACACACAAACAAACAAAAAAAATGATGATGACAGATAGCGGATGTGGTGGGGCCGCAGGGGAGGAGGAGTTCGGTATGACGTTGGCCGCTCTCTCTATCCTCTGCGGCCGAAAAATGGCAGGCGGCGGGGCCAATGATCCGCCGTAGCGGGACCAAGGGTGCCCAGACATGGGGTCGTCTGACACGCATGTGCTGGTTTGGTCCCTGGGGTGGTCTCGGCGTGCAATGTGTTCTGGTGCGCCAGTGATGGGGAGTACACACCAGATAAAGGTCCGGAGAGTGATAACGCGTGCCCGTGTTCCCGCCGTAAGCAGCAAAGAGGAGGACACCGTGGAGTTTTAGTGGATTAATGTCCCACATATCAGCACTATCTCCATGTGGTAGTGCAGAATGCATGAGCATTTCTCCACATTATAACGCTTGTTTTTCTCTTTTCAGATATGTATTTTTCAGTCTGGTTTTTGTTTTTTTTTTATTAGTAATTTGCTTTTTAACCGACTTCAAAAAGGAGGAGGTTATCAATTCGTCGGAACCTTTTTTTTTATTTATTTTTTTTATTTTTTTTTTTTATGTATGTTCCCCGATTACTCGAAGATGGCTGGACCGATTTGGATTATTTTTTTTTTTTTATTTGAAAGGGTATACTTCCCAGGGGGTCCCATGATCATCAAGTCAGGATCTGATGATGGGATCCTGGAGAAATAGAGAGAACTCTTCCAATTTTATAGGCACACTTGAAGCGATTTGGATAGTTTTTGGAAGAGTACTTTCTTGGAGTGGTCCCATTTCAATTTGGTGAAGATCTGATGAAGAACTTCTGAGATAGGCAACGGAACTCCTCAATAAATGATAGCAAATGGACTGGGATTGCTGAAATCTCATGTCTGTTTGTTGTTCACACCAGTTCATAACATAACATCACGCCAGTACGCTGTGAAGGGGTAAGCACATGTGAACCACTAAAACGTGAAAAATAAAAACTTTTTTACAAAAAAATACAACCGACTTCCAAAAATAACGCTACAAAGTGAAAAATAACTTTAATTTCGGAAGTCGGTGGCAAAAACGAAAATACATTTAATCAGACACCGACTTCCGAAATTAAAGTTATTTTTCACTTTGTAGCGTTATTTTTGGAAGTCGGTTGTATTTTTTTGTAAAAAAGTTTTTTTACCTACACCCGTTATATTTGATTTTGTCGCCTGGCTGCCGAATCATCCCGACCCGAACATTTATGTGTGTAACATCCCTTAAGTATCAATGTGTTACGCAGGAATTTGGGAGAAGTGTCGAACAACTTCCAGAATAGTAACTTTGTACTTTAACATACGAGAACAAGTATTTTTGTGTTCTTTTCTCCCTTAAGAGAAAAGTTTGGGGAATATTATTAGATGCGTTTGTACTTTGACTTGTCTTTTATGTTTAAGTACCTCAAAATATATTTTCTTTGACAAAAGAAATGGAACAAACGGTACGTATTTATAACTTTTGTTATTGTTTTTGAGCTAAGACGTATTCGTTTGCCTACATTTTCCTTCAAAGCAAACGTTTATTGTCTTTGTTACTTCAAATTAATTTGATATAAATTTAAATGAAACAGCAGTGAGTAATTAATCACCGAAATATATCCATATAAAAAGTAACCAAGGTGTGGTGTTTCTTATGTCAAACTGTGAATTACGTTTCATTACTCCTCTCCAACGTCAACTATTTTTGTTCAGCAAAATGCAGTAAAATCTTGTATCTTGTACCTTTTTTTTATATGAGTACGACTACCGCGGACTTGGTGGTCCGCACCTTTTTTTTACTGTTGTATTTTATTTGTTTTTTTTTTTTTAAATCTATGGTACAATCATAAACTCCTCTCTCGGATACTTACTCTAATCTTAAAATCTACGTGAATCCATCCATTTTTTATATATATATTTTTTTTTCCATACATATACACATGCTCATGATTAATATATATATTTTCCATGCAATTTTTTTTTTTTTCACAGGCATTACAATTTATTACTATCATATGTTATCTTATTACTACGTTATTATTTTACACAATTATCTTGTACCTTTTGTACATTTACAGAATTATAATCTATAGACAGGATAATTTTTTAAGCAGTGCACAAATTTTCACTGGGTGTTATACCCATGAATATGAGCAACTTTCACTATGGGACTAACTCTGAAATCGCGAAAAAAAGATCAGTTGTTTATTACAATTATCTACACCAAAATCATCAAAATGTATGGAGTAGCTGATTTTTTTTCGTGATTTCAGGTTTGGTCGCATAGTAAAAGTTGTTCATATTCATGGGTAGAACACCCTGCGAAAAAGTGTGCACTGCTTAAAAAATTATCCCGTATATAAAACAAAGTCGGGTTATTTACACCAATTAAAACTCAAGAACGGCTTGACCAATTTTTACGATCTTTGATTTTTTGGATTTATCTCCGCCCCAAATAGCATAATAACCACAGAACAGATACAGAGATCTTTTCTGTGATAATAACTATCAACACATCGGTAAAGTTCACGAATAAAAAATATAATATAATATTATAACTTAATCCCGTCATTTATTACAATGAAGAAATAAAGAAGTTTTTATAATAAGGTTCTAATTAAATTAAATTAAAAAAAAAAACAAAAAAAAATATAAAAAAAAAATTAAAAATTTAGTTTAAAATTATTATTTAATTAAATTTAGGGGTTTTAATTTTTTTATACGTGGTTTTTAAAGTTATTTTGTTGTAATGGAACGCACAAGAGGAAAAGTATAGAATCATATTTAACTATTGTTTTCGTTAGATAGATAGCCTTTATCGATGATTGTGGGACAACATCCAAGGACTGATAGAATTATATTGTCGATAGCGATCTGTCTTTTACTGATAAATAAGTTATTGGGTTCGGCCGTTCGGCGGTTTGTGTTACGTTTATTTGTATCTATCTTTTATATAATCAATATCTATATTTCTATCTATAAAAAGGTACTAACTTAATAAAGCTGAAGAGCTTATTTTATTGTTTGAGCCCACTAATCTCTGTATAATGTAATTTTAGTATATTATTGTGTATCGTACGACTCTAATCCAGCCTGTCCCTGCTGTCCTCCCCACAGAGACACCCTAAGCCGAGGCCTGGAGCTAGACCACCACCTCTTAAAGCAGTATTATTTTAATCTTACATGAGTGTGGGAAAGAGATGGAGCTAGACGTCCTGTATAGCTCCATCTCTTTCTCACACTGAAGTAACATTAAAATAATACTGCTTTAAGAAGTGGTGGTTTGCCTTAACGAGTAGTTGCTTAGTTTATAAGTTATTATAACCCTAGCTGGAGGCCTTAATTTATTGAGGCACCCACAGGCAAGACCGGTTGAGCAGCC
The DNA here is from genome assembly GCA_946251885.1 of Cosmia pyralina. Taxonomy (NCBI): domain Eukaryota; kingdom Metazoa; phylum Arthropoda; class Insecta; order Lepidoptera; family Noctuidae; genus Cosmia; species Cosmia pyralina. Next base: position 7,498,223 of record OX276342.1, read on the forward strand.
GACAACCTCCTAGGTTGACCTGCGAGATAGAGGTGGTCTGTAACAGGTAAAATTAGAAACCTGTTTTACCTGTTCCAGTTCCGGGGAAATAACAGTTCCAAAATCGTGTTCCAAAATAACAGCCTGTGTTACATTGCAACCAAAGACTGTATGATTGTAACAGATACAATCTTTATTAAGTTCTATTTTTTAAGGCCTTGTTCCAGAGAACAGAAGCTATCTACAATAAGTCGGAAGAGAAAAGAGCTTGTTCCAAACTGTTCCAGGTCAGTTTCGTTTATATCTCTCTCTTTCTAACACAGTAAACATCCATAAGCTAGATAGAGAAGAGCTTGCTTTTTATTACACAGATACACACACCAGTTACGGCAATGTCTGTTGTAGGTTGTGGAACAGGCGAAACAGGCAGGAACTGTTTTTTTCGGTTTTGAGATATCTGTTCCATGTTGTTACTTTTAGAAACCTGTTGTTTTAACTGTTACGATAAATACGCCTCACTCCTACTGCGAGATGCCACTAAAAAAAAAAACCAGGCAAATGAAGTCGCAGGCAGAACCTAGTTGAAACTAGGCATACACAAGTAGTAGGTACAACGTGCTATCATAGAATAGTTCCACGAGATCTTTTAGATACTCTGTGGAATTTTCTCGAAACAAAATGCTAATCAATAATGGGAATGATGACTAAAAACTTTTTTTTTGTCCGTCATGTAGATTTTTAAAAAATATTGGACACGTATTTTTCTTTTTTTAACCGACTTCAAAAAGGAGGAGGTTCTCAATTCGTCGGAACCTTTTTTTTTTATTATGTATGTTCCCCGATTACTCGAAGATGGCTAGACCGATTTAGATTTTTTTTTGTTTTATTCGAGAGGGTATACATCACAGTTGGTTCCATATAAAATTGATTAACTTTGCTTGGTAGTTTTTGAGTTAGCTTCAATAATACGTATTTTTTCCCCCACTTTTATATGGATGATGTTCTAGTTTATTTTGCAGGTAGTGGTATTAGAATTGGTGTAGGTACGTAGGTACCACAACTAAAAAGTGAAAAATAAAAACTTTTTACAAAAAAATACAACCGACTTCCAAAAACAACACTACAAAGTGAAAAATAACTTTAATTTCGGAAGTCGGTGGCAAAAAACGAAAATACATTTAACTAGACACCGACTTCCGAAATTAAAGTTATTTTTGGAAGTCGGTTGTATTTTTTTGTAAAAAAGTTTTTACGTAATCAAAAGATTATGGCGATAAATTGTTTTAAAATATGGCATGAAGTCACGCCTAGCTATGTTATATACGTAGAATGTTATCTGAGTATTTTTTTTATTAGTATGATAAAGCAAAAAATACGTGTCTAATATTTTTTTATTATCTGACTGACGGACTAAATAGAATTTCTTTTTTTTTAGCCAGGCGTAATCCCTATTATATTGCTTCTCCTGAGCTTTCAGTAAAGTTTACACTTTGTAGATCTAAATACGTGAATGCATTTATACCTATTTTCCGTACAACATCTGACATTTCGAGAGTACTTGTAATCTCCATCCATCATGTGAAAGGCACGAGCGACGGTTGCATTTCATACAAAAAATTGGGAATTCAGCAATGTCCACACTAGTGGACGTTTGGTCATCAATCAATGTAGCCCATCTCACAGTTGACATATCAAATTGAATGTTTTTCCTGTTTTATTGAGAATTCTACTCGACTTTGTTCCAATTAAAAATATGGATTCAATTAATAATTTTTTTTTTTGGTATGAAATATCCAATTGCGTTACGTGTTGCTCTCAATTAAAGGTTAATTGAGTTTTTTTTTATTTTTAATCTATCTATCTAACCATTTATTTTATTCTTGACATAATCACGCCTATGAAGTTCCTTATTTATTTACAGGCAACGATAGACGAACAAATGCAATACTTCATGGACGTTAGTTTTTCCTTTACATTTTTCTTTTAAATAAAATATCAATGTGTTACGGCGATGAAGTTGCCTGTCCACCAGAGCGGAGCGAGGCCGCGGAGCAGAGAAACGGAGAAATAGGATTGCACAAAAACTCCGCTCCTCTCTTCAGAGTTTAGATTCTATTGGTTAATATTACTCCGTTTCTCCGCTCCGCAGCCTCGCTCCGCTTCAATGGACAGGCAGCCTTATAGTCGTGAAATTAATGGTCGTTTTTGAAAATTCCAGAAAAAATATATATAAAAATTTGTTAATTAAACTTCAATCTGAGCATTTGAAAATGTTAAGCAACATTAAATACCATGCATGCAAAAAAAATATTGAAATAAGGTTGTTTTCAACTTTAAATTCGCTACTGCTTCTGCTTCTAAACTACATGATACTTTCACGGCTTAGCGACGATAATATTGGTAAATCACTTATCTTGTCTTACAACTGTGCATTTTTTATTTTAAAATAATATTTTTTTTAATTTTTACAAAACGCAATTTTAACAGCGGAAATTTAGAAATATTCACTAGTGAGTCCGTGCGACGACTGTATGGGACTACGGGTCGACGATCGATTAAAGCTTCTTCATAAATAAAGTCGATTGTTATAAGAGATCGAATTGGTAACGCATTAAGACATCACTAATTGATTAGAACAGTACTCGAGCTATCAAAAGTAAAACAAACGGTTGGAAAAAACAAAAACGATAAAAAATAAAAAATATAATATATGGGCAGGCATTGGGCAGGTGCTCGTGATCATCAGAATCGACCATGTTTTTGATAAGTGGTAATGTGGGTAGGAACCAACAAAGAATCACTCGAGTCACAATCAAAAGTTATTAAATCGCACAAAATATCTTTCATAAAGAATCTCACTAAAATCTATTCCCTAGTAATTAGAAAATCACTTACTAAATAGGTTTTAATTATTTTTGAAACAAAAAGGGGCAAGATTACTCGGAACAAAAGCGATTCGTCGGATACGTGATGCGCTCGCCGCTAACGTTCGAAAATAACTGAACTCAACATGGCCGCGCTGACTATCGCCTCGACGCCGACGACGGCGACGCTCCGCCAGACTGACAGTTACATCCAGTTGACATCTATTGAGAGATACGTTGGAGCGCCAACGTATCTCTCAATAGATGGCGCTATCAATGCGCCGTCAAATATTATAATTCTAATCAACATTTTTGTGTTATTTCAGCACTGGCCAATCAGCCCCGCTATCACATAGCTCACTGACTAATATTTTTACCACAGCATGAGTACTCTATATAATATAGTTCGAGTCGTTAGAATAAAAGAAAAAACAAATTTTTAGGTTTAGGTTTCATGAAAATTCACGCCACCAGCTGGCGCCACTACAATACATTCAGTCACGAAAAAAGTAAATACACCACTAATTTTTAATTAGTACCAATACTTAAAGGTCTTATTAGAGAAGGTGTTGTTATTTATAACGAATGTCTTTTTTTACCGTCTCGAAAAAAATAGGGTATATTCGGTGAATGGAGTAGAAGCCTATGGCATATCTAGTTTTTTTTGCAGGTTGCATATGATTTGAATTTCGATATTTTTAAAGGATTTATTATTTTCATTAAAAATTTACGTTTTTATTGTTCTAAAATGAAAAGTTTACCACGAATTTGTAGTATTTATTGATACTTAGATATTTTTTTCTGACTAAGCTATTAAAAAAAAAAAACTAGGTATGCCATACGCTTCTACTCCGTTCACCTAATATACCCTATTTTTTTCAAGACGAAAAAAAAGTCATCCGGTATATGTGAAGTCTCAATAACTAATATTCAAAAACAGCAAAGTTATTAGCGTTTGTTTATATCTCAAAATGTCACTCAGTTTATGGAAATATTGTACAGGCTACATAGTAGTATTCATTCATCATGGAAAAGCAATGCGCGTAGTATTTTCTAGTAGCAATTGTTATGAATGATTGATTCAATTATGAGTTTACCAATTATGACAAATTTTTGCGGACAATTTTGGGATTTAATTTTTTTTACTTTTGACTACACAAATATGATCAGTAACGGGTACCCCATTTTTTTTGTACTAAAAAATAGTAGTATATTGGTGCTTTTATTCTTTTGACTGGTGCTCAGATCTGACGTCTCAGTTCTTCCACCTAGTGAACGTCATTTCGGAAAACACTAATTGTCGCCCATCTTCTTGAAATTTTCTCTTAGCCTTGCCGCAGACGGGCCACACAACGAATCATTTCACTTTGCCCTACCGAGCCGCGAATTCTTTATTTCCTCTTTGCTTTTGGAAAGAAACGGGTTGTAAATCATAGATTAATTACACGGTTTCTTACAAATAATATAACTACACTAAACTTTTATAATCACAGATGTACGATTTGTTCTACTAAAACCCAGGACCCAGAAAAAATAAATTTATTTGTGTAAATTATTCACACAAAAAAGACAGAAAAAAAAAACTTAAAACAGTGTTGTGCCCCACGGCTGCGCCAAATAGGCACTTTAGCTTAAATTCCTGACAACTAGTGCCTGTGTGCGCCAACCCTTAATCCCCATTTACACGGTGCAACTTTATTGCATGTGGCATGCCATAAAATTTAAGTAACAATGGACTGGCACCATCTAAACAACACGTAGAATATTGTTGCACGATACGGGCAAGTTAATTGCCATTCAAAACTGGTATAGGTGTAAACAACACGTACAATAAAATCGCATGTGCAATAACAGCTACCTGAGGGTAATTGCAGACTACATCCATAGTCCTATGTGGAGGCATTGGATTGGTCTGCACATATTGTAGGCTGACTGGCGTTTTTTCTATTTATGTATTACTAACATAGCTTTAAGTCATTTTGATGTACTACTAACACTCTATGGACCAAAAGTCTGAAATAAATGTTTTGAATTTGAATTTGAATTTGAATAAAATCGCCCGTACAATAAAATCACATTCAATTCTAACATGAAAATTTTCTATCATTCCGACAAATTAAAAAAAAAATCTTGGGAAGACGTTCAATATTTGAATGAAATATTTGACAGCGCAAATACGGGCAATACTTCAATCATTTGTATATGGACGTGCAACTCTGTGTTTAGACGAGGCAAAACTTGCATGGTATAATCGCCGAGCAATTAAGTTGCCTGGGTGTAAGTCGCATGCAATTTTACTGAACGGCAAAACTTGCATTAATTTATTGTATACCATTTCATGTTAATCGCACGCGTGTAAACACTTGCATGCAATTCTTGAATGGCAATTATTGAACATGCTTTATGGCATGCGATTATGGCCTTGAACGTTCCAGAAACTTGAACCGTCTGAATGGGGCTGGCATATCGCACTTGTTCAGAATAATTGAATTCGGCAGTTGGTGAACAACAAAGCTAACCAGAAGCAATTACTACGTACCAATACAATTGTGTCCCATTTTGCCACCCGGCTTAGCAGTATTGTCTCGACTGGTTTCTATATTATCACCTGCCTAGCTTAATCCCAACTATATTGGGGTCATCTTCCAGTCTAACCGGATGCAGCTGAATACCAGTATTTCAAATGGAGTGACTGCCTATCTGACCTCCACAACCCAGTTACTGGGTAGTACGATACACTTTGGTAAGACTAGTTGTCAGACTTTCGGGCTTCTGACGACCCGTAACGACTGTCAAATACCCACGAATGACAGCTTGGACCAAAGAGGGGTCTTGGCATATAAAGATGGTCAACCATCCAAGTACCAATCTCAGCAAGCGCAGCTTAACCTGATCGATCGACCCGTGCGGCTGTTATTACTTAGCCACGAGCCCCTCTGGTTTCCAAGTAGCTCTATGAAAATGTTTCCACAAAACCAGTCGTATCGCTGCAGTCTGCCATAGCCTTTAGGCGGCTTTAAATAAAATAAAATAACCTTTAATTCGGACAAGTAACATCCATAGTGGGTTAGTACACATAAATCTTATGACTATGTTAGTAAAGCTTAATATTAAATATCTATTTAGCAACAATATTATTCTGAGAGATACTCGTACATCTCTTAATAATGCTATGCATTATCGAAGAGTCATATCTCCCAGCTATGATTTTCAGGATGGAGTTGGGGCTGGCTCGCACTCTGCCGAGCAATGAGGCAGATTTCTGTCTAACGATGGCATGGAAGCCATCAACGTGACTCTGCGCGAACATAGCAGATGCACTGCAGAAACGGGGCAGCCGCAACAGCATCCTGAAACCATTATTATATTGCACTCGCAGGGCGCTGATGGCCCGCTGGGTATAATTAGTCCACAGGCTGCACGTGTAGTATACCTGGCAGTAAGCTTTAAAAAGAGTTACTTTAACTTGTTCACTACACCGCTTTGCCGCTGCGATTCGCGGTTGCGGTGGCTTTCCGAGTTGTACCTAATGAGCCTTTTACACGAGGCCAATAGCTGAGACAATCACTGGATTGTCTACTGAGCCAAGACAATAAAGCTAATAAAAAAGTATCGTCTAAATAGAGACATTGCAGTGGGCATTGGATTGTCCTCAAGGCATAAGCCAGGCCAGTGAAAAGAACGATTTCAAATTTTTGCTTAATGTCTTGGCTTAGTGGATTGTCTCAGCTATTGGCCTCGTGTAAAATGCCCATGATACCGACTCGCAAGTGTGTTCTTTTTCGCTTTCCCATCACGCACAATGTTTTACAAAAACATTGTAGGGATTCATTCATAAAAAATGTTCGAATGAAAGAGAAGAGTGTTGAATTCTAATAAATGTTGATATTTCAAATACTGTGAATATTTTGTATTTTTTCTGTATAAAAAATAATAACTCCCGTTTTGAACCTACCTATCATTTTTACAAAAGTTTTCACCGAAATATTAATATCTTTTCATAACTCTAGCTTTTTATTATGCACAGCCAGTTGAAATATAAAGGTGTTTTAAATGGGATATAAAACATTTTTAATTAATTATTTTAGACTTGTTACAGTGCGCGTCAAAATTTCATTTCTGCATAGCTAAAATTTCAAGTCTCAGGCAATTTTAAGGTAAGCTATAAAAGTGAACATAAACGAATTTTTAAACGTACTAAAGCTGGGTTCAATTTTACTAAGAATTTTCTCAAAATAATCTACCACTAGCCTTTAAACACCGCCCCAAATACAACATTGAAAAAGTATTAACATTATATTTATATAAATAAAAAAATAAAATAAAAAATAAATAAATAAGTAAATAGTAGTATTAGTATATATTAAGTATATCGTTTTGTGATTTAAAAAGTAATTTGTTAAAACAAAACGACAGGGAGGATTATCACACCTGTTTTCAGTCACCTCAAAAGGAAAAAACGGAACCCTTATAGGATCACTTCGTCCAGTCTGTCTGTCTGTCTGTCGAGACCCTTTTTCTCAGGAACGCGTGGAGGTATACACTTGAAATTAATATAAAAGGCGTAGGTATATGGTCCTTTGGTGCTCTAAAAAAAATCAAGTTTCTAAGTCAAAGCAATAATAAAATACGGCCATTTATGTGACATATTTTAATACTCGCAAGTAAATTAAACCTCTGGGGTACTTCCCGTTGAAAATGGAATTTGGATTATTATTATTTAATTTTTTTTTATATACTTATTTGAAATTATATTCTTATTATAAAATTATTGATAACTGTTGTTAATTACTGATTGTTATGTACTGCTTTTGTTTTTTTAAATTCTACATAATGTATATTGTTAAGAAATAAATCACTTATGACCTAGAATCATGAAATTTGGCAAGAAGCAAGGTATAACTGCTGTTAGACCTTGCTTCTTGCCAAATTTATAAGGTCAAGGTCATAAGTGATTCTAGGTCATAAGTAAAGGAAAAAGTACGAACATAGATAATTTGTAGTTTTATGACATAGCAAAATAGTTTTTTGCGATTACAAACTTAAAATTGCACTTGGAGAATTGACCGTGACGTATGGGAGACCATGTTTTTCACCGACAATGTTAAGTTTCTTTTTGGGATAAATTCTTTTCAATTACGGAAACCTTCATTGTGCGTGGTCCGATACGCATTTGACCAGTTTTTTTTATTTTCTATGCCTTTTAAGTAAGTAGACTGTGCTATATAAAGGTATTTTCTTTCTTTTTTTCATGTAATTAGAGGCGAGCCTATTTTTGAACCAGACTACTGTAATTGCTACTGAAAATTCCCAAATGGTAAAATCTATTAACACTGCCCGACCCGGGAATTGGATCCAATACCCAGACAGTCGCACTAATAACCACTAGACCAACGTGGCAGTCACCATCCTCTATACATAAATACTTTGTATACAATAACCCATAATCTACTATGTTGGGGTCGGCTTCCAGTCTAACCGGATTCAGCTGAATACCAGTATTTTATATGGAGCAACTGCCTATCTGACTTCTACAACCCAGTGACTGGGTAACACGATACCCCTTGGTAAGACTGGTTGTCAGACTTTCGGGCTTCTGATGACCCGTAACGACTGTCAACGATCCACGAATGACAGCCGGGACCAACGGCTTATCGTGCTTTCCGAGGCACGGAGGAGTCTCGATATGTAAAGATGGTCACTCATCCACGGACAACCCCGGCAAGCGTAGCTTAACCTGATGGATCGACCCGTGCAGCTGTTATTACTTAGCCACGAGCTCCTCAATTTATCTAAATTTTATAATTATAATAACTCTTTATTTTTCCCTTGTCACTGTCGGCGTTCCAGCTGTATTGTGTATATCACACAAACAACAAACAACAACAACAACTTCGTCTTGAAAAGTCTAGCTAAAAAAAAGTTCTTTGTTAAAAAGATCCCAAACACTTTATTCTTCCATACATTTTTAATACAGCTAAGAGTTTTTCACCGCTCGATGGAAGTTTCGTAAAAAACACTAAAACCTCGTAAAGTTCTGCAGTTAAAATATGAAGATTTGGTTATAAATATAGATGAGCGGAGCGAGAAAGAGGTCAGCGAGGTTAAAATAAACATCTATCATTTCTAAAGAAGTGAATCAATTAAAAAATAGCGCCATTCTTAAAGCAAGTCTACTTCATATCTAGGTATAAGAATAAGGCTAAATTAATATCTTAACTCTATTGATAAGACATGGGTAGGTGGTGACAATTTTTGAGTACTAAATTCTGTAAAAATATTATAATACGTACTTACGACAAGTCAAACTAATATTCACATTCATTCTAGTCAAGTGTCTAGTAATCAGTGTTCTAGTCAAGTTAGTTTTAGTAATTTGCTAAACAAAATAAAATAATAAAATCAAGTGAACATCATAATAGCTACGCTCATTTCTCGCTCATCTTTCACTCCCACCTCGCCCTTTAAAGCAAATCCTCGTAAAGCTTATCTTCACGACTCGACTGACAGTAAACAGTTTCAGAGAGCTTAAACAACGCCTCTTAATGTGAAATACGATATTTTTATAAATATTTATAAAATAACTTGACAGGCAAACGATCCGAGTCAAAGTTTTTGAATATAAGTTGACAATTTGACCTCGACCAGTAAGAATATGTTTAAGAAGTGAACAGTGTAGTAACGAAACGTAACCAGACGTTTGACAAGTAAATGTAGGTAAACCCTATACAATTTTTGACAAATTGAGACTGAGATGAGATTGCGAACGTTGTTACAAATAAAGGAAAAGAAAGAAAGAAAGAAAAAAGAAAAATATTTTATTTGGGACACGCACAGGAAATACAGTTAAAAATGACCATATAAAAGTAACAAAATAAACATTAAAAAACAAAAAAAAAAAATTCAAACTAAAAAGAGACCTGTGCGAGGCCAAAAAGGCAATACGGGAATTGCCCCTCAGATCTTTCTTCAGCGTTCATCAGTTCCTAATCAATCTACTTAGAAGAAATCCTCTTTACTAACAATAGAAACCAACCCAAATCAGTTAGTATCTTAGTGACAACTACAGACGAATCTAACATGGCATTTCACAGATACCCCACTCCTAACCCCGGGCAAACTAGGGGAATTTCCTGCCATAATAATAGCGACGACAACTTTTAGCCCCAGGCCGGTCACTGATGACCGTAGAGAGGGGCAGATATCGATATCGATAAAGTTAGGATTATGTTATTTGAAACTCAATCGGATCGGGATGCTGGCAGTCGAGATATTGATTTTAAATTAAGTTTAGTATTGGGGGTGGAGGTTTATCATTCTGATACAGTTGTTCTACATTAGTTTCTATGACATTCATACAGCAAAGATGAAGGTACGTAGAGGTTTGTTGCATTGGTCAACCTTATTGTGTTACAGGCTGACATTCTATCATTCAAACATCGAATTACTTTTGAAAAAAACAAAACTAGCTCATGTTCAAGGGTGGAGACAGATTCTAGCCCGGGCAACGTTATGAGTGTGATATATTTTAAGTTGAAACTGAGTTATTTTAATATAATAGGCAGTAATTCCTTCTGCACATGTGGCTTCCCTGATAGGTACCTCATTAACGGCATAATTATATACGTGTCTATAAGTGTATGTAAGTGTTTATTAACTGCTCCCAAATTACGATGCTTATTTTTTTATGTATAATAATTTTTACATTCTTCCTTGACATAATAGATTATTATTAATCATCTCATTATTTGACATTATATAACTGCAATTCTAATTTTAACTCTATATTAGTGGCTTTTATGAAAATGACATTTATTCAGATTTGTTACTGTAGTTGTAATGGCAATCATGTCATTTGTGTCATGTCATAGATTTTTATTTTTAACCCCCGACGCAAAAACGACGGGGTGTTATAAGTTTGACGTGTCTGTGTGTGTAAATGTGTATGTGTCTGTCTGTGGCATCGTAGCTCCCAAACGGATGATCCGATTTTAATGCGGTTTTTTTTATTTGAAAGGTATATCAGTCGAGAGTGTTCTTAGCTATGTTTGGTGGAAATCAGTTCAGGTCTTCAAGGTCATCAGGTCGTTTGTTAGGTGTGATAGGAATGTTACACGCTCAGTTTGCTTGCAAGCAAATGTGGGATCTGACATTTGAAACACTAATGTCTTCTGGAACCACTGAGCTGGTCTGCTGTTAGGGCTCGAAGATAGGAGACGTAACCCTGGACTGCCTTTTAGTAAACCCATCGAGTTTGGGCTCGTTGGATTTGTCCTAACTAGTTCTCTTTATGTTTCTAATTGACGAGGACCTGATGCTGGAAATCTGGAACCTCTGAGCTGGTCTGATGATAGGGCTCGAAGGTAGGAGACGTAACCCTGGTCTACCTTTTAGTAAATCCATCGAGTTTGGGCTCGTTGAATTTGTCTTGACTGGTTCTCTTCATGTTTCTAATTGACGAGGACCTGATGCTGGAATTGGGATGTGGTTTTTTGCTTTTTATAGGGTTTAGCATTTTTAACGTTTTGTCATAATAATTGCATACCTACTTTTTTTTGGTCGGGGGTTTTTTTAAATTTAATTATTCTTTTATTAGTATTCTAAATGGATTATTTTCTATTTTGTGAATGAGAGAACGTTGCTGGCCTAGTAGACTGTACATTTGTTGCCTATTTTCTTTTTTACCTGGTAGTTGTTGAAAGGGCTACATTGTCCTCCCATACCTATTAACATTGTTATTCGAAAATATTGTAAAAGCCAATTATTTCTAAAAGAGTAACCATGGAGTTTCTTGCCGGCTCTTCTCCATAGGAAACGACCAATTTGGAACCGTGCACCTAGCTTCTGACGTTTCATAAGTGCCCATGTAGGTTTATGTGAAATAAAATATTTTGATTTTTTTTTTCGATTATTTACTTTATAAAAAGGCTCTTGGCCCTTTTGACCGCCCTCTACCTCTTTAATTTATAGTATAGCTATCCTTCTGCGAGGTTCGACACCTCATAGTAGGTACTGTATACGTAAAGCAACTTGTGTCGTGTGTTTCAAGGTTAGTATAAGTTGTTGCTGTCAATGATATTAGGTCTTTACCTATGAAATTGCCGTTCTGCAGTACTGGCCATTTCAAATCAAAATAATTTTTGTTTGGCAAGAATTCTAATTTCAAATTAATTTTATTTTAAAAACATGTATTTTTTTTCCAAAAGTAGTCATTTGTTTATTGATTAGTTTTACATTTTCATCGCATTTCAATCTTTTTCGTCATCATGGATACGTTAAAAATTCGAGTAATTATAGAATATGAGTACCGTCGTGGCAGCAACGCGGCACAAGTGGCACCCAACATCAACGACGTTTACGGAGCTAACACTACAAACCAACGCACCACTTGTTATTGGTTTGCTCGCTTCCGTTCTGGAAATTTCGACCTGAAAAATGAACCTCGCGGTCGTCCGAAGACTTTGGTCGACAATGACGAATTAAAGGCGATTGTGGAAGCTGATGATACACAATCTACGGCTGAATTAGCAGCAGCTTTCGACGTTAGCGTCAAAACAATATTGGTCCATTTGCGTCAAATTGGCAAGGTAAAAAAGCTTGACAAATGGGTGCCCCACGAACTCAATGATCGCCAGCGCGAAGTACGCGTCGAGACGTGCCTTGCACTGCTCAACAGACACACAAATGAAGGCATTTTGAACCGCATTGTTACCTGCGATGAAAAATGGATTCTGTTTGATAACCGCAAGCGCTCAGCAAGTTGGTTGGATCCTGGTTCAGCACTTAAACAATGCCCTAAACGAAAACTTACCCCTAGAAAAGTGATGGTCACTGTTTGGTGGTCTAGCGCCGGTGTGATTCATCACAGCTTCATACCAAACGGGGTGAGCATTACTTCAGATGTGTACTGTGAAGAACTGAACACAATGATGGAGAAGCTGGCACATCTCCAATCAGCATTGGTCAATCGCTCGTCTCCGCTGCTCCTGCACGACAACGCGCGACCTCATACTGCACAGCAGACGGTCTCCAAGTTGCAAGAACTGGGGTTGGAAGCTCTCCGTCATCCGCCCTACTCAGCAGACCTTGCACCAACAGACTACTACTTTTTCCAGAATTTGGATAACTTCTTGGCGGGAAAAAAATTTAATACCCGAGAGGCAGTAGAAAATGCCTTTGAAGAATTTGTTGCCTCCCGTCCAGCTGATTTCTTTAAGAAAGGCATCAATAAACTGCCACTGCGTTGGCAAAGATGCATTGATTGCATGGGTGATTACTTCGATTAATACAAATAAAAAATGCATGAAAAAAATTCGTTTAAATTTTTTCATACAAAACGGCAATTTCATAGGTAAAGACCTATTATTATAAGTACAAAGATAGGTTACCTACCCCAACATTCGATGTTCAAAAACAGCACAATGTCGAACTATTGGACACTTGGAAGTAGGATGGCATGTCGTAATTATCTGGAGCGAAAAAGAGACAAGACGACGAAAATGTGGCTAATTAATCAAATTTTGACGTGCCACTTGTGGAGCGTGTATAACCTATCTACCAAGATCCTATCTACCTCTTTTTACATAAAATATCATTGGTTGCTGTGAGTTTTTCCTCAGTGCAAGTTCGTGAAAGAATACATCCACGAAATCGATTGCTAGTAATATACCATCGATTTATAATTTAATTAGCTTTCGCCAGCGTTTTCGCCCGCGTGCATTTTGGAAATTATACCGCGGAAACATACCACCGGGATAAAAAGTATCCTATTTCAGGTCATGGTTTACCCGCGTACCAAATTTTATCCAAATCCGTTCGGCCGTTTTAGCGTGAGAGCCTAACAAACAAACGAACTCACTTTTGCATGTTAGGATAGGATTGGCTCGCGGACAGAAAACGAGACACAATAGAAATTTAATATTTATGACGTCTATAGACGTCAAGCGCCTACGAAAGTAGTAAACTGTGTCCACTAGTGACAGCAATGACAGTCAGATCTTTTTTTAGATTTCATTATTCAGTAATGAAAAGAGCATTTCAAGATAAAATTGAACTATGTTATATCGATTTATAAGAAGATATTGTTACGGAGACGCTAATGCCACCTGTTATCGAGTAGCAGAACTACACGATACGTCGATTCGTGACAGAATTTTTTTAGAACATTCTAAACCCTTCCAGAATGTTCTAGATGGTTAAGTGCCGTTTTGCAGCATTCTAGACCATTCCTGTAAGTAGGTATTAGAATGTTCTCGAATTATGGCCTCTAACTTTCGAGAAGCTTATCTCGTCATATAAATAGAGGGTTGCCAGCGGTGTATGGCACTCTCCGACCCTGATGACCCCATTCCTTTAGACCTAGATCTGCATTCCGACCTCGCCGCCGAGATCGTAATCGTAATTGCCCCCCCCCCCCCCCCCTCCGTGTCCTCTACTAGGTGAAGCTGTGCCTGCTGGTTGCGCAGCTGAGCCTGTAGGTTTAAACCCCCCCCCCCCCCCTACATAATTCTTCTTCTCCCATCGTTATGATCCAGCCTACCCCTTCTGGCTGTTCTCCCCCCAGCGACGTACAGGACCCACAGGATAAGTTCGGTTAAGCAGTCTCGACCTCCAATGGTCAACTGCGAGAAGTCACTCATAAAAAAGATGTATGGCAGTTCAGTTTAGAACGCGATACCGGTGTTCACCAGTGAACTACAGCGAACTAACAGCAAACCACAAGTGATTCAGGTGATTCTGCTTAAAGTTTCTGATTACTGTATTTTTGATTATTTCAATATAGTTTTGGTGTAAACTGGCATAAATTTATTTATCCCGAACTCCAGCTCGTAACAATATGAAATAAAATATTCAATACAAATACTCGGATTTTACAAAAATCAGATGGGCAACTTATTTTTCCATTTCTTACGTCGATATAATTAATAATTACTAATGTCTAACTAAACTCGTAATATCAAAAATATAAACATAGATCCCAGCACTATCCACATCAATTTGTGGAACGAAAAAAAGCGATACAAAATAATTTTCTTCGATATTCTCGGAGTACCTTGTCCCATTTTTTTGTTACTAACATTTTAAAAGGCTCGTGTTATTTTAAACCTTTTGCGTTTCATAATAATAGCGTTGAGTATTTTTAAGGCCTTATTTTGTGGATCGAAATATCGGTGGAGAAAACCGGTACAATTTAAAGTTACAAAATATAAATGATTTTAATATTCACGAGTATATGAACGCGTTTAAAAGTACACGGGCTTGGCTGATATTTACAAATTTAAATTGTTTACGAACTAGCTCTTGCCCGCGGTTACGCTCCTGTGTGGTGGGTTTTCCGGAATAAATAGTAATATCTATGCAAACTATCCGTGTCTCCGTTATTGACACGAAACTTAGAACTGCTACTGATGATTTCCGAAAAACCCAATTAACAACTGGGTACTCTGGATCCCAAACACAGCATTTGTGCTCACGACAAGACTAGACCAACCTGCCTTAGTTTTACTCAATCTGCCTGCCGAGCCCCAACATGTTGGGGTCGGCTTCCAGTCTTAATCGGATGCAGCTGAATACCAGTATTTTACATGGAGCAGTCGCTCCTGACCTCTACTCGTGGCTAAGTAATAATACCCTCACGGGCCGATCCAACAGTTTAAGCTACGTTTGCCGGGGTTGGTGACCATTTTTACATACCGACACTCCTCCGTGCCTCGGAAAGCACGTTAAGCCGTTGCTCCCGGCTGTCATTCGTGGATCTTTGACAGTCGTTACGGGTCGTCAGAAGCCCGAAAGTCTAACAACCAGTCTTACCAAGGGGTATTGTATTACCCAGTTACTGGGTTGTGGAGGTCAGATAGGCAGTCGTTAAATATAAAATACTGTTATTCAGCTGCATCCGGGTAGACTGGAAGCCGACCCCAAAATAGTTGGGAAAAGGCTGAGGCAGATTGCAGCCTAACCAATAAAAGCCAGCCTTCAAAAAAGCACGCACTTTGCTATTACATCAAACATTTATGTTTGTCCGTGGATACGTGACCATCTTTACATACCGAGACTCCTCCGTGCCTCGGAAAGCACGTTAAAAAGCCGTTGGTCCGGGCTGTCATTCGTGGATCTTTGACAGTCATTACGGATTGTTAGAAGCCCGAAAGTCTGACAACCAGTCTTACCAAAGGGTATCGTATGAGTATTATCCAGTTGCTGGGTTGTGGAGGCCAGTCTGTAGGTAATCGTTCCATGTAAAGTACTGGTATTCAGCTGCATTCGGTTAGACTGGAAGCCGACCCCAACATAGTTGGGAAAAGGCTAGGTAGACTTAATCTGACTAAGGCAAACGTGATGATCAGTTTTTTTGTTTGCTATTAATATCTATTGTGTGTGTTGTATGTATTGTAGTCATGTTTGAGGAAATAAATGATTATCTTCTCACATAACATAGTCACGCCTTCATCCCATGGGGGTAGGCAGAAACTACAGAACACCACCTGCTACGATCCTTACATTCGATTACGATTCGTTTACGTTCATACATCAGAACGCCAATTCTGGTACCTAATAACATTCAAATTCAAGTCGCACTCTCATGCCAGCGACAATCAAATGTCAAAAATGTAGGTAAACGCTTACAATTTTTGACAGATTCGAGACTGAGATGAGATTGCGAACGTTGTTAAAAATACGGGAATTGCCCTTCTGGTCATACACACACGCACGCCGGTTGCGAGTACTACGAACCTGACTTTTCTAAAAAACTTCACCAATACGGTCGGTCACTCTATATTCACTGGTAATTAGTGACACATGCTTGTCCTCATGATAACAAACAACTTTTACAATGGGACCAAATATGAAATCTCGAAAAAAAATATCAGCTGTTCCCTACATTTATGTTCGTATAACTCGTCAAAATGTAGGGAACAGCTGATTTTTTTTCGCGATTTCAGGTTTGGTCCTATAGCATTTATTTGTTAACATGAGTACAATCACATCACATGTGTTTAAGTATCTGTCACTGATTACGCCAGTCACCAATGTATCCTTCTAGCTAGGGTGTCCCCTCCCTCACATCTGCCTTGTAAATACCTTTTGTTAGTCGCCTTTCATTCATCTTCTCAACATGACTAAATCATCTAAGCATACTCTTTCCACTAAACGATTTCCCGAACCGAACCTTTAAATTTTTGTAACTACATATTCTTTTAAACCGCACAGTTGTTGATTATCTTACCTGGCCAAAATACTAACAGATCCTCCTATCCTATCCTTCCAAGGAATATCACTCAAGAGTTTCATCCTGACCCGATTCCGTTCGCCATAATAATAAATTGTTATCAGCACAACCGTGCATGTCTGTGTTTCATGCTTATCCTTATTTATACAGTGTTGTCGCCATGAACATAACGAGAACAGACAGCTAATAGACATTTGTGCCCAACAATGAAGCGTATATAGCATTTTATGAGAATCTTCAACCTACTGACTGCCCACCAGAGACTAAAGAGCAGTAACAGCCCTTTTGTGATTTTTCGTTTTATTAGTGATTCTGAAAGCGGGTTTCTTAAGCTTTCTATTGAATTAACTTACTTATTTCTAAGACTATTAGAATGGTTTTTATTTAACAGTTTTCACTTACTGCAAACGAAAAAAATTAACAATTTGGCGTGATTTCCCAACTAAAATACAGTATAAATTATACTGCAGATTAAATTTTAAGGTTTCATAACTAAAATGCAGTAAGCAATATAATTTTACAGTTCTTTAGATAGTTTTATATTTCTGGAAAAAAATTTAAAAAAAAATTAATACGCAGTAAAATTTACCGCCATACAAGCTATTTTTACTGCAAATTAAGAAAATACAATTTATTGTCACGAACTCCCAACTAAAATGCAGTAAAATCAAAGCTTGTCGCATTTTAGTTGTGAATACTTAACATTCTTTTATCATTATAAACTGACTAACACGCAGTAAAATACAGCATTACTGCAGATTAGTTTGGATAGCATAATGACACAGATATGATTATTCCTAGCTAAAGTGCAGTTAATGTTTTAAATACTGCATTTTAATTGGGATCAAGTTTAACAAATTATAGTAAATTAAACTAATTGTTAATTTACTGAATAATATAACTGAATAAAATAAATGTTAATATTAAGAGAAAACTGTCAAAGGAGGTTGTGCATTCTGCGCAGGGTCCTTTATTAATTAGATGTTTTTTTTTATTTTTGATATGTAAATTTTACATAAGTGAGTTGAATTATTGTGATTAAATAATAAGAAATAAACGGTCTTTAAAATGTGAACTAGCTGTTTTTCTTACTGCACTAGTAAATTGAACACTTTTTTCTTAAAAAACTAACTAAAATGCAGTATTTTTTTAGTAGACAATGCGCTTTTATGATTTCTAACTTGACGATATTATCGTAGACGTTCACGTCCATAAAAAGTTTGGAAATACGTGCATTGTGCATGTTATAACGTTACTGAGGACGAAAAGCGTCTTTATATACTTAATACGTTTCATAGATTGTTTAAAAAAAAACTACATTATGGTTAAACACTAATATTTTGTATATCATAAAAGAATTTACTGACGAGAAACGTTGTTTAACGTAACCTATAATATTTGCATGTTATCACACAAATATTATAAAGCCGAAAGTTTGTGAGTGTTTGTATGTTTGTTACTTCTTCACGCTCAAACGGTTGGACCGATTTGGATGAGATTTGGTATGTCGATAGCTTATACCCTGGATTAACACATACGCTACTTTTTATCCTGGTCTTCGCGGGTGAAACACGCGGGGCGTATTAGCTAGTGATATATAAGCTATACAAGTATGCTCTATAATGTCTATAATATCTTTATACACCATGTTTTACGCAAATTAATATTATTAGATTTGTCTTTAAAAACATTTTTTTTTCTGTTTCTCTTTCAAGAAACGTTTTTACAAGAAAACGTAGAGTTAAAATATGTAGTGTATAGTATCAATAAGAAATACACAATCTATGAAAATTTCAACTGTCTACTATTACAGTTCATGAGATACAGCCTGCTGATATACTGATGGAAGGACAACGAAGGCTTAGTAATAGGGTTCCGTTTGGCACCCTTCGGGTACGGACTACACCATACGCCTAGGGTGCACAATAACAAAAAAAGGTCCCATAATGAATAATGTAAAGTAGGTAAGGCAACTTTTTAGGGTTCCGTAGCCAAACGGCAAAAAACGGAACCCTTATGGATTCGTCATGTCTGTCTGTCTGTCCGTCCGTATGTCACAGCCACTTTTTTTCCGAAACTATAAGAACTATACTGTTGAAACTTGGTAAGTAGATGTATTCTGTGAACCGCATTAAGATTTTCACAGAAAAAAAAACAATAAATTTTGGGGGTTCCCCATACTTAGAACTGAAACTCAAAATTTTTTTTTCATCAAATTCATACGTGTGCGATATCTATAGATATACGTAGGTCTTCAAAAATGATATTGAGGTTTCTATTATCATTTTTTTTCTAAACTGAATAGTTTGCGCAAGAGACACTTCCAAAGTGGTAAAATGTCCCCCCCCCCCCCGTAACTTCTAAAATAAGAGAATGATAAAACTAAAAAACATATGATGAACTTCCACCGAAAATTGGTTTGAACGAGATCTAGTAAGTAGTTTTTTTTTAATACGTCATAAATCGGTCTATTATTAAAACATCGATCAAAGTTACAACGAACTACAAAAACTTTTATATTATGTTACTTGCTGCTACGGAACCCTTCATGGGCGAGTCCGACTCGCACTTGGCCGCTTTTTTTACTTTAAGTACTTACCTACCGATATTTTTCTACAAAACCTCGGATTCTAAAGACTTAAATTTCAAGACTAGTAGGAACTAGGAACCAGTATACAGAACAAGGAAGTTTACAGAATAAAGCAAGCAATGCAGTGCCTGCTTGCCCAGTAATTTTATTTTAGTTTTGCTACGACAAGGTTCCAAGGCGAAGTGCTTATGGCCGATTGCATTCTACGGTACGGTTGTGTTTCTCTATACTTACGCTGTTTTTAAAATTAAGGAAGGATTAAATTATTAATAATAAGTGTACTGCGAAATGGTATGTTTTTAGATCTAGTAATTTATTATTTAAACATGCATCTTTTTATTAAGTTCCATCTATTCATGCACGAAATCTCTTAAAGGGTCATTGTACTCATCATTATGACAACAACAACAACAAAAAAAAAAAAAATCAGGTGTTCTCCACAAAATGTAGGGAACAGCAGAATTTTTTCGCGATTTCAAGGATGGACCCATAGTAAAAGTTGTTCATACTGATGATTAAAATGACTCCTTAAGAGATTAGGTGTATGAGTACTATGAAAAGATATAGGTACCTACTTATAATTATTCATGTTTAAAAGGGCATTCATTTACATTTGTTAGGCCTAATTAATAATAATTAATAACTCTTATCTAATATTTTCTATAGATAAGCTGTTACCCCGCAGTTTCAGAAATGTAAATTTTTCTAAGTAAAGAAATTATGATCGCAAATCAATACTCGTATCAATCTGCCTAGTGCCTAGATTTTTCCCAACTATGTTGGGGTCGACTTCCAGCCTAACCGGATGCAGCTGAATACCAGTATTTTACATGGAGCGACTGCATATCTGACCTCCACAACCCAGTAACTGGGTAATACGATACCCCTTGGTAAGACAGGTTGTCAGACTTTCGGGCTTCTGACAATCCGTAATGACTGTCAAAGATCCACGAATGACAGCCAGGACCAACGGCTTAACGTGCTTTCCGAGACACGGAGGAGTCTCGGTATGTAAAGATGGTCACGTATCCACTGTGAGCCCTGCTCCGTTCAAACTCACTTTTATGCACACGTAATACTTGAATTATTTCACTTGCTTGCAGCACAGCTAGTAACAGACTGACCCATGAGCTAACGCGCTACGCCGGCAACCATCAAGAGTGGGGAACGGATGTAGCGCGCCACCTCGTTTGGTAAAACAGTATCATTAAAACAATTCTAAAATTATTTTAAATATTCGATTTAACGTTACATAAAATACAGGAATTAATTAATGCATAACTTTAACTGTGAAATCAATGTTTAATAAAATAAATGGATCGTAGCCATACCAAAAGTAACGCCATCTAGCGGTATAAGATGACAAACATTTCCAACGTAGATATTACCATATTACTGTATCATACCCGCACAACAATAGCTAACAGATTAGTACACTTTCAAAAATCTGTAGCCTATCTTATTTTAACTAAATTCTAACACCACGGACCAACCCCGGCAAGCGTAGCTTAACCTGACGGATCGACCCGTGCGGCTGTTATTACTTAGCTTCGAGCTCCCATAAAATAAGGGAAGTGTTTCTACTGCACGTAAAAACTGTGAGGCGAATGGTTTTGCGGTCACCACTTACATGAAAATGCAGGGGCGTTACTTCTCATATTACACCCCAAGGGACCAGGAAAAGGAAAAATTTTTCTTTCTTTCTTTTTTGTTTAGTTAGTGACTAACCTGGTGTCAGTGTTTTATAAATAAATCATTCATTTCAGGCTACATAGGCCCATAGATAAATTGCCTTAACCTAAACATACTTAATTGAATATAAACAAAACTTGTGTTAGTAAAACAAACTTTTTTACAAACAAAAAAAAACTACAAAGTGAAAAATAACTTTAATTTCGGAAGTCGGTGTCTTTGGATCTGTATTTTAGCTTTTTGCCACCGACTTCCAAAATAAAGTTATTTTTCACTTTGCAGTATTTATTTGGAAGTCGGTTTTTTTTTTTTTTTTGTAAAAACTTTTTTATTGTTCTTTCATGATCCGGAGATCCATGATCCATTCGCCTCACTAAAATAGTATTTCCACATTAGCATTACTTACTATATTATATCAAGCTATACCTGAACCGCTTTGAACTGAGAAACATACTTGTCGGTTAGAAGAAAAAAAAACACACAACATTTAATTAACAGAAAAAGTTGCGGTTGAAAACGCCATGCTTTGATTCACATTTGATTGATGGCTGTTTGCAAATGGCTGTTCATTTTTGTTTCTATAAGTTACGCATAGCTGAAGACATATAGGTATGTATGTTATTTATTTTATTCTGTATGTTTATCTTTATTTATTGGTAAATTATGTTCAGCTAAACTCACACGTATCTCTGTGAATAAAGTTACTTACCCGAGATATTATGTTACACAGGGGGACGTCATTACGTCATTCGATAGGTAGTTGCTGAAAATCAGCGCCGCTGATGATAGGCTCGTCCGACGTCACGGCATTTTGCTGAGCAACGACCTTTCTTGCACAGATACGACGCACGGATTAATGTGTTTTAGTTATTTTTGTTATAAAAGTATTATTTTTACATTATGCAATTCGGATCTGTTATTGTTTGTTTGCTGCTGTTATTGTTTGTTGCATGACATTTCCTAGTGTCACAACACAGAGTAGAGGCAATATAGAGTTCATAGTTATTTTACTGTTTTAAATTGTTGTCTTTGGTCTGAGATCGTAGACAACTTGGATACGAGGCTTTTGCTTACTTTGCATAACGTGTGTACTTTGTTGTTTTTAGTTTTTAATGTGCGTTTTATTTGTGCAAAATAAACGATTTTTCTTTCTTTCTTTCTTTTTCTTTTCACTTTTTCGTGGGGCAGACTGTAATTTATCTAAGTTACAAGGTAGCCTAATATCAACTGCTCATCACCTTTTACAAAATATTGCTTTTCCCGATACAAGGACGTTAATTGTTGAGGAGTTCTCCCAGTAAGGAACCAGGAGAACTGGAACTGATGGTGAAGTCACCATCAGCTCCACTTCAACATATTTATTGTATGAGCATAATTTTTTTAGCTATAATCGAATCGCAACCCGTGAAATACGTATTATTGAGTAGTTCCGATGGTCATATGTGGTCTACTCATTAGTTCCACTTCATCAAATGGTGTTTTCCGGGAGCATATGCACTAAAAAAAAATGTAAAGGTTAAAAAAGGCTTTACACTATGTTAGTAGTACTCCACTTTGCACTAACTTGACTTTGTGCTGTCCTGAGGTACTTGTGGCGCTTGTTTATGCCGCCCATGGGCGTCTGACTTGGCTTCATATCCCGTTGGGAACTCTCAGGGTTTGTTTTTGGCCGGTTTCCTCACGATGTTTTTCCTTCACCGTTTGTTTTAAGCAAGTGATAATAGAATACGCACATGCATCTGAAAAGTCAGAGGTGCGTGCCTTAGGTTCGAACTCGAGACCTATGACTTGGCAGTCCGACGGTCATACCACTAGGCTATCACTGCTTTCAGTCAATCAATATGTCAGAACAAAGGTAATAAAAGAGGCACGTTTGTGTCCTTAATCTATTAGGTGAAGATTAATAATAATAATGTTTTTATTATAAATTAACTAGTGACCCGGCCCTCTTCGCACGTTTTTTACGACCTGACAAAACATGAAGGTTTCTATATTATAATAGGGGTTAAAGTATGAAATGGCCGTTTATTGTATTAGGAACTTCGAATTGACATAGAACCTTCATGGTTTGAGATTTTTGAGTGAAACTTTTTTCACATGGTACCTATGAATTTATTTATTTATAGTTAATTAAAACGGTTATACACCAATTACAATAATTAACCTAGAAACACAATACTAATATTGTAATATCTACTACAAACTTAATAAATAACAGTGGAAATTCTCTCATACTTTCTCTCGCAAAACTTCAGACACACTCGCATTATCTCTCTCCATTCATCGGCAAACAGATCACAATCAGGATTGACTGCTGAATTGTTGGATTGAGGGCTTCCAGAGTCCGACACACCGGCGACTCTGCTCTAGCGACCGTACGACATGCTGGCTGGAGGTTATGTAGCTCAGGACAGTCGATAAGCCCTCTGACGGTTTTACAGGCTACCGCAATCTGATTCAAACCTCGTCTATCTTCCAAGGAATTGTAACCCAACATCCCAAAAAGGTAATTCGTTGGGTACATGTACGGAAAATACTTGTGCACTTTTTTAAACAAGAACCTAAGGAAGGTTTTTTGGACCTTTTCCAGCATCAACGTTTGAGTTGCAGTGTAGGGATTCCACACACATGCACCTGCTTCTAATTTAGATCGAACTAGAGTATTATAACGCAGTTTGATAACATGTGGGCTGTCAAAGTCACGGGCATTGCGCAGGACGAACCCTAAACGCCTGAAGGATTCCTTTGCAAGGGCGGAAATATGGTCTCTGAAAGTCAGGCCTTTGTCGAAGGTTACTCCCAAGTCCTTAATGTTAGTGACGCGAGTAATTTGTTAACCGTCTAATGTGTAGCCATGACAGATTTGAAGCAACCGTCGAGAGTATGACATGACGTAACACTTATCAGTATTGAAATAGAGCTTGTTCTTAATGCTCCAACGGTGGATAGAGTCAATGTCGCTCTGCAGGCGTCTACAATCATCGTCCGTCTTCACTTCCATTATTAATTTCAAGTCATCTGCATATAAAAGATATTTTGCGAAATAGATTTCCTTTGCTAGATCGTTGATCATGATCAGAAACAGAAGTGGACCCAATACTGAACCCTGGCTGACACCTGAACGCGTATTATAAGTCTCCGACTCGAAACAGCCGTGTCTGACAAATTGTTTGCGGTCGCGCAGGTAATCGGCGAAGAAGTTAAGAAAGCCTGGGGATAAACCAATGGCACATAGTTTAGTCAAAAGCATATCATTATCGACCCGATCGAAAGCCTTGCGAAAATCGAAATAGACGACGTCAACTTGTTTGCCGGAATCTAACCCTTTGGAGATGAGGTCCACATGGATCATTAGGTTAGTATCGACAGAGCGTCCGGGTCGAAAGCCGTGCTGAGTATCTGAAAGATACACATTTATCTGTTTGAGAATAATGGAATGAAGACTGTGCTCAAAAACTTTGGCAATTGTAGGAAGAACTGCAACGGGCCTATGATTTTTAATTGACTTCAAAAAGGAGGAGGTTATCAATTCGTCGGAACCTTTTTTTTTTTTTTATTTTTTTTTTTATGTATGTTCCCCGATTACTCGAAGATGGCGGGACCGATTTGGATTATTTTTTTTTGTTTGAAAGGGTATACTTCCCAGGTGGTCCCATGATCATCAAGTCAGGATCTGATGATGGGATCCTGGAGAAATAGAGAGAACTCTTCCAATTTTATTGGCACACTTGAAGCGATTTGGATAGTTTTTGGAAGAGTACTTTCTTGGAGTGGTCCCATTTCAATTTGGTGAAGATCTGATGAAGAACTTCTGAGATAGGCAACGGAACTCCTCAATAAATGATAGCAAATGGACTGGGATTGCTGAAATCTCATGTCTGTTTGTTGTTCACACCAGTTCATAACATAACATCACGCCAGTACGCTGTGAAGGGGGTAAGCACATGTGAACCACTAAAAAGTGAAAAATAAAAACTTTTTTACAAAAAAATACAACCGACTTCCAAAAACAACACTACAAAGTGAAAAATAACTTTAATTTCGGAAGTCGGTGGCAAAGACGAAAATACATTTAATCAGACACCGACTTCCGAAATTAAAGTTATTTTTCACTTTGTAGTGTTGTTTTTGGAAGTCGATTGTATTTTTTTGTAAAAAAGTTTTTTCTACTGAGGCTTTGTCACTTGATTTGGGTATAGGAGTAACACGTGATACTTTAAGTTGCTTAGGGTAAACACCGGATCGTAAAGCTAAGTTAAAAATGTGACAAAGGGGAGTTGCCAAGATTCGTTTGCATCCCTTCAGAACATAATTAGGAATGTTGTCAGGGCCGATCGAGGCATTAGGGTTAAGTTTTTCAATACTCTTTTCTACATTTAAAGGAGTCAGGGAGGGAAGAGGAATATAATTACCTTCGTCGGCGGTCAGGTTTAAGCTACATGGGTCCAGTTTTGGCATATCAGGTAGAAATACCCCGGCAAAATATTGAGCAAATGTATCAGCCGCTCTGATACCCGATATAGACTCTCCCTTATACGTTACATTAGGTTCAAAACCTCCCTTAGATCTCATATTAGAGATGTAATTCCAGAATTGTTGTGGGTTCTTCCTTAAATTTTTTTCAACGAGGTGAGAGTATGATTTATAAGCCTCCTGAGTTCTGAGTTTTAGATCCGATCGTAAGGCATTGAATTTTGCATATGTACGTTCACAGGAAGTACGTTTCCATTTATTGTGGAGTTTGATTTTTTGCTTTAGGTTGGTAATTAGATCTTTGGTAAACATGAACAAAATGAAGTTCTTCTTTTAAAAAATGTGCAACATTTGATTATCGACTTTCAGTTGTTTTTTTTATTCAGCTTATACAAGAAATATACGAGTTCCGACGCGGAACTAACGTGGCAGAAACAGCTCGCAATATCAATGTTGCGTTTGGAGAGGGGACTGCTAATGAACGCACCGTGCGATTTTGGTTTAAACACTTTCGTGATGGAATCTTTGAATTGAAGAACGAACCACGTGAAAGACCGCCCATACAGGTGAATAACAATGAATTGAAAGAGATGGTGGAAGCCGATCCAAGCCAAACTACCCAGGAATTAGCGGCATGGTTTAACGTTACCTTACCAACAATATTGACTAATTTGCGTCAAATCAGTAAAATAAAAAAATATGAGAAATGGGTGCCTCATGATTTGACTGATCTGCAGAAAGAAACGCGTGTTGAAACTTGTGTTGTCTTGTTGAATCGATACAGAAATGAAGGAATATTGGATCGAATTGTGACATGTGATGAAAAGTGGATTCTTTACGATAACCGTAAGCGAAAAATGCAATGGCTGACCCCAGGTCAAACGCCGCAACAGTTTCCTAAAGCAAAGCTTACTAATAAAAAGGTAATGGTAACTGTTTGGTGGTCTCAGCATGGTGTTATTCACTATAGCTTTCTTCGATCTGGTCAAGCAATAACGGCAGATGTCTACTGTGCCGAACTCCGAACAATGATAGCAAAACTAGCAGTGAAACAGCCCCGACTCATGAATCCATCTTCACCATTATTACTCCATGATAACGCGAGACCTCATACAGCACGAGAAACCGTTTTAACTCTACAGGAACTGCAATTAGAAACCATTCGTCACCCTCCGTATTCGCCAGACCTTGCTCCAACGGACTACCATTTTTTTCGTGATTTGGACAATTTTCTACGTTATAAAAAGTTTTCTTCTCAGGAGGCAGTACAAAATGCTTTCACACAGTTTGTCGAATCTAGATCACGAGAGTTCTATCGCAAAGGCTTATAAATAAAAATAAAAAAAAAACGAATTTCAATTTTTCAGTACAAATCGGCAATTTGATACTTTTACCCCTAACCTAAACTACTCGTAACGATTTTTCTAATAAGCAAAAAATACTTATACTTTATAAGTAAGGTACTTTATAAGGTTTATAACCTTCCGGCATAAATTCTCTAAGTGATAGTGAAAACCGCATCAAAATCCGTTGCGTCGTTTAGAAGAACAACGCGGCCGCATGACAGACACGACTATATTTTATAATAAGTACTAGCTGCGCCCCGCGGTGTAACCCGCAGCTTATGAGATACACTAAAACGTGTATTATTTAATCGGTGAGAAAAGTATTCACAAATACCACGGGAACACTACATTTTTTCAGGATATAAAGCAGACTATGTGTGCTATTTGTATACAGGGTGTCTGCTACTTCCACACCAAATTTCATCAAAATCAATCGAGCCGTTTGAGTTTGAAAGAGTAGCAAATATAATATTTTGATTCCTTACTCATCCCACGGGAAAACTATTTTTTTTCGGAAAATAAAGTAGCCTATATGTTAATCCTGGGTGTCAGCTACTTCCACACCAAATTTCATCAAAATCGATCGAGTCGTTTGAGTTTGAAAGAGTAGCAAATATATTTTAATTCCTTGCTCACCCCACGGGAACACTACGTTTTTTCGGGATATAAAGTGACCTATGTGTTAATCCTGAGTGTTAGCTACTTCCACACCAAATTTCATCAAAATCGATCGAGTCATTTGAGTTTGAAATAGTAGTAAATATATTTGAATTTCTTGCTCATCCATTCCACGGGAGGACTACTTTTTTTCGGGATAAAAAGTAGCCTATTTGTTAATCCAGGGTACTATCTACATACCGAATTTCGTCCAAATCGGTTCAGCCGTTTGAGCGTGAAGAAGTAACAAACATACACACACACACACACACACCCCCACAAACTTTCGCCTTTATAATAGATTTGTTGATAGATTTGTTGTTTTAGCGGCAATAGAAATACACAATCTGTGAAAATTTCATCGTATACTTACGTTGTCTGTCAAAGCCTAAGTGATTAATCGTTCAATAAGAACGAACGAAAAGCGACTTTATTTTATAACAAGTATAGACTACCGACCTGCTCCTGTTTTCGACGGTTTAATGGATTTGAAGAAACATCTAGATCTCTTTCTTATATTATTTAAAGTTACTGCATCGTTGGTTAAAATTATAAGAAAACCATATAAAATTTGATTACAATGGTAGTTGGCTATCTCTATGGAGTACAATTATCTGTGGTAAGTCCAGCCTCGAAGTACCGTGTGCTGTATCAAACCTTTGATTCAAGTGTTCAAAATACTTAGCAGTAGTCTTCAGGAGTTCGTCGAGGCTCTTGGCTGTAACACAAACAGCCATTAAGACTATCAAAGTCAAATATTTAATTTCACATAAACCTGTGTTAATCTGCTTGAAATAGGAGTAGGTTCACGTCAGTAGTGCAACGGTCAGGGATCAATTATCACGACCCCGAGATTGCTAGTCTGTACCTGAACCACTGAGACATTGCCACAAGGAATTAAGCTTTTTCAAGGTCGAAAAATTACGAGGAAAAATTAATTTTTGCCTGAATTGAATGCCGGAAAATGTCAATTCCTTTTATAAGAATACAAAGCAATACGATTCGGTCGTCCGCCCTAAATATACATGCAAAATTAGATGTTTAATTTAGTGAAAAAAATATACTAAATTTTGTGTTTTGGCTTATGTTGTAAGAGTTAACCGTGGAAGCTGTTACCAAGCTTACCAAGGAGTATCGTATTACCCAGTTGCTGCATGGGTTGTGGAAGTTAGATAGGCAGTCGTTCCAAATAGAACACTGATATTCAGCTGCGTCCAGTGGACTGGAAGCTGACCCCAACATAGTTAGGCAAAGGCAGATAGAGTACAACACGCCTGTAAACCCTGGAAAGTTAGACAATTTCGCTAGTTATGTTTAAGTTCCATTTCCCAGCCTATTGCCACGAACCGGGCACATATCCAGACTCTAGGCTGCTACTAAGGAATTTCAGATGGAAAAACCCAATAAAATAAGCCAAAGTATTTGTGTCGATACTCTTGCGCCATCCCATCTTCCTGGCTCTGCGTGCTGTGCTGGCACTGCTGCTGCCGCTGCGGAAAACCTTAAGTGGCGGAAGTATAATATCCTTACTGGTAATTATAATTCGAGCCGTTAAGGGTTGAAAACCTTGGGTCGAGGGGTCCGAGCGCTCATAGTTTGTTCAACGAAATCTCCAAACGGCTGGTTGACACTTCCCGTGACCCAAGGGCTGGCTTGTACCTTAGCCAGAGGCCTAGCATTGCCATGCAACGTGGCAATGCCGCCAGTCTCTTGGGTACTTTACCAGTCGACAGCGATGTGGAGGAATTTTTCGACGCCATATTTGAGTTTTTTAAAAGTTTTAGTTATGTTACTACAAATTCGATGTAAACTTAGCCAAACTTAAATTATAAAATTTAAAACTTGTTTCCGTAAAAAAAACGTCAAAAATTCCCTTCAGTTATGGAAGCGTGATGTCGCATAAATTTTCCAGCTGTCTCTTAAGCCTTGTACCGAAACCAGTCGTATTCTCTGGAATGGAAATGGAATTTCAGTCCGTGGACAGGTTGTCACATAAATTGAATTTGGTATACGGCGAGTAAATGAAGACGCCTGCCGTTCTTTCAAATTGGGATCGTTACTACGTTCATAGATATTGTTGCTGTTTTTCGTGTTTGTATGTGTGTCAATCAGCTGCATCCGGTTAAACTAGAAGCCGACCACAACATAGTTGGGAAAAGGCTAAGCAGATTGATTGTGTGTGACGGTGAGGATGTGTGTGTTTAGTTGAGGTATTTTACGTGATGTAGGTGCGGTTGGTGTAGTAGCTGAGGAACTGGTCGGGTTATGCGTAAGATTTCTGCATGTTACAAGAAATTATTGTAGTCTGTCTGGAGTATTTCTTCTAAAAACGATTTTTTTTTTATAGAAAATCAAACATAAATGTTTGATGTAATAGCAAAGTGCGTGCGTTTTTGAAGGCTGGCTTTTATTGGTTAGGCTGCAATCTGCCTCAGCCTTTTCCCAACTATTTTGGGGTCGGCTTCCAGTCTACCCGGATGCAGCTGAATAACAGTATTTTATATTTAACGACTGCCTATCTGACCTCCACAACCCAGTAACTGGGTAATACAATACCCCTTGGTAAGACTGGTTGTTAGACATTCGGGCTTCTGACGACCCCTAATGACTGTCAAAGATCCATGAATGACAGCCGGGACCAACGGCTTAACGTGCTTTCCGAGGCACGGAGGAGTGTCGGTATGTAAAAATGGTCACCCATCCACAGACCAACCGCAACGGCAAGCGTAGCTTAACCTGATGGATCGACCCGCGCGGTTGTTATTACTTAGCCACGAGCTCCTCCTTGCTTATTGGTTAGGCTGCGTTTACGCAAAACGTAGGTATTTGTTTTTCGTATAGTTTGAACTTGATTTCTACTTATTATTAAATGTTTTTTTTAAATTTAAAATATAATTTATATGAATTGGTTTCTTTAAATGTAATATAAACATAACCTAAAAATAACAAAATTATATCCTAACATTCAATTATCAAGTTTCCAGTTTGGAATAAATTATTAATAGCTCATGTCTGTGTTCTGACCTAGATAAATCCTAGAGTCTAATGCAAATGTCCGTTTGTCGGGCCTAAACATCTAATTTATGGCTCCATTCCAGCATAAATTGGTGATAAGCACTAGTGGTGAATTTGATAAACGGATCTGTCGCAATACTTCCGTGAAGATTTGAAATAAACGGGCCTTTTCCGAGATAGCGTAACACAAAGAACTGCAGGGCCCTTAATTATGTCTGCGTTTAACAACACAATGCAATCACCACCATCTTCCAATTATGCTAACAGTTTCAGTTTATCGCTTCCCATAGAAAAAAACTGGCCCAAGTTACTCCTACATAACTCATTATTAAAAAAATAGAAGTACAACTTGAGGGTTAAAAAATAATCGTGGTGATTAAGAGGCCTATTACATTTCGACCGTGACTTTTGTGTTAAATGACCTATTTTGGCGTTCCTATTCTGAGAACTGAGTAGGGCAGAACAGTTATTAGTATAGTTTATAGTGGCCTCAGTTTTTGCAATTTTTAACCGACTTCAGAAAAGGAGGTTCTGTATTCAACCCGTATGTATGTATGTTTGTTTGTCCACGATTTTCTCAAAAACTAATGAACCAATTTTGATGATTCTTTCACTAACGTGATCTACATACTCTCAAAAAGGTTTTGATATAAGTATAATACATTATGTAATTATTCTTATGTACGAAGTTATATGCATAAATGCACTGTACCTCCGGCATTTCTAAGCGGATTTTGATGATTCTTCTTTTGGTTCGACTTGGGCTTACCTGCTTATGTAATTGCATATTCAACTAAAAATGGAAAAATAAATTTACTTTATAGAAAGTAAAAACTAACTTCAAAACCAAAAACGAATAAAATAACTTTCATAAAACACTTAACAGCTTCTGAAGTCGGTGTCTTCAATTCTTCAATGCACTTTAGCTTGACACCGACTTCAGAAGCTGTTAAGTGTTTTATGAAAGTTATTTTATTAGTTTTTGGTTTTCAAGTCGGTTTTTACTTTTTTTAAAGTAAATTTATTTTTCCATTTTTTTTCTTATACATTATTTATATAATGTCAGAATTCCGAAGCAAGTTTCTCATAAAATGCGCGACTGCATTTTTTCGAGGTCGTGGACTGAACTGTTGTGCAAGCAAATAACATGAAAAATATATAACAATATCTCTTAAATAATGGTTTAGTTCATAGCGGCCTCAGAATTTTGAAATAAGTATGGGATATCTATAAAAAAATCCCATTAAACCATAAAACTACTGAAAACGCTCAGAATTAACTTTACATTTCTCCATAGTACATTAATATTGTTACGTAATACTAGAATAAACGTTAGTTCAAAAAATAAAATTTCGTATTTTAAACAAAAATTATAATACTCAAAATAATCGTAATTACTACTGCCAAATTGCTACATAATGCGATGCGCCTCTTATTAAAACTTCTTCAAAAAAAAAAGCGATTTCGATGCTCAGCAAATTCAATCTCCAGTAGTATGATGTACACCTGTCGTTATCTCCGGTAGTACCTACTTATATCGTTATCGATATCATTTATATAACACCAAAAGCCGCTTCGATGCTTTCTATTGCTATAACCGCAAAATCAAACGCAAAATGGTCAAATTCTCAATTCTTAAGTAAAGAAAATGGTGACTATTACTTGGCTAAGAATTCTAACCTTTGACAGTTCTAACTTCAAGCAATTACTAAACTATAGAATGAGAATCATTACTTGAGTAATTACTTTTACTGAAGTAATAATTTTTACTTGATTATAAATACGAGTGAAGTGACCAATCAAACTTTTTGCTCTGTGTGTAAAATAATTTGTGTTACTTTGTATTTTACACGCACGTACGTACATTTATGTATAATTTGGTGCAATCGTGAATAATGTCAGTAAATAAGTCAGATTATTATAACGTTTTATTTTTCTTCTTAGTGTATTGATGGCAAAATCTATATAAATAAAAAGAGAAGTCCTGACTGACTGATTGACTGACTCATCAACGCCCAGCCCAAACCCTTGGACCTAGAAAGCTGAAATTTTGCACAGAAATTCCCTTTATAATGTAGACAAGGAATAAGAAAGGATTTACGTTCCCGTGGGATATTTTCCGACATCCACGCTTGCGAAGCTGCGGGCAAAAGCTAGTGTTCAAATATGTTTGGCTCAAACTTCAGCTGCGCGAACTCCGCTCAATGACGTAGTCATAAGATCATCAAGTGCACAAGTGACAGGGCGGTGAGTCATTGTTTATGGGGAGATGCCACATACGCACTTGATATCAGCCGTCCATGAATCCCCATCTGTGGAAATTGTCTTTGTTCCGGCCGACCTGGGTTCGAAATCTATTTTAGAGAGCCGGCAACGCGTGCCCAGGTGAAAGGCTCTCAGGTGGTTCGATAAAATTGTCAGAGGTTTATACAGCTTCCGAAATAGGTTACATTTTGCTGTGGAGGCGTTACTATTGGCTGGACTGGCCAGACCTCTTATCTGGAGTAGTCTCATCAAAAACCTTCACATGACTATGCCCAAATTACCCATAGCCAAATCACCTTTTATGGTCGTCGGTCCATCTAGCGGGGGGGCGTCTCACGCTACGCTTGCTGATACACAGTCTCCACTCCAGGACTCGTCTGCTCCACCTGCCATCGGTCCTTCAACAAATATAGCCAGCCTACTGCTACTTCAGTTTGCTTACTTTGCAGGCTATGTCGGTAAATCCGGTTCGTTTCCGGAAATTTTTATTGTGGCTGGGACAGACTGGATGCGGAAGGCGGAGGACAGGCAGGGTGTTATGGTGCAGCCTGGGAGACGCCTATGTCCAGCAGTGGACTGCGATTGGCTGAGTTGAAAGCCAGGTGATTTCAAATTTAACTGCCCTTTACAACTACACTCTAACCCCAATCAATCTGCCTAGCCTTTTCCCAACTATGTTGGGGTCGGCTTCCAGTTTTACTGGATGCAGGTGAATACCAGTATTTCACATGGAGCGACTGCCTATCTGACTTCCACTACCCATTAACTGGGTAATACGATACCTCTTGGTAAGACTGGTTGTCAGATTTTCGGGCTTCTGACGACTCGTAACGACTGTCAAAGATCCACAAATGACAGCCGGGACCAACTGCTGAACGTGCTTACCGAGGCACGGAGGAGTCTCGATATGTAAAGATGGTCACCCATTCACGGACAACCCCGGCAAGCGTAGCTTAACCTAATGGATCGACCCGTGCGGCTGTTATTACTTAGCCACGAGCTCCTCTACAACTACACTCTAATCCCCTTAGTCAGAAAAAACTATAACGCTATAAAAACCTATTTTAGTTATACAGGGTGAAATTGAATTCATGGGCAATATTTTAAGGGGTCATTGTACTCATCATTATGAATAACTTTTACTATGGCAACAGACCTGAAATCGCGAAAAAAAATCAGCTGTTCCCTACATTTTGACGAGTTAAGCGAGCATAATGTATGCAACATCTGATTTTTATTTTCGTGATTTCAGGTTTGTTCCCATAGTAAAAGTTTTACATAATGATGAGTACAATGACCCCTTAAAATATTGCCCATGAATTCAATTTCAGCCTGTAGAAGTGTTTTGACAATTTCTTTTGAATTAAGATTTGAGTTTGAAAGACGAAGACAAAACACTTCTATAATTAAAATAGGTTTATTGAGCGTTTTAATTAGTAGGGTTCCGTACCAAAATAGTAAAAAGGAACCTTTATCGCGCGACTCAGTCTGTCTGTCTGTCATAACTGAATATCTCAAGAACAACTAATGCTATCAACTTGAAATTTGGAACAGTTTTACACAAAGTTTGCCCAACTATTTTGCAAATAAGAAAGAATTTTTTTATTTTTTGCAGCAGGGACTTAAAAGGAGTCTTAATAATTCGATGTAGGGCTACTACGGCATTTCATATGTAAGAGCGCTGTCTGCACATTCTCAAACACTTTTTTTCTTTTTTTTAGGCAGCATAGTTATCAACTTTTGATGAAAAATGTAAAATAAAAATACCGTTATCTCCGAAGTTTGCAGAGAGAAAAATCTAAAATTATTCTATGTGATAGAAGTTTATGTAAAAATTACAGGAAAAATAAAACGATGTCTCTAAATAGCACGCTTTTTCAGAAATCGGATCGGAGCCCTCGGCTCGCTCTTGACCGGTTTTTTTTATGAGGGAGTTTCTCTCTCAGATTAGTCTGAAAACTAAAATAAAACGTATTGCTCCCAGATCAGCAATCCTATTACCTACACCATAAACTAGGCAGTAAACTAGCCTTAAAGTAGTTTTACCTAACAAAGTGTATGGCTCCGAAATAATTTGTCCCCGGCGAGCAAGCCAATAAAGTCTCGTTTGTTTAAATTGTACTTTATGGCCCGAGCTTATAAAACTAAGGCCTAGTCTAGAATTTTCAGTTTTTTTTTCAGGCTAGGGTAGGATGATGTATGAGGTTCGTTGGTAAATAACAACAGCGCGGTTTGTAACATAGATGAGGTAAAGCTACACTTGCCGCGGTCAGTCAATGGATGGGTGACTATTCTTAACATACCTATGATGGAGAGATTTTTTATGGTTTTGAAGTATGTAAATCCGTTTTGTGTCGGTTACCATACGAATATAATAGTCGGTACTACATAAATAAATAAAATCATTATATAGTCCGCCCGCAGCCCGCAAGCGGTCCACTCATAAAAACTGAACCGCCTATCGGCAGACTGCTGGCGGACTATAAATGTGTGGTGCCCTTAAAAAAAAAAAAAAAATTAAAAAGATAAAATTGATAAATTCAGGATGGTTAAAAATGCATTTTCTATGCGAATTTTGTATGAATTATTGAAATTTGGACAGAACGTCTGTTAAAACAGGTAGTTTAAAATAAAGACAATAAAATTATGCCCCTTAGAGGATGAACATGAAATATATTGAAAAAAACAAAGTGGCGGCTTTAGTTCTGACAATGACCACGCACCAAAACAACCTTGTAGCGTTGTTCAAAAAAGCAAAAACCAAGCATCCTAGGTCATAATGAAACTTACACTGTCATGTGACGTTAATATTATATGTGACGTCACGACAGCTGGACAGGCGGATAGCAAGCGTCGCCTGCAGCCGGACAGTGATTTATGTGCCACTGATGTGTACTGCATCGTTAATTATATTGCACTCAAGTGTACTTTACAGTTATTAAATAGTTAGTGTTAATTAAAGTTGAGATTTTAATAAGTGTCATTGAGTTCTTAAATTCGCTAAATTTTATATCCTCGAGAGATATTCACTTTGTCACCTCTCTCGCTCACACAGGACCAAATGTTAAATGAAAAGATCCTTCTTTGAATAATTTAATCAATTATAGGACTAGTAAATAATGTTAATTTAATAGGTAACTATTAAAAACACATTTTTACTATGGGATTTATTTAACTCATTCCAAAAACAAATAATAATTTTTGAACTGAGTTTATTAGATAACAGTAGAAATGTGTTTTAATAAGTAAGTACCTATTAAATTAACATTATTTAGGTACTAGTCCTTTAATTGATTACGTTTTTCAAAAAAAAAAAAGCGGTCAAGTACAAGTCGGACTCGTCCATGAAGGGTTCCGTAGCAGCAAGTAACATAATATAAAAGTTCTTTTAGTTCGTTGTAACTTTGATCGATGACCGACCAAATAATAATAATAGACCGATTTATGACATATTAAAAAAAACTACTTACTAGATCTCGTTTAAACCAATTTTCGGTGGAAGTTTGCATGGTAATGTACATCATATATCTTTTTTAGTTTTATCATTCTCTTATTTTAGAAGTTACGGGGGGGGGGACGACACGTTTTACCACTTTGGCAGTGTCTCTCGCGCAAATGTAGTTTTCAGTTTATAAGTCTTCAAAAGTTTCTAATATCAAAACTTCAATATCATTTTTGAAGACCTATCCATAAATACCCCACACTGGGTTTGATGAAAAAATAATGTTGAGTTTCAGTTGTAAGTATGGGGAACCCCCTAAATTTATTGTTTTTTTTTTCTATTTTTGTGTAAAAATCTTAATGCGGTTGACAGAATACATCTATTTACCAAGTTTCAACAGTATAGTTCTTATAGTTTCGGAAAAAAGTGGCTGTGACATACGGACGAACAGGCAGACAAACATGACGAATCCATAAGGGTTCCGTTTTTTGCCATTTGGCTACGGAACCCTAAAAAGCATCTTTTCATTTAACAATAACGGTTTCCAGGCTTTGTTGGGGCTGCCTCTATTCTGCAGTGCATCGGGAATGTTCGCAGAATGGAGAGTAGTCTGTTTCTACACCGTTGTTCATAAGCGATGCGCACCCCTGCTCTGCGGAGTGCGAGCCAGCCCCAACAGCGTCATATCTTCATGCCACCGCTGCTGCAGCAATGCATGTTCAGAGATTCCTGTCAAAATTCTAAGAATTCAAAGTCTTTTCTAAGATACCCACCTTACCTCATAAGGAAAAAACGGAACCCTTATAGGATCACTTCGTTGTCCGTCTGTCTGTCTGTCAGTCTGTCAAAAACATTTTTCTCATGAACGTGTAAAGGTATTAAGTTGAAATTAATATCAAATACGTAGGTCTATGGTCCCTTAGAGTTCTTAAAAAATAAAGCTTCTAAGTTAACGCAATAAAAAATACGGCCATTTATACGACATATAATATTTTGATACTCGTAAGTAAACCAAAACCTATAGGTACTTCCCGTTGACCTAGAATCATGTGACGAAAAGCGAGGTCTCACAGCACAAGTGAAAGAAAAAGTCCAAAAATTGTTAATTTGTAATTTTTTATTTATTTATTTATTTATTTTAAGGAGAAACAACAGCTTTAACAGATAGATAATTGAAAATAAAACATAAAGCCAAATACAGGTTCTCACGGGTAAAAACAGAAAAAGTAGTACAAATCTTAAGATCACTAACAAGCACGATAGAAAGAAAAAAAAACACAAAAACAATATTATATACCTACATACATAATATATAAAAGGTACAAAAACTCTATGCAGTTTTGAAGAAGTCCGCGTTCAGCCGACTGCGTGCAGTGTAGGTTTTGGTGGTAAATGGATCAAATGAGAACTCTTTACAAAGAACATTAAAATCCTTACTCGCTCGCACCATATATGAGTTTTGCCTGTTTTGTCACATATATTTTTTTTTTTTTGGGATTATAATGTTAAGTTTGTTTTTAGGATAAATTCATACCAAATAGGGAAACCCTTCATTCAATCAATCAAAATATTTTATTTCACATAAACCTACATGGGCACCTATGAAACGTCAGAAGCTAGGTGCACGCTTCCAAATTGGTCGTTTCCTATGGAGAAGAGCCGGCAACACGGCCGGGCACTTGGCCGGATTTTTCTCATGTTTACTTATTTAGTTTTTAAGTAATTACTAAAACCCTCTGGATCGTGGTTGCCTGAATAAAGAAATTTGTTATTATTATTTTTGCTGCCTGCGCACATGAATAAGGAGCTCGAGACCGAAACTAGTCGAGCAATTCCGAAACAAGCAAGTAACATTGGTGTTGATTCCTTTGTTCACAAGTTTAATTTATGCTATTTCCATCTTTATCTCTCTAATGAAACAAGAAAGAGACGAACATAAATAAAGAGCTGTCAATTTTAGTTAAACTAACAACTTCCATGAACTAATAGTTGACTGACACGTCAGAACGACTAAAACCCTTTGTACAAAAGTGGCTAAAAACACATTGAAGTTCAAGGCATAAACTAAGATGACACCTCTAACTTAGTTCGTAACTGTCACCGGCCTTTTCTCGAGTTATCTGTCAGTGAGAGAGCTCAATTCTCTAATTTTAGTTTTATTTAGCAACAAGGGATTCGGCGCCATTCCCAGTATTTTATAACATCGGGTATGGATAAATTGGATAGAATATTCGTTACATATGAAACAACTTTTTTTCTGCATGAATGCTCGTTAGCGCCATTTTTAAGGTTTTCGTTTCAAAAAGCTGAAAACGGAACCCATACTGTAAGATTATCTACAGAGTATTTAATCTTTTACTGCAAAAAATAATTATAATCTCAACAGCTCACCCTATTAATTAAATAACCCAACCTACACTGCAAATTTCAACCCCACACGTGATATTTATGAAAAATGGACTCTGTAATGGCGCTATAACACTAGCGCCACATAAGGTCACTTCACCCGACATAAATAAACGAAAGTATGTGCCAGTAATTGACCTAAATTTTTAAAGGGTGTTTGAGGGTTATAGGGGGTGAAACGTGACCGGCGTCTTCTTATCTCCTGGTCTGAACGCAGGTGAGGTTATTTTTTTAATTAAATACTTTTAGCATTTGTGATTTATTGACATCAGAGGCATTTTGGGAATTCGTTTTGTTTATTTTTTAATGTAAACTGCAATCATTTTGATTTTTTTTTTGAAGGTGGACTTATTTTTCAGATGATTTGTGCAGTTGAAATTATTTATGAATTTTGTACAGTTTTTAACCGACTTCAAAAAAGGAGGTATGTATGTGTGTTGGTATGTTTGTTTGTCCGCGATTTGCTCAAAAACTAATAAACCAATTTTGATGATTCTTTCACAACCGTAATCTACATACTTTCAAGAAGGTTTTAGTATATAATAGATTATGTAATTATTCTTATGTACAAAGTTATATGCGTAAATGCACTGTATCTCCGGCATTTCTAAGCGAATTTTGATGATTCTTATTTTCGTTCGACTTGGGCCTATCTACTTATGTAATTGTATATTAATTCTTCAATGCACTTTAGCTTGACACCGACTTCAGAAGCTGTTAAGTGTTTTTAACCGACTTCAAAAAGGAGGAGGTTCTCAATTCGTCGGAACCTTTTTTTTTTTTATTTTTTTTTTATGTATGTTCCCCGATTACTCGAAGATGGCTGGACC
This sequence comes from Cosmia pyralina, assembly GCA_946251885.1. Classification (NCBI taxonomy): domain Eukaryota; kingdom Metazoa; phylum Arthropoda; class Insecta; order Lepidoptera; family Noctuidae; genus Cosmia; species Cosmia pyralina. The sequence continues at coordinate 7,538,012 of OX276342.1, forward strand.
GATTTGGATTTTTTTTGTTTTATCACAGTTGGTCCCATATAAAATTGATTAACTTTGCTTTGGTAGTTTTTGAGTTAGCTTCAATAATACGTATTTTTTCCTCACTTTTATATGGATGATGTTCTAGTTTGGTTTGCAGATAGTGGTATTAGAATTTGTGTGGGGTAGGTACACAACTAAAAAGTGAAAAATAAAAACTTTTTCACAAAAAAAATACAACCGACTTCCTAAAGCAACACTACAACGTGAAAAATAACTTTAAATCAGACACCGACTTCCGAAATTAAAGTTATTGTTCACTTTGTAGTGTTGTTTTTGGAAGTCGGTTGTATTTTTTTGTGAAAAAGTTTTTTATGAAAGTTATTTTATTCGCTTTTGGTTTTGAAGCCGGTTTTTTCTTTTTTAAAGTAAATTTTTAAGTAGTATTTGGCATTCAATTCGTAGTAGTCATCACAACTTCCAACGATAATATTTTTGCTTTGTTCATAAATTAAGACTTAGTTTTTCTTGAAGCTCGTTTTCCCACTGTATATCGAACAAGATTCCATATTCTTTTTAACTAGCAGGTACGAATCTTTAATTCTCTGTTATTTTTTGCCAAAAACACGAATTACCAAAAATTCTCAACAACAAAGAAAATTCAACATCTCGTCGCATTATTCAAAATAATTCACTGAAATTCCTGAGCTTAGGTTAAGTTTAACTTTCAGCCGTTAAATGTTCGAGCCACAGACATTTACATAGTAATCAGGGTTACTCCGAGATTCCTGAAATTTGTGCCCTGAAATACTGAAAAACAACCCGTGAAATTGGGGGATGTGAATTAAAAATGCCTGAAAGATGAAATTGAGATTCTTTTGCTTAGTGCCAACTCATGACACAACAAAAACCAAAACGGTAATTATGTATACTTACGCAAAAAATACCTCCCTTTCACTTTGCCACACACATCTATCCTCTGCCTAAAGGACTGGCCTTTCGGTAGGAGTCGAGTTCGCCCCTCCATCTTCGTCTTGCTGTGCCACGATGTCGGTTAGCATTTAATGGGACCCAATCAGTGTTTCTTTGAGCCTACAGCTGATTTGACATGCGGCAGACATGTCTGGCTCAATCCCAATTAAGATTGGCAGCTTTCTGGCTAAATCCGTGATTTTGGTTTTGTTGCGCAGTATTTTTTTTCTTCCACGTTCCGAAAGTCGAACCCTCAGGATATTGGGTCAGTGGGTCGTCTTAGGGGCGGAGTTATTGCGATCCATGGCTCACTGGAAAATCTAGAGCTTGGACTTCTGCTGAAGTGCGAAAGGCCAATTCTCGAGCATGGATTCCTTTGTTCGATTCGCAGGTCGGGAAAAGTGTTATTTCGATTTCATTTAGGAAATACAGCGACAGCCCAGATTCTGGATTTGAGGCTTATTAATGTCAAGCAGTGATAGCCTAGCGGTGTGTTTGCCAAGTCATAGGTCTCGAGTTCGAACCTAAGGCACGCACCTCTGACTTTCGGATTCATGTGGGTATTGTATAATTTATCACTTGCTTAACAAATTACTTAAGCCACCTTGACTATTGTACATACACATACATATTCCAAACCACAGACTCTCACTCAAACTTATCTGTACAAAACGCCTCATATTATGACACACCCCACGAAACTCGCCGCGTACAGAACATACTTAACACTTATTAACTACATAACACACAGCACACGAACACACCACTCATAACACCACATAACACTAATCTCACTTATCATTCATCACACTGACTCACATTCTGACAGTACTACACTCCACAGGTAGTCGTTCTACGACTACCTGTGGAGTGTAGTATTGTCATTATATTGTCATAGTATTGTCATTGTTGTATTAATTTTGTTATACCTACCTACTTTTTTTTTTTTTTTTTTGTTATTTTTGTTTTGGTATTTTAATATTTTTTTGTTTGCTGCATGCATCCCTTACTTTTATTGTATTAATTAAGCATATATAATGAGAGAGCGCCTTGACTTCCATAATACAAGTCCTACTTTTTTTTTTCTTTTTTATTTGGTACCTACTAAGATATCACAAAATTCTACCATTTAGTCATGCCAAACTTATAAAAAGACGTTGGGATATAGTAGCCCCTACATACCCAGCACGTTAAATTTTTGCAAGTCGCCAAAATGTAACGCAAGCCCCACGAGTTTATAATAAAGTAAATCGCATCCTAAATATTTACCCTATGCAGCTGTATGAGTGTAAGAGGACATTGACGGAGTGGCTCTTCACGCTAAATTATGATGCCGTGGAAGACATTTTGGCGACTACGGGTTGAATGTCATGCATGCAGACACACACACACATACACTCACACCCACTCATACACACACACACACATACACACAAAATAAACATTCACAAACGCACATTTATACAAAACACACTAGTTTTCACATACTGCCATAATTACGATTTTCATTTTTCTTTTTAATAGTTTTATAAAATGTATAATTTATAAAAAAAAAAGATGTTACTTATACCTCACTAGCACAACAAATCAATTGTTAATCAATCAAGGAAGAGCGAGGTTTATCCCATCACAAGTATCTTCGGATTACTTTCTGGGAAACCCCGGCAACTTAATTTGTATAGGTTTAAGATAATAAACACATTTTTTTTTTTTTTTTTTTTTTTTACTTAGTTTGGAAGTCAATCGTTCATTTCCGTGTAAGTACGTTTTTTAATATGCAATAAACTTTCTTTTTTTTTTTTTTTAAATGGTGAAGGAAAACATCGTGAGGAAACCGGCATACCTGAGAGATATTTCTCTACGGCATGTGAAGCCAAGTGAGAGGCCAGGTGGCATAAAAATACATACATATATATCGCCGGGTTAATTCAAAAACCAACTTATTGCCCAGATTATGATTTTAACCTAGGGCGTTTTGAAAGTTTGTATCTAAAAATTTCATGTACCTGTATCTTAGATAAATAATGTTATTCTAAGAAACAGTGTCTGATTTATAATTAAATTACGTATGAGTAGATTTAAAGCAGTTGATATAAAAGTAACAGGGTTTCACAGAATATTGCATTTTGTGAGCTAGGCCCCCTTATTTAGTTGCTTTTACTTCCCTACAAAATATAGGCTTTATTGTCGAAATTAAGCGCTACTGTCGAGTCTCAGCAAGTTACTGATCATTAATTCAATTATAAACACACATCAAACATGTATTGTTCCTAATACTCCTGTTAGTTTTGGAGAAAAATACAAAAAAATAAAAATTTTTTTGCTTTTACTTCCCGATATTTGTTGAAATTTTGTACTAACCTATGCTGTGTCCCTCAACAAAGCTTTTTCATCATGAAAACTATGTATGAGTTAAAGATGGATTAATAAATGAAAAATAGGAAAAATTGTTTGATTAAAAATACTTACACTAATGTTGAAAAAATTTTTTTTTCAAGTGAAATTTTTATTTTTGGTAGGGGAAAATCTTTCAGGTTCGCGTCACCGCGTCACCGCATCAAGCGACATGCTATGCATAGTTTTAGGTTTAAGTTTTCACGTCTCCATGACTGCTTAATTTTTTGAAGTGAAAACTTCTTTAGGCGTTTTGAGCGATTTGTGGTAGGGGGAAATTGTTTGGGTTCGCATCACCGACAGTCTAATGTGACGTATTACGCTGTCAAGTTTTCACTTCTATAGGCAATCCCCATGACTGCCAATGTTTTTTTTTATAACCGACGAAAAATTTCAACCCAAAATCCAAAATCATGCGTACTGAATCCATGGGAACAGGTTGTGCGCCGATGTCTTTGCCACCCATCAGTATTTATAAAAAAAAACTCTGTAATTGAACCAGTCATAAGATGCTTTCACTTAAAAAATAGGCAGTCGCGGGGACTGGCGACAGAAGTGATAACTTAAACGTAAAAACTATGCATAGCACGAGTCGCATGTTGCGGTGACGCAGTGAAGCGAACCCGTAAGAATTTGCCACTTTTAATGAATTGAGCAATTTTCAAAAATTGCTCAATGCGCCTAAAGAAGCTTTCACTTCAAAAATGCATTAGCTAACTACAATACCTATTTTGTCTACCTAATGCATTTTTGAAGTGAAAACTTCTAAGCGCGTTGAGCAATTTTTGGTAGGAGGAAATGTTACCGTTCGCGTCACCTCGAATTGCGACCTATGCTATGTCACTTTTGTGGGCAGTCCCCATGACTGCCTATTTTTTTTTTATTCTTTGCCACCTAAAATGCAACGTTGCTATAATCCAATTAATGAGCCGTTCGTATTAGGTGATATAAACAAATGTACACAGATATTTTAATAAGTACCTACTGAGAATTTACACTAATTCATGCAAATATTCAATAATATAAATTGAACAAGTGCAGAATTTAAACCAACAACTAGTGGTTAATCGGTACTTGACTTCTCGATACTCGTATTTTGTTCAGATCATGATCAGAATTATAGAAGTAGAACCTACTACTAAACCTAATGAATTAACAACGACTGAACACACAACAATGATGTTGTGTCAAGTAACTGATATTATCATTGAATATTAAGGGCGCTATTACATTTTGACCGTGATTTTTTCATAAATTGAAATTGCACACTATAAACAAAAAAATAATTATTATATGACTCAAAATAAAAGTAATCACAACTGCTAAATTGCTACATAATGCGATGCGTCGGCGTCTAAAGCTAAAGACCGCGTGTCCCGAGATTTACATTGATTTTTAGCACTGCATACAATAATTAATTAAACATATTATTTTACTTTTAAATAGACTAATTTTTTTTATCAAGCAAGGTAACATAGTAACCTTATTTATTAAATACATTTTGTATGAATTTGGATTATACATTCGTAGATAAAAAATATAATTTCGGACGAAAAATTGTCAGTAACTCTCTGGTTTACGGAATTATTTTTGGTGTATTACTGTATGAAACATAAAAAACTGAATTGAGCACTCCAAAGTTGAAGATACAGTTGTTCCAAAGACATTTTTTTAAATGATTAAATTATTATATCTTCGATGTAACAAAGCATCAAAACATGTCCAAAAGTAAAATTTTATGAAACATCCTTTGCTGAGACAAGGTTTTTACTGATTTTTGTAAACAAATTGAAATATTTATTTAGAACACTCCCAAGAGAAATAATCAAGCTTTCTTGGGCATATGTTTTTTTTTTTAATTTTGTGGCTCTAACAAAACCACAATCACATATCAAAACTCGAGTCAAACGCTCAAATACAAGAGAAATTGTGATAGCGCACTATTTCCTGTTGTTTCTAAGTACTAAAACCATATACCTAATTGGATGTGATATTTTTTCTTGCTCAAAATTCCGTATATTATGCACGTTTTTTTTATTTTGAAAACTGATCAAATTGAAGTATCTTGTTTGACTTCGATACTTATTTTTAATCGACGACAAAAAAGGAGGAGGTTCTCAATTCGACACGTGTGTTTTTTTTTATGTATAAACGCATAACGTTTTACAGAGTCGTCCGATTTGCAAAATTTTTGTTTTGAATCGAAAGGCTATATACCTCAAAGTTGGTCCCATATAAAATTGATTAACTTTGCTTGCGTAGTTTTTGAGTTAACTTCAATAATACGTATTTTATCCCCACTTTTATATGGATGATGTTCTAGTTTCTTTTGCAGGTAGTGGTATTAGAATTTGTTTGGGGTAGGTACCACAACTAAAAAGTGAAAAATAAAAACTTTTTTACAAAAAAATACAACCGACTTCCAAAAACAACACTACGAAGTGAAAAATAGCTTTCATTTCGGAAGTCGGTGGCAAAAAACGAAAATACATTTAACCAGACACCGACTTCCGAAATTAAAGCTATGTTTCACTTCGAAGTGTTGTTTTTGGAAGTCGGTTGTATTTTTTTGTAAAAAAGTTTTTATTGTTGATTAACAAGGAATATTTGTATTGCATATAAACGGTATGGTTAGACAGTTGGTTTCATCACTCAGTATCTCCGAAACAAAGCATCGTGCGATGCTCTGTATGTTTTGCCAATAGAAAGAGAATAAAATTGTGAATCGGTGGGTATATTTAACTCAATATCCCAAAATCACTGAGTTAGATGGTTTTTGAATTAACCCGGCGATACTTAAATAAGTACCTATACATTTTTTCTCGTTGTTTTTTAATGATAATTACTTCACATGATATTGTATAGAATCAAATTCTTCGGACAGTTGTGCTGCTGGAGAGTTTGTTCCGTCACTTCTTCCTAGCTAAAGCACTAAGAAGTGGTGAAGGCCGGAGCGTTTTGGGGACTGTCTTATGTCATTTTACTCTCAAAAAAAATACAACCGACTTCGAAAAACAACACTACAAAGTGAAAAATAACTTTAATTTCGGAAGTCGGTGTCTAGTTAAATTTATTTTCGTTTTTGCCACCGACTTCCGAAATTAAAGTTATTTTTCACTTTGTAGTGTTGTTTTTGGAAGTCGGTTGTATTTTTTTGTAAAAAAGTTTTTATTTCTCGCTTTTTAGTGGGTCTGTTTATAATTTGTATAAGTTACAATAGTCTAATGTCAATTGCTCATCACATGTTACAAAATATTGCTTTTCCCGATGCCGGGTCGTTAACTGTTGAGGAGTTCTGCTGGTAAGAACCAGGAGAACTCCTCAACAACCACTCACCACACGCATTGTGTTACGAGCGGAAATTGCTTAGCATCCATATTAAAGTAATCGAATCGCAACCCGTGAAATATTTATCATTGAGTAGTTCCGGTAGCCATCTGTGGTCTTCATCATCAGTTCCACTACACCAAGTGGTGCTTTCCGAGAGCAAATGCACGAGCTACTATAAAAAATATCCAAATCGCTATAGGTGTGCCTATAATATTTGAAGAGTTCATTCGATTTCTTCAGGATCCCATCATCAGAACTGGATTTTGACAAAAATGGGACCATTTGGGAAGTATACCCTTTCCAACAAAAAAATAATTTTTTAAATCGGTTGGCAAGCGACGGAGTTATGCGCGAACAAACATAAAAAAAAAAAATATAAACATCCGAATTGAGAACCTCCTCCTTTTTTAGAAGTCGGTTAAAAAGATTCTCAGTCCAATTTAAACAAGCTTTTTTATTATGATTTTTTTGTGACTTCTAACTTAACTAGTGTTATTTGGTCCTCCGCCTACTTCTTTGGGGATTAAAAGCGTGATAATATAATGTTTTGTTATGACCAATTTAATTGAGACCCTCTAAAATGGTAACTGTAGGTACAAGTACCTCAATTCACGGCAGAGGTTACATTTGAACCGTTAATTATAAACATCTGTACCAAATAGTTGACAATATTAATTAATAGGTCATCTCAAGGCAATTTATCTTTGGGATCACTTGGTATCTATATTTTGGGAGGACCTTACAAGGTTATTTTAGGGGTTAAGTTGTAAGCTTTCCGAGTATTAATCTTGAATAACCTCCGTGCTTCGGAAAACACGTTAAGTAGTTGATCCCGGCTGTCATTCGTAGATCTTTGACTGTCGTTACAGGTAGTTAAAAGGGCGAAAAGTCTGACAATCAGTCTTACCAAGGGGTATCATGGTACCCAGTAACTGGGTTGTGGAGGTCAGCCAAGCAGTTGCTACATGTAAAATATTAGGTCTTTACCTATGAAATTGCCGTTCTGCAGTACTGGCCATTTTAAATCAAAATAATTTTTGTTTGGCTAAGAATTCTAATTTCAAATTAATTTTATTTTAAAAACATGGATTTTTTTTCCAAAAGTAGTCATTTGTTTATTGATTAGTGTTACATTTTCATCGCATTTCAATCTTTTTCGTCATCATGGATACGTTAAAAATTCGAGTAATTATGGAATATGAGTACCGTCGTGGCAGCAACGCGGCACAAGCGGCACGCAACATCAACGACGTTTACGGAGCTAACACTACAAACCAACGCACCACTTGTTATTGGTTTGCTCGCTTCCGTTCTGGAAATTTCGACCTGAAAAATGAACCTCGCGGTCGTCCGAAGACTTTGGTCGACAATGACGAATTAAAGGCGATTGTGGAAGCTATACACAGTCTACGGCTGAATTAGCAGCAGCTTTCGACGTTAGCGTCAAAACAATATTGGTCCATTTGCGTCAAATTGGCAAGGTAAAAAAGCTTGACAAATGGGTGCCCCACGAACTCAATGATCAACAGCGCGAAGTACGCGTCGAGACGTGCCTTGCACTGCTCAACAGACACACAAATGAAGGAATTTTGAACCGCATTGTTACTTGCGATGAAAAATGGATTCTGTTTGATAACCGCAAGCGCTCAGCAAGTTGGTTGGACCCAGGTTCAGCACCTAAACAATGCCCTAAACGAAAACTTACCCCTAGAAAAGTGATGGTCACTGTTTGGTGGTCTAGCGCCGGTGTGATTTTTCACAGCTTCTTACCAAACGGGGTGAGCATTACTTCAGATGTCTACTGTGAAGAACTGAACACAATGATGGAGAAGCTGGCACATCTCCAACCAGCATTGGTCAATCGCTCGTCTCCGCTGTTCCTGCACGACAACGCGCGACTTCATACTGCACAGCAGACGGTCTCCAAGTTGCAAGAACTGGGGTTGGAAGCTCTCCGTCATCCGCCCTACTCACCAGACCTTGCGCCTACAGACTACTACTTTTTCCAGAATTTGGATAACTTCTTGGCGGGAAAAAAATTCTATACCCGAGAGGCAGTACAAAATGCCTTTGAAGAATTTGTTGCCTCCCGTCCAGCTGATTTCTTTAAGAAGGGCATCAATAAACTGCCACTGCGTTGGCAAAGATGCATTGATTGCATGGGTGATTACTTCGATTAACACAAATAAAAATTGCATGAAAAAAATTCGCTTAAATTTTTTCATACAAAACGGCAATTTCATAGGTAAATACCTATTACTAGTATTTATATATTAATATTTATATACAAGGTTGATATGAGCGAGAGGCATTAAATTAAACCACATATACTTTCTATAATTTTCAGCCTCTTTACTAAAAATCAGATAAATAGAAGCAATAGTTTAGTCATAGGATTATTTTTTAGTTTTTCTTCGTTGAAACACGACGTATCTGCCCTAACAGCTGACTAAGTATGTTGTTGAAAATTCGGTCGTTTAAAGGTGTATGACCCTGGATAACTATGCGTAGTTATCTAGGGTCGTAGTTATCTAGGGTATACCTACGCATAGTTATCTAGGGTCATATACCTTAAATCGACAGAATTTTTGACGCGACGTTGCCGTTTTGTTACGCACGTCAGTGGAAATGTCTACAAAGGATGTTTATACATTATAATTAGATCAGTAAGCTAATTTATTTGATCGAAAAAAGTTTTTTCTTATTTTTCTTCTAAACTTTTTTTTAATAGTTCCGAGTTGACACTGTGCATCTATAGTATATGTGGTTTAATTTAATGCCTCTCGCTCATATCAACCTTGTATATTATTATTATTTGTTTTTATTTAGTACTTTTTTATCTAAATTACTAAAATGACCTTTTTTCTTCCTTAAAGTAAAAAAAAAAAATTAAAAAAAAGTATTGAGTACCTATTAGTCTCTTTTTGCATGGAACATTTATTCCATTCTGTATCTGAAGAAGGGCGTTGTTAGCTGCGCTACAGTTTATACTTTTGCAGCTCTCATCGTTTTACTTGTTCTACTTAGTCTTGTGTTTTTGTTCCGAAATATTTTTTTTATATTTTTTATAAGTATTTATATTTTTAGGGTTCCGTACCTCAAAAGGAAAAACGGAATCCTTATAGGATCACTCGTGTGTCTGTCTGTCTGTCCGTCTGTCACAGCCAATTTGCTCCGAATCTAATGGACCGATTAAGTTGAAATTTGGTACACATATGAATTTCTGTGATCCAAACACGGACGGGTAAAGTAAATACATTAATTTTGAATATAGAGGTCACTTTTGGGGGCCAATAAGAAAATATAAAAAAAAAGTTTTACAAACTACACTATGTAGCATGTTAAATGAAAGGGCTTACTATGAAGGTCTCGAATATATATTTTTTATAATTTTAAAATAAATTGTTTTGAAGTTATTTAAGAAACTAGACGAAAATTGACCATTCCCCCCCTTATCTCCGAAACTACTGAGCCTAAAATTTTGAAAAAAAATACAGAAAATAGATCTTTACCTGTAGATTACAGGAAAACTTATAAGAAGTCTGTGGTCTTAAAATAACATGGTAAATCTATCAATATTGTGAGGACAAACTTACATTTACAGTTGGAATGTATGGGAGAACATGTTTTTCAACTAGAATGTTAGGTTTGTTCTTAAGATAAATTCATTCCAACTACGGAACCCTTCATTGTGCGTGGTCCGACGCGCACTTGGCCGGTTTTTTTTTATATTTATTCAGCTGCATCCAGTTAGACTGGAAGCCGACCCCAACTTAGTTGGGAAAAGGCTAGGCAGTAAAGTTACTCGTTAACAGATTTTGTCTTCGTTGTGTGAAAAGAGAACTTTGCCCGAAAGTGATACTATGTTGTGGCATAGACATATAAAAAAAGGAGGACTCCGTGCCACGCGTATCGAAAGTGAAGCACCGTACGCATCTATGTGTGCGTGATTTGACAAAGACGCCGTCATGTCACATAATGGCGGTCGGCATACTATGATGTAAATGTGTGCGTGGGGCGCATGTACGTACAAACAGACGGATATTCGTCGCGCGGAGTCCATCTTTTTTATACGTCTATGTGTTGTGGTATACTGAGGAGCTCGTGGCTAATTAATAAAGGCCGTACAGGTCGATCCATCAGGTTAAGCTACGCTTGCCGGGGTTGGTCCGTAGATGAGAGACCATCTTTACATACCGAGACTCCTTCGTGCCTCGGAAAGCACGTTAAGCCGTTGGTCCCGGCTGTCATTCGTGGATCTTTGACAGTCGTTACGGGTCGTCAGAAGCCCGAAAGTCTGTCAACCAGTCATACCAAGGGGTATCATATTACCCAGTAATTGGGTTGTGGAGGTCAGATAGGCAGTCGCTCCATATAAAATACTGGTATTCGGCTGCATCCGGTTAGACTAGAAGCCGACCCCAACATAGTTGGGAAAAGGCTAGGCAGATTGATTGTGTTGTGGTATACTGGGTAACACGATACTCGCTTGGTAAGACTGGTTGTCAGATTTTTTTGGGCTTCTAATACCCGTAACCACTGTCACCAACGGTTTAATGTGTTTTCCTGGAACGGACTGATCGCTATTTGTAATGGTTGTTCACCCATCCACGAAGCTTTACCTTCGATCGACCCGTAGGGCTGTTACTATACAACGTGCCCCTCGCTCACATAGATGACCCGTAGTCTCAGTTCAATATTCATGAAAAAGTTAAGACGAAGGGTTCAACCTATTTATATTCGGGATTAAGTTTTATTTAACTTGCTTCTCTTTGATAGTTACTAAGTTTTATGTTAACTTAGGACAGTCAGAAATCTGGGACTGATTCTTATTGTTATACGGGCTATTCAAATTCAAAAACTTTAATTGGAGCGAAGACTTAATGAAGTGACGTCGGGGTCACCATGTTTCGACCCAGGGCTCGATGAATTATAATCTGACTCCAACTTGAAAATGCGTTTATTGCTATTCTTTTTAACCGACTTCAAAAAGGAGGAGGTTCTCAATTCGTCGGAACCGTTTTTTTTTTTTTTTATTTTTTTTTTATGTATGTTCCCCGATTACTCGAAGATGGCTGGACCGATTTGGATTTTTTTTTGTTTTATTCGAGAGGGTATACATCACAGTTGGTCCCATATTAAATTGATTAACTTTGCTTCGGTAGTTTTTGAGTTAGCTTCAATAATACGTATTTTTTCCCCACTTTTATATGGATGATGTTCTAGTTCGTTTTGCAGGTAGTGGTATTAAAATTTGTGTGGGGTAGATACACAACTAAAAAGTGAATAATTAAAACTTTTTTACAAAAAAATACAACCGACTTCCAAAAACAACACTGCAAAGTGAAAAATAACTTTAATTTCGGAAGTCGGTGACAAAAAACGAAAATACATTTAACTAGACACCGACTTCCCAAATTACAGTCATTTTTCACTTTGTAGTGTTGTTTTTGGAAGTCGGTTGTATTTTTTTGTAAAAATGTTTTTTTTACAAGATATGGTTGCAGGAGTTGATGCTACGAATGAACTGTCGCGGCGCAGGTTCGCTTTCTTGTGTGTGTTTAGAGTGTTGATGTGTAAGCTTCTCACATCCGTGTGGTGCACGAACATATAGAACTAGTTTCTGCTCGCGATTAGGTCCGCATGAAATTTCTTGTACCCCCGACTCACCCCGTTGCATCGCATCGCCTGTCCGAGCTATTACTTCGTTTTCGCTTACTGTTCTTTCTGACTTTTTTTTCTTTTTTCTCGGCTCCTTATAGTCCTAGCGTAATGTTAAATAGCCTTTCTCAAAAGCTGGGCTATCAAATGCAAAAATATTTTTTTTAATCCGACTGGTAGTTCCAGAGATGAGCGCGTTGAAACATACAAACAAACTCTTCAGCTTTATTATTAGTATAGATTTGATAAAAAAAGTCATAGTGAGCCAACCTTAAAATATAGACAAATGCTATCACGAACTTTTTTTACAAACTTTTTAAGAGGAATAATTCCGTCATACATGATTGTTGCGTAACTTTAACCGTTTACGAAGTGCACGCAACGGAAGCTCTCAAAAGAAATAATTTTTTCCCGTTTTTGCAACATTTTTCATTGATCGTGCTCCTATTAGTCGTAGCGTAATTTTATATTATAGCTTATAACCTTCCTCGATAAATGGACACACACACACAACACACAAAAATAAACAAACACACAACAACACACAAAATTTCAGAACCTTGTTAGGGCTGGCCATGGCTCGAGCCACCACCGATGCTGCGCGCTTGCGCATTATTATGTAAAAACAAATTTACATCCCTGACGCACTGCAACGACATGGCAACCCCATAAGGTTTCTGATAGCATTATTTAATTGGACACGAAGGGCTCCATATGACGCACAAGCTCCCACAAGCTGCACGTATAAAAGTTGGTACAGACTGCTCTAAAGAGCGTCACCTTTATGTCTAAAGTACAACATGCAAACCAGAGCACTATCATATTCACACGCACGGAAAGAGCCCTCCGTTCCCTTTCAGTGTCAGCATTGTCTTTAAGGTTAGAGGAACAGCGTTTAGCCTTATGGAAGGCATATGAAGGCGGTACTTGATCGCGTCACAAAAACAATGTACTGGCTTTTCTGAACGCTATACAATAAATAGCTCATGTTCATGCATAATGTTCACATATGGCCAGTGTCCTAATACCGCAGACTGATCATGTCGTCCGCGTAACTTAAATTATTGACACAGACACCGTCAATATGACAACCGACATGATGACTGCTAAGAGCCTCAATCAGGGCATTCATATACATATTGAAAAGGGCAGGGGAGATCAACCCCCCCTGTCTCACTCCACACTCCAATTGATATGGCTCTGACAGCACACCTGCCCACCGAACATTGTTGACCTGGTTTCCATACCAATGCTTGAAGATACATATAAGCTCGATAGGCAAGCTTAAAGCTTGAAGTTTCTTCCATAATAAATCGTAGGAAACCAGATCAAAAGCCCTGGACAGATCGAGGAAGCAAGCGTAAACAGGTGTTCTTCTTTTTATGTAGTACCTGACGGCTTGCTTGACATATAGAGATGCACTTTCTGTAGAAAGTCCTGGCTGAAACCCGAACTGATTGTCGGACAGTACAAGATATTCGATTAGTTGTGTCTCAAGCATACCATCAAGCACTTTAGCGACTGCGGTCGCTGAGAAATATAGTTACCCTTATCCGAAAGATCACCTGTTTTATTTTTATTAACAATAGGAATCACGATCGTCCAATCGATCAGCTATGCTCTCAGCTTCGGACTCGTGATAAAGTAAAAGATAAAAAAAAACCGGATAAGTGCGAATTAAACTGGACTAATTTGCTCCTAAGTGACTCCCATATTAAAATTCATTTATTTACGTTACACGTCCGTGTTTGGGTCACAGAAAGTCATCAATCAATCTGCCTAGCCTTTTTCCAACTATGTTGGGGTCGGCCTCCAGTCTAACCGGATGCAGCTGAATACCAGTACTTTACATGGAGCGACTGCCTATCTGACCTCCACAACCCAGTGACTGGGTAATACGATACCCCTTGGTAAGACTAGTTGTCAGACTTTTGGGCTTCTGACGATCCGTAACGACTCTCAAAGATCCACGAATGACAGCCGGGACCAACGGCTTAACGTGCTTTCCGAGGCACGGAAGAGTCTCGATATGTAAAGATGGTCACCCATCCACGGACCATCCCCGGCAAGCGTAGCTTAGCCTGGTTGATCGACCCATGCGGCTGTTATTATTTAGCCACGAGCTCCTCACAGTCATATTCCAAACCAACCAAATTTCAATTCAATCGGTCCTGTAGATTTGGAGCAAATTGGCTGTGACATACGTACAGACAAACAGATACACGAGTGATCCTATAATAAGGGTTCCGTTTTTTCAGGACAGGGTTCTGATTGTCGAGGCACTTTTAGACCAAGACTTGGTTGAGGTCTTCTGTGCTGCATCACACAAATATACACTGAGCCAGTTGTATTTGCCTGCTTAGGTTCACATTTGAATCAAAGGCTTCCAACTCTGGTGAATGTTGAATTGTAGACACTCCTTTCCTTTTTTTTTTTCTACCATATTTAAACCTGTTGTTGTGGCTTAGACACTGATACCTAAATTAACCACTCGACTGCCGAAAACGCAGATCTACGTGAGACACAATGGTTTATTAATTATTTTTGTAATTACGGCATTCAACCGGTTAATTAAAATTTTCTCCATAATTGTAGGCAAAGCTTGGTTTTCTTAGAACTTTTCTCATTAAAGGCAATTTCAAAGACCATCAAAACTCTTTGACCGTTGTTCTCCTGTTTAACATTACACCAACCTTGCACAAATATAATGAATGAACGATTCTACCTTGAATTTACTGAATAAATAATTTATTTCGTAATTTATACTTTATAAGAACTTCAACTCTTCTTTGAGTTCAAAACTGCATATTCCGCAAGGAAGAGGGTAGGCAACAACACAGAATATTAAAGTTACAGTAGTACGTCTCGGCAGTGACCTTGAATTAATTACCTATGGCCGCTCGGTAGATAAATCCGCGTCCATCCGTGCGTAACTGCCGCGCACTCGAATTATTGTTGCCTACTGTTTCGGCTGTTTTATATGAAGATGTACTACTGTAATATTATTATTCTGTGGTAATAAC
Organism: Cosmia pyralina; assembly: GCA_946251885.1. Taxonomy (NCBI): domain Eukaryota; kingdom Metazoa; phylum Arthropoda; class Insecta; order Lepidoptera; family Noctuidae; genus Cosmia; species Cosmia pyralina. The sequence goes on from OX276342.1 coordinate 7,553,371, forward strand.
TAACCTTACTAGAACTGTTGATTGCTTCTTTACCTATTTCTTTTTCTTTTTAGATAGGAGGGCAAACGAGCACTTTAAAGCATAACAACTCTCTTGCCTTGAAGGTAACTTACATAATGTACCCTGTTGCCGGTTATTTAAGAACTATTTTAGTTTGTTTCTGTATTTCTTCTAAGAGCAGTCAGTAGTACTTCATCTAGATTTTTTTTAAATATCATTGTAGTGTAAAAATTCATGAATCCACTATATTAAAAGAGGCTCCACGAGGCAGTCCCGCTAACAACTTTGTTGGTTGGTAAATTTTTATCTACCATTGAAAAAAAGAAAAAAAAGTATTTATTGTGACTCGCACAGGAAGATCACAAAGTAAACTAAACAAAACGTAATGATAAAAGCATTAAAAAAATGTATAAAAATAAAATAAAAAAACAGAAAGTCTTGTACGAGGCCAAAAGGCTTCTATCTCAGCATGATGCTACGACATTTAAAAATAAGTGTTGCAGCGCTGGTATTCTGATAGGGCACGCTGTGATGTCACGGGCAGATACAGAAATACATAAATAATTATCAATAAAATAGATAAACTTAAAATGCTACTAGCTAAATAACAATTTAACAACTAATAATAATAATAAATAATAATAATATTCTTTATTGTTCTCTCATAATTACAAACACAATACAAAGTCAAGGTAACACTTAATAGAGACTGGTGTCTGTTGTAGGTAAAACCTGTATTACAGATCACCAGGCTTACCCTCCATCGGACCAGTCACTAACGGCCTATGACAGCATTAAATTAACATACAGGTTGTACATAATGAAATACTTTTACAAATTAGTAATAACAAAAATTAAAAAATAAAAATGGATAATTATAAACTAAAGTAAAACAAATCTGGTGGCAAAAGTGACTTAATAATGTTGATTTGGGGGTGAGTATGTGTGTGTGTGTGTGTTTCGGTGAGAGTGTAGGTGATGGTGTGATGAGTACGTGTGTGTTAATTGTTAATCGTTCCATGCTGTCAACTTCCTTAAGGGTTTTAATAAACGTTCTGTTGCACTGTAACTTATTACAACATATAAACAACTTATTTAATCCGCGCGTCAGCGCCAGACGTGACCAGATTACTTGCCTATTCCCTGTATCATGACTTTATGAATAAAATAGATGTAGAAAACATTTTTTTATAAAAAAAAAAACAACCGACTTCCAAAAAAAAACTAAAAAGTGAAAAATAATTTTAATTTCGGAAGTCGGTCTTTTTGGTTTTGTATTTTCGTTTGTTGCCACCGACTTCCGAAATTGAAGTTATTTTTCACTTTGTGGTGTTTTTTTTTGGAAGTTGGTTGTTTTTTTTTTTGTGAAAAGTTTATATTTTTCACTTTTTAGTTGTAGTACTACCCCACACCAATTCGAATACCACCAAAAGAAATGAGAACATAATCGATATAAAAAGTACAAAAAACTACGTATTGTTATTTAACACGGGACCAACTTCGAGGTATACCCTCCCGAAAGAGTACAAAAAACTACGTATTGTTATTTAACACGGGACCAACTTCGAGGTATACCCTCCCGAAATAGTACAAAAAACTACGTATTATTGAAGCAAAGTAAATAAATTTAACACGGGACCAACTTCGAGGTATGCCCTCCCGAATAAAACAAGAACCTTCCAAATCAGACAACTCTGTAAATAGTTATGCGTGGGCATACATAAAAAAAAAATATACTTGTCGACTTGCGAACCTCCTCCTTTTTTTTCGTCGGTTAAAAAAGGAGGAGGCACTCGTTTCTACAAAAGAGTAGTTTCGGAAGTCGATTCCGAATAAAATCAAAACAGACAGATGTGTCGCTGGGTAGCAGAAGTGGCGCAACAAACTCTTGTTGCGCCACTTCTCCTTCTCAGCTAAACCTGAAGTGAAGGAAGTGGTGAAGGGCGGGCGTCTTATGTAATTTTGACGTTCAAAAAGTGCTGATTTTCAGCCTAGTTTGATTTGACTTCAGAAATATGTGTTAGTAGGTCCAAGCGTTTTGTAAACTAACATAATTATTCAGTATAAGGTCGCATTTTCAATAGGGTAGTTTTAATCGTAATAAAAACTTCTTTACAAAAAAATACAAACGTCTTCCAAAGTGAAAAATAACTTTAATTTCGGAATTCGGTGTCTGGTTAAATGTATTTTCGTTTTTTGCCACCGACTTCCGAAATTAAAGTTATTTTTCATTTTGTAGTGTGGTTTTTGGAAGTCATTTGTTTAAAAAAGTTTTTATTTTTCAATTTTTAGTTGTGGCACCTACCCCACACAAATTCTAATACTACTTACTACCTGCAATACCAACTAGAATATCATCCATATAAAAGTGAGGAAAAAATACGAACTCAAAAACTTCCCACGCAAAGTTAATCAATTTTATATGGGACCAACTTTGATGTATACCCTCTCAAATAAATCATTTTTTATTCAAATCGGACGACTCTGTCATACATAAAAAAAAAAAACATACGTGTCGAATTGAAAACCTCCTCTTTTTTTTCGACGGTTAAAAAAGTTCTCTTATCCAAATTCTGACGTTCATATATAGTTTGAAATGCAAACCTCATCCCGCTACCAGCTCATCACTCAAACCTTGGAACCTTTAGGCCATAATAAACCCAAGGCTCTAAAATAGAGGCTATAACTCATCAGTAGACGGTAACCGTCATTTGATGGGAGCCCAGATTAGCACAGTTTAAATCGAGTTGCGATTGGATTGATATCGATTTACGATGAGATATTCCATATTTGAACTGGTGTGAACCTTAGATTTGAGAAGTTCATTTTCATGAAATATAGGGAATTAACATGGAAGATAATTTGTATTTGATACGAAAGTCTGACAACCAGTCTTACCAAGGGTTATATGTATCTATCGTGTTACTCAGTATCTGGGCTGTGAAGTTCATTTAAGAATAAGAATAAGAAATTTTATTTGCGCAAACATGTGTACACATACAAAATTAAAATAATAGATGCATGCAAGGTCGTAAATAAGATTAGCTCACGACATGTTTGCCATTTCTCATGGCGTGCAAATATTTTGGAAAAAATAAAATAAAAATAGTATTAATACATTGATTTTAAAATATTACAATTATACATTAATTAATGTCAGTTAAACAAATACATTCAATCATTTACATGATCAAATTATTCATTTTATATTTGACTAGTCCAATAATACAAATTACATATAATAAAATTATATTATGAAGATTTACAATAGGAATTCAATTAAATAACATTTATTATGGCATATTTAAGTTATATATTTTTATCACAATGAGTCGTTTAAAAATTCTGCAATACTATAATATGCTTTTTGTGCCAAAAAAGATTTTATTGTTTGTTTAAGTTTAAGTATTGTTAGCTCTCTCCAACTTTTGGGCAATTTGTTGTAGACAATTGGTGCCATGCAAAAAACACTCTTGCGCATAAGTGCAGTTTTCGATGTATGTCCACATAGTTTACTATCATCACGTCTATTTCTAGGGAATTTGTCTGCCATACGAGGAAACAACTGTGGATTTGTTTTTACGAACATGACTATTTCTAATATATAAAGTGAGGGTAATGTTAAGCAGTCGTTCCATGTAAAATTCTGGTATTCATTTGCATGCGGTTATACTGGAAAGGGATCCCAATATAGTTGACAAAAGCCTAGGCAGATCATATAGCAGAAACAATTTCCAGTTAAATTATAACAGTTCTAACAGCGACTGTAAAAATTAACGCACCCTTTAAAATAGCAAAATGATGGTGCACTTTTTTCAGCAAATTCAAATTCAAAATATTTTATATCACTTTAGTATTTTATATTTTATATCACTTAGGGGCTTCGTGGCTAAGTAATAACCGCCGCACGGGTCGATCGATCAGATTAAGCTACGCTTGCCGCGATTGGTCCATGGATAGGTAACCATCTTTACATACCGACACCCTTCCGTGCCTTGGAACTTAATCTCGGCTGTTATTCGTGGATTTTTCAGTCGTTAGGGGTCGTCAGAAGCCCGAAAGTCTGACAACCAGTCTTACCAAAGGGGTATCTTATTACTGACCAGTAACTGGGTCGTAGAGGTCAGATAGGCAGTTGCTTCATGTAAAAGTACTGGTATTCAGCTGCATCCGGTTAGACTGGAAGCTGACCCCAACATAGTAGGGTAAAGGCTGGGCAGATGATGGTCACATAAATGGGCACTTATGCTTAAGCTAGGTGCACGGTCTCAATCGGTATTTTCCTATGCAATGGAAAAGAGCCGGCAAGAAAGTCCACAGTTACCCTTTTAAAAGTAATTGCCATCTAAAATATTTTCAAATTACACTGTAAAAGGACAGTGTAGGCCTGTCAAAAAGTACAAGGTACTTAACAAAATAGAAAATGGTCAACAAATAGTTCTATTCAATTTCAACAACAAGACCTCAACTCGCATAGAGAAAGCACGAGTATTGCTCACTCTAGTGAGAGTGAGCAAAAACACATAAATATAAGCTGATTATGCAGTGGCATAATCAGCCTATATTTATGTTCCCACTGCTAGGACACAGGCTTCCCCTCTATGAGATGGAGTGGGCCATAATCCACCACGCGGGCGCGGACCCGATGCGGGTTGGTGGATGTCACATGTCTTCGATTTTTTTGTTCTAGGACATGCCGGTTACAGTGGAGGTCTGCCCGGCTTGGGCGGAGCACCGCCGTGTTCTCACGGAGGCGATCGGCGGCGGCGATCTCTCGCGTCCAAACCTGGTCCAGGCCATGGTGCGGAGCGAGAGTGCATGGGAGGCCGTCACCTCCTTCTGCGAAGCAGTAATGCTCGCAAAGGAGGAGGCGGAACGCGAGAGGGAGAGGCAACAGCCGCGCCCTCGCGCCCCTAGCCGCCGCAGGAGACGCCCTGGGCGGCGGGAATCTATCGCCGATTCCCGGCCACCGTAGGCGCGGGCTTGCGGACGACGAGTAATGGGCAGCTCGCCGTCCGGTAAGGACCAGGCCCGGGTCGACGGCGCGTTGTGTTCCACGTGCGCCTCAAAGAGATGTCAGCAGTGACGGGGTCCAATAGGGCCGAAGCCGCCGGGGTCGCGGGTAGTTCGAAAGAGATACCTTGGCCCTGGCACGGGCAACTGAAGGAACACGGGTGGGTTTTAGTCAGTAAAAGTCTGACACGCCCTCCCGCTCTGCCCGGAGCGGGAGAGGTCATTTGATGATTTCCCATCCACAAAAAAAAAAAAAAAAAAAAAAAGGACATGCCGGTTTCCTCACGATGTTTTCCTTCACCGTCTTATTTTATACAAAGTAAAGCGCCTGTCAGGGTTTGAACCTTCGACCTATATAACTCATAAGTCGCGGCCGTTACCACAGAGCCACCACTGCTTCCACTCTCACTGACTTATTCTGATATCCATATCAAACCATAAATTCCCGGCGTGTATTATCAAGTTAATTATATTCTCGTTAAAGCGTCCATCCACTTAAAATTAAGCCCCGTCTGAGTGGAGTTTATTCACCAGAATTTTGATGTTTTTTAACTCACAATTATTGTGATGGTGGATTATTTTAAACGAGTAAATAAAGCTGAAATGGATTGATGAGTTTAATATGCGTTGTTTTTCTAGAAAAATAAATGTAATTAAAGTAGTAAAAGGTCTCGTTTGTTAAAGGTTTTACTTCAAGGGGAGCTTAGCATAATCAGCCTACAATGTTCCCACTGCTAGGACACAGGCTTCCCCTCTATGAGATGGAGTGGGCCATAATCCACCACGCGGGCGCGGACCCGATGCGGGTTGGTGGATGTCACATGTCTTTGATTTTTTGGTTCTAGGACATGCCGGTTTCCTCACGATATTTCCTTCAACAGTTTGAGAGCAGTGGTGATGAAATAATTTACAAATAGTAAAGCGGCTATCTAGGCTCGAACCTACGACCTACAACTTGCAAGTCTCGGCCTTTACCACTGGGCCAGCACTGCTCTATACGATACGCTTATTCCCCTCCCCCCTCCCACCCCTCCCCCCCTCCCTCCTACCTTCATTCCTTCCCTTTCGCTTGCTTTATTGAATGACTATTTGATAAAATCACGAAATTTTAAACCAATTACTTAGAGAGTTGTATTGATGAATCTCATGATTATCTTCTAATATATAAAATTCTCGTGTCACAATGTTCGTTCCCGTACTCCTCCGAAACGGCTTGACCAATTCTCATGAAATTTTGTGAGCATATTGAGTAGGTCTGAGAATCGCCTAACATCTATTTTTCATACCGCTACTTTTTATCCCGGTCTACGCGGGTGAAACCGCGGGGCGCAGATAGTAATTTTGTAAATACATATTCAGGTCGCGAGTCATACTTTGATTAACACAGAAACTGATATTGACTTGCAAATTGCAAAAAAACATGAGAATTTTGGATTTTCGTGCGTTACCCTGGCACTTTCGCCTATGTCCTATTATAGCTTCAAAGCTTTCAGCTATGATTAAGATTGACGACTTGAATGTTGTCGAACTCGTTGGCAGCACGTGTCAATATGAATTTGGTATTCAAATATGAATTTGGGAAAAACAATCCCCTGTTTTCATTGGTTTCACCACAAAGCACGGAATCGCCATGCCAGCGTTCAATTTACCCACCTAATCCCATAACCTAATATCTTTTTTTCCTTATCCTGCAATAGTCCTACACCAACCGGGGGTTGTCCTTGGGTGAACTTGCATAGTGGAATCGTCTGTTGGTGCCTCTTTTAATTAAAAAAGTCTAACGGGCCTCTGCGACTTGGCTTCGGCCCCTCGTACGCCTATCAAAGGTCCCAAAATGGCAAAAAAAAAAAACAACAGACTCCCAAAAAGAAACACTACAAAGTGAAAAACAACTTTAATTTCGGAATCCGGTGTCTTTAATTTTTTTTAGTTTCATTTTTGCCACCGACTTCCGAAATTAAAGTTATTTTTCACTTTGTAGTGTTTTTTTGGGAGTCGGTTGATTTTTATTTGGAAAAAGTTTTTATTTTTCACTTTTTAGTGGTGCCTATCCCACACAGCAAATACCACTGCAAAATAAATTAGAGCATCAGTCACATAGACTATGTGGGAAAAATACGTATTAAATTATTGAAGCTAACTCAAAAGCCACTCATCAGAACTTGAAGATATTTATCTCAAATAAAAACTTTGCAAAAAGGCAAATATACGTCGCGCTAAGCCGTGTCAGAAGTTTGGAAGGCGTAGTTTTATGTTGACGGAGATAACGAGGCTACAAAATCTGACTTCTGACAATCAAGGCCACACACATAACATACAACTCAAGTAGCGCACTTTGAAGCGGCATATAATTAACATTAAAATCATTTATAGCCAAAGTGCACCTCATGACAATTCCAATAAGCCCAAACACGGCTAGAATACATTGTTTCGTTATTGAGTTCCGGTGCCTACCTTCCGGTTTTTTCATCAGATCGGTTCGATGGTACCATTTTCATCAGAACCATTTATTCAAAGCTTCGTCATAGTCGCTTAACTATCTTAATCGAGATATCTTATCGGCACCCGTGAAATACTTATTATCGTTGACAAGTTCCCGTGGCTATCTGTGGTCTTCTTCATCAGTTTCATTTCACCAGATGCTACTTTCTGAATGAAAATGCTTGAATTGTTGATGAAATACCAAAATCGCTATATGTATGCCTATAATTTTTGAGGAGTTCCTTCAATTCCTCATGGATCCCATCATCAGAACTGGATTTTCATAAAAATGGGACCAATCTGGAAGTATATCCTTTCAAAGAAAAAAAGAATTTTCCAAATCGGTTTATAAATGACGGAGTTCTGAGGTAACAAACATTTAAAAAAAAAATGCACCCGAATTGATAACCTCCTCCTTTTTTTGAAGTCGGTTGAAAAGAAACTTTAATTTTAAAATATTTCTGATAGTGGTTTAACTTTCTTTTTTTTTTTACTAAAGGTTTTTGGTACCATAGTGCCATCAGAACACTGTCTCCTAAGTCACAGGATCTCCTAGTTTGGGAGTCAGGGTTTACTCTATTTGTATGACATTTATTCACTGAAATTCATGCGATCTAGTTTTTTAGCATTGTTGAAGGTTTTAATATAAAACAAAGATTTTTATTTATTTTATTTTATTAAATACTAAAGTTGCCCAAAATGGCTTCTGCATTTATTCATTTTCCATTAGAGTGCAAGCTTATAAGTATTACTGAAATTGATCGAAGACTTACAAATTGTTAAAATGTATGAAAATTCCAAATCGAATTTGGTCTCCAAAATGAGTGAGTATGACAAATGGCTGACGTAAGTGTATACGGGCTTTTCTTTTTCCAATAATTTTGCCTTGCACTTATTTCTGTCGAAAATCGGTTTTGAGTGAATATGATAAATTGTGCTCTGAATTACCTTAATAAACGAATTAATATAAACTTCAACCTGGAGAAGAGAAATTACTTTTTTTAATTTTTTTATGGTTCCGTACCTCAAAAGGAAAAAATGGAACCCTTACATCACTTCGTTGTCTGTCTGTCTGTCACTCCGTCAAGATCCTTTTTCTCAGGAACGCGTGGAGTGTCAAGTTGAAATTAATATTAAATACGTAGGTCTATAGTCCTTTGAAGTTCTACAAAAATCAAGCTTCTAAGTCAACGCAATAAAAAATACGCCCATTTTGCGACACATTTTGATGCTCGCAACTGTCGCAAGTAAATCAAAACCTATTGATTACTTCCCGTTGACCTAGAATAATGAAATTTGGCAAGAAGCAAGGTCTCCCAGCACAAGTAAAGGAAAAAGTTCGCTGGCGCCGCTGTTGCAACTGCTGAGACCCTCAAGCGGCGCAAATACTGTAACCTTATAGGTAACTACAGTTTTGAGCCGTTTGGGGTCGAAACGCTCGGGTCATGGGGCCCAAGTGCGCGTCTAATTTTTAAGGAAATTTCTCGCCGACTGGTCGAGACTTCACGTGACCAGAGGGCTGGCTCTTCAACGTGGCAATGCTGCCAGTCTTCTGGGCACGTTTCCGGATGACATGGATGCGGACGAGTACTTCGACCTCTAAGTGTCCTTTTGTTTTTGTATTTATTTGTATAGTTAGTTATTTAGTCATTTACTTTAGTACATAGTGTAAATAGTGTTAACTTGTATATTGTTTTTAAATCACAAAAATAAATAAAAGTTCGATAATTATTAATTTGTAGTTTTATTTATGACAAAAAAAAATTTTTTTTGGGATCCATTGTTAAGTTTGTTTTTGGGATAAATTATTTTCAACTACGGAACCGGCACGCACTTGGCCGGTATTTTTTTTTTTTTTGTAGATGGGAAATCATCAAATGACTTGACTTGATTTTCTCTGGGCGGAGCGGGAAGGCGTGACAGACTTCTACTGACTTAAACCCACCTGTGTTTCTTCAGTTGCCTGTGCCAGGGCCATGGTATCTCTTTCGAACAACCCGCGACCGCGTGAGGTTGCATCTCCCTCACGCGTTCTTCCCGAGCTTTACTGCTTCGCAGAAGGAGATGACGGTCTCCCACGCACTCTCGCTCCGTACCATGGCCTGGACCAGGTTCGGACGCGAGAGATCGAAGCCGCCGATCGCTTCCGCGAGAACACGGTGGTGCTCCGCCCAAGCCAGTTTTTTCATAGCCTGGAGTCTGGATTTGTAGCCGGTTGATAGCATTAAGCTCGCCCCTTACAACTAGGGCATTTTCTCGCTGACGATCTTAAGGACAATGTTGATATTGAAAGGGAGCGTAGGGCATTGGCGGTCCAAGGTAACATGTTGGCCCGAAGATTCGCTCGGTGTAGCAATCTAGTTAAAGGAACACTTTTTAAGGCATATTGCCAGTGCTTTTACACGGGGAATCTTTGGGTCAACTATACCAAAAGAACGCTGGATGGCCTACGCGTACAATATAATAATATTTTTAGGATGCTGTTGGGACTGCCACGATGGTGCAGCGCTTCTACTATGTTTGCGCAAAACCGAACTGATGGCTTCCACGCCGTCATTCGCAAGAAAACCGCGTCGCTGTTGTCAAAGTTGCGGGCGAGTGGCAACAGCATTCTTAAAACTGTGGCGGAGAGTATCGACTCTCCAATTATTATAAGTTTTGTGAGAAGGACAATCACTAAGCATTAATTTGGGGATGTCCTTTTCACAACGCTATTTATTCTATTTTGTTTAGTTTTATTTTTTCAATTGTATTTTAACTACTAACACTAGTAATAAGTTATAACATTGTTTACTAACACGTTGGATCATTGTTGTCCGAAGAATAAATAATATATATATATAACATGTGTTTTAAACATAACTGCCGTAATGTGGGTGTATATAGGTACACTTCTGCCTAACCCTCCGGGGATTAGGCGTGATGTTATGTTATATTGTGTAATTAAGTACAAAAATCAACTAAAACTAAAAACGAATCTCTCTAATTTTTAATTCTCATGTCTACTAATCTAGCTTTGTTCGCTGAAATTAAACTTTTAGCTTGATTTGTTGAAACTTTGTAATGGAAATTAATTAGTCTCGGCCAACGTTATTTATAATTATTATGTTACTAACGCCTTCGTACGGTCTGCAACAGAAGTCAGTTAATACTGCTACTTTTTAACATCATCTAAATTAACACAAAATTATTCGATAAACTGCTTTTTTTTTAATTTTAAGTACTTTTGTTCCGATTTGAATTAATAAATAAGATTAATAACTGCAAGTGTTAATAGACTTTATTGATGACTGTAAGTAAGAGAATATTCAAGGTGAAATTGGTAGCCGCAAAATTTTTTGCAATTTGCAGATTAGGTTGTACGTTGATCAAAATATGGTTTTTTACTGTAACAAATGTATTTACATAATAATTCTTATGGTTATAAGAATAAGAATCATCAAGACATCTCTATAAGTTAGATTTGTTCTATTTTTACAGTTCCGTACCTCAAAAGGAAAAAACGGAACCCTTATAATAATAATAAATAATAATATATCATTTATTTCGGGTAACAATGACCCATAACATAAATACCTTACAGACTATCATGTATATTTATAAAAACCACAAAATATTAATAAAACTATTGCATACGAAGTGACGGCGTCGTATTGCGCAGCGTGGTGTCGCGTAACCTTCCGCGGAATCGCCGATACACAACACCCTTCGGCCAAAACTCTTCATTGAGGACGATCTCTTATGTCTGCTGTCTGTCTGTCCGTCTGTCACAGCCATTTTGCTCCGAATCTAATGGACCGATTAAGTTGAAATTTGGTACACTTGTGAATTTCTGTGACCCAAATACGGATGGGTAAAGTAAATAAATTAATTTTGAAATTTTCTTATTTGCCCCCCAAAAGTGACTGAGCGTCACTTTTGGGGGGCAAATAAGAAAATTATAATAATTATTTATTATTAATTTTTTTTATCGTCATCATTAGTAAGTACTCTATTTTGGTTAGTTCTAATTTCCTGGTGGCTTTACAAATACCTCACTATCACCATATTTTTAGGAGATAAGGCGGTTCGGATTTATGCGTAAAAAAAAAAAAAAAAATAATAATAAAATTAAAAAACACCAACAGTGCTGCCCAAATACGAATGAAAAAGTAAAAAACAAGTTGTATTCCCTGACTAAACAGAAAAATGAAATTGTCATTGCTGTCGGGGGATCTCTTATATTAAAAAGTGTTTTACAGAACGGTCCCCTGACAGCAATAACAATTTTTTGTAGCTGTTTATCAGGGAATACAACTTGTTTTTTACTTTTTAGTTCGTTTTTTGGCAGGGTAGTCGTGTTTTTTAGTAGATTTTTTTTAAACGTGTCTTTTTTCGAGGATTTAACATAACAGAACATAAAAATTACGTCTGTTTTCCCCTAAGGGCTGGGCAGAGGTGGAAGGGTTTGTTTGGCGAGCCTATTGCCATCAACCAGGCCCAAATCCAGGCTCCGGGCTGCTAATGAGATATTCCGGATTCCTTAATAAAACTTTGCCCGGGTCCTGAGTTCATTCCCAGGTCGGTTCGGGATTAACTCGGCAGCAGCGCTTGCGACCAACGAGACTTGTTTTTTCAAATAAACGTCGTCAACAAGCGGTACCTATCATTGTAGGTTGAGGAAAGCATTTAAAAAAAGTCTAAGTGTGTCAGCTCCGACGCACGACGGGAGTTTACTCGTGTTTTTTGTATCGTTCCGACTTTCTGTTGTTGGACGAAAACGAAGGACTATAGGGCCAGGGTTTCTTCAATGAATGAATGCTATACAAAAAACTAAGCGTTCGTTTTGTTTTACGTTGCGCAGAAAACATAACAACGCTTTTGAGTTAACGCTTGTTTTTCACTCCTCATAAAATTTCTATACCGGGAGCCTTATTTTAAAATCGATTCTTAAGGAGTAAACTTCAAAAATGTTTTTATCCAAAAGTTGGCTACAACTGGTCAACTGAAAATAACATAACAATATCCAACAACCTTGCTTATCTCAACTCTCATTTTAACAAAAGTTTCAAGCGAAACTTACCAACCACAACTTAAAAAAGGATTTCCTTCGACCATAATAGAAAACTTTAAAGCATCTTAAAGCCAGACCGTAACAATGGAAACTTATGTTTTATAAATGTTACAGTCGGGTGAAGTTCAGCGAAATATGTTAATTCGCTTGATAAAAGTGGCGACCGAGGCTTTTGAAAGCCGATTTGTATGTGAATTTATTTATTTATTTTATTTTTATTTATTTATTATTATTTATCAAGTAACATAGACTCATTATTATTTTCATTATTTACACAATTACAACAACAATACACAAACAAATACTGTAAAATTAATTAAATCTAAATTAAATTAAATTAATAAAATTATTAAATCAAAATCTTAACAAATTAAAATAAAATCAAAATTACGTCAAATTATATCAAATTAAAATTAAATACATACATTATAATTTTCTAGCCGGCATTGGAACATGACTGTTCCAATGCCGGTTAGAAAATTATAATTGACCGAATTATAATAATAATATTGAATTATAATTGATTACGTGACCGTGAGGCGCCACAGCCATGCTGTACATAAGGACAGTCCAGCCTGTCAGCGATCATTGCCAGGATGGCATTGGGGCTGGCCCGCACCCGACGCACCAGGGACGCACACCTCTTGGGCATAGTAGCGTGGAAACAGTCAGTGCGTGCCATCGCGAACATCCCTGATGCGCTACAGAAACGGGGCAGCCCCAACACCGCCCGGAACGCGTTGTTATACTGGACACGGAGGGTACTGTACGCCCTTTCAGTATAGTCAACCCACAGGCTACACGTGTACAGTGATGTGCAGTACGCTCTAAAAATAAATTTAATGCAGTACGCTCTAAAAATAAATTTAATTTTTTTAATCTAAATTTAATGTTATATACGCGCAGTCTATGTTTTTATTTCGTAAAAATATTAAAGTCAATTTTGGTTTCGCTTTCTTCGTTCAAAAATCTTAGTCTGTAAAATGAATATTAAACCACAAAAAAAAAAAAAAACAAAACCAAAGAATTTTCAAAATGCACAGCCTTTATAGAGTTCCAACAGAAAATGTTTAGGTAACGTACAAAAAAAAAACCGGCCAAGTGCGTGTTGGACCTCGCACATTTAGGGTTCCGTACAAAATCTGATTTGATATATTGGTATTTGTTAGTAAAATATACGTATTATTAAACATTATCACCAAATTTCAAGTTCATAGGTCAGTGGGAAGTTAAAAAATTACTCGGAACAAAATTTTGTACAAGAGTTTGGTGGCTTCTCATTCCTTTGTTTTCCAATATTTTTTAAAGCAAAAACTATATTATTTATTAACTCAACGAATTCTAAACAGCGATACCTCACTCGATGGGGTAGGTCAAAATTTTGTTTTCACGCCCCCTTTTATTAAAAACATTTAAAAATATTTTTTTGACAATTTGTATGGCTTTGGGTCAACAAGATGCTTATATTGCGAAAATTTGAAGACTGTAGCTCCAACCGTTTGGCTGTACGACGGACAGACAAACCGACGGACACGTGAGTGACAGCAATAGGGCTCCGTTTGGAACTTTTGGGTACGGAACCCAAAAAATACCATTGTCGTTGCTGCCATCCAACCGCTTATTAGCACATGTGTGAACACGATGTGTACCTACTATAAAGCTACCATTTACTGGGTACGTCATTCATTGACTTGAATGTGCCCTGTTGGTTGCCTGGATGCTAACTCAAATGTCTCGCTGATGGTGGCATGTTTTGGATCATCAAAATGGTTGAGCTGAATGGTGATGCACCATACGTCATGTCCGTGAACGGGCGCCGCCGTCAGTTGGGACACCAGTCCAACTCCAGCTTAAAAAAAAGCAAAGCAAAGCAAAACAAAAAAAGGGTTTTTTTTTGCTTTGTTTTGCTTTGCTTTGCTGATTTTTTTATTTTTTTTTTAAATGTTTTTAGTTTTTATATTTTTATTACGGACGCTTTTAACGTGCACGTCTTTATACATCGTTCTCGCTTGCATAATTTCATCATGAATGATGTAACCAATATTTTGATTTAAAAGAGTGTCCGTGGAGTTTTTTTCCCGTTCTTCTCCATACTAAGCTTTGGAATGGCCAACTTGCTTCATCTTTCTGACCGACCCCTTATCAATTCAAAAGTGCCTGTAATTGGTTTATATGAAATAAATGGTTTTTGAGTTTTGAACAAGGAAATATTGACAAAAGCCGTTTATATGATACTGCTATAAACCACGATCGAGTAGACAACGTGTTATTTTTTTCTGACGTGTTGAAGACTTTGTTAAACCAATTTACAGAAATAAAATATATCATTAGTCATTTATCGTCTGAGGAGCTTGTGGCTAAGTGTTAACAGCTGCACGGGTCGATCCACCAGGTTAAGCTACGCTTGCCGGGGTTGGTCCGTGAATGGGGGACCATCTTTACATACCGAGACACCTCCGTGCCTCGGAAAGCACGTTAATCCGTTGGTCCCGGCTGTCATTCGTGGATCTTTGACAGTCGTTACGGGTCGACAGAAGCCCGCAACCAGTCTTACCAAGGAGTATCGTATTACCCAATAACATGGGTTGTGGAGGTCAGATAGGCAGTCGCTCCATGTAAAATACATTCAGCTGCATCCGGTTAGACTGGAAGCCGACTCCAACATAGTTGGGAAAAGGCTAGGTGGATTGATTAGTCATTTAACATCTATGTATCAATCTGCCTAGTCTTTTCCCAACTATGTTGGGATCGGCAAGCGTAGCTTAACCTGATGGATTAACCCGTGCGGCTGTTATTACTTAGCCACGAGCTCCTCGTGTGCTTCCTGTCGTGCTACAATAAACAATATCATAAATAAGGCCAATCTTGATCCCCAAAATTCTGTGATAGTACAAAGAATTGCTTTCGAAACTACGACCACACTATTATTATTAATCAGTTTATTTCAGATAAAATAAATCCATAAAATTACAAATTAACACTATGATGTGAAGAGCTGTGTATTGGTTTTAACTTAACCTAATTACAGACGACAGTTACTGAACCAGTATATAATTAATACTTCACGATGCATAAGTTCATTGGCAAAGCTTAAGATTTCGTACTAGGCAGCCGAAACGCTACAGCCTAATTCCATCGTAAAAGTACCTTTACAAAATACATACTTATTTACTGTTTTTTTTTTTCAGAGAAGTTTTTGAGAAACAAGGGTTTCAAAACAAACTGTTAAGATTTCAAGCCCAACTATTCAAAACTGAGAGTTTTTGATGCTCATCCAAAAACATGACTATCTTCCCTCGAGATAAGAAAAAACACGACTTTTTTTAAATTTGTTTTGCTGCCTTATTTATGGCGAAAAAATCCTCATGAAAACTCTATGTAGAAGGAAGAGGTTCTAAACAACGTGGGGGTTAAGAAAGAAAGAAAGAAAATACATTTATTTATCACAGTCTACTTACTTAAAAGGCATAGAAAATATTCTGTAAAATAAAAAATCCGTATGTAAAATAAAAAAAACCTGGCCAAGTGCGTATCGGACCACGCACAATGAAGGGTTCCGTAGTTGAAAAGAGTATATCCCAAAAACAAACTTAACGTCCGTATTTTTTATGTGGTTAAATTATAAAATAACAATTTTCGGACTTTTTTCTTTACTTGCACCTTGTGAGACCTTGCTTCCTGCCAAATTTCATTATTCTAGGTCAACGGGAAGTACCGTATAGATTTTAATTTACTTGCGAGTATCAAAATATGTCGCATATATGGCCGTATCTTTTTATTGCGTTGACTTAGAAGCTTAGACCTACGTATTTGATATTAATTTCAACTTGATACCTCCACGCATTCCTGACAAAAAGGGTATTGACAGACTGACAGACAGACGGACAACGAAGTGGTAATAAGGGTCCCGTTTTTCCTTTTGAGGTACGCTCCGCTGTAAGAAAACAGCACGAATGTGTAGATAAGGATCATTCCAACAGCAATTCACTTCGATTAAGTCGGTGGCGTCTTTAATGCTTAGTGAGTGAAGTTAATCCATATCAGACTATTAAGGCGTTTGATCCGATCATGTAACATTCTGACGGTTACCAATGAGCGATGCGAAATGCATAAGTAATTTGATTTGAGACGCATTCCCTGACTTCGATTATAATGATTATGTTAAGGAGGATGCCCTGTGGTAGCCCGCGAAATTCAAATTTTCTTGCGTTTTATGCAATTTGCAGGTCCGTGTCAGGTTGTATCTTGATCAAAATATGATACACGGCAATAAAACATATGTATTTACATAATTTTAACCATAGAAATCATAAATACATCTCTCTAAGTTAGATTTCATGCAGAGTCTTTAGATGACGAATCTTCACGAAATCTAACTTAGAGAGATGTATTGATGATTTTTATGGTTAAAATTATGTAAATACATGTTTTTTTTTTTTTTTTTTTTTTTATTTACTGAGAAATTCCAGATACAAATACCCAATGGCGCTGATGGTGTGTGGGCGCTAGGTGGTTCAGTCTCGTAGTTCCAAATAAGTACCCATAGATCTGTTTTTTATTGTATTTCTATGCAATGTCCAAAAATGTTGTAAAAGGAGCTCTAATCCTGCCGACAAACTGTTTTGCAGCTTGGCAGGTTTGAAAAATTTGTGTTTGGTCCAAATAAATGTTTTTTTTTTTTTGTAATAACCTTTTTTTTAATGACCTGGGAATCAAACCTTATTACGTTAAGTTTTTATCAATTCTTATAGCAGAATATTTTTTATGAAATTTTCTCTCAAAAAAACGGTAAAAGACACGGTATAAAACGAACGGTTTTAAAATAAAAAGAGAAGTCCTGACTGACTGATTGACTGACTCATCAACGCCCAGCCCAAACCTTTGGACCTAGAAAGCTGAAATTTCGCACAGAGGTTCGCTTTATAATGTGGACAAGGAATAAGGAAGGAATTCCCGGCAGTACGTTCCTGTGGGATATTTTCCGACATAAACGCGGGTGAAGCCGCACGGGAAGTGCTAGTTCACTATGTATTCTCGAGTGCCTGCCCTAGCCTCTTTACTATTAATATCCTATTATTTTTGAGTTAAATTATTTTGTAGAAAAACCAATTACCATTCCACTTTGCTTAGTATGGATGCTTCATGAGCGTGGTGTAAGTACTTCCTCTAGTTTATGTGAAAGTGAAAAGTATCCATGGATTACACTTTCAACAAAAATCGGCCATTGCGTGTCGGAACACGCACAATGAAGGTTTCCGTAGTTGAAAAGAATTTATCCCAAAAACAAACTTAACAATGGATCCCAAAACAAATGTTTATGTCACAAAACTACAAATTATAAATTTTTGGACTCTTTCCTATACGAGTATTTGTGCTGAGATACCTTGCTTCTTGCCAAATTTCATTATTCTAGGTCGACGGGAAGTACCCTAAAGGTTTTGATTTACTTGCGACAGTTGCGAGTATCAAAATGTGTCGCAAAATGGCCGTATTTTTTTATTGCGTTAACTAAGAAGCTTGAGTTTTCTAGGACTCCAAGAGACCATAAACTTACGTATTTGATATTAATATCAACTTGATACCTCCACGCGTTCCTGAGAAAAAGGGTCTTGACAGACTGACAGACAGACAGTCAGACGGACAACAAGGTGATCCATAAGGGTTCCGTTTTTTCGTTTTGAGGTACGGAACCCTAAAAATCAATTTAAAATGAAAATAATCTACCTTTGTGTGCTTGAATCGGGTGGCCATAGGTATAATATGTACGTAAAACCTTCGTATTTAGGCCTGATAAAATTTTAGAGAGATTATTTTATTTACAACACAATATACCTCCCAAGACAAAATTGAAACTAAGAACTTCAATGTAAGTTTAAAAATGAGCTCAAAATGTGTTAACTGAAGCCATTTTACAACGTCTAGCGGGCTGGAAGTTGGTCCACGTTTCGTATGCATAATACATGTGAAAGATAATGTGTTGGAAAGGACTCCACTTGGGGATCTATTTACACGTTGAGATATTCCCGTCTAGAGTCGCTTAGGGTTCCATAGCACACACGGAACAGAGGCCTTAGTGCGAGTTTTTATACTTACTCAATCGCGTTAACTGAATAAGCGCCGTCTGGCGACTATAATGGGAAACACAATTACTCCATACAATTTAACGTAAGGTAACGTGAACGTCAACGCGTTCGAGTAAGTATAAATACTCGCACTAAGCCTTCAGTAAGCGAGCTAGATTGATTTGCAACGGGTTATTTATTTGTTTGAAAATAACATGTAAGTAGAACATTACTTAAATAAATCTAAATACGAGTATATTGAACAGTTACATTTCAATAAAAAAAACACAGTCATATTAACAACTAGCTGCGCCCCGCGGTTTCACCCACGTAGATCGGGATAAAAAGTAGCCTATGTGTTAATCCAGGATATAAGCTATCTACATACCAAATTTCATCCAAATCGGTTCAGCCGTTTGAGCGTGAAGAAGTAACAAACATACTAACACACTCAAACGTTCGCCATTATAATGTTAGTGTGATAAGCAAGGAATTTTGAGGAATTTTGTGTACCTAGCTACTGGTACACAAAATTAACAATTAATTTATTATTTTAATTTTTTTTAAATTATTAATTATTTTTTATTCGTGTATTAATTTTAATTCTTATCTCGTTACATTTTTAATATTTTTTAAAAACATTTAAAAATATAAAAAAATAGAGGTCCGCCGGTGTCGGGAGCAGGGTCCAAGCTACCGGTGGTTAGGGCTGCAGAGACAGGAACCTTCTCACAATGCGAGCCGTATCAAGGAGTACTGCCTTCTGAATCAGGCTCTTGATCCAACCGCCTAACGAGAGCCTCGACCAACATCTCTATGTTGGTCGAGGCTTTCGGCCATCAGGCCATTGGCCGTTACGACAATCGGCACAATGACAGCCGAGCTCACATTCCACATGTCAACAACCTCGTGAGCTAAGTCGAGATATTTTATTTGTTTCTCTTTCTCAGCTTTCACGCGGTTCTCGTCATGTGGAATGGTAACATCGACTATCATTGCGTGGCGAGCTAATCGATCTATCACCACTATATCAGGCTTATTGGCGACAATAGTACTGTCAGTAATGATAGACCGATCCCAGTACAAAGTAACATGGTCATTTTCGAGAACTGGGTCGGGCACATACTTGTAGTACGGTACCTCAGAGTCGACAAGTTTATATTTCAAAGCAAGTTGCTGGTGGATAATCCTAGCTACTTGGTTATGCCTGTGAAAGTACTCGCCATTAGCCAGACGAGAACAACCAGAGATAATATGTCTGATGGACTCACCCGGAAGGTGGCATGCCCGACACACGTCAACCGTTCCGTCCTTCATAATATGTCTCCGATAGTTATTCGTCAAGATAACTTCGTCCATAATTGCACAGATGAAACCTTCAGTTTCCCCGAAAAGGTCACCGATACGTAGCCAGGATACGGACGCTAAGAAATCTACACCGAGCTCATGAAGAGCCCGATACAAGCGCCCGTGGAGCTCCTTGCTTTGCCATACCTTCTTGCGGTCATCGGTAGTAAGTATTACAAGTTTGCGCCAGTTCTCTTTAGCCATGGACAGCGGGGTAAGCCCCTTGTCCACTGCCAGCACATCACGGTGCATACCCACTTCGACTTTTAAAAAATATTCTCTGAGGCTGCACACCTCGCGGTTGTGGAGGGTCTTCGCATTTAAAAAGCCTCGACCACCGCACTTCCGCGGGATGTACAGTCTCATCACCGATGGTCGTGGGTGATGCATCCGGTTTGCAGTCAGTAGTGTACGGACCCTCCTATCCAGGGCGTCGAGTTCAGTCTGAGTCCATTTGAGTATGCCGAAAGAGTACATTTTTATTATTATTATTATTTTTTATTGTTAAAATTAACAAATCAAGAAAACTAATATTAACAAATAACTATCAAATGAATAATAGGTATTGACACAAAATACTCATCTTCCGTCCATCATATCACAAAATCGATTTTGTGAGTTGATGGACTTAGCAATTTTATTATTCTTATCCATCTTCTAAATGACGTTATCGAACCATATCAATTTAATTATAACATTCTATCTAAATTATTGATTCTATTAATTATTGATTGGATTTGGTAAATTGAGCAATAATACCAAATTATGTTATAATTATCTACGGCAGTGGTACCCAAAGTTGACTGGACCACGACCCACCTAACAAAAACTTCTAAATTCGGGATTTTTTTTATTTTAGAAAATATGGTGAACTTTTAAATAAACATTATACAAGTTAACACTATATACACTAGGTACTAAAGTAAATTACTAACTAACTACAAATAAATACAAAACAAAAGGACACTTAGGCGCCGAAGTACTCGTCCGCATCGATGTCATCCGGAAACGTGCCCAGAAGACTGGCAGCATTGCCACGTTGAATGGCAATGCTAATTCTTTGGCCAAAAAACGAGCCAGCCCTCTGGTCACGTGAAGTCTCGACCAGTCGGCGAGAAATTTCCTTAAAAAGTAGACGCGTACTCGGGCCCCATGACCCGAGCGTTTCGACCCCAAACGGCTCAAAACTGTAGTTACCTATAAGGTTACAGTATTTGCGCCGCTTGAGGGTCTCAGCAGCCGCAGCAGCGGCTGAAAATTTTAAATACAAGGAGTGCTGTTACAATGAGAAGGGTATATTAGTTTCCTATTTTTTTTTCATTATAGCTTTAGGCATCAACTTCAATTTTAGTTACTTTTAAATGCAATGATTTTGATACGTCTAATTTATTTTAGTAGGTACGGTCAGCAACACTGCTACTTTTTGACATCATGTAAATTAACACAAAATGATTCGATAAACTGTTTTTTTTTTCGTTTGACTGTTAAGAGTTTATGTTCTTAAAATTTTAAGTACTTCTGTTCCGATTTGAAATAAATATTTCGCTTAATAATTAAGATTAAAAAACTACTTGTGTTAATCGACTTTTGTTGCGTACCTATTTAGTTTTAATATAGCTGAAATCAATTTTTCAAGGCCCACCCAATATCCGCTCATGACCCACCAGTGGGTCGCGACCCACAGTTTGGGAAATGCTGATCTACGGGGTAATTACAGCCATACGATTAAATTAATATAATAACTAGAATTACTGAATGTAACTGAGAGACTGTTGTATGATGAATTGATGAGTGAAGCGATCACAAAAGCAATAGAATTAACAAACGTAGTATAATATCTATGGTATCCTAGTAACTGCCCCGAATTTCGAGTGGCTGTGAGTTCAAACCCAAGGCAAGCACTTTACT
Source organism: Cosmia pyralina (assembly GCA_946251885.1). Lineage (NCBI taxonomy): Eukaryota > Metazoa > Arthropoda > Insecta > Lepidoptera > Noctuidae > Cosmia > Cosmia pyralina. The sequence continues at coordinate 7,575,235 of OX276342.1, forward strand.
TTTTGCAAATAATTTCATCACCACTGCTCCCAAAACGACGAAAAAAAACAACATGGGCTAGAAAGAATTTTGAAGGGCATATGACATCCAACAAACCGTACTGTGCCTTCGTGGTGGATTACCAACAACCCGCTCCCTCTCACAGAGAAGAGGCCTGTGTCCCAGTAATGGAAAACTAGCATGTTTACGAGCACTTTTCACCATCTGAAAAATGCTTGCTTCATAATTTCCACGCGGTGGAAATTCACACATCACAGTCATCAAACAATCGTCCGACGAGAGCCCGAGCTGTATACATAGTTCGCCGAACTTCGTATGCATCTCGGGCTTTGTCGGACGACTGTATGATGTCTAATATCATGAATGCGAAAGTAAGTTTGTTTGTTACCTTTTCACGCCTAAACCACTGAATCAAATCGATGCCTTCCACGTAAGTTGTTGTAAGCCACAAAATTGCTATTTTGTGTTTTTCACGCAAAAGTGTCTAATTTTATATATATTATCCTGTTCAAAATAAATCAAATCCAAAAAACTATAATTTTAGGTAGTTCTGAGACGTATAATATCGTAAGTTCTAAACTATTCCGGCGTAGATTATAGTATTACTATTTGCAATGGCTTACGGCGGGTGGGGTGGCGGCTGAAGAGCGCACAGGCACCGCGTATGAGTCACATACAACAGGCTACGCTGGAACTCGCTGTCGCCTGTACGTCACGCGCGTTTTTTGGTGTTGATTTAATATTTGCGCAATAAATAACACTACCACTTAAATATTTTCATATTATACCATATTGAAACATTATCAATACAAATCAGAGGACAAAAACTATGTGATACAGTCAATAATGTCAACATACACAAAAATTACATTGAGGAATCCATCGAAAATGACGATATCACAATAAATCAAATTGAACATATCGATTTCCATGATTAATTTTTCCGAAGTATTGAAGAATTTGTTAAATTTAGTATCTGTATGGCAATACTTTTCGTAATTATAGTGATGGTGATTTAAAATGTGGTATAGATTACATAAAGCAATAAACGTTGCTGAATTTAGAAGTATTTTATGTTAAGTAATACATACAACATTTTACTTTGGAATTGGTTATACTAAACTAAATTGTAAGATGACATACAACGATTTACGTTGCAGTATTAACTGTTTTATGGTTAATAAGTAATACATACAACAATCAACGTCGCTAATCACTGACATACCTATGTTGTATGTAAGTAATATTTGACGTTTCCAGATGTAATCAAACTTATGCATAATTAATCATTGAACTTCGTGGGTGTTTTAAGGATGTTTATGAGATTTTCTACTCCATTGAAATTATATTTACATCTTATTTACCACCATCCTTACCAGTCAATTTTAATGAATCTGTGATATTTGAAGTGGCTAGTTTTTCGGAACAACTTTAGACACTGATACTGCAGATCACTCTTATCTTGGAACTGCTCACCCATCTCCTAACTGAACTCCCACTTGATTCCGACTGTGACATCCATTTTTAGTCCGTCTTACGTTGAAAAAGAAAATTGTCCCATATTAAATCAAAAACCACTAGCTCAGCCATCACCTGCGTAGATCTCAGACTCCTCAAGCTAATAGTCCTCTATCTGTTATTTCTAATAATAGTCCACGTGTAAGGAAAGACAAAGGTAATGTAAGAGGAAGACATGTAAAAGTCTGGCTAAATGTGAAAAGAAAGACTTTAAGGAATTTGGGAAAAGACTACCTGTCTAGAAAATGAGTATTAAAAGTCAGTAGAAAAATGGGTCCATCGTGTCACTGCTGTGTGCAATGTTTTAATAAATTAAACGAGGAAGAGAGGAAGAATATTTTTGAAAGTTTTTGGAAATTAGGAGATAGGGAGAAGCAGTGGATGCATGTGCCTAATTTACTTACAAGGAAGACTAAACGTCGAATGTATTTTTTTACTTGTGCATAAAGTTTTAATAAATAAAAAAATAAATAAACGTCGAATGTACCTACTGATAATGTTTCGAGATGTATCGGTACTTTAAAATACAAATTGCCAGTTGCCGGTGACGAAACTTTATGTAGATGTGTTTAAAAAACACTTTTTGAGTACCATCTCTGTCAGTGATCAAGTTATCAATACGACCCTAGATAAATTTAGATACAACGGAAACATAAAGGCCTATCATAAAATTACGTTTTGACAGATTAGGTATATTGAAAGCACGGCGACACATCACAATAAGTAGCAATTTGGCAGTTGTAATTACGTTCATTTTGAGTGTTATATTAAACTTTTTGTGTTTAAAGTATGAAATTTTAATTTCTTATGAACTAACGTTTATTCTGGTATAAAGGAGAATGGGCATTTTGGTACTCGCTCCAATAGCAATCATTGTGGTGTCATTGGATAGGTCTTTTAATCAGGAAAAATATTTACTATGGCGACATGTCCCAAATCCTTGTCTGAAAACCACGGCAAGCCCCCAAAAGTTCCAGTTTTAGTTAATATCATAATTGCAAGTACGATAATATTACATACCTATCATGGTTGAAATACGAAAAAAACAATGTAAAACAACATTATTTAAAACGAGAAATGTATTGTGTTACTCATAGACTCATAAAAAAAGGAGGACTCCGCGCCACGCATATCGAAAGTGAAGCACAGTAAGTATGCCAGGACCGTTTGTACAAACACGCCTCGCGCACACATTTACATCATAGTATGCCAACCGGACGCCATTACGTGACACAAGCGACGGCGTCTTTGCAGGTACTCATATCACGCACACATAGATCGGTACGGTGCTTCACTTTCGATATGCGTGGCGCGGAGTCCTTCTTTTTTTATACGTCTATTGTGTTACTATTCATGCATTATATCGTGATATGATATGATAATGGTGAAGACTTTTAAAATATGTTTTTTTACATAAAAAAGTAGTATTATCTTTAACATTTCTGTTTTTTGTTACAACGGTGACTATAGACCTCGGGGATAGGGAACCAGCCGCGGGGTAGGGTAGGTGGTGCGCTGTGCCAGTGGACAGCCTTTTGTGCCGCGACATTCACTAGTCGTTGTATCGTTCTGTGCGTGAAACGACGTTCCGCAGCTGTTTATTCTACCTAGTACTTTGTTATACCGTTTTCATCACTGACCCCGGCGCCCCTTTTGGACATTGTTACCCGCTACAAACGTTTATCTTGGCTAGTGTTGTGGACTATTGTAGTGCTTATCGATTTAGAACATCGTTATGGAAGAAAATCGCAACTGTGTGATGTGTCGGCGAGGCCTACATCATGCTAGATACCAACAGCATGTTTTAACTGATGATCTTCCAAGAATGCACCCCGAGTGTGTGGCTTATATACGAGAACATGCCGTTTTGGAGGTTAGTACATACTTCATTAAACTATTTCGAACTTCACCAGCTTCAGTTTTTCTTTTTAGAAGCGGTTTGTTTATATTATTATTGTCTGTTATATTTTTATACCTGAGCCATTACAAACGTGCGAATTGAGCCCTAAATCATTTTAATCGGACCTCTTGCTTGCACTTACAGGTCTTATTGAACTAGTCTAGTGTTGTGTGTAAAAGTGCGTTTCCGAACCGAGCTGCAAACTACCAACTGCACGTGTTTATTTTCTATGTAGCGCGGCTGTATGGCTAAGGGTGTTCGCTTCATAGAAAAAAAAAACACGTGCAGTACTAGCTACCTGCTTCCGAGCGGCATCCCTTTATATCAGTAATGACTTGTGCAGCTTTCTCACAATCTTTTAATACTTTTATGACTCAGTTCGCACGTTTATAGTTCTTCTTATTAAAACACTTCTCTGACCACCTATTGTGTGTTTGCTATTGTTATCTATTCACTAAGCCGTCACATCGGCTATACATAAGATATATTTTTACTTGCATTACTTAAAATATGAAAACAATACAAGTATGCCATGACTTTAGACCTAAATACCTACATACCGCATTGTTTTAAATGTTTTCATAAAAATACAACATAACATCAGCAAGATCGTATTCTACCATTTTCAGGTAGAGTTCGACAACACACGACGTGTGTGTCACCGATGTTGGCAGAGAATTGACAACGTTGTAGGAAGACCACCTGTCATACCAGAAGTAGAACAGAATGTACGAGAGCTTCAGGTTCCAGACTACACTCGAGCTCCAAACACTCCAGGGCATTGTATCTTTAACACTTGCCAAAACGCAACCCGCCATCGAATACCAGAGACGATCAAGATTCACATTTTCTGTGAATATAAGTTATATATTCCTGACGGTGCTAGAGTATGTGGACAACACCTTGAGAGCAATGCTTGGGAAGAGCTGCCTCAATTCTGCAATGTCACACATAACTTCAATGCGCAACAGTTTAGGGACGTTTGTGACATGTTGAGAATGGCTTTAAATCGTGGACCTAGGCTAGATTTCAACACAAGAGGTACTTTAAGCAACGAGGATATGTACTTTTGGACAGGACGCAAATGCGAACAGTTTGATTCCATATTAGAACAAACACCCTCACTAAATGGGAGGTGCAAGGAGCCTCGAACTGCGTTAGGCATATATCTGACGAAACTACGTACCGGAGACTCAGATGAAAGACTAGCGACGTTATTTAATATGTCACGAAGAAAGCTGGAACGTTTACTAACTATTGTGCGCGAATGCCTCGTGAATGAATATGTAATATTACACTTGGGAGTGGACCATATGAATAGAAACGACGTTTTAGAAAAGAACCTCACTATACCAAGAGGGTTATTTGGCAATGAAGAAAACAATAAAGCTATCGTTATATGCGATGGGACTTATATATATATGAATAAAAGCTCGAACTTTTTGTTCCAGCGTCTATCTTATAGCCTGCATAAGTTCCAGAACTTGCTGAAGCCGTTTTTAATTGTGTGTTCCAATGGCTATATAATCGATGTTTTGGGACCATACGCTGCCACTAAGACTGATGCGAACATCATGAGTGATATAATGAATGATAGAGAAAACCCATTGCATTGCTTTCTTCAACCGAACGATGTCTTCATATTAGATCGCGGCTTCCGGGACAGCTTAGATGCTATCGAAGCATGGGGATATGAATCCTACGTTCCACCATCTAAAGACAGATGGGAGACACAGCTAACTACTGAGCAAGGTAATGAAGCTCGATCAGTTACACTATGCCGGTGGGTAGTGGAAGTGGTGAACGGGAGGTTCAAACGAGATTTCAGGCTTTTGCGGCAAAAATATTTTAATAAAACACTACCAAAAATGTTAATTGATTTTAAAATCGCCGCAGCTATGTTTAATAACTTCCACATACCCATCGATGACAACATTCACGCAGAGGCCTTCCTAAACATAATCAGGGAGAAAATAGATTCCCTGAATCTACTTTATGATTATGTTGAAAGAAAACATTTGAATAACCGAAGAGCGGATTTTCAAAGAATAGAAAGTCACGAAATACAGAACTTCCCACTACTGACGGAAGAACAGATTATTTTACTTTCATTGGGCACCTATCAACTGAAGCTAGCCCGATCCTACTGCAGCGAGCATTTATCAAATGGACTATACATTCTACAAGTATATAGAGAAAGCGCACTCGAAGATTTAAATGAATATGGTATAAACGAAGATGCCTGGCTTTTACGCGGACGCATACAGTCGCGTCACGTACGGTCAAGAACTTATTATTGTTATGTATTAGTAAAAAACAATGTTAATGAAAACGAAACCAATATCCATAACATTTTATGCAATTATTACTGCACGTGTTTGACCGGACGACGAACAATCGGCACTTGTGCTCATATAGTTTCAATCGTGTGGTATCTAGGATATGCCAGACATGTAGGCTTTACTGCTCCTGCAGCGTTCCTCAACGATGTCATTATTGTTGATAATAATGTTTTAAAAAATAAATAACGTTTCTAACTTTTTCTGTTTTTTTTTATTCCTGAGTGTTTATTCATTTTAGTATCTACTAATCAACAAACACAGGATTCTATAGAAGAAAATTATATAATATCACCATTATCTTAACAAAATGAAACAAAAACAAAAAAAAAAAAAAATTCTCAACACAAAATAACTCCGTTCCGACAGCAAATGGAGACAAGCGACTCGGTTATCATTAATCCTTGTAAAAAGACCTTTCCAATGATATATATATTATGGCTATTGGACCGAGTACCAGGCTTCATATATTTTTGCCCATGATCCTTTAGCGTAATAATATTAATGTAGTAGGTACTTAAGGAGAAATTTACAGTTAATTTTGAGTGTTTTTTGTAGTTTTGGTTTTGAATGGGATTTTTTTTAGCTATTATTCCATACATTTTTCAAAATTCTGTGCGCGTTATGAAATAAATCATTATTAAAGAGATATTATTATATATTTTTCATTTCATTTGCTTATGTACAGTAGTCAATTCACGTGCTCAAAAATGCAGTCATGCAGTTTTTGAAAAACTTGCTTCGGAATTTTGGCTTTATTTTATATAGATAAGAAAATTGCGAAAAGCTAGGCCACTATAAACTATACTAATAACTATTCCCCACCACTCAATAAGTCAAAGTGGTCGAAGTCTTTCAGTTTTTCCGAATAAGAACGCCACAGTTGACCATTTCGCTCAAAAATCACGGTCAAAATGTAATATTATGCCTCTTAATAATTTCGACAGCATTTTTTTACTTATTTAACGATTTTTTATTGGTTTAGTAACGTATGCACGAAACGGTATTGTAGGTAGGGTAGATGTAGGATGGACAATAAACAAAATTTCGCAGAAAAAAATTTGTTTTTATTTTATAATATCTATTATTTCTATACATACCAGACCCTTTTATTTTTTTCATTTGGCGTAAATTGTTGTAACTAGCATATACGTATAAATGTGACTCTTGTGTTCCAATGTACATTAATGTAAGTGACAAATACAACAATTTGCAAAGGCCATATGCCGCGGTGCGCATAAAGTGTTGTAACAGCAAAATCTCTTAAAACTTTGGTATTTTTAAATAAAGGCATGAAGTAAACGCTAAAGTATTAATAACTATATTCACATATTGAATTTTATAAAGATTACTTGAAAAATGCAGTTTTTATTGCCAATAGTATCTTTGAAACGCTCTCCTGTAAAATTGCAGTTTATGGGTTACAACAACGTACGTGGGAGGCATCGCAATCATCCTGGAATTTTACATATACGTTGTCAGGTGTACAGAAACGGACATAGGGTACCTTTCATCCCGAAAAAAGCACTGTTCACAGGGAAAACAACAATGACTGTCATATGATAATAGATGGCGCCACGTGCCTTTCGAATCATGATTGAATTATTATTATTACAATTAACAACCCGAATTGATTGTCAAATTCTAAATTAAATTGAGCGAAGCCGCGGGCAAAAGCTAAGTAACTAATATTATAAATGCGAAAGTGAGTTTGTTTATTACGCGTTCACGCTAAAACGCCTAAACGGATTTGGATGAAATTTGGTACGTGGGTAGACCATGATCTTGAACAGGAGATCAGCTACTTTTCATCCTGGATTGCAGACGAAGTCATGGGCAACATCTAGTCTAAAAATAAAAATAGACACACAGTTTTCAGACAAAACCTCATTAAATATTAACACGAACATCAGCAGCTAACTAAAAACAAAGTTTGTTTTTAGTACTATTTTGAACTAAAGTTGGATTTTAGTAAATTGTAATTAGGTAGGTGGACTAAAATACGAGTACTAAAATCAATTTCATGTAAAATTAGGGTGTGACAGACGGCTAGTTTATTTAGTTTTACATTAGTTTGTTGATGTTTTTGTTTGGCATCATACGCTGTTACGCTGTACGCTGTTTTAGTTGTACAAAAACAGTCAGGCTGTCCATCCGTGTGATATTTTAAAGGATGGACAGCCTCATCCTGGCTCCTAATAAGTTATGTCTGGACTTTAAAAGTGACTATAGATTTTTTATTTTTTTTATTTTTTATTTCAACAAAAATTACAGAAGAGTACTTCACAAATCTTCTGCCAAACTGCAGGACAGTTTGTCGGCAGTGTTCTCGTGGACACAGCTCTTAAGTTTACTTAACACTAATGCAACATTATAAAAGATAAAAGGCAAGGGGACACAGTTTAATTACTCACATAGACGTAACGACCTGCCCGCCATCCCAGCACGCGCGGCGAAAGCTCATGCTCCTAGCGTCCCGGCCACCGCCACAGCCACCCCCCCCTCCGGTGGGAGACGAGCTACCCAGCGCGAGTGAGTCACCGCGGCGGCCGCCCGACCGCCAGCAGCACGGCGCGCGCGCCCGCTAGCATGGCCGACAAGTTAGGTACATAATATGTACACTTCACCCGACGCACCCGCACAGACACTCGCCCAACCCAGCCGCCAAAAATTAACTTTATTTCAGTTGAACTAAGCTATACTTTCCATAATGCAAGTATTACGCGAATCTCCGGGCAAATACGCCAAGCGAAGTGACTTCTTAATAATCAATAATTAGGTAAGGTTCCATCGCTAAGGACACAGACCCAAATAGTGCTTACGCAGAATATTTTTTAAGACATTTTTAGAAACTGTTTCGGTAGAAATTTCCTTAGGTAATTCGTTTAACAATGTTGGAACTAGCCATTTCCGCGTCCTTTGACCAAAATAATTCCTCACCTTGGGGACCGAGTATTTGTTTCTCTGTGTCGCTTTACGGGTTGGTCGGTTATACACTCTCTTTTCCATGTGTTCGTTTTTGTTGTGCTGTTCTAAAATTATAGTTGTTTTTACTTTTTTCTGTATGGGTAATATTCTACAAGTTTTAAATAATTTCTCGTATTCCTTATTAATGCTATCTTTAGTTACCTTGTTTACTAGTAATTTTAATAATCGAATTTGCAATATTTTAATTTTATTTAAATGTACCGGAAACGTCAGTCCATAACCACCCAAACCGTAGTTTATTGTTGCCTCTGCAAGTGCATGATATAGAATATACAGTACCCGCCTACTAACTATATATTTTAAATTGTTAAGTTTCCCCAGTACGGAGCGCAGTCTGTTACATACAGTGTCTACGTGTGCGTCCCAAGTGAATCGTTCATCAATTAATAATCCTAGGTATTTGTATTTCGCAACACGCTCAATACACTCACATTGGCAGTTTGCATAGCTATCGTGAAGGCATTCGTACGAGTGGCCCTTTATCGAGATACAGGCAGTCTTAGCTAAGTGATTATACGGGGACGATATCAACATACACTTGGTTTTTTTTACATTAATAAGGATACCATTATCGTGCGCCCATTTGACCACACTATCCAAATCCTCCTGCATCGCTGACCGGATCAGTTCACAGTCCCGACCGCTGTATGTCAAGCACGTATCGTCTGCATACATGTATGCGTTACAATTTTTAATGACATTTACCATACTGTTGACGTGCATGATATACCCTATTGGTCCATAAACCGACCCGGTAGGCACTCCGTAATCGACTTTACCGAGGTTACTGTCCACTCCTTTAACCCTAACTTTTAGGTACCTATTATCTAGATACTGCCTGAACCAACCTTTTACAGGGCCCCGTATCCCACACTCGTCCATGGCCTGCAGCAAGCCCTCATGCTCCAAAGTATCAAAAGCTTTTTTAAAATCAATAAAGGTCAATAGAACCACCTCTTTTTTATTCAATGAGGTATTTAGGTCATCTGTAAACTTACTTAATGCCGTTGCTGTGCTTCTATTTGGCCTAAAACCGTGCTGAATGTCAGTTAATATATTATTATTTTCTAAAAACTTTGTGATTTGTCCTATAATTACTTTTTCAATGATTTTATTGATTACACTTAATATCGCGATGGGCCTATAATTTGTGTGAGTGTCCCTGAGTTTGTTTCGGCGTTTATTCACAGAGTAGTCCCATGGCAAACGCAACTCATCTATACGTAGTTTTTAAACGCCCTGACAATCTATTGTGTAAAAATCACTGAGTGATAACTAAGGTGAAGTATTACTAATTGTAAAAATAAAATAAATAAAAAATAAATAAAATAAGTGAGCTATCAATAGTGCCGATCCCTAGCTAACCAGAAGGCCAATTCTCGTAACGAAAAACGATCAAATTCAAGTCGCAATCTCATGCCAGCGACAATCAAATGTCAAAAATTTAGGTAAACGCTATACCTACCTATAATTTTTGAGAGATTGAGACTGAGATGAGATTGGGAACATTGTCAAAAATACGAGAATTTTACCCTCTGATGGTGGCATGACAGTTCACGTCAATCTCACTTCACCTAACTGTTTACGGTGAGATTTTTACAAAATTAAATTTAAAATTTATAAAAACCCCCGACCAAAAAAAAGTAGGTACGCAATTATTATGACAAAAGGTTAAAAATGCTAAACCATATAAAAAGCAAAAAACCACATCCCAATTCCAGCATCAAGTCCTCGTCAATTAGAAACATGAAGAGAACCAGTCAAGACAAATTCAACGAGCCCAAACTAGATGGGTTTACTAAAAGGTAGACCAGGGTTACGTCTCCTACCTTCGAGCCCTATCATCAGACCAGCTCAGAGGTTCCAGATTTCCAGCATCAGGTCCTCGTCAATTAGAAACATAAAGAGAACTAGTTAAGACAAATCCAACGAGCCCAAACTCGATGGGTTTACTAAAAGGCAGTCCAGGGTTACGTCTCCTATCTTCGAGCCCTAACAGCGACCAGCTCAGTGGTTCCAGAAGACATTAGTGTTTCAAATGTCAGATCCCACATTTGCTTGCAAGCAAACTGAGCGTGTAACATTCCTATCACACCTAACAAACGACCTGATGACCTTGAAGACCTGAACCGATTTCCACCAAACATAGCTAAGAACACTCTCGACTGATATACCTTTCAAAAAAAAAAACCGCATTAAAATTGGATCAACCGTTTGGGAGCTACGATGCCACAGACAGACACATACACATTTACACACACACACACCCCGTCGTTTTTGCGTCGGGGGTTAAAAATAGAGCAACAGATAGTCTTCGTCAGACTGTTATGATGCAGATTCATCTATTCAGATTGATTTATGTGAATTTATTCAAAACTAGCTGTTGCCCGCGACTTCATCTGCGGTCCAGGATAAAAAGTAGCCTATGTCCTTCTCCAGGTTATAGTCTAACCATATGTCAAATTTCATCCAAATCCGTTCAGCCGTTTTAGCGTGAAAACGTAACAAACAAAAAACTCACTTCGAATTATTTTATAATTATACGTAGCAGCGCCCCGTGGTTTTAGCCGCGTAAGTCTGGAACCCGTAAGAATAGCGGGATAAAAAGTAGTCTATGTGTAAATCAGGGTGTCAGCTACATCCACATCAAATTTTATCATAATTGGTTTAGCCGTTTGAGCCGTAACAACAATAACAGCCGCACGGGTCGATCCATCAGGTCAAGCTACGCTTGCCGGGGTTGTCCGAGGATGGGTGACCATCTTTACAAATCAAGACTCCACCGTGCCTCGGAAAGCACGTTAAGCCGTTGGTCCCGGCTGTCATTCGCGGATCTTTGACAGTCGTCACGGGTCGTCAGAAGCCCGAAAGTCTGACAACCAGTCTTACCAAGAGGTATCGTATTACCCAGTTAATGGGTTGTGGAGGTCAGATAGGCAGTCGCTCCATGTAAAATACTGGTATTCAGCTGCATCCGGTTAGACTGGAAGCCGACCCCAACATAGTTGGGAAAAGGCTAGGCAGATTGAGATTGATGGTTTAGCCGTTTGAGCGTGAAGAAGTAACAAACATACAAACACACACACATACAAACTTTCACCTTTATAATTATTAGTACGATGTGTGTGTGAGTGTTGGGGATTTCTGCCAGTTCAGTCGCAACGCAATATCCTCGATTGTAGATTGTGGTAAAAGAATGTAGGCAGTAACATCAAAACCACCGATATATTTGTTAAAAAGGTATTTAGTTGAATCGCACTTATATTCTCGTGACGTAGGATACGCTGTGATGTTAAGTTACGCCTAAAGTAGGTTATTAAAACTTAGGTATAAGTAAAATGCTGTACGAGCGATATTGGCTCGTAGGTACAATTAGTTAGGATTGAATTTTCGTTTCTTCAATGGTTTAATTTACAAAACACAACTAAATGTCGTCTAGTGCCATTTGGGAATATACTCGTACGGTTGTTTGAAGAAGCAGTCAGGAACACAACTGTTTTACAAAGGAATCCTAACCCTTTTCCACGCAAGTGCACTCGTGAAAATAGATAAGAAGTAGGTATCTATTAATACCTTCACATAGGTTGTAGTACCTACTTTCACACACGAACCATTTTACGAGTAGCGTAGTAGGTTCTTAAGGAAAAGAACGGGCATGAACACTCTTTTAAATTAAGCATATTGTTACAAAATATTAGTTAATGATGAATAAATTTATAATTATATGTCGGATCCGGTCAATAGTACGGACGCGTAACGAATCGCAAGCGCGCCACTGGCGACATCACGTGAGGTGCCCACGCCTACAGCGCGCTTCTACAGAGTCGTGATGTTCTAGCCTCATGGTGACCAGAACAGTCTACAGTTGGATCGCATCGGGTCAACATCGGGGTTACTACGCCACGGAGCTGTATTCGATTCGTTGTGCTTAGTGATTGTGTTAAATTGTGATTTTAAACACCGTGTATCGCACCCAGTGTGTTTTCATTGCACGAAACCCATCTTCTGCCCACATGTCTGTCTAAATCTAACCGAGTAAATCCTGACGTTTCCGACACATACATTATGCGGGAACAAAGTGAAAAGACGTGTACGTTAAAAAAAAAACGAAAAAACTTTATAAACCGTGGCAGCTAAATGATGAGTTGATGACCATTCTCAATTGATAACGCCCGTACACGAACATGACGCATGGATCAGCACCATACGCTCAGCCATATTGAAGGGAACGCAATTTGAGTGAGCATGAGCTCTCAGCCGCCAGGTCTAATTCAAGTCAATGAACAACATACTACCTAGTAAATAGTGGCTTTATTTTCAATAAGAGCCCATACTAGAGCTACTCCTGAGCAGCTTTTTGTGTTACAAAAGACCTGCTTTATAGTTAGTTCAGTTAGTACGCAAAGTTTCATGATCTATTTTGAAGTATTTTTTGACTCAATCTGCCTAGCCTTTTCCCTACTATGTTGGGGTCGGCTTCCAGTCTAAACGGATGCATCTGAATACCAGTATTTTACATGGAGCAGTCGCCTATCTGACCTCCACAACCCAGCCACTGGGTAATACGATACCCCTTGTTAAGACTGGTTGTCAGACTTTCGGGCTTCTGACGACCCGTAACGACTGTCAAAGATCCACGAATGACAGCCGGGACCAACGGCTTAACGTGCTTTCCGAGGCACGGAGGAGTCTCGTTGTGTAAAGATGGTCACCCATCCACGGACAACCCCGGCAAGCGTAGCTTAACCTGATGGATCGACCCGTGCGGCTGTTATTACTAAGCCACGAGCTCCTCTCAAGTATTTTTTGAATATCAGCGGTTTATTGTTCGGTTTGGAAGTAACTTTGGTTTTTTTTTCCATCGAGAAAATTTTAGGAATAGTGTTTTCGTCAAACATTAATCCTCAACTTTACCATATATTTATTTTAAAATTAATGCTGCAGTATTTGCGACATAACGGAGGATCATGCGAAGCCATTTGAGGTAGGCTCTCTGACAATGGATTAATTTCAATAGTCACCAATCGGGTGTCCGTGTCACAATGAATAGGTATAGGTACGTCTTTTCTAAATAAAAAGTATTATTAAAACTAAAACTGTTTTCCTTAAACCTTGATACGACTATTCTCTACGTTTTAAAGCAAACTTCATTGAATAACTCACAAGCGTTACGCTTTGATACTCAAAAAAACAGAAAAGTAGATAGAACTTTGCATTATTTTTGTATCGAGAAAATTTAATTGTATCGTATATTCCTTTTCTAGGATACTAGGTCATATAGTCAAAAAACATACACTAAAATATTGAATCCCTATTGTTTAAATCTAATAAGGTACACGATAAACAAAAAGCACATTTTTTTCAATACATCACCTTAAACCGAGACTATCGAAAACGCCGGGGAGGGGGGGACGCCCAAGAAAGACATTATAATACATACTACCTTCTTGGTGATGTTCATCAGAAAGTTCAGGTGTGGTAATCGCAACCGTCGTGCGTGTATGACCAGATGTATGAACGTAAACGAAGCAAAAGGAGTATGTAAGGATCATAGCATGTGGCGTTCTGTACATTTCTGCTTACCTTCGTGAGAAGACGGTGTGAGTTTATGTACGAGTATGTATCGTAAAATACCTTTTGTAATACGGTATTTGGTGTCTGAGTACCTACATGAGATGTGTGTCCGTAAACGCATTCACGATACAAGAAACTTACGTGTGGTGAGGAAAACGCTTACAAAAAAGGTCGTAGTTCCGCGGTCACGTAGGGAGTAGGTCCCATTTGCTGACGTCACCGTATTGCAGCTTTATCTGAAAACGTGCCTAGAATCTCGGCCTAGGTACACGTTGACTGCTCTTTACATTCTGCCGGCAAATGATAGCGGCTTTTTGTAGTAATAGGGTTATTGTTAGTTTGATTTTGTGTTCGGCTGATTTAGTTAACGAAGTTAGTTGTTGAGTAAGTAGTTAAGAGGATATATTGAAGCGTGGTTTATACTCGGTGTGTAAGTGAAATGGCGTTATGGCCGTCTAGTTTGACGCGAGAGAGATAGAAGACTCTCACGCGCACCGAAACTAAACGCGCTTCGTTTAATATATACGTAATTTCGACCTTCGATTTAAAGCAAATTTTACTGCACAATAAGGAACTGTTTACGTGTATTAAAGATTATGTTTTTTGGCTAGGTTTTAATATATTATTTATTCATTCATGCAAATTAATCTGCAAGCACAGCTAGCTACCTAATAGATATTTTCGTATTCTGCTTTCAGAATAATAACTTCTTTTTCATAGGGTATTCTTACTCTTCGATAAGGAGCTCGTGGCTAAGTAATAACAGCCGCACGGGTCGATCCATCAGGTTAAGCCACACTTTTGGTTGGGTTGTCCGTGGATGGGTGAACATCTTTACATACCAAGACTCCTTCGTGCCTCGGAAAGCACGGTAAGCCGTTGATCCCGGCTATCATTCGTGTATCTTTGACAGTCGTTACGGGTCGTCAGCAGCCCGAAAGTCTGACAACCAGTCTTACTAAGGGGTATCGTATTACCCAGTTACTGGGTTGTGGAGATCAGATAGGCAGTCACTCCATGCAAAATATTGGTATTCAGCTGCATCCGGTTAGACTGGAAGCCAACCCTAATATAGTTTGGAAAAGGCTAGGCAAATTGATTGATTCTTACTCTTCGATACCTACATAACTTCCGTCTTGGGAGAATGGGTAGCCAGGTGGACTCTACCGACAACAATTTTCTTTTGCCGAGCATTTGAGAGCATTTGAGTCGGGAGATCGGGATTCACTAGCGAAAGCTTTTAAACGTCCCAGGACGTGGCAGGTACCTGTAGTACTTGCGACCCTCACAACTGAAAACCAACCTTATCTAATCCATTAAGTACAAGCTTTCGCCAACATTTCAAAACACGTGACTTTATCTCATAAGTTCCCGCCGTAAACGTAGGTTAGATTTTATCATAAGCGTTTTCTAACGATGCTTTTTCTAGCATTTACTGTTTATGGTCGGTATGTACCGAAAAAATACTAGTAATACATTTTAGTAATAGTATTTTTTTTAATGTAAAGTAAAACGGAGCAATGAAACCTCTTCTCAAGAAGCAGGCACCATGTTTGTCGCCTACGCCTTTGATTTAACACTTTTTAAAAGGGTAGTATTTAAGCATCAAAAATTACCAATTCTTCCCAACAGAATACGTACATCAAAAGTACTGTATGCACATCAAAATTTACATGTCTAAATAAATAAAACTTAGCGTCAGGTCGACGGAGCCCCGCTCAGCGGGGCTCCTATTTCTCTCTATATCTGCAGGGTTTACAGCAACCTAACAAAACTGAACCTTGGAGTGCCCAATAATTATAATTTGTACAAGTTTTGATATTCAATTAGTTAACTAGTAGTGCAATAATAAGTTTATTAGATGCGCATTTGTTATTTTTATGAACAGTTAGTATTTTTGATATATAATAAAAAAAAAATTGTTGTGACTATGGACAAAAATTTATGTATAAATAATTATTATTATTTGTACAAGTTATGATATTCATTTATTTAATTAGTAGTGCAATCATTGATTTGGTGTACATGTAGATAATTAGTATTTATTGCTCAACACATTACAACTAATTATTTAACTGTAAACATAACCTAAAAATAACAAAATTATATACTAACATAACTAAAACTATTAAAAAACTAAAATATGGCGTCGAAAAATTCCTCCGCATCGCTGTCGACTGGTAAAGTACCCAAGAGACTGGCGGCATTGCCACGTTGTATGGATATGCTAAGCCGCTGGCCAAGGTAAAAGCCAGCCCTTGGGTCACGGGAATAGATAATTAGATGTAACGTATTAGTAAAAATATTTTTCGAGTGTGCGATTAATAATTCCCCTTTTAAAACATTGATCTAAACAGGACTTTATAGATTTATCCAGTTTGGCCGTCAAATAAGTCATCATCATCATCCACAGCCGGACTTCACCCACTGCTGGGCATAGGCCTCTCTTATCAAATCCCCACGCTTCTGTGCCAGCCTCATCCAAGTTCTATCCTCAATCGCAACAATGTCGTCAGCAATTTTGCCGCCGGACGACCGACACTTCGTCTTCCAGACTTGGAAGAAACTCGGCCACCTGTCATCACTTCGCCATGCCAGGTGTCCTGCCCAACTTCATTTGAGTTCCATAATTCGTTTTCCGACATCGAAAACCTTTGTATGTCTTCGGATCTCGACGTTTGGTACTCAGACTAATAGCCTTATATCAAATAAGTACTAAAAACTAGTAACGTACTGATGAAATGAGGGTGTGTCTACCCCATTGGGGAAGACCGGCGTGATGTTATGTTGAGCTTCATCATCTACATCTTTAGATATTATATACTAGCCATTGCCCGCAGCTACGCCAGCGTGGATGTCGAAAATTATCCCACGGGAACCTATTACCAGGATAAAAAGTATCCTTTGTGTTAATCCATGTTATAAACTATCTGTATGCCAAATTTCATCCGAATCCGTTAAGCCGTTTTTGCGTGATGAGTAACAAACAAACAAACATCTCACAAACTTTCACATTTATAATATTATAGTAGGATTAAAGTAGCTTTTTGTATATGTCTGTGTAAGCCGACGTTCGCATTGACGTAAAAATATCGCGGCGGGATTTTATCGTGCACTGGATTTTCAACTCTCGGTGTTCAGCCGAGCTTCGAAAATCCAACCTAACAACAACAGAGTGCATTCCAGCGCGTCGAAAAAACAAACTGTTGGATTTTCAACTCTCGGCGCTAAACAGAGCGTTAAAAATCCAGTACGCGAAAAAAAATCGCCGCGATATTTTTACGTCCGTACCGGACGTCGGCTAACTGCGTTGTTTTTCTAAACTACGCAACGGATTTTGATGCTGTTTTCACCAACATTTAATTAGAAAACTATTCCGGAAGATTTATTTTATTATTTATGTACATAATACAACATAATATAAAGATACAACATAATTATAATTTGGAGTTACAAAGGTACTGCTTATTTCTTAAAAAATTCTTCCAGCAGACCAGAAAAATAGAAAAATTACTAGAAAATTTGCGCCTAATAAATTAATATTATGCTTACATGTAATAAAGAAGTACCAATATTTTGTCAAATAGCAAAAACCATGCGAAGCAGGGGCGGGCCGCTAGTGCTTCTTAATATAGTTTGTGACGTTACCTTCTATTATATAAATTCTATTCTATCATAGGTAAGTACTATACAGATTATGTAGTCATTCACGAGATTAATTTCAACGCATCTCCAGAGGCTTTGTGAGCAACCAAAGTGAATTCATACAAATAGGAACTATTGTTGACGGTGATATGGAAAATTGAGTAGATTCACTACTCATTGTGTTTCCGTACAATATGGAGCCGAGTGTCGGTAGGTAGGTACAGTAGGGTGCACGTCGCTGGTAACACTGACTTTGAGCTAGCGAAGTGCGGAGTTTCAGTAGAATAAGAGGCCAGTTTATACTGGTTGTATTATTACTGATATAGGGCCTACTGTACTTTTGCCCATTGATCAGGTGAGGTAGCAATGTGTAGACTCGGTGGTTCTACTTGAGTGGAATAAAATGAGCCAGATGTGAAGTAGACGGTTTTAGAATATTTTAGGTTGTGTTGGACCATATAGATTTGTAGAATGGTGGGTTTTTGGAGCAAGTAAAATGCTAAAAACAGTTATTGGTAGTTCATTTCCTTTAGCCGACACCGATACCATGAAAACCCTCTTAAAAATATTTTTCTATTCCTCCCGTCAATAACTCCGATCAAAAACAGACATTGCCTTCCTCCTAACAACCACCATCTTCCTTTTCTCTCTCTCTCTCACTCTCGTTCCTTCTCTCTCACACACGTTGCGTTCCATTCCGCCCACACACACACCCTCATACTGTAAAAAACACTCATCCTACAGATCTGTGCATGGATAGCCAAAAAGTTTGTGGTTCAAAATGACGACTATGGTTTTGAGAGGTTTCAGCAACCTACTGACAAGTTTCATAAATACCTGCTTTTTGGGTTAATTACTGTAACTTCTTGAATGGAAAAAGAAAGATGAAATAAAAACGAAGAACGAAAGATGGAAACCATTAAAATAATTCGTAGATAACTGAGCCCTAGCCTAGCCTAGAATTTTATTCAGTCTTTACAGACTGAATAAAATTCTAGACTAGGCTAGGGTGAGATTGTAAACTCTCACGATTTTCTCTCTTTTTTTTTGGTTATTTACATATTCACAAGGAGCTCGTGGCTAAGTAATAACAGCCGCACGGGTCGATCCATCAGGTTAAGCTACGCTTGCCGGCGTTGGTCCGTGGATGGGTGACCATATTTACATACCGAGACTGCTCCGTGCCTCGGAAAGTACGTTAAGCCGTTGGTCCCGGCTGTCATTCGTGGATCTTTGACAGTCGTTATGGGTCGTCAGAAGCCCGAAAGTCTGACAAACAGTCTTATCTCGTATCGTATTATCCAGTAACTGGGTTGTGGAGGTCAGATAGGCAGTCGCTCCCTGTAAAATACTGGTATTCAGCTGCATCCGGTTAGACTGGAAGCCGACCCCAACGTAGTTGGGAAAAGGCTAGGCAGATAGATTGACATATTCACAACGTGGAAATTTCATAATGAAATCTACTACTTACGCCGAATCAACAAACAAATCTACATTAAAAATACTACGACAAACACTAACCAATTTGCCAAGTAAGGCGATGTTAACCGTAGATGTGCTACATTCAACAGTGGGCTGTTGATATGTGGGTCAGCCTAGACGTAATTAAGGATGGGCAGTAATAAACGCAATAATATCACAAGTTTATGTCCATTCTGCGCTAATTTGTACTGTTGGGCTTGACCATAGGAAGCTTAACAACCGAATAGACGTCTAATACGGAAATAGCTTCTGACACTAAATTGTTATTTTTGGTAGAGTTTTATAGCAGTAGGTTAAACTATAAAAATACGTATAATTCACGATCTCATAGGCCCAATACCACAAAACTTTACAATTACAAGATACAATTTGTAAATTTTACAAATGTCTGTATAACAAAACTTTGTAGCCACATAATTGTAACGGAAAAACCTTACAAATATGTAAATTGTAGTGACAAATCTACAATTTACATATTTGTAATTTCTGTGTTACGCAATTTTTTCTATAATTTAACAACTTTGTAAAATTGTAGACTTGTAGTTTTATGATATAGGGCACAGCACTCTAATTGCGTAACACATTACCAAACGGAATTTGAATCAGTTTGAAGCAAATTGCTAATTCATTGCTTCATATGTTCGAAAAATTTGTCTGCTCGACAACGTAAATAACGCAATGAATGTTATTGAACTGTCAAAAATAAACGAACTCCGATTGATAATGCAACGCAAGGTGCAGGTCCTTATCTTCATCATTATTGTCATCTCAGCTGAAACATGTCCACTGTTGGTCATGGGCCTCTACCTAACATCGTCGCGAAGACTGGTCCAAATTTTCCGAACACATAAGATTTTGGCCAGCTTATGTCAAACCAATATTTTCTTTACTTTTCTGTCATCGATAATACTGAGTCACTTGGAGTGGGGTCGTCGGTTCTCTTTGTGGGGGAGCTAAAATGAAAGGGAAATTAAAAGAAATGAAATATTTATTTCTGTAAGTAGATCTTTTTAATACAATTTTACACGACAATATTTTAAAAATAGATGGCGCTGGCATTTCCTAGCTGACTGATCCCTGAAAATAAATGCCGATACAAATATCATCGTCATGGTCTCTTTTAAAATCCAAACATTATATTATTTGGATTTTACATGAGTCTAACACGCTTGCCGGGGTTGGTCCGTGGACGGGTGACCATCTTTACATACCGAGACTTCTTCGTGCCTCGGAAAGCACGTTAAGCCGTTGGCCCCGGCTGTCATTCGTGGATCTTTGACAGTCGTTACGGGACGTCAGAAGCCCGAAAGTCTGACAACCAGTCTCACCAAGGGGTATCTTATTACCCAATAATTGGGTTGTGGAGGTCAGATAGGCAGTCGCTCAATATAAAATACTGGTATTCAGCTGCATCCGGTTAGACTGGAAGCCGACCCCAATCAATATATGTGTAGTTGGGAAAAAGGCTAGGCAGACTGATTGACGTAAGTCTAACAATGCAGAGTCATGTCTGGAAAGGCCTCTTGAAGAAAGAGCCATTTTAGTTTTGAGTGGATCTGTCCCAACAGACGGCACGCATGCATCAGTCATCGTGTAGGTTAACCCTATTTTAGGGACCTCAACGACCCGTCACACGATCGAGCTTTTTGGACTCATCTGTAAACCATTCTGCGAGGATAATTTCCTATGTAGTGTAAAAGTGACAAAATAAAAACAGAACTTGAACAACACTTAAAATTATGTTATCCACTCACGTGTCCCGCTCCCCGCGCGACGTCATTAGGATTGTCCTTCAGAAATATGAGACTTTTTGTCGCCGCGCGACGGGGCGCCTAGCCCCTTATACACGGCTTGTACACAAGAAATTTGTATCAATGGACATTCAACGAATGACTGTTACCTAAAGTGGATAGACTGGGCTAGATTACGAATTTTGATTTAGAACAATAGATGACTTCGTTTTTTTTTTTTTTCAATAAAAAAAAAATACAGTTTGTTTAAATTACCGCTAATTAAAAACAATTAAAATATTATTTAAAAATCTAAAACGATAAACCTTGAACCTAATGCTTTAGCCATAAAGATGAAAATCTATTAAAGAAATTTGACAGATTGTAGTAGCTTGATGTGTTGGCGTCTGTACAATGCCTTTTACACTCTACCACCTTATTAAGATTTCTGTGGGCTCGATAATTCTGAGTACGGTACATTTAATTAACATTTTGTGGCTGTTACAGTCGTTTTCGACGAAACGAACACACTTTGTGGTCTATAGCCGATGTAATGGCCTCACAGAATACCATCGGAACCCGGTTTGATTTTCTTAGAATAATTTATAATTTATTAAAGTGAATTTACAATTTAGTGTGGTTCTACTTCGGTTTGGAATAATTTATCATTAATTCGAATTGGGATTTGATTTATTTTAAGTAGCGATTGTAATTGGCTAAGGTAAGAGCCATTTAGGAATTCATTGTGTGTATAATAGGTTGGTCACATTTTATCACATTTTTTAAGGTATAAAGAAGATGGACACTATTGTAGAAAGAAAGCAGTGATGGAACCACAGGGGAAGATATGCATCGAAAGACAAAAAAAAACCACCAAGTGCGTGTCGGACCACGCACAATGAAGGGTTCCGTAGTTGAAAAGAATTTATCCCAAAAACACATTTTTAATATAGTAATCCCAATATTTTTTTTTATACGATAAAATTACACATTAACTTTTTTAGGACTTTTTTCTTTACTTGTGCTGTAAAACCTTGCTTCTTGCCAAGTTTCATGATTCCAGGTCAACGGGAAGTACGGTTTTGATTTACTTGAGAGTATCAAAATATGTCGCATAAATGACAGTATTTTTTTATTGCAATGACTTAGAAGCTTGATAATTTCAACTTGATACCTCCACGTGTTCCTGCGAAAAAGGTCTTCACAGACTGACAGACTTGAAATATTTTTTTACGTGATAGAATTACAAATTAACAATTTTCGGACTTTTTCCGTTATCTGTGCTGCGAGACCTTATTTCTTGCCAAATTTCATGATTCTAAGCGATTATTGCCTGCCGGCAACGATCGATGCCAGCTCTAGGTCCACACACTAGCAAGCGGCAGCCGGCAGTTTCGCACCGCAATATCGCCCGCCAGCAGTGGTCTGATAGTGGTTCGATGTCTACTCATAAGTTTATTACATACTATCGACATAATATCAACATAATATCGAATCAACTAGATAACATCGTAATATTAGTGAATTATATTATATTTAATGGCTAATTGATGGTTAATTGAACTTACCTAAAGTGAACTTCAACCATAATTATACGAGTTGCTGCATCCGTAGAGATTTAATAAACCATGTAGTCCGTTTTCTGTTATACTGCACCATCACACGAATTTTAGATCTTTAATAAGACCAAAAAGTAAAGAGCAGTGACAGACGTCATTACGTAGTGTCACCCCCTGCCAGCCGATGCCGCCATATTCATTCGTTTTAGAGTTAGAACCGATTTATCATTTTGCAATTACTTCGGGGTATTAATTTAGGGGAGGGTCGGGTTCTTAAATCTCTACGGATGCAGCAACTCGTATAATTATGGTTGAAGTTCACTTTAGGTAAGTTCAATTAACCATCAATTATACTTCATTGCTGCATCCTAGGAGATTTAATAAACCATGTAGATGTTTAGCGCCTAATTGCAGAATGATAAAAAAGTAGATTTTAAAACACCAACTCGTTGTATTGAAAATCAAGTTTATTACCAAAAATTAACAGGGTTAACAGGTCCCCAAAAAAAAATATAAATAAATTGACTGTTTTTACATTTTCATTTTAATTATGTAGGTACTTAAATAATCTACTTTATTCTTAAATGATTAAGAACTAAAATTAACAAATCACTTGTTCAAATGAAACACAGCGTCAGCGAAAGCTCTGTCCTGCTGTAAATCTAGTAAAGGCAAGTTATAAAACTTAGCGAAACATAGGGATGTGCCAGTCCAGCCCGCCGCACGCTTGATGACATCTACCGAGACGCCAGCGCGCTTCGCCGCTGACGTCGATGCGTGTCGCGTACTGTGTGACGAGTAAACACCGACATCGATTCCACTATCCTTAAGGACTTGTTTGATCCAGCGGCTTATGGTCTGTGAACTGGCGTTTCGGTTAGGTTTTTTAATCGTTAAGATTAGTCTTTCTGTTCCCGGTTCATTTCGAAATTCCCTCGTCCTATTTAGGTAAACAGAGAGAGCTTTCGCTGGACAAATATTTGGTTGTTCATGATAAAATGGAATTATTAATTTAGGGTTCGCCCTATTGGGTGCTGACGTCTTAATGATTTCGTCTATAACTATCTGAGCACCTGCTTCGCAGAACGATATGTTGTTGACTTTAATAAGTGTCAACGTCTGAACACGTTGTCCAGATGACAACGCGAGCAGAGTTGCGACTTTTTTGGTGATCATATCTAGGGTTAACGATTCATTAGGAGTTTTATCGGATAGGTAAGATAAGACCACACTAGGATCCCAAGAATTTTGATACTTAGGCAAATTGGGCCTGAACCTAAATACACCCATTAAAAATCGACGAACACAATCGTTTACACAAGTTTCTTTACCTAAGATAAGTGACAATGCTGATCTAAATGAAATTAATGTGCCATATTTGACGCCTTTTTTAAAATGTATAGTAAGAAATCTTAGTAATTCCTGTATTGTTACTTTGAAAAAATCTAAATTATTTTCTTTACAAAAAATAAACCATAATTTATACGCTGTATTATACTGTTGCAAAGTACTATTTGATAACGATTGAATCATTATATCTACGGTATCATATTCTATTGACTGTCTGCTGAACGCTTCCCGGATAACATTGCGCACACCAGGGTAAGGCTCGGCCATAAAGGGTGCGCCGTTCTGGAAGGAGATAATAATGTATTTTTATCTGGTCCAAAAAATAATACTTTAGAAATGGTCAAGGACCTATACAGCGGGAACCACGGCTGACTCGGCCAATAGGGTGCTACTAATATGCCAGTTGCTTCATCATTAATTATTTTTCTAATACATTTCAATATAATTGAAAAGGGAGGGAAGGCAATTTATCTATATTTTTATCAAGATGTTCGAACTCGACTTCCTCATGTTCATCGTAGGAGTCGTATACAGGATCTGATAGGAGACACAAAGCTAATTAGCAAGATATTTACTTCCTGGCCGACATCTCGTGCCATCACATTAAGGAAGAAAGGTATGTATTTATTTTCGGATGACATCACGTGCCACCACTGAGAAAATAATGGTATTTAAGACCTATAATGGGTCAATGAGTCGTCTTAGTATCATATGTGATATTATTCCTAACTTTCTGGATGGCATCACGTACCACCACATTAAGAAATTAGGTTAACTTTTATTTCCGGGTGACATCGCGTGCCACCACTGAGGAAATAAAACCATGTTATATATTTGACCATAGGTAAATACTATAATGAACGTTATTTAATGTGTTCACCTGAGATTAAACCCCAATTTAACACAAATACATAAAACTAAAAAACACATAGTACCTTCACTTTGATACGATGTCGCCGGCGATTTTTGTCGAAACGATAATTCCTTTTCCAAACGTTTAATTTTTCTTCTGATCTCATCATCGGTTTTTTTTTTGTCCTTTTTCCCATATTTGCTTCCAAATTCACTAAAAAACTCAAAGTTTCACCTAAAAACAAAATATTTTAACAGAGTTCGCGTGGATGATGCAACTCACGGAAAACGAATGAATATGGCGGCATCGGCTGGCAGGGGGTGACACTACGTAATGACGTCTGTCACTGCTCTTTACTTTTTGGTCTTATTAAAGATCTAAAATTCGTGTGATGGTGCAGTATAACAGAAAACGGACTACATGGTTTATTAAATCTCCTAGGATGCAGCAATGAAGTATAATTGAACTTACCTTAAGTGAACCACAACCAAAATTATACGAAGTGTTGCATCCGAAGAGATTTAACACCCCACCCACCCATGTAACTATTACCCCCTTATTATTATGGAGTGGAGTAAGCAGTGAGCTCTAAAACGAATAAGGTGACAGCTGACAGTTGACATAGAGTCTCATAGACTATCAAATTAATATTTCTTTTTTTTGATAGTCTTTGAACAGCGTGGCAATGTAGTACAATGAAAGACGGACTACAATGTACGTTAAATCTCGAGGATGTAACACTGAAGTATAATTTAAAAATGATAACCTAATTAGAAAAATCGCTTAATATTTTTGTCGCTATATCGAAATAAAATTACGCTTGACCTAGCAACAAAGTTGCTAAATTAGGAATAGGTACCGGGCAAAGGCCGACTACCTGCTTGCTTGATTTGGCCTTGAGATCACGAACTGTCCGGCCGAAACCTGTCGATGCAGACCTGCGCCGGCAACAGGCCACACACTCTGGGACCGCATTGGCTGGCATTGGTCGTCAATCCAAAACTTTAAAAGGAACTGTGAGTCTGTGATCAAAAGCGATTTAGGCGCGCTGTTAGTTCAATATTCACAAAAATTGGTTTCTTGGATTGTCGAGTATGACGTAACGCAAATTAACTATCCGACATAAAAAATACAGTGGACAGAGAAGAGTTTAAAGAAAAATTTTAACCGCATAGAATAGTAAAAAATTCTTTGATATTCCACATAAAAAATATGGAAGTTGCTCCGCAGAAATAAACTTTGGCGTCGAACATCTCTGTATCTTCAGCGATAACAACATTCTTTTTTTAAGAATTTAATAGAATTAGCATTACTTTAAAACTTTAACCGGACAATTATTTAATTTATTGTATATATTCTGAATAATCTGAAGAAAACCCGGAAAATAAATGCACATTCGCAGCTTAGTCACAAATCGGCAACAAAAATATTATTTTCAATTTTCACCCTTATTTCAAGCCAGCTAATGGAGACCATAGATTACGCGGTTGTGTGCCGTTTAAAATCGTAGTCCGCGCCTTAACTGACAGGCTGTTTGCCGGCGGACTGTAAATGTGTAGTGGCACAGATTGAGACTGAGATGAGATTGCGAACGTTGTTTTAGGGTATTTATACGTTGTTTTTTCGTTACGTTATTATACGTTGTTTTAGGGTATAAAAAATTACGGGAATTGCCCCTCTGGTGTCTGGAATCAATACTCAACAGTTTGATTTCAGGATTGGCTATAATACCCTAAAAATACTTATTTTTTTTTTATATTTCCGTGATGTTTCCGTGGTATCCCTTAATATTATTATAATTATATCTTCTTAAGTATCGTCACTTGTCGGTTTCAATGTATTGTACTTAATAGCCTATACTACCTCAAATGGCTTAGCATGATCCTACGTTATGACGAAAATGCAGCATTAATTTTGAAATAAATATAAGGTAAAGTTGAGGATTAATTTTAAGTACTATGTTTGACGAAAACACGATTCCATATTTCTCGATGAAAAAAAAATTCAAAGTTACCTCCAAACCGAACAATAAACCGCTGGTGATCAAAAAACACTTCAAATTAGATCATGAAACTTTGCATAGAATAGAATAGTCACACACTAACTACCACACACACACACACATACATACATACTAACTGAACTAACTATAAAGCAGGTGTTGTTTTTAAACCGACTTCAAAAAGGAGGAGGTTCTCAATTCGTCGGAACCTTTTTTTTTTAATTTTTTTTTTATGTATGTTCCCCGATTACTCGAAGATGGCTAAACCGATTTGGATTTTTTTTGTTTTATTCGAGAGGGTATACATCACCGTTGGTCCCATATAAAATTGAATAACTTTGCTTTGGTAGTTTTTGAGTTAGCTTCAATAATACGTATTTCTTCCCCACTTTTATATGGATGATGTTCTAGTTAGTTTTGCAGGTAGTGGTATTAGAATTTGTGTGGGGTAGGTACCACAACTAAAAAGTGAAAAATAAAAACTTTTTTTACAAAAAAATACAACCGACTTCCAAAAACAACACTACAAAGTGAAAATTAACTTTAATTTCGGAAGTCGGTGGCAAAAAACGAAAATACATTTAACTAGACACCGACTTCCGAAATTAAAGTTATTTTTCACTTTGTAGTGTTGTTTTTAGAAGTCGGTTGTATTTTTTTGTAAAAAAGTTTTTTTCAAATTACCATTAATTTCACCGTAAAAAGCAATTACCTAAACTATCGGCGCTTAGCACCGCACTTAGTCTCGCTCACTGAGTCCGTGAGCAATATCATGCGAGCAAGATAAAAACCTGAGGTGTAGTATGGGCTCTTAATGCACACAAATCTTCAACACCCATCTAAAAGTATTTTTCTAAAAAGAAGAAAAATCAACTACAACGTAGATGTAAACGAGTATTCGGATCATTGCATCTTTAACACCATTTCAGAGCGTGGATGCAAGTGCGGTGTCGGCTTTAGCTGCGGGTCGCTGTTACGGCGAGAATAACAGATATTGAGCGACGCCAGTGCATGAAACTACCTCTGCACACACGCGCGGAGATAGGGCGTAGCGTGGCGCGTTTTGGAAAACAGAAAGAAAGTTTTGGTGTAAAACACCACGAACACACGAAGGGTTCCGTACAATAATTGACACTACATATTTAAAAAAAATACTTCAGTTTAAAAAAAACCAGCCAACTGCGTTTCGAACACGCACAATGAAAGCCTCCGTAGTTGAAAATAATTTATCCCAAAAATAAACTTAACATTGTAATCCCAAAAAAAATTTTTTTTCATGTGATAAAATTACAAATTAATAATGTTCAGACTTTTTCCTTTACTTGTGCTGTGAGACCTTGCTTCTTGCCAAATTTCATGATTATAGGTCAACGGGAAGTGCGGTTTTGATTTACTTGTGAGTATCAGAATATGTCGCTTATATGATCGTATTTTTGATTGCGTTGACTTAGAAGCTTTATTTTTTTAGAACTCCAAGGGGCCATAGACCTTCGTATTTGATATTAATTTCAACTTGACACCTCCACGCATTCCTGAGAAAAAGGGGCTTGACAGACTGACAGACAAACAGACGGACGACGAATTGATGCTATTGTTTTTTCCATTTGAGGTACGAAACCCTAAAAACACCTTTCTTGTATGGACCCCCTTTAATTTTGAACTATATTTTATTTTTATTATTTGTTGTTAAAGTGGAAAATCTGTGAAAGTTTTACTGTGTACTTACACCGAGACATAACGCACCGGATCAACTCAGGATGGATGAAATGGCGACAGGTTACAGGAACAACTTGCGACCCACGGATGCCCCTCAAGTTGAAGGGGAAAATTTACAAGTCCGTGATAAGGCCTGTCGTACTTTATGGATCGGAATGCTGGGCAGTGAAGAAGACGGATGAAAAGAAATTGCATGCAGCGGAGATGAGCATGTTGAGATGGATGTATGGAGTGACGAGAATGGATAAAGTGAGAAATGAATATATAAGAGGAAGTTTCAAAGTGGCGCCAGTGACAGAAAAGTTGAAAGGAAATCGTTTGTCTTGGTATGGGCATATAATGAGAAGAGACGAAACGCATGTGACTAAAAGAGTGATGAATATATATGTTGATGGATGGAGAAGCAGAGGAAGGCCAAAGAAAAGATGGATGGATTGTGTGAGGAATGATATGAAAGAGAAGGGAGTGAATGATAGCGTGACGGTTGACAGGGGAGAATGGAAGAAGAAAACGTGTTGCGCCGACCCCAAATAATATGGGATAAGGGCAGGAAGATAATGTTGTCAACCAAAGGCACATACGTGAATAATCGTTTAAACTGTAGATGAACCCCTTTCCTATAAACTATACTTACTAGTTATTAACGTCTGTTCATCCGTACATTTTTGACGTTAAAACGTCTCTTAACTGCAACGTTTATCCTAACTTATCCCACTTATATTTTATATATGAAAGTTTGTTATGTTTAGATGTTTGTTACTCCATCAGGCAAAAACTGCTGAACGGATTTGGATTATATTTACCGCACAGATAGTTTATAATCTAGATTAACACATAGGATACTTTTTATCCGGGTAGTAGGTTCCCGTGGGATGATTTCCGACATCCACGCGGACGACGCCGCGGGAAAAAGCTAGGAATACTATAAATGCGAAAGTAAGTTTGTATGTTTGTTACCTTTTCACGCCTAAACCACTGAACCAATCAACTTGAAATTTTGCATATACGTTGTCAGGTGTACAAAAACGGACATATGGTACCTTTCATCCCGAAAAAAAGTACTGTTGCCGAGAAAAACCACAATAAAGTTCTTATAATAATAGATGGCGCCACGTGTCTTTCGAATCATGGCTGAATTATATTATTAAAGCAGAGTACAACCCAACTTGATTATCAAATTCTAAATTATTGCGAGCAAAGCTGCGCGTAAAAGTTAGTATATATATATATATATATGAGGGAATGAAATAAAATTAATAGATCTAACGAGTCGTGTTTGTTTACACACTACAGCGGAATTCTTAGTCGGTACAGAGGGCGCCAGTGGTAGCTTTTAATGGTGGCAATTACACTGTCTGCGAGTTGTATCGCATTTTATTAACAACATGGCGCAAAAATTAACTTTGTTCGTGCCAACTTTGTTTTGAGGTTCGCTAGATGGATAGTAGATTATTCTGGTTAGTTCCGTTATTTAGTTGAAACTGGATTTCTGTTTTAGGAACGAAATAAGCGTGAAGCTTTTAGGCGTGTTGGCGAGAATCGAGGGATCCATACTAAGATAATATTATAAATGCAAAATAAATCTAAATAAACGAAAAACGATAAACGAAATCGCGGGCAACTGCTAGTATAAAATATTTTACTTATGTTCCTAGCAGTTTTTTTTGTGCTATTTCTGGCACAAAAACAATCATGTTGTTTGTGTTTGTTGTTGTGTTGTTACAGTTTTTTTTTGTGCTTTTTTGGCACAAAAACTATCATGTTGTTGTTGTTTGTTGTTGTTGTTGTTATGTTGTTGTTGTGTTGTTGTTGTTATAGTTTTTGTGCCAGACAGATGCTAGGTTTCTGTATGAATCTCCATTTGTGTGAAACTGCAGAACGCTACCTGCGTTCTGCGGTTAATCCAAGGATACCTCATAAATAATGTTCAAATCCTTCAAGCTGCTTAGGTTATCATGCCAAAGAAATATACAAACATGCATACTCTCGAAAAACATTACCCTCCTTCTGGGGCAGTCGAGTAAAAAGGAGCTTGAAAGACTGGATAAACTATAAGTACCCTCACAGGTAAAATCCAGTACCTCCACTACTACTAACAGCTAGTAACCGTAGCGTAGTAGTTTTTATCGACGCAAAAAAGCGGAAACGTCGTAACCCACAAAATGGAAAATGTTCACCAGAGCCGAAAACCTATTATTAAACCTACAAGTGCCATTCTTTTTAACCGACTTCAAAAAGGAGGAGGTTCTCAATTCGTCGGAACCTTATTTTTTTTTTTTATGTATGTTCCCCGATTACTCGAAGATGGCTGGACCGATTTGGATTATTTTTTTTTTTGTTTGAAAGGGTATACTTCCCAGGTGGTCCCATGATCATCAAGTCAGGATCTGATGATGGGATCCTGGAGAAATAGAGAGGACTCTTCCAATTTTATAGGCACACTTGAAGTGGTTTGGATAGTTTTTGGAGAGTACTTTCTTGGAGTGGTTCCATTTCAATTTGGTGAAGATCTGATGAAGAACTTCTGAGATAGGCAACGTAACTTCTCAATAAATGATAGCAAATGGACTGGGATTGCTGAAATCTCATGTCTGTTTGTTGTTCACACCAGTTCATAACATAACATCACGCCAGTACGCTGTGAAGGGGTAAGCACATGTGAACCACTAAAAAGTGAAAAATAAAAACTTTTTTACAAAAAAATACAACCGACTTCCAAAAACAACACTACAAAGTGAAAAATAACTTTAATTTCGGAAGTCGGTGGCAAAAACGAAAATACATGTTATTTTTCACTTTGTAGTGTTGTTTTTGGAAGTCGGTTGTATTTTTTTGTAAAAAAGTTTTTAACATAAATTTATTTTCTAATCCCTTATCAAGACGAATTCTTAAAGTCTACTAGAAGTTACTTTTGATCTATATTTCTGTGGGTTACAGCAATAGCACTTTTTTTTGTTACGATAAAACGCTGTAAATGGATAAATGTACTCCAAATCAAGTGTTTAGAATTAAAATAAATAAAAAATAAAAATGTTTATTTCAATAACTTCAGTAGTTACATTTATACTTTAGGAATGACCCTTTAAGCAAAATAAATGCTTGTGCTAGGACATTCCGCCCTTCAACTACAGTACAGTGTCGTATACAAGCTATTGAATTATGATAATGAATTTTTAAATAAGTAGACAAATCCACCATTTTAAAGGAGGAGTACATATTAAACAAAAAAAAGTTTAGAAGAATAAAAGGAGAAGCGTTGTAACTACCGGGATCAAACATTTTTTAAATGTTGAATTGGTGTAAATGCAAAATGATAAAAAAAAAATATGCTATTTACAGCAAATGTTTAGGTGGTCCCTCAAAACAATAGGGTTAATTTAAACGCTGTACAAAACTTTCTATTGGTCGTAGAGCCACGGGAGTTGCACTATTCTTCGCAGATTTTTTTTTCTGATTACGAATCTGCAAAAAACAAAAATTGACATGGGTGCGGGTTACTACGTTTTCGCTTTTTTGCGTAAATAATATTATTTACTCACCCATGTCCTTACATAATGTAAAACACAATCCAGATGGTGATGTAGGTGTTTGTGTCCAAACGGAAGCGATCCGTGTTATACTCGTATACTTAATTAGTTTAAGTGCCTCGGGGCAGTTCTAATTACTTTGTATTCATAAATAATGGAATACTGTTGCTAATATTGTCCATTGGGGACTTTTTTCATAATCCTAACGTTTTTGTGAAAATGGCTGACACTATTAACGTTAAGTGGTGTTTTGATAATGTATTGCAAAGTAGAGATGCCGAAGGCCAATTAATCTAGTGTAGATACTAGAATTGACCGATTTTCGAACTCGTTATAATAAAAATTTTGTCGTCTATGTTGCATATCGCACATTGAAGGGTTCCGTAGTTGGAATGAATGTATCCCAAGAACAAACTTAACACTGTATTTGAAAAACATGTTCTCCCAGAGATTACAATAAATTGGTCGACTATTACCTACTTGATAACTTGTAAAGCCTTCTTAGCTTGGTTTTAACTTCTTTATTACTGACGTGAATTTTTTCACATATCCAAAAACAACCGTTTAGCTTTGGGGGCACACTTGACTCTAACAAAAATGTGCAGTTCACACTGTGCTGCGGCGCCGCATCGCTTCACTGATGTTCCGCACGCGTGGGAGTGCCAACACCATCCTCAACGTGCTCAGCCACAAGCTGGACAGTCCCCTTCTGGGGCACTGGGTTCAAGCACAAGTGTGTGTGGCCGGGGCTCCACAGGGTGGCAGATACTCAATTGAATTTTTTGAAAAATTTTTGAATCTAACATAGTTTTTAAGTCTTACAACTAAAAATATTATGGGTGAATTATGTCTGAATTAAAAATATTTTATTTTATATTTATATTTATAAAAGCTTAATATTACGCAAACGGATCCCTGAATCGATTTTTTTTTGTCCAAATCTACAATATTTTTGAGCAGCCAACACCATGAGATAAAACAGAATAAAAAATATCATCCCCACTTTACGATTCCCTCCCTTTTTTTTTCTTTGTGGATGGGAAATCATCAAATGACTACTCCCGCTCTTCGTGTCTGACTTTTACTGACTAAAACCCACCCGTGTTCCTTCAGTTGCCCGTGCCAGGGCCACGGTATCTCTTTCGAACTACCCGCGACCCCGGCGGCATCGGCCCTATTGGACCCCGTCACTGCTGACATCTCTTTGAGGCGCGCGTGGAACACAACGCGCGCGCCGTCGACCCGGGCCTGGTCCTTACCGGACGGCGAGCTGCCCATTACTCGTCGTCCGCAAGCCCGCGCCTACGGTGGCCGGGAATCGGCGATAGATTCCCGCCGCCCAGGGCGTCTCCTGCGGCGGCTAAGGGCGCGAGGGCGCGGCTGTTGCCTCTCCCTCACGCGTTCCGCCTCCTCCTTCGCGAGCATTACTACTTCGCAGAAGGATGTGACGGCCTCCCATGCACTCTCGCTCCGCACTATGGCCTGGAGCAGGTTTGGACGCGAGAGATCGCCGCCGCCGATCGCCTCTGTGAGAACGATTCCCTCCCTCCCTCCCTCCCTTGCACGTAAAGTGGGGATGACGACCCACCAATTTTTTTTTAATGATTTTATTTTACCGCTTTGTCGGCGTGATTAAAAGTATACCCCATTCCAAATTATAGCTTTCTAGTACTAACAGTCTCTGAGCTAAGCCGTGGACAGACAGATGGACATGGCGAAATTATAAGGGTTACTTGTTGACTACGGAATCCTAAAAAAGTGGGGTAGAAATGAATACTTCATATTCTATTATTTAGCGGACGCCATATTGCCTTTTGGTCGTGAGAAAACTATACTATATAGGTGGTTTAGCGCTGCATGTTTTAATAGTTTGGTTAGACGACAGAATTATTTTTTTAGCGCTGCAGCGAACTTTAGCTTTAACTTACCAAAAATGTCAACAAGACGTTTGATTTTGATAACTTCTCTAGTACGTAGTAAATAGTATCTCTATGCATATGACCGCGACGATTGCTATTGAACAGGACGCGGGATACAGTGCCGATAAAGGGCTAAAAGTACGTCGTGTATCTTTCGTATTCTTCCACTTTTCCCTAAACATTCTGATGACTAACATTCTGAAGTTTCAGACTGACTGTGAATAGTCCACTAACCTCCACAAGTCGGGGTTCATGGACGGCTCAGATCTCCGGTGTTTATGCGGCGTCTCTCCATAGACAAATGCCTCACCTCCATTCTATTATAAATAAAAAAAGGAATAAAGAAAAAATGTTTATTCTGCAGAAATAAAACGCACATTAGAAAAAAAAAATACAAAGTACACACAATATGCAATAATAATAATAAAAAAATAATAAAAAATCTTTATTTATCCAAAAACATACAGAGTTCGACGTACTGGTTGACATTTGGTTTTAAAATATATTTGAAAGAATAAAATAAAATTGTATGTAGGGGTGTGTTTGTGTGTTTGAGTGGTGTGTGTGTGAGTGGTGTATGTGTGAGTGGTGTGTGTGTAGGGGTGTGTGGGTGGTTGTATTACACAAGATAGGAAAGTAAAGCCTCCGTGTTTGGATTCTTCTTGTTGCCTCGGTCGAGTGCGAACGTGTGTAGTGTTGTTTTCTCGCGCAGTTCATCTATTGGTCAATTAGCGTAATTCCAAATCTCTGTCGCACTTCAAGTGTTTTTATGGACTGTTGACGCCTTTTGGGCGGTCCTAGAAGAGGATAGCTGATTATACGCAGTTGCATCACGTATCCCAACTAGTTTGAATCAACGTGATTGGCAAGGATTTGAACCAGCAACCACAGGCGCACAGCGGTGGGGTGCCGCGCGCTTAACCGCAGAGCCACGCAGTCACTTACAATATACGTCGAATTAACTAATCAGTTAACAGCGGCATCTGCTACGGCTACGTCACACTGCTACGAAGTGGAGATCGGCTACGACGCGCTCGCTACGGTGTGTGCTACGTCACCTACACAATCAGTGCTTCGGAACAGGTATCGACTACGCAACACCTTCCAGTGCTACGCACCAATATTAATTACCGTTGCCGCGTTGTAAGCAACAGATTATCTTTGCATTATCTAACTATCGAACATGAAGCGCTCTCCACCGAATAAATCGCACAAGACCACGAATATTCCACTAATGGACTAAGCTCAGTCGGTTCCGAATATAGTTCAGGCCGTGAATGACCCCGACTTTGTCAATACAAGCACTCGTCATAAACGCCCACGGCTTGACGAGTCTTCGAGTGATCAGTTGGAAGAATTTAAACAAGAATTCAGGGAGATGCTCACGGAATGGAAGTCCGAACAAGACCAATCTATCGCGAAGTTTTTGGCGGATCAGACAGCGCAGATTGCTAAGTTAATCTCTGGCATGGCCGAGTTGAAACTTCAAAATTCCCAAATTCAGCAAACAAACGTAGAAATTGAAAAATCTGTTTCTACTATCAGTGAACTTTATGATGAGATGAGGTGCGAGATGAAGCGGCTTCACGATCAGTGTAACGAGTATAGGAAGCAAAATGAGGTATTGGAGAAAAATGTAAGGGATCTTCAATTCAAATCTCGTTCGTCGTCCATTGAAGTACGGAACATTCCCTCCGACGATGGTAATGAATCAATTGCCGACCTCACAAAGATTGTGACTGCCCTTGGAACAACAGTTGACCTTCCAATCTCAGCGACAAGTATTCGCGATATTTACCGCATACCAGGAAAATCAGCATCAAATAAACCAATTGTCGCTGAGTTTACAAGTGTTCAACTGAAAACAGAACTTTTAGCACGCTTGCGAGTGTTTAACAATAAGCAACCCAACAATGAAAGCAAACTCAATACGGAGCTGCTGGGATTGGCTGGCCTGAAACGTGCAGTCTATGTCGACGAGCACTTGCCTAACTCCACGAAGAAATTATTCTATCTGGCGAGAGAATTTTCAAGGAAGCAGGAGTTTAAATTCTGTTGGATCGCAAACGGCAATATTTTCTTGCGTAAACAACCGGGACATCAACATATCCTCGTTAAGTCAGAAGCTACTCTGCATGAGTTACAAACGAAGACATGACTAAATTTAGATATAGTAGATCAATTTTTCTACAGCATATCACTTTACGATTTTCTTTTATTTAAGTTTATTTTAAATGACTGCCAAAATATTACTATTATGTCAAATTCAACTAATTCACCCCACTTATATACTGATATACACACACATATTATTTACAAAGTTACACAAATACTTACACCGGATCTACATAAACACATAATGTACACTAACATTCACGCTTTTTCATCCAACTCTAATTTCTGTTTTATGGCTTTCTCCGAATGCTTATCTCTTTGTGGTCAAGTTATTCTTGACGTATTAACTTGTTTGTATGTTTCATGCATTGTTTTATTTTGGAAATGGCTAATCTAGTTAACAACGTCCTATTAGACTTAGACGAGATTACAGTTGCTAAGGCCTCCATTTGTGTTCCAGAAGAATGCACAAAATATTTAAAAAAAGTCAAATAAGTGTATTACTATTCTTCACATTAACATACGCAGTATTAATAAGAATTTTGATGAACTTTTAACCCTATTATCTATAATTAAAGTGCCCTGTGA
This sequence comes from Cosmia pyralina, assembly GCA_946251885.1. Classification (NCBI taxonomy): domain Eukaryota; kingdom Metazoa; phylum Arthropoda; class Insecta; order Lepidoptera; family Noctuidae; genus Cosmia; species Cosmia pyralina. The sequence goes on from OX276342.1 coordinate 7,612,040, forward strand.
CATTCTGATTTTGACTGAGTGCTGGTTAAGTAAAATTGCTAACCTTCCGGTGTTGGACGGCTACAACTCTTATTACACTAAACAAGCTAAAAACCAAAATGAAGGAGTGGCTATGTACAAAAAAAATCACATTGAGTGCACCGTAAATGAGCCGGTTTTTACAAATGGGAACTGTCTTACTTGCCAAATAAATAATAAATTAGCAATTATCGCCATATATCGTTCGCCATCGTATAAAACTAAAGTTGAATTTGATTTCTTCCTAGACAGTTTAGACAGCGTCTTTTCCTCCTTCAGTAACTTCAAAAGTATATTTCTCATTGGTGACACCAACATAGATATTAAACCGTCTAATCAAGATGAGCGCTGTGCCAATTATTTAACTCTCAATGCCACTCATGGGCTTTTACCTGGTCATTACTATCCGACCAGAATCAATAATTGTATAGACCACGTTCTATTAAAATCTAATAGACCTACAAATATACTAGTCCTACAAGCTTATATTACTGATCATTTACCGCTCCTGGTTGAAATAGACGATACAGAACTAGTGAAACAGTCTGCTCCTAGTTATAAAATCCCAAAAATTGAATACTGCAATGTCTTAAAAGATATTGAATGTCAGGATTTTTCTCATGTTACCAACACGGATGATCCTAACATTGCCGCCACTAATTTAGTTAGCACAATACAATCTATCATAAATAAGCACACTAAAATAGTAAAAGTTCCGAAAAAAGAAAGAAATCTCAAACCCTGGATAACTCCAGGTCTATTACGCTGCATTCGTAACCGTGATAGACTACACAAAAAGGCTCGTAACGCACCTAGTAATGATATATTGCAGATAACATATAGACGGTATCGGAATTTTTGCAATGGCCTTCTTAGGAAGCTTAAAATAGCGCATGAAAAGCATGAATTGGAAAAAGCAAAGCATAATCCTAAAACGTTGTGGAATAAAATCAAGGAGATTACTAATACTAAAAAAATATCAGCACCACCTCTAGAACTCCTAAAAATTCACACAAACCCATACACTGCAGCTAGTGAGGTATGTAAGTTTTTTGCAACCATAGGCACGAACCTAGCGTCTAAATTTATCTCTACAACACAACCAGTTACTCTACCCAAGACATCTGCTCTTGACTCTTTTGTTCTCCTTGCTGTTGATGATGCTGAGGTCGAGTCCACCATTTTGAATTTAAGGAATGATAGTGCCACTGGTTGGGACGGTATATCCCCTATTCTTCTAAAGTTATGTAGAAAAACTTTTGTACCATTAATAACCCATGTAATCAACATATCTATAGCAAATGGAATTTTTCCTGAACCTTTCAAAAAGGCCCTGATCCATCCGATATATAAGAGCGGGAACAGGGACTGTTCGAACAACTACAGACCGATTTCTGTTCTTTCAGCTATGTCTAAGGTTATGGAGAGGCTAATAAATGGTCGTCTATTGAACTTCTTAGAGAAAAATAAAATTATAGCGCCCAACCAGTATGGCTTCAGGAAAGGTGTCTCTACTGAAGATGCAATTATTGATCTTACAGAACTTGTCGCGAGGAAGTTAGATGACCATAAAAAATGCCTAGCCATATTCCTGGACTTAACAAAAGCCTTTGATACAGTCTCTGTTCCTACTCTTCTCTCAAAAATGGAAATCATGGGTATTCGTGGCAAAACGCTTGATCTGTTTAAAAGTTATCTCCAACACAGAAGACTCAGTGTCAAGATTGATACGTGCGTCAGTGGTGAAGAAATTATCTCATATGGAGTGCCGCAGGGCAGTGTGCTCGGTCCTACTTTGTTCCTTGTTTATATAAATGACCTTTGCACACTGCCACTGCTCAACTCCAATATCTTCACGTATGCTGACGACACGGCAATCGTAGTTTATGGGGATACGTGGGCTGATGTGAAATATCATTCTCAACAATCGTTGCAGGTGGTTATGAGCTGGCTGCAGCATAATTTGCTTTCCCTGAACCTATCCAAAACCAATTTCATCCCATTCTGTGTTAGTCACAGAACCAAAGCCCCACCGGAATTTACCATAACCGCACATACATGTGATGATTCCTCGTCGTGTTCTTGCATAACACTTTCTCGTGCCGGTCACACCAAATACCTGGGTGTAGTGATCGATGACGGGCTGAAGTGGTACACCCATGTCGATAATTTGGTTTTGAAAGTTAGGAAGCTAATCTACATCTTTAAGTCGCTAAGACACTGTGCGGATTCAATAACACTGAAGATGGTGTACCTAGCTCTTTGCGAGTCCGTTATTAGTTACTGCATCCCGGTGTGGGGTGGCACCGGCAAAACTAAGCTGTTGGGTGTGGAGCGGGCACAAAGGGCTGTTTTTAAGGTGATGCTTGGCAAACCGTTTAGGTTCCCCACAACCCAATTATATGCGGACTGCAAAGTACTTACTGTACGACAGCTCTTTGTGCTTCGTGCCACCCTCTGGAAACACAGTCAGGTCCCACCCCCCGATCCTAACAAGCGGTCATTTATCACATCATGCCCTTCAATACCCCACAAAACGTCCTTCGCTAGTCGTCAACTGTATGTTGTAAGTTCTCTAATCTATAGAAAGATCAGCACCAAAGTTCAATTAAATAAGTTAAATAGATATGAGGCAAAAACAAAATTAAAAAGTTGGCTGTATGACTTAGATTATTCTAAAACAGAAGAACTACTCATCTTTCCTCGCTAGTCTCGCGGTTGAATGCAGCAATCACACTCCATTACGTTTGTACTCAAACAGGCTTATCCAAATTATTGTCTTGCGAAATTAATCATCCCGCTCAAGCATAATATTGTGAATGTTAGTAGTTGTTTAACAAACACACACAACTCTTACACACTCCCTCACACTCACACACATAACACACCCTCACATAAACACACACACACTGAATGAGCTCAATAAAACAAGTGGACTGTACTTAAATATTGGTATAATACCATTAATTATAAAGATTAACAAAGTTTTACAATGGAACAATAAAATGCCCGTAGTGGCGCGCGTCTGTGAGCCGAGTGGAGTGAAGGGCGCGCAGCGGCCGTCGCGTACCGGGTTCGGTACCCCGACACCCCGCGCTGTCCCCGCAGTCAATCACGCGCCTATGTGATGCGCCGACATATTCCCCGGGTTGAAGGGATTCTTCAATCGTCGACTGGAAGGGGGCAGATGCAGTTGAAGGCACGACGAATGGTGCCCCGCTTCGTCTTCAGTTCGGCCACTCTCGTGACCCCGTCTACGCCGGGATAGGTCTTCGTGACCCGGCCCAGGGACCAGAGCAGAGGTGGCGTTGTTTTGTCCTTTATCAGGACCAAGGACCCCGGCTTCACTTCACCTCTGGAATGAAACCACTTGGATTTGGCCTGCAGCAGAGAAGTGTACTCATTATGAAACCGTCGCCAGAAATGCTGCCTGATATGCTGGATTCTCTTCCAGCGATCCAGCCGCGTGATGTTGGCTTCAGTCACCTGAGGATGTAGTACTGATAAGAATGGCCGTCCAATTAGGAAGTGAAAGGGAGAAAGTGCCGAAAAATCGTTAGGGTCTGAAGAAAGAGGAGTAAGAGGGCGTGAATTAAGAACCGCCTCTATGTGAGTGAGACAGGTAGCCATCTCTTCGAAGGTGAAATGGGTAAGATGCAGTAGTCGTTTTAAATGATGCTTACATGATTTTACAGCAGCTTCAGCTAATGAATTGAAATGTGGGCTGTATGCAGGCGTGAAAATGAATTCGATTCCTTGCTGTGCCATTTCAGATACAACATTTGATGATTGCAAGAACCTATGCATCTCATTTGATGCCCCTACAAAGTTAGTCCCGTTATCGGACGTGATGCTTCGAGGCTTGCCACGACGCGCCACGAAACGATTTAGAGCGGCCATGTAGGCCTCAGTGGTTAGGTCGCTGACGAGCTCCAAATGTACGGCTTTCACTGCCGAGCAAACAAAGATGCACATATAGGATTTTGTAAGTTTGCATCCTCGGCCTTTGCGATTGGCCACCAATACTGGCCCAGCATAGTCAACGTAACTATTTAGAAAAGGAAACTCAAGATTTGTTCTTGAGTTAGGTAGCTGACCCATTATAGGCTGTACGTTCTGAGCCTTATGTCTGAAACATTTAAGACATTTATTCACGACAAATCTAGACAAGTTTCTGCCACCAAGTGGCCAATAAGTTTGTCGTATATGTGACAATAACAACTGTGGACCAGCATGTACAAGCTTTAAATGTTGCATTTGAAATATAAGTTTTGTAAGTGTATGCTTACTGCATAAAATAATAGGATGTTTCACATTAAAATCGTAGGGGGAGTTATCGAGCCTCCCGCCCACGCGAATGAGGTTATGATTGTCAATGAACGGTGTCAGAGGAAGCAATCTACTTTTACGTGGTAATTTTTGTCCTGACTTTAACAAATTATACTCTTCTGGAAACATTTCAAGTTGTGAATAATGTATAATTAAATTTAATGATTTTTCTAGTTCTGTTGTTGTAAAATTACCATGTAATTTATTTTTATTTTTTACATTGTAAATAAAGCGTTGTACATATGTAACTATATTTTGTATTTTTGTTAGGCTAGAATACTTTACTAATAAATCATGAATGATTGATGAATGAATGGTTGCGTCTGAATGATTACTAATAAATGTATGATTGTCACTATCACTACCAATGAAATGAGTCACTACTTCCGGCAGACTATCTTTCCCGTTATTTGGCATACTGGGCCACTCATTTTCACTATGCTGTAAAAATGTGGGTCCAGACCACCATAGAGGTGTGTCTATGATAACGTCGGCTCTGAGACCACGGGAAACAAGATCCGCCGGGTTGTCCTTCGACGGTACGTAGCTCCAGGTATGACCACAAGTACTTTCCTGTATCTCATTGACTCTGTTTCTGACAAAAGGTTTCAATTGATTTGAAGGAGTGGAGAGCCAACCCAGGACTATGGTCGAGTCGCACCAGAATCTACATTTATGAATGGGCATAGTAAGCGATTCCTGAACCTTAGTACACAGCCTTGCACCTAACAAAGCTCCACAAAGTTCAAGCCTCGGTATCGTCGTTGGTTTGATGGGCGCTACACGATTTCTAGAAACTAGAAGTTGTACGCCTATAGATCCACTACCATTACAAGACCGAATGTACACACAAGCACCATACGCCCTCTCGGACGCATCGGTAAAGACATGTACTTCATGCGTAATAGAGTCTTCACGCAAAACCCAACGAGGAATTTTTATGTTATTTAATGCTGTTATAGTGCTTTCAAATGTAGACCAAAGGTTTCTTATTTCGTGCGATACTTCGTCATCCCAGTCATACTTATCTAGCCAGAGACGCTGCATAATTAACTTTGCTTCGACGACGCACGGACCTACGAGGCCTAGTGGGTCAAAGATTTGACTGATGATAGAAAGAACATGACGTTTGGTGACTTTAGTAGTGGAGGTGATATTTATAGTATACGTAAGTGTATCAGAGTCACAAACCCAGTTAAGACCTAACGTTTTAGATTGATTTGAGTTTGGACCTTGCTCAGAAAAGTGTAAAGTATTATGTAACTCGTTACTATGTGTAATTTCTTTAAGAATTTGAGGATTATTTGATCGCCATTTACGTAAATTGAATTTTGCAGATGTTAGGACGGAATGTACCTTCTTAGAAATGTCAACGGCTTCAGCTATGGTATCCCCTCCACTAAGAAAGTCATCTACGTAGAAGTCACGTCGTATGGCGCATTGGGCACGACTGTCCTCAATGTTATCAGCCAGACTTACAAGACACTTAGTGGCTAAATAGGGTGCAGAAGCGGTACCATAGGTAACCGTATTTAAAGTATACGTCCTAAGAGGTTCTGTAGGTTCAAACCTGAAAATTATTTTTTGAAGAGGTCGTTGGACTGGATTTAACTCGATAGCCCTGTACATTTTTTCTACGTCACCTGAGACCACGTACCTATGCTGACGAAAACGTGTTAAAATAGAAAACAGATCGTCTTGAACTACGGGACCGACCATCTGAATGTCGTTTAGTGACACCCCCGAACTGGTTGAAGCTGATGCGTCGAATACTACGCGTAGTTGTGTAGTGGTGCTTGAACTGCGAATGACTCCATGATGTGGTATGTAATATTTAGTCATGGAGCTTTCTGGTGATGGAGTACAGTCTGAGTCTAACGTCATATGGCCTAGGCGCTCATATTCACTCATGAACTCGTTATATTTTTTATGAAATGATGGATCGCGTTTAAATCGCCGTTCAAGGGAAAGAAAACGAATTCTAGCATTAGTAAAAGAATGACCTAATGTACTAGGATCCCCTCTTAAAGGCATAGTGACGACGAATCCCCCACCATCATTACGAACGGTGGTTTGAGCAAAAGACTGCTCACACATTCTCTCCTCAAGTGAGAGTGAATGTTTTGAAGCGACGTTGTCAAGCTCCCAAAATTGAGTGAGGTCGGGAGTGACATTGGAATGATGGCAAAAATGATTAGCGGAAAAACATGATTGGTGCGAAATACTACCTGAAACTAACCATCCTAATTTGGTCTCGCATAATTTAGGTAGGTTTTTCCCTAAGTCTATCGTTTTGCTACCTAAGACATTCCAGAAAACTTCAGCCCCTACCAGGATATCTATGACCGACGGAACGTTAAATTTCGGGTCTGCTAGCTGAAGACCTGAAGGAATAGGGACGTGATTGACATACACGAATGAAGACGGTAGAACCTTAGTAATTTCAGGCAAAATGTGACACTCGATATCTACTGTAAAGGCACAGCATAAAGACTCTATTGAGAGGTGACAAGACTGTGTACTGGTGGATATGTGATTATTAATACCCGTTACCTTGGTGCTCGTACCGCGTCGTAACAAACCCAGCTTCTCCGATAAGTTCTGCGTAACAAAGTTCGCCGTACTGCCGTTGTCCAGCAGTAGGCGCGCAGTGTACTTCTTACCCGTCACGCCAGTTACTTTCACCATAGCTGTGGACAGTAAAACATGCGCAGAAGTAGCAAGCTGCATGGAATTGGCTGAAAGCACAACATTTGAAGAAGGCGAAGCAGAAGGCAGTTCAGAAGGCATGGTAGAAGACAATGGATTTGAAACATGTTTGGACTCGTTACTTTCCAAATGCAAAAGCGTATTGTGCTTTGTTTTGCAATATTTGCAATGTGAAAATCTACATTTCTTAGAATTATGTCCAAAGCGTAAGCAATTTATACAAACATTAAATTCAGTTGCCTTTTGTATGCGTTTTTCTATTGGCAATTTTCTAAAAGATTCACATTTAAATAATGTATGTGTTTGGGAACAAAGTGGACATTTACTGTTTTTATTAATATTATCTAATTTTTTATTTGTTTGTTTTTGGTTAGAATCTGTTTTATTTGAATGACTATTATTTAAGGCGACAATAGTATTCGTATCTGGAGAGCTATGATTTGACTCCACTGATTCTAACCAGTCCGCTTTCCTGCTTAAAAAAGAACAAAATTGTGTTAAAGTAGGATCATCTTTAAACGTATTATTTTTATGCTCTTCCCAGTCTCGACTTGTTGTTGTATCTAATTTTTTTACCATAAAATAAATAATTATATCATCCCAGTATTGAGTAGGCTTTTTTAATGAAGTTAGTGCCCTAATGTTTTTATTAATAACATCAACAAGGTTTCTGATGGAGACACTTGATTCTTTTGTAATTGGTTCGACATCAAATATAGCCTGTAAATGATTTTTCACTAGAAGTCGGTTGTTATTGTAACGTTCGCACAACAGGTCCCACGCTAGAATATAATGATCGGCTGTAAAGTCAATGTTTTTAATAATTAATGCCGCATTTCCCTGGAGTGAAGCTCGCAGGTAGTGGAACTTGTTAATGTCACTTATGTTGATATTGTCGTGAATCAATGACCCAAAGGTATCCCTAAACTCAAGCCAGCATTGGTAGTTCCCATCGAAATGTGGCAAATCTATTTTAGGCAAACGAACAAAAGAATTCCTAAATGAAACATGTGCACCTGAGTTAGCATCTCTGAAGCCCGCCTGCGACGCAGCACCGTTGGCCGAGACACCGAGCAGGCTGCGCGTGAGTGCCACCAGGTTGAAGAACTGGCGGTCAAAGTCCTCACGCTCAGCTAACGAAGGCTCGTCGTCATCGGATAGCACTTCAATCTGTGTCTGTAAGGCATCAAATTCGGTGTGTAAGTTTTCGAATTTATGAAAACGCTCCTCTAAATCTAATCGTTGTAACTCTGATTTTGCGGAACTACTTTTTACGGAATTTAAATAGTTGCTGTAAATTGTAAGCTTCGCTTTTATGGAACTACGTTTCTTTGACAATGTTTTTAAACTATCTGCCATAGTTATGTTGGTAACAAGCAGCTGGACACACTGAGCTAATGTAGATAGATAGATAGGAAGATGATTGAATGATTTTCGGCAATGATAGAAAAGCTGAAATTTTACTAATTGGAACGGACTCACTCAAATACAGTAAATACTCCCAAAGAATGACATCAGCTCCCACGATGACGATGCAGGCTGCCTCGGGAACGATTTCTTTTTTCCTTTCCTCGTGGTCGCTTGGTGCTCGCGAGCGGTCAAAGTCCGCACAGGTGAACACGACGACCGACGATACGTTGACGATGTTAATTACGGCGAAACCGGTATTAATTCTTGAGCAATCGATGGACCAATGAATGAGCTCAATAAAACAAGTGGACTGTACTTAAATATTGGTATAATACCATTAATTATAAAGATTAACAAAGTTTTACAATGGAACAATAAAATGCCCGTAGTGGCGCGCGTCTGTGAGCCGAGTGGAGTGAAGGGCGCGCAGCGGCCGTCGCGTACCGGGTTCGGTACCCCGACACCCCGCGCTGTCCCCGCAGTCAATCACGCGCCTATGTGATGCGCCGACACACACATAAACACCCTCACTCACATTATACTTAGACACGCAGTCATGGTAACCTTATTTTCATATTCCTCATTGTAATTTTTCTTTTGTTCCCTATTTTTATTAAGTATTTTCATCATCATTATTGTTATTACTTTTTTTTCTCTCTTATTCATCCGTTCATGTATTTAATTAGGTTCATTACAATCAAGGTGCGATGAAAATGACTTTTTGAGCACGAAATAACAGTAGAACACTGTCTCCTAAGGCACAGGTTTCCCCTAGTTTAGGAGGCAGGGTTTCCACCATTCCAGGCACCTTTTTACAAGCAATTGTTTTTGTTACCTACATGTACTACTTATTGTAACGAAGGTTTTTAGTGTCAATAAAGTTATTATTATTATTATTTGTTTGTATACATTTTTGTATCTCGGCTGATGTGCCGGTTTTATAGGGTAACACGGGCCAAAGCCAAGTGCTACCCCTAAAAGTGCTCACCTAGCTAAGTGATAGTGCAACGGTGAATGATGTCTCTGCGTGTGATGTATGTGCGTCACTATCGTTCTGCAAGAATTTTCGGACAATTCTGCAAGTGTTCAGGATAGCAGCTTTCTGTAGGGTTTGGTAGGTGGAGGGAGCTAAGTCTAGCGTTTTTAATGATTGGTGCAGTTGCTTGGGAATGACACCAGTGGTTGAAAGTACTACTGGTATAATGGCAACGCTACCTAAGCGCCACATTCGGCTAATTTCAATTTTTAAGTCTGTGTATTTTGACAGCTTTTCTGCAATAGTGTTTTGTAGGTTGTGTGTGTTTGGTACTGCTATATCAATAATTTGCGCGGTTTTATTAATTTTATCTAGTAAAGTTATGTCTGGTCTATTGTAATGTGTTGTTCTGTCTGTGAGGATGGCTCGATCAAAGTATAGCTTGTGTGTTGTGTTTTCTAGAACCGTTTCTGGATTATATTTGTAGTAAGGTACTTGGGGTGTAGTAATCAGTTTATACTTTATAGCAAGTTTTTGATGTATTATGTTAGCTATTTGATCGTGCCTGTGTTTATAGTCAGTCTGAACTATTGCTTTACATGCTCCAGTAATGTGTTGAATAGTTTCAGAAGAACTATGACATCGCCTACAAATGTCTACAGAAAGAGGGACTCGCATGATGTGCTTTTGGTAGTTACGGGTTTCAATAACTTGATCTTGAATTGCTGTCATGAACCCTTCAGTCTCAGGGAATAAATCTCCGCGCCTGAGCCATTCGTTCGACGCTAACTTGTCGACGTTAGGTTGGCAAAGGTCTTGGCGATGTCTTCCATGAAGTGATTTTTGGGTCCATTCCAATATTTTTGTCTGTCTGTCAGTCTGTTTCTCGTTAATTTGGGTAGTTTTGTCAGCCATGTTAAGTGGGGTTAGTTTTCGGTCATTATAAACTATTGCTTTGTGTAGAGTAGAGGTTGTGCTTTTTGTGTTAAAGTATTCTCTAAGGGTGCTGATTTGTTTATTGTGTAGGTTCGTAATATCTATAATGCCTCGTCCTCCCTCCTTCCTTGGTATTATTAACGTTTCTGTTACAAATCTGTACAAAAAAACTAATACTCTACCTCTTAAGCTAGGTTATACCTGTATTTTAAGAGGTAGTTTGTGGTCTAGGTTACAGTGTTCAACAAAAACTTATCTTAAGTGAACTGTGTCATTCTACTGTATGGTATAAAAATGAGAAAGAATAAAATAAAATTGTATGTAGGGGTGTGTTTGTGTGTGTGAGTGGTGTGTGTGTGAGTGGTGTATGTGTGAGTGGTGTGTGTGTAGGGGTGTGTGGGTGGGTGTATTACACAAGATAGGAAAGTAAAGCCTCCGTGTAAGAGTAGTCCTTCAGGAGCAGCCATTTAGATTTAAGTGCATGTGAGTTTTGAGGTGTTTGTTAATGTTTTTATAAATATGAGTACTTAGAATATAAAATTGATGTTTAGCGAAGGAAGTCTTGTGTTGGATACTTGGTGGAAGGTACGTGCGATTATTTGTAATAGGAGGTGGAAAGCCTACGTGCTTTCTAAGGGTGGATTGAAGCACATAAAGCTGACGAACCGTAAGTACTTTACAGTCCGAGAACAGTTTAGTTGTTGGATACCTCTATAGGTCTCTATAGGTAAAAAGCCCTATGGCTTTTTCGTCATGACTTTAAGTATAGCTCTCTGTGCTCTCTCCACCCTCAGAAAGCTAGTTTTTTTCAATGTAAGCAAAAGCCTCATATTGCTAAATGTGAAAGTTTGTACATTTGGATGTTTCTCAATTACGCAAAAACGGCTAAACGGATTTGGATGTTTGGCACACAGATAGTTTATACAGGATACTTTTTATCCTGTTAAGCCGCAAATAAAAATTCGCGGGCTTGTGTCAGCGATTTTGCCTGCTAGTCTACAATAAATTCGCCACATACTAAACAGAAAGAACCAGTGTAGAACTTGTACAGTCAGCGTTACCGTCAATATTGCTAACTGGCAATTTTTTTTCCACCCGCTGTTCCTTTACCTAGGTAAGTCGATATGGTGCGTGTTCAATACAACCTACCTAAACATGCATATTGCTGGCCACATTCTTTGTCTATAGTCTAAACTAGTTTTTATTTTTTTGTTGATATTTTTTTCCATTTTGAATGAGAACATTAGCATAATCAGCCTATAATGTTCCCACTGCTGGGACACAGGCATCCTCTCTGTGAGAGGGAGTGGACCGGGACCGTGACCGTGGGTGGTATCCACCACGCGGGCCCAGTGCGGGTTGGTGCTGTCTTTGAATTTTTGGTTCTAGGGTTCTAGGACACACCGGTTTCCTCATTTTAAAATTTTCAACAGGATTGTTAACACAAGAAGACACTGAACATAACAGAAGAACATAAATTTTTTATTCCACAAAATGAAAAACCAAAATGATATACACCATTCAATTAACAAAAAAAAATACAACCGACTTCCAAAAACAACACTACAAAGTGAAAAATAACTTTAATTTCGGAAGTCGGTGTCTAGTTAAATGTATTTTCGTTTTTTGCCACCGACTTCCGAAATTAAAGTTATTTTTCACTTTGTAGTGTTGTTTTTGGAAGTCGGTTGTATTTCTTTGTAAAAAAGTTTTTATTTTTCACTTTTTAGTTGTGTACCTACCCCACACAAATTCTAATACCACTACCTGCAAAACAAACTAGAACATCATCCATATAAAAGTGTGGAAAAAATACGTATTATTGAAGCTAACTCAAAAACTACCAAAGCAAAGTTAATCAATTTTATATGGGACCAACTGTGATGTATACCCTCTCGAATAAAACAAAAAAAAAAATCAAATCGGTCCGGCCATCTTTGAGTAATCGGGGCGACGAATTGAGAACCTCCTCCTTTTTGAAGTCGGTTAAAAATACCTCGAGCAATATCGTGAACTATCATATCCAATGCAATTTACGTAGCCAAAGTTCTCGATATCCAATTGTTTCTTGTTTCATTCGCTGGACCAATGCCAATTTGTCAGCAGAGCCTGTTCGTCGTCACAGTATAAAATAATGGGTATTCTTCGTTATTTTCATTCAGTTGGTATTGTTCATCAAAATGAAGGCGTTTTGGTTGTTTTCATAGTATCGAATTATATGTTGAGAATATGACTTTTGATAGTTTTAAGCTCGCGGAAGAAAATTGCACTTACATAATATGTGAGGAATTATTTATTAGAATAACACACCTTAACATTTTTACCATCAAGCTGAGTTGATGTATGCCGGTTTGAACGGTATGGATGTCGGTATAATACAAGACATGAGACAGTTAGCTTTTTCTCTGGAACGGGAACGCATCTGCGATGCCTCTGTACCTTCCGCCAGATAACCTTACAATAAAAGTCAGTAAAAAAAAACGGTCTCGGAACTTAAATGAAAATAAAAAAAAAATACATGTCAAAGAAGTTTTTTATTGTGTTACGTTTGCTTTGGTCGTGTTAGCGACACTGCCTTATCATTTTTTCGTATCTTTTTGAAATATTGGAATAAATTGGTAGACGGCGTCAATGACTTTTATTGCACGGTTATCTGGCGGAAGGTATAGTATAGCAGATGAGATTATTTGATGCGCACTGTGCGCGTCAAATAATTAGGTCCAAGATGGCGTCGACTATGCGACAGTCGACGCCATCTACTATGCGACAGGCGTACAGTCGCTGTGAAAAAAAAAAACTTACAACGTCACTGCGCCGGTTCAATTTATTTGAAGCGCACTTATAAGTGTATACCTATGGAACAGCCTTAGATTGGACAGTCCCCAATACAAAGTAAAATGAAAAATGTTTGTGGAATTTTTACCAGTTGCACGTAGGATTTAGAAGTCAACACACGTTTCGACGTGTTTCTAAAGACAAACAAGGAAAACTTAAGTTGACGTGCTCAGCAAACCATCTTTTGTTTGTAAGCTGTTATTTGGACAAATAATTTTGCGGATAAAGTACCTACCATATTTGAGATTATTTTTTAATTACGTCACTGATGGGAATTACTCTGTGGCGTGTTGTAGTTAAGAGGGATGCGCTTTGATAGCCCGCGAAATTTAATTTCTTAATCAAAATTCAATTTCTTGATCAAAATATGATACGCGGGAATAAAACATATGTATTTATATAATTTTATCCATGAAAATCATCAATACATCTCTCTAAGTTAGATTTCGTGCAGATTCGTCGAACGAACGAAATCTAACGACTCTGCACGAAATCTAACTTAAAAAAAAAACATTTTTTGGGAAGGAGTTTACATAAAAGTCCGTCCAAAAATATAGATTTTCTCCCTTTTTCGACTGGACGCGCACTTTTTTACATGACATGACATGTTGGGCTGAAAATCTTTATTCAAGATACTACGAGGAACCCTATTACTAAGCCTCCGCTGTCCGTCCGTCCGTCTGTCTGTCTGTCAGCGGGCTGTATCTCAATCAATCTTCCTTGCCTTTTCCCAACTATGTTGAGGTCGGCTTCCAGTCTAACCGGATGCAGCTGAATACCAGTATTTTACATGGGGCGACTGCCTATCTGACCTCCACAACCCAGCGTACATGCATATATTATATACTCTAGAATCACCCGAAACTCTCAAATAGATACAACTTCATCTCTAGAGAAAACTAAAAGTATTTTTAAACGAGTTATATCGTCTGCAGAAATAGATGAAATCTTATATGGGAGCGTAATGACATCCATAGGATTCCCTATGGATGTCATTACGCTCCCATATAAGATACTGCAAAAGATACTGCTCTAAATGTGGCAGCAGTACACCTTCCCTCTTCCATGATAAATGTTAGATGTCACAAAATATTATGGTTCAGTTTTCTACAATTCACGTAGTAAAAAAACCGGCCAAGTACGAGTCGGAAACGCGCACAAAGGGTTCCGAACCTTAATGTTTAACAATCGTAAAGATAACTTTTTATTTCATTCATAATGATACTGTGAAGTAAAAGGTTATTTTTTGCAGTTGTAGAAAATCGCCCATGTTTAAATAAAATACCTTATGAATCGGTGTTTTTAGTATTTGTGGATTAAATACAGTATATGGTACATAATATACACAAGCTTCAATTTCCGAACTTTTTTAATTGTTGCGATAGAGCTCGTACAAAAATGTTCTGAAGTTGACAACTTTTACGGCCCCTATATTAATTACAACAATTTCGATGCCTCTTTTATTACCCACAATTTATTAATTATATTAGGTCTTTACCTATGAAATTGCCGTTCTGCAGTTTTTTCAAATCAAAATAATTTTTGTTTGGCTAAGAATTCTAATTTCAAATTAATTTTATTTTAAAAACATGGATTTTTTTTTTTTCTATAAGTAGTCATTTGTTTATTGATTAGTGTTACATTTTCATCGCATTTCAATCTTTTTCGTCATCATGGATACGTTAAAAATTCGAGTAATTATGGAATATGAGTACCGTCGTGGCAGCAACGCGGCACAAGCGGCACGCAACATCAACGACGTTTACGGAGCTAACACTACAAACCAACGCACCACTTGTTATTGGTTTGCTCGCTTCCGTTCTGGAAATTTCGACCTGAAAAATGAACCTCGCGGTCGTCCGAAGACTTTGGTCGACAATGACGAATTAAAGGCGATTGTGGAAGCTGATGAATTAGCAGCAGCTTTCGACGTTAGCGTCAAAATAATATTGGTCCATTTGCGTCAAATTGGCAAGGTAAAAAAGCTTGACAAATGGGTGCCCCACGAACTCAATGATCGCCAGCGCGAATAAGCGTCGAGACGTGCCTTGCACTGCTCAACAGACACACAAATGAAGGAATTTTGAACCGCATTGTTACCTGCGATGAAAAATGGATTCTGTTTGATAACCGCAAGCGCTCAGCAAGTTGGTTGGATCCTGGTTCAGCACCTAAACAATGCCCTAAACGAAAACTTACCCCTAGAAAAGTGATGGTCACTGTTTGGTGGTCTAGCGCCGGTGTGATTCATCACAGCTTCTTACCAAACGGGTTGAGCATTACTTCAGATGTGTACTGTGAAGAACTGAACACAATGATGGAGAAGCTGGCACATCTCCAACCAGCATTGGTCAATCGCTCGTCTCCGCTGCTCCTGCACGACAACGCGCGACCTCATACTGCACAGCAGACGGTCTCCAAGTTGCAAGAACTGGGATTGGAAGCTCTCCGTCATCCGCCCTACTCACCAGACCTTGTGCCTACAGACTACTACTTTTTCCAGAATTTGGATAACTTTTGGCGGGAAAAAAATTCAATACCCGAGAGGCAGTCCAAAATGCCTTTGAAGAATTTGTTGCCTCCCGTCCAGCTGATTTCTTTAAGAAGGGCATCAATAAACTGCCACTGCGTTGGCAAAGATGCATTGATTGCATGGGTGATTATTTCGATTAATACAAATAAAAAATGCATGAAAAAAATTAGTTTAAATTTTTTCATACAAAACGGCAATTTCATAGGTAAAGAATGTATTATTTTTCCTGTTTTTAATTATTTGAGTGTTCTTTTTAATATATTATAGTTTTTAATTGTTTTATCAAAGTGTCAGTTTACTTTTAAAATAACCTCCACTCGCATCGATAATCTAAAAAACCAAAATGTGGAATCTGAATAAGACGACGCTTGGTAAAATTTAATCGAAGGACCGAAAACTATTGGTGAAAGGTGCTGTACCTAAAATCCTTTATAGAAAACTGATCTTGCTCATTACACAGGGTAGATAAAAAGGCCTGACCACTAACCTGAATATCCCAGCCACGGCACTAGATCAGCTTCAGGACATAGCGCAACAGTTCAGCACTCGCACAAAATGTCTTCATGGACGTAGGTAGGTACGTAGGTAACTAATTGCACGGCAACGTATGTAAATCTCAAAAAATATTCAGTTTGTTTTTTAACACCAAAATTTACCACATCAAATGGCGATCCAGAGCGAACAGAATTGATTTGGTTAATTATTTATGTAATTAATAATGTACTTAAACATTTTATTTTGGAATATAGAATTTACATAGTATAAAAGCTAACAGATTAAATAAAAAAGTATGTGTACGTCAGCTCCGGCGAACGACGGAAGTTTACTCGCGTTTTTTGTGCCGTTCCGACTTTCTATTGTTGGACGAAAACAAAGGACCATAGGGGCAGGGTTTCTTCAATGAATCAGTGCTATACAAAAAACAACTTTAAGCTGTATAGGCGTTCGTTTTGTTATACGTTGCGCAAAAAAAAAAAACGTAATAAAGCTTTTGAGTTTACACTTTTATTTGTATACCGGGGGCCTTGTATTAAAATTGATTCTTAAGGAGTAAACTCCAATACATGTTGTAAAACTTACAACAAATCACTGACACCAAAAATCAACGCCATAATTTAGAAACGCATAAAAATAACGTACTACAAAAATCTTTTTGCACGTAAAACCGGGTAATATAACCCGGTGCAGATATCAATAAATGTCATTTCAATGTAAATCGAGCTACGCATACCAATTGAATTTTTACTATTGCACCACATTCATATTCAGTTTTGGCTCATGCTACTTGCGTTTTATTCGACATTTTGACGTTGTAAAATATTCAAATACGCTTTTTCATGTAACGGGTTGATATATGGTTAATCTGCTTATACACCGTTATTTTCATTTGTTTTTATTTTGTGGGTGGAATATTTAAATACTTGAATATGTATTTGGTTATTATGAAAACATACCTTTTACACAAATGTCTGCACTTATACCGAACGCAATGTGGTGTACGTTTAACCCCGTGTCCTAACCAAAACTTGATAGTCGCGTTCATATGTCACTCATTTACTCAGAAAATCGGAAAGCGCTCTCTGTCGGCACGACGATGTGGGCGGGTTCGCGAAACAAAATTATTGCAGCGGTCGCGTGTTCGCGAGACGATCGTTTTAGTTAGGACGCAGTCTAAAGGTACCGATAGACATACTGTTGCTGTCAAGATAAAAGTAGGTACTAGCTCAAAATTATGATGGCTATTTGTCAGTTCAGGCCCTTGTCCCTGCCAGTTAATAAAAAAAATCAATTCAATGATCATATAAAACTCAGTAAGAAATAAATTCTTCATTCATCTGACTGGGTCACATATCCACATTTGATAGAAAAGAAACAAAATAAATTGATTTGACCCAGATTAGGGCACACAATATCATCTGCCGAGCCTTTTCCCAATTATGTTGGGATCAGCTTCCAGACTAACAGCATGCAGCTGAATACCAGTATTTTACATGGAGTGACTGCCTATCTGACCTCCACAACCCGGTTACTGGGTAATACGGTTATCAGACTTTTGGGCTTCTGACGACCCTTAACGTCTGTCAAAGATCTACATATGACAGCCGGGACCAACGGCTTAACGTGCTTTCCGAGGCACGAAGGGTCTTGGTATGTAAAGATGGTTACCCATCCACGGACCAACCGTGGCAAGCGTAGCTTTACCTGATCGATCGACCCGTGCGCCTGTTATTACATAGCCACAAGACTCAATAACTCAAATACGTCTGAGTTTGCTTATTCTTAAAATTGATATACAATGAAGCGTATACTGTCTACCACTCCACCGAATCCTTGAAAAATCTTCATACAGGTTTCTTCTAGTAAATAATCAAGAAAAACGTATCTAAAGCCTTTGCTTTGTGAGGATGACAGCAGCCCGCGCCGCCTGTCTTTAAATCCTTTGTGGGAAACTTTAAAGTCGGCGCAGCCACAGGGACTCTCAACCGAGAATCGAATTCCGAACCTCGAACAAACCACCTGTTAGAAAAGTATTACAAGTTTTAAAAGTTTTCGTGTTCGTTGAATTTGTTTCTTTGTGAAACTGATTTGAATTCTAGATACTCCACACATGAGGGGCTCGTGGCTAAATAATAACAGCGACATAGGTCGATTATAGTATAGTTAAAATCTCGCTGCAGACTCGGTCATAAATCATAATCGGAGTAGGAATGTGCGCTAGTTGCGCGCGCTCAAGGCCATTATCGATAACAGAATCATTAAGGTTATCACGTATCTTGCCGCCTTACCACTGTCAGTACTATCCCATCGAGTTGGTGTGGGCTCAAGTAAAAAGTGAAGTTGCAACGAAAAACAAAACCTTCAAGATAGCTGATGTCGAGAAGTTAGTCGATGAAGTCATTTCCAATGTCTCCATTGAAAATTGGCAAAAATGTGTGGAACATGCAGAATTGCTGCAAGATGAAGACTTAAAAAAAGCACATTAAATAAAATAAAATAAAAATGTGTATTTATTTCTATCACCCATTTATAAATATCGATATCACTCATCGACTGCAGTAATGCACAGGACTACGTGTGGGCGTGGCCTGCCCATAAGGCCCGTGAGTGGGAAAGAGAGCGAAACACTCGAATGATTTATGACCGAGTCTGCAGCGAGATTTTAACTATACTATAAAGATTCAGCTATGCTTGCTGCGGTCAATCGTGGATAGGTGACCACCCACTATATATCGAGGCCGCTCCGCGCCTCGGAAAACACGTTATAGTCTCATCGCCGTGCCATGTAATCTTGAATGAGGGTACAACTTATATTTTATTATTGATTCTAGTATTGTTTGATATACTGAACCATAATCTGTAGGGTAGCAGAGTAGTGGAGGTGGTGGGAGTGGAGTGGCTTCCAGTCTAACCAGACGCAGCTGAATGCAGGAATTTTACATTTAGCAACTGACAGGAAGGCAGGAACCATCCTGACCAGCTAATTAGGATTATAACCGTTCTATATCATCAGACTATCCTAAATGCATATTAATAATAAAAAGTTTTTTTTAAAATGTTTTTTATAAAAAATATTTAAAAATTAAAAGGATAAGTACACAAATTAAATAAAGGAAATAATAATAAAGCCTCTTTATTCCTTAAATAAAAAAACTAAACAAGAAAAATTATTAAAAAAGTAAATAATAAATTAATTATGGAGGGTAAAGGCCCCCCCCCCTTCCATGATAGATAGTTTTTTTCCTCGAATTGGAGGTTGAGTACACATATTATATCCGAAAGTACAGTATAGTTCTGTACATTTATTTTATATTTCTTTTTTATTAGAAACCCCACACCGTTGAGTCCTCCTGGTTTCCCCGTGTGACAGAATATGTGGCCTTCGTCTTCAATAATGTTATTTCCAGCTCTTCGTACTTCAGAAAGGCCTATTATGTCGTATTTTATTAAAAATGCATATTAGGATTCCTAAATTCAGCCTAATTTATTAAGGCTATAAATTCTGTAAGTATCCTGTTATCCTGCTTACTAAATTCCATTGCGCTTAAGGATCACTACGGAAAATGAAAATCCCTATCAATATCACAAACATGATCAGATTTCTGACGTTAATCTTAAACAGTGGAATCCCGTAGTTTTCATATTTCATGTTGTCCCAGTAGTCGTGTCGGCGCATCCGGTGCCTCCCGGGACCATCGTCAGTCCCGGTTTCTATATTATCTTGTTTATGGTAAGGTCCCGGTGGGAGCGGGAAGCGAAAAAAGGAAAATGGAATATTGAAGCAGGATTTTAATTATAAACATGTTGAATAGACTACAACTAGAATTGTTTTACGTCTGCAAAATAAAATATAAGCAAGTAGGTTGTAGTAAAGAAGAATAACAAAAACCTTCTCACACACACACGCATGCATGTCACATCATTTCATTTTAATTAATTCTCTTAAATTTATTCTCTCCTTGTGTTAATTATTCATATTATTCTAACCTTAGATTCTAGCGTATGGCACTCGTGGGTTGCAGCTGAAAATCAGCGTCAGGTGGTACACCTTGTGTTGTCAGCTGACAATATGCTGAGCTGAGGCCCTTTTGGCATTACAATCTTTGTTTTATGTCTTTATAGTTTTAAGGTGTATTTTTTTTTTTTGCTCTAATGCCAATTAAACGCATTTTTCTTTCTTTCTTTTCTTTCTTTCTCCTTTTTTTTTTCGTCGGTGGATGCAAGCGCTACTACTGAGCATGAGGTCCTGGGTTTGATTCCCAGGTCGGGCAAAGTATTATTGGGTGTTTCCATCTGGAATTTCCCAGTAGCAGTCCGGAGTCTGGATTTGTGCTCGGTTGATGGCAATAGGCTTGCCTCCTATAACATGTGACTTAGGTATATATAACTGGCGAAATATGGGTGTACTATAGGTTCACCTCTGCCTAACTCTTTTCGGACTCCTTCGGACTCTTTGGACTACTCCACAGGCGTGATGTTATCGGTGAGTTGCACAAAACCACATTAGTTTAATGGAGACTAAATTGATGCTGTCACTTTCTTTTAATACATAATATAAGGGATGGCATGAATTTTTGACAGATATACGGTGAGTTGCAGAAATGAACTTTAGTTTAATGGAGACTTTAAATTGATGCTGTCACTTTCTTTTTGATACATAATATAAGGGATGGCATGAATTTTTGACAGATATACGGTGAGTTGCAGAAACGAACTTTAGTTTAATGGAGACTTTAAATTGATGCTGTCACTTTCTTTTGATACATAATATAAGGGATGGCATGAATTTTTGACAGATATACGGTGAGTTGCAGAAACGAACTTTAGTTTAATGGAGACTTTAAATTGATGCTGTCACTTTCTTTTGATACATAATATTAGGTCTTTACCTATGAAATTGCCGTTCTGCAGTACTGGCCATTTCAAATCAAAATAATTTTTGTTTGGCTAAGAATTCTAATTTCAAATTAATTTTATTTTAAAAACATGGATTTTTTTTCCAACAGTAGTCATTTGTTTATTGATTAGTGTCACATTTTCATCGCATTTCAATCTTTTTCGTCATCATGGATACGTTAAAAATTCGAGTAATTATGGAATATGAGTACCGTCGTGGCAGCAACGCGGCACAAGCGGCACGCAACATTAACGACGTTTACGGAGCTAACACTACAAACCAACGCACCACTTGTTATTGGTTTGCTCGCTTCTGTTCTGGAAATTTCGACCGGAAAAATGAACCTCGCGGTTGTCCGAAGACTTTGGTCGACAATGACGAATTAAAGGCGATTGTGGAAGCTGATGATACACAATCTACGGCTGAATTAGCAGCAGCTTTCGACGTTAGCGTCAAAACAATATTGGTCCATTTGCGTCAAATTGGCAAGGTAAAAAAGCTTGACAAATGGGTGCCCCACGAGCTCAATGATCGCCAGCGCGAAGTACGCGTCGAGACGTGCCTTGCACTGCTCAGCAGACACACAAATGAAGGAATTTTGAACCGCATTTTTACCTGCGATGAAAAATGGATTCTGTTTGATAACCGCAAGCGCTCAGCAAGTTGGTTGGATCCTGGTTCAGCACCTAAACAATGCCCTAAACGAAAACTTACCCCTAGAAAAGTGATGGTCACTGTTTGGTGGTCTAGCGCCGGTGTGATTCATCACAGCTTCTTACCAAACGGGGTGAGCATTACTTCAGATGTGTACTGTGAAGAACTGAACACAATGATGGAGAAGCTGGCACATCTCCAACCAGCATTGGTCAATCGCTCGTCTCCGCTGCTCCTGCACGACAACGCGCGACCTCATACTGCACAGCAGACGGTCTCCAAGTTGCAAGAACTGGGGTTGGAAGCTCTCCGTCATCCGCCCTACTCACCAGACCTTGCGCCTACAGACTACTACTTTTTCCAGAATTTGGATAACTTCTTGGCGGGAAAAAAATTCAATACCCGAGAGGCAGTACAAAATGCCTTTGAAGAATTTGTTGCCTCCCGTCCAGCTGATTTCTTTAAGAAGGGCATCAATAAACTGCCACTGCGTTGGCAAAGATGCATTGATTGCATGGGTGATTACTTCGATTAATACAAATAAAAAATGCATGAAAAAAATTAGTTTAAATTTTTTCATACAAAACGGCAATTTCATAGGTAAAGACCTAATAAGGGATGGCATGATTTTTTGACAGACATGCGGTGAGTTGCAGAAACGAACTTTAGTTTAATGGAGACTTTAAATAAATGCTGTCACTTTCTTTTTGATATATAATATAAGGGATGGCATGAATTTTTGTCAGATATACGGTGAGTTGCAGAAACGAACTTTAGTTTAATGGAGACTTTAAATAAATGCTGTCACTTCCTTTTTAATATATAATATAAGGGATGGCATGAATTTTTGTCAGATATATGGTGAGTTGCAGAAACGAACTTTAGTTTAACGGAGACTTTAAATAAATGCTGTCACTTTCTTTTTAATATATAATATAAGGGATGGCATGAATTTTTGACAGATATACGGTGAGTTGCAGAAACGAACTTTAGTTTAATGGAGACTTTAAATAAATGCTGTCACTTTCTTTTTAATATATAATATAAGGGATGGCATGAATTTTTGACAGATATACGGTGAGTTGCAGAAACGAACTTTAGTTTAATGGAGACTTTAAATAAATGCTGTCACTTTCTTTTTAATATATAATATAAGGGATGGCATGAATTTAAAGTCTCCATTAAACTAATGTGGTTTTGTGCAACTCACCGTTAGTTATATAAAAATAATTGACGCCTGGAAATGGTCACCTAGGTACGTGGTTATTCAAAAAAAAATACAACCGACTTCCAAAAACAACACTACAAAGTGAAAAATAACTTTAATTTCGGAAGTCGGTGTCTAGTTAAATGTATTTTCGTTTTTTGCCACCGACTTCCGAAATTATAGTTATTTTTCACTTTGTAGTGTTGTTTATGGAAGTCGATTGTATTTTTTTGTAAAAAAGTTTTTATATTTCACTTTTTAGTTGTGGTACCTACCCCACACAAATTCTAATACCACTACCTGCAAAACAAACTAGAACATCATCCATATAAAAGTGGGGAAAAAATACGTATTACGAGTATTACAGCTAACTCAAAAATAAATAAAAATAAATAAATATGTTTGGACATATCACACAGCGCCATCTAGCCCCAAGCTAAGCAACCTAATGCTTGTGTTATGGTAACGAGATGGCTGATAAACTACTTATATACATTTTTTTTTTTGTAAATACATACATATTATAGATAGAAAAACACCCAGACTCGGAACAAATACTTGTAGGTCGTACAAATATTTGTTCCGTGCGGGAATCGAACCCGCGACATGCTGCGCAGCAGTCAATCGCTCAACCACTGCGCCAACCGTGTCGTAAAAATACCAAAGCAAAGTTAATCAATTTTATATGGGACCAACTGTACCCTCTCGAATAAAAAAAAAAAAAAAGTTTCCGACGATTTGAGAACCTCCTCCTTTTTGAAGTCGTTAAAGCAAATATATGTTAAAGCAAAAGTTTATAACTGAATTATATATTATGTTTTATTTATTATTAAACCGCTTACAAACGTACCCCGCCCTACCATTCCGCTATCTTAGTAACAGCATATTAATGATCCACTACAGGGAAATCTCTGCCGTTATCATAACTTATCATAACTTCGTATAATTATGTATGATCACCACATCTTACGGGGCGGTGATCAGAACCGATTATGAGGAAGATTGTCAAACTGTAGTATTGGGTTCAAGTTGACCAAGTTTCTTTAAGCTCCATTTATACGGTGCAAGTTTATTGCCTGTGGTATGCCATAAAATTGAAGGGCAATCAATTGGCACCGGCTAAACAACACGTACCCTATTGTTGCGCGGTACGGGCAAGTTAGTTGCCGTTCAAAACTGGTATAGGTGTAAACAGCACATAATATATTACGCGTACAATGAAATCGCACATACATACTTACAATAAAATCGCAATCAATTCTGGCTTGTAAATTTTCTATCATTCAAACATGAGCGAACGAAATAGGATGTTCAATAAAATAAAATTAAATATATAGCAGCGCAAATACGGGTAATACTCAAAATCAATTGTACAAGGACGTGCAACTCTGTGTTTAGACGAGGCAAAACTTGCATGCAATAATCGCCTTGCAATTTTATTGCTAAACTCAAACTCAATATATTTATTTCATATAAACCAAAATAATTTCATATAAGTCAAAAAGATGAAGCTAGTCGCCCATTCCAAAGCGTAGCAGGTACCTTTTTTTTTTTTTTTTTTGTGGATGGGAAATCATCAAATGACTTCTCCCGCTCTGGGCAGAGCGGGAGGGCGTGTCAGACTTTTACTGACTAAAACCCACCCGTGTTCCTTCAGTTGCCCGTGCCAGGGCCACGGTATCTCTTTCGAACTACCCGCGACCCCGGCGGCAGTGAAAGCTGTAGCTTTCCATAGTATTTTTATCAGCTTCTGTAGGTAGGACCGATTCAATATTCCATTTTGGTATAGATATAAGTCTAACACTGTCCCATCCCATAAATTTAGAATAGATTGCTTACACACCTAAATAGTTTTTTACTACTCATCTAAATATCTCCTGAAGCTTTTGCCCTGCAGTGGGACAATAGCATAATCAGTTCGTAACGTTAGAGGAAGTGGGCCCATAATCCATTACGCGGGCCCAGTGCAGGGTGGTAGATGTCCCGTGTTTTCGAATTTAAAGGGTTCCGTACCTCAAAAAAAAAGGAACCCTTAAAGGATCACTCGTGTGTCTGTCCGTCTGTCCGTCTGTCACTGACAATTTGCTATGAATCTAATGGACCGATTAAGTTGAAATTGAACTTCTGTGAACTCATATGAACTTCTGTGACCCGAACACGGACGGGTCAATCAATCTGCCTAGCCTTTTCCCAACTATGTTGGGGTCGGCTTCCAGTCTAACCGGATGCAGCTGAATACTATTATTTTACATGGAGCGACTGCCTATCTGACCTCCACAATCCATTAACTGGGTAATACGATACCCCTTGGTAAGACTGATTGTCAGACTTTCGGGGTTCTGACGACCCGTAACGACTGTCAAAGATCCACGAATGACAGCCGGGATCAACGGCTTAACGTGCTTTCCGAGGCACGGAAAGAACACGGACGGGTAAAGTAAATAAATTAATTTTGAGGGGGTCACTTTTGGGGAGCAAATAAGAAATTAAAAAAAAAGTTATGCAAACTATACCGTTTGATATATCAAATAAAAGGGCTTACTATGAGGGTCTCAAATATATATTTTATAATTTTAAAAGAAACTATTTTAAAGTTATTTAATGAAATAGACGAAAATTGACCATTCCCCCCCCCCCTTATCTCCGAAACTACTGAGCCTAAAATTTTGAAAAAATACGGAAAATAGATCTTTACCTGTAGATTACAGGAAAACTTATAAGAAGTCTGTGGTCTTAAAATAACATGATAAATCTCTCAATACAAATATTTACAGTTGGAATGTATGGGCGAACATGTTTTTCAACTACAATGTTAAGTTTGTTCTTGGGATAAATTCATCCCAACTAGCGTAGTCCGTAGTCCGACAGGCACTTGGCCGGTTTTTTTGGTTTTAAGACATGCTGGTTTCCTCACAATGTTTTCCTTTTGGGAGCAGTGTGCGGTGATGAAATAAATTACAGTAAGTAGTTTGCCTGGTATTACAACATAATATAACATCACACCAATGTTCCCCAAAGGGTTAGGGCAGGGGTGCACATATAGTACCTATACCCACATTTCGCCAGTTATGATTAAGCCTTTAAGGACGCTGTTACAAATGGATAGTCATTTCAATACTTACTTTTTTAGATAAAAGTATGTTTATTAAATAAAATGCTTCACATTCTTAAAATGTTTTTGGCCAAACTGTTGATAGATGTGTATGGTACGATTCAGAACTATAAATATAATTTTAAATAGGTACATTTTCTCAATATAGGTACCGAAGTAAAAATTTTCAGTCCGGTACATTTATTGAGAAACTGTACCTATTTAAAATTATATTTATAGTTCAGAATCGTACCATGCACATCCATCAACAATTTGTTCAAAAAACATTTTAAGAATGTAAAGCATTTTATTTAATAAATAAAATAAAATCAATTTATTTCAGGCAATTTAGCCCATAACAAAATTATTAACAAAATTATACATGTCAAATTTGTTAGTAACAAAGGTCTTAATAACTATGTTAGTATACTATTTTAATTCAATGCTAATAATAATTTCATGTAATATGCAAGTCTAGAAACCTCCCCAGCACACTACTGGTCTCAGGTCTCTCAGCAATCATCCTCAGAATTCCGTTACCGCTGCCCCGAATTCGGCGTATTAGTGAAAATGACTTTTTGCGCATTACTGCAAAAAAGTCATCTACCCTCGCATCAGCAAACATGCCCGAGGCGCTGCAAAATCGGGGCAGCCGCACAAGAATCCTGAAGGCGTTATTATATTGCACACGAAGAGCATTGTAGGCCCGCTGCGTATAGTTGACCCATAAGGCGCTGGTGTAAAAGCTTTGACAGTATGCTCTATACAGTGTTACTTTCACTTCTGCTGTACACCTCGCAAACCTATGTACCAACATATTAGCCCGGACCGACAATGCCCTTCGCTCCCTCTCAATATCTGCGTCATCACACAGAGTTTCGGTCACAATGTGTCCTAATAAACATACTTTTGTCTAAAAAGTATTGATTTTACTACCCATTTGTAACAGCGTCCTTAAGGCCTCTGCCTCGAATTTTGCGGGCAGCGGGGCGGCAGCGGCGGCGGAGCGGGAGAGGCAGGATTTTATTCGTAAAAACAAATGGACCGGACCTCCAAAACAGCGGCGCGGTAGCGGGGCGGGACAATGCGAGACGCGCCGCCGCCGCCGCCGCCCCGCTGCCCGCGAAATTCGAGGCAGAGGCCTAAGGCCCATGTAATACGGGAAACGTCTATTGTTGTTGTATTTACCGGGCTGAGAAATTGTAGATGGAAAAACATAATTACATTTTGCCTGACCCGGGAATCGGACCCAAAACAGCAGCTGCAGCAGCTGCTCAGCAGTAGCGCTTGTGACCAGTAAACCAACGAGGGAGTCTATTATTATTGTTCTCTAGGCGGTACTATCACCACTGAGTGACCTCAGGGAAGACGACGCACAGTGGTCGCGTGCTGCTTTGCACATTTGCATAGTTTGGTTTCGGGGAGACCCCTTTACAGTGTCCCCAGGGATGTGCTCTAACAGGCGTTGCACAGAGGGGGTTCCGGATCGGTTTTTTGAGAGGTAACGGTGCCCCTTTCATGTGCAGATGGTGACCACTGAGGTGGTTTTAGTAAGGTAAAAATCCCACACCCCGGTCTCGTCTTTAAAGCCCGGGCGCCTTTTGAAGGTCCCTTAAACAAAAAAAAGGGGGAATTATCTATTTTCTATCTATACAATGTATCGTTTCGCGTCCTCGTCAAATTTAAGGGTGTGGTATAGACCATCAAACCGAACAACTTTTTCCATAGCACCAACATCGTAATCGCGAAAAACTAATCAGCCGTCCCATACATTTGCGTCGAGTAGGTATTAAAGTTTTCTATCGGACTGTTGATAATTTTTTCGCAATTACGATGTTGGTCCCATGGAGAAAGTTGTTCAGTTTGATGTTCTGTATCACACCTTGAAATTTGTTCGACACATGCTTCTCATAACAAGCGCAAAGCTTGACCTGTTTTAATACATTTAATGATGATTAAGAATAGGATAACATATTTAGGTACGTACTAGGTGTTCTTAATTTACTGTTTAAATGGTTAAATAAAATATGTCACTGTAACAGTTTTCTTCATCAATGCCCGCGAATGTGATTTCGTGCATAGCGAAACTTTTTAGCAGGTATTTTAAGAGTCGAGCATAGCGGGACTAACCGACGTAAACGACGCGCTTCAAAATCTTAGTATATACCAGTACGCAACAGTTCGAGTGCGCGGCAGTTACGCTCGGATGGACGCGTATTTATGTACCGACCGGCCGTAGCTGTTATTATTATTGTTGATTCTAACTAGAGGAAATATTCATAGCCGAAATCCATTATTATGTATCATATCTATTTATAACGCATAACAGGTATCATGTCGAAGCTTTGTCAATTACCGCAGAGTTTACATTTGAAATTGATGTATCTCCAAACATCATTACATTTCTGCTTCCCTTTATTTGTGTTCTCGACTGTGTTTCATTTCGTCTGTCTAAAGGTTCTGGGGTTTATTTACAAAGGAAATGATCTTGGAGACGGGTTCAGACTGCAACTAAAGTAGGTTATCACTGTACAAGAGTTTTATGATTGAAAACTGCGTCTTATGTTGAGTTTATGAAGCTTAAAAAAACTTTTTTACAAAAAAAAACAACCGAATTCCAAAAAATTACTTCAAAGTGAAAAATTACTTTAATTTCGGAAGTCGGTGTCTTTGGATTTGTATTTTAGCATTTTGACACCGATTTCCGAAATTAAAGTATATTTTTTGAAGTCGGTTGTTTTTTTTTTGTAAAAAAGTTTTTTATTATTAAACGACTTCAAAAAAAGGAGGAGGTTCTCAATTCGGTCGTATTTTTTTTTATGTTTATTACCTCAGAACTCCGTCATTTTTAAACCGATTTGGAAAATTATTTTTTTATTTGAAAGGATATACTTCCAGATTGGTTCCATTTTTATCAAAATTCAGTTCCGATGGTGGGATCTATGAGGAATTGAGGGAACTCCTCAAAAATTATAGGCATACATATAGCGATTTTGGTATTTTCATCAACAAATCAAGCATTTGCATTCAGAAAGTAGCATCTGGTGAAGTGGAACTGATGAAGAAGACTACAGATAGCCACGGGAACTTCTCAAAGATAGTAAGTATTTCACGGGTGGCGATAAGATATCTCGATTAAGATAGTAGTTGGCGACTATGACGAAGCTTTAAATGGTTCTGATGAAAATGGTACCATCGAGCCGATCTGACGAAGAAGCCGGAAGGTAGGCACCGGAACTCAGTAATAAAACAATGTATTCTAGCCGTGTTTGGGCTTATTGGAATTGTCATGAGGTGCACTCTGGCTATAAATGATTTTAATGTTAATTGTATGTTGCTTCAAATTGCGCTACTTGAGTTGTATGTTATGTGTGGCCTTGATTGTCAGAAGTCTGATTTCGTAGCCTCGTTATAGCCTCCGTCAACATAAAACTATGCCTTCCAAACTTCTGACACGGCTTAGCGCAATGTTATTTGCCTTTTTGCAAAGTTTTTATTTGAGATTGTCGCATATAAATATCTATAGATATATAGTTCTGATGAGTAGCTTTTGAGTTAGCTTCAATATTTTATTACGTATTTTTTCCGCATAGTATAAGTGAATGATGCTCTAATTTATTTTGCAGAGTGGTATTCGAATTTGTGTGGAGTAGGCACCACTAAAAAGTGAAAAATAAAAATTTTTTACAAAAAAAAAAACAACCGACTTCCAAAAAAAACACTAAAAAGTGAAAAATAACTTTAATTTCGGAAGTCGGTGGCAAAAAATGAAACTAAAAAAACCAAAGACACCGACTTCCGAAATTAGAGTTATTTTTCACTTTGTAGTGTATTTTTTGGGAGTCGGTTGTTTTTTTTTTTGTAAAAAGTTTTTATTATTAAGAGATTTAAGAGATTGGAAATGTAGTCATAGTTCGTATCTTGAGGTAATATTTAGTCTTTATTTCATTCGACGTTTTTGCGACGAAAATATTACAACAATTAACTTTTGAACGAGTGGACACTCATTCAAAAGTTATTTGTTATTATAGCGTATCCCCGCCGCGTATGTCTGTCTGTTTTGGTCTGCTTTAATACGATAAAGTCAAAAAGTACCGAACGGATTTCCATACGGTTTTCACCAATAGAAGGAGTGATTCGGTGTGTAATTCATTAAGGTTTTGTGTAAATTGGCTGAAATATATGACGATGATTGTTGAAGATATCGGACAAAATCATGCTGACTGGGAGCTTTATGCCCACCATACACGGCAACGATATACCGTAGCGATTTGAGTTTACACAGTTATATTGGACGGCCCCATGTTTTCCACATGAACGTTCCCATGGGATATTTTCCGACATCCACGCGGGTGAAGCCGCGGGCAAAAGCTAGTACTTACCTATAATTTCTAGAGATAGAGTACAGCTCAGCTAAGAGAATCTAACTAACAAGGGTTACTGTATCTCAAAGTCTTCGTGTACAGTTATAATGACCGTCCCGTGAGTTATTCACCGTATCTTTGAGTCAAAGGATGCCTTTTGGTTATGTAACTAGGGAGTAATGGTGTGTTATATAATTTGATTATAGTGTCCAATTGCAGGGTAAATACTTGCACTTATATAAGGTGCTATAAAAATATCTGCCACGGCTGCAATGGGAGACAATATAGATTACAATAGTGAAGATAAATTATTGATCTCATGTCATAATTTTTTTCATACAAAAAAAATGTGCGAATTGATTTATTTAAGAAACCATCTCGTAGTAATTAGTGTATCAATTGTTTTCATTGACGAAGCGACACATCGCGCGTTGTTTGTGAACCACCTTATGCAGAATAAAGTAAATGTTTGTTTAATAAAAAAATTTTTACAAAAAAAAAAAACAACAACCGACTTCCAAAAAATATTACAAAGTGAAATATAACTTTAATTTCGGAAATTGGTGTCTTTGGAACTGTATTTTAGCTTTTTGCCACCGACTTCCGAAATTAAAGCTATTATTCACTTTGTAGTATTTTTTTGGAAGTCGGTTGTTTTTTTTTTTTTGTAAAAAAGTTTTTTATTTTTTACTTTTTAGTGGGGTAGTTTATAATTTATCTAAGTTACAATACCCTAATGTCAACTGCTCATCACCTTTTACAAAATATAGTAAGGAACCAGGAGAACTGGAACTGATGGTGAAGTCACTATCAGCTCCACTGCAACATATGTATTGTATGAGCATAAATTGCTTAGCAATAATCGAATCGCAACCCGTGAATACGTATTATTGAGTACTTCCGATGGCCATCTGTGGTCTTCGTCATCAGTTCCACTTCACCAAATGGTGCTTTCCGGGAGCAAATGCACGAGTTACTATAAAAAATACCCAAATCGTTATAGGTGTGCCTATAAAAATTGAAGGTTCCTCTGGATTTCTCCGAGATTCCATCATCAGATCCTGGTTTCCTTATCACGGTACCACCCTTGGGATATTTCCTTTCAAACAAAAAAAGAATCATCAAAATCGGTTCATAAACGACGAAGTTATCCGCGAACACACATAAAAAAATATATATATATACGGTCGAATGGAGAAACCTCCTTTTTTTGAAGTCGCTTAGTTACTTTATTTTCTCAAATTGAGTTAACTATTCCGGGGTACGAAATTTCTTCACTATTGTAATCTATATACACAATACTATCTCCTATTGAAGCAGTGGTAGATATTTTTATAGCACCTTTTATAGAGAACAGAAGACTCCCTCGTTACCCTCGTTGATCTAGTAAGCGCTACTGCTGATCACGAGTGCTGGGTTCGAGTCCCAAACCGTAGGTTTTTCCAACAGAAATTTCTCATTAGCGGTGTCCAAATTTGGGCCCGGTTGATGGCAACAGGCTCGCCCAGGAGGGGCATGGGTAAACATAGTTATGTGTTATGCGTAGTTATGGCGGAATGTGGTTTATCTGCTTAACTCCACGGGGATTAAAGGCGTGATGCCGTGATTACCACGTTTGCTCACTGCGTATTCCCTTGCCCCAGGTCTTCTCAAGTTGTCTTGCTTCGACACCCGTTAGTGATTATACTGAACTAAATAGATTGACACAAGGTTTAAAATTTCTTTTATACCCTTCGGATCACTGAGTAAAATAATAGTACTAACACTGTTACGCCTTTCATAATAAATAAACTAACAGATTTAAAATAATAATATGTACATAAAATATATAAAAAAGGAGGGGAAAGAATCATAGGGCATCAAAAAATTCGTCCGCATCGCTGTCAACAGGAAAAGTGCCCAAAAGGCTGGCAGCATTGCCACGTTGTATGGCAATGCTGATTCTTTGCCCAAAAAATAGGCCAGCCCTCTGGTCACGTGAGGAGTCGACCAACCGTTTAGCGATCTCTTGAAAAACCAAGTGTGCACTCGGACCCCATGGCCCTAGAGTTTCAACCCCAAACGGCTCCCCTTTCATTGAAAATAATATAAATTTAGTTACCATCCAGACGATATCATTCAAATCTATAAAGCTTAGTTTTATTGAAGGGTAATAAATAAAAAGAGAAGTGCTGGCTGACTGACAGACTCATCAACGCCCAGCCCAAACCCTTGAACCTAGACAGCTGAAAATTTACACAGAGGTTCCCTTTATAATGTAGACAAGGAATAAGGAAGGATTTTCGTTCCCGTGGGAAATTTTCCGACATATACGCGGGCGAAGCCACGTGGGAAGTGCTAGTCTTACATAGACTAATGGTCTTCTACGTAATTATCACTCATTCTTACGTAGAAAACCATAGATATAATTCACTCTTTCACCACGATATGAGCTCTATGAACAAGAGACGACAAAAAACGAAGAAACCTCTCAAAAACTCTTAGGGAATCGGCAGCTTTTCCTCAGAGCTTATATACACAAGACAAATGAAATTTATGTATTAGTAAAGTGTGCAATAACTTTTCCCCTATTTGACACATTACCATTGAGTGTATTTACATTGGTAAAACTTTTTTACAAAAAAATACAACCGACTTCCAAAAACAACACTACAAAGTGAAAAATAACTTTAATTTCGGAAGTCGGTGTCTGATTAAATGTATTTTTGTTTTTGCCACCGACTTCCGAAATTAAAGTTATTTTTCACTTTGTAGTGGTTTGTTTTGGTGTGTTTTGGAAGTCGGTTGTATTTTTTTGTAAAAAAAGTTTTTATTTTTCACTTTTTTGTGGTTCACATGTGGTTACCCCTTCACAGCGTACTGGCGTGATGTTATGTTATGAACTGGTGTGAACAACAAACAGACATGAGATTTCAGCAATCCCAGTCCATTTGCTATCATTTATTGAGGAGTTCCGTTGCCTATCTCAGAAGTTCTTCATCAGATCTTCACCAAATTGAAATGGGACCACTCCAAGAAAGTACTCTTCCAAAAACTATCCAAATCGCTTCAAGTGTGCCTATAAAATTGGAAGAAATAAAAAATAAATAAATAAAAAGGTTCCGACGAATTGAGAACCTCCTCCTTTTTGAAGTCGGTTAAAAACCGTGCTAAAGCTACTCGTATTTGTAAATCAAAACATAAAACAATATTATCGCCAAATCCAATGATTTGATGTCTTCAGCGAGAGAAGAACATTCACCCCAAAACTTGTATAATATTCTTTCTCCATCTTCTTCTCACAAAACTTCTTCCTCAAAATTCCATCAACGAAAATAGCATCATAGTTGAAGGAAACTTGCATTTGAAGCGTGCTTGCAGCTTCGAAAACTTGCACAATACTTGAATCTTCAACAATCGTTACCTTGGTTTAAGCTAGCTTTAACTTTAGTTTGTTCTTAATAAACGGAGGATACCTTGCACTAACTTTGTTGTTATTGCACTGGCATTCAAAAGCTGAGTTAATCTGGATAGAGTAAAATATTTCGCAGTAATAATATTTGTGGCTTTGCGCGGTGGCTCTATTTCAGTAATAAACAATAAATATTCTATTTTGTTTGTTAGATAATACAACAACAACATCAGTTTTAATATATACGGAGCCCGAAACACGTGTCTATTATTTTTATGTAAAGAATCTATGTACAAAATTTGAAAACTGTATCATGAAAAACTACAAAGTTATAAGCTTGTTATGTTACCTTGTTGTCCATACAAAAACATGATCACCACGCGGCGCCCGCTGTGCGCCCGTGCCTAGTACCGCTATGACCTGCCGTGACTTGTGTTCATCGCGGGGTGTCCATATTGTAACCTTTTTTAAAGATTTTTGGGGCAAAATATAACACGGTGTAAAAATTATTGGAATCGATTCAGTTATTTATTCTGAACAAACTATATTCAGGTTTCGCATAATTATACTAAAAAAGTTGAGAGGTGTCAAGAGACACCCGGATGGAACGAAGTTCCTTTCGATTAATTAGTGAAGGAATTGTATTTTTTTTTTTTTTAAGTTATAATAATATTTTTTTATTATTAACAAATATAATGTAATATAAACTTAATCTTTCTATAAGAGAGAGAGAGAGACAGATAGAGAAACATGCGCACGTCGCACAGCTTACAATACCTTACTATAGCAAAAAGTGTCGTTACAACATTTCCTGAGAATTTTTTCCGTTTAGCCACCTTTCACAACGCGCGATAAGGAACTTCGTTCCAAAAATAATGTTGTGTAAGTACATTTTTTTTGTGTTTTACATCAACCTTTGTCGAGTCGTTGACCTCCTTAAGTTTTTAGTTGAGCTGGACGATAATTGCTGATAAATGCGTGCACAACCAGAAATCTGTGTGGTTCTTCCCTGAAAAGACCATCTGCATGGTCCTCATTTATGATCTGACCACGATTATGTCTGGACTTTGAAAGAGACTGTGACCTCTG
Source organism: Cosmia pyralina (assembly GCA_946251885.1). NCBI lineage: Eukaryota > Metazoa > Arthropoda > Insecta > Lepidoptera > Noctuidae > Cosmia > Cosmia pyralina. Next base: position 7,646,977 of record OX276342.1, read on the forward strand.
AGTTTGTTTCGATCTTTGTTCTCAGAGAAGTCGGTTGAGAAACACGGAACTCATCTAGTTTTAAACGATAAGTTATTTTTGACTTGTAACAGTAGTTTTTTGAACAAATTTACAGAAATAAATATTATTTATCGTTAATCATCACTTTTTCTGTCTGTCTGAGTTTCACGTAAATAATACTGGCTGCTTCCTAATTTAGGGGGTGAACCCAAATGACAATTAATTCTTTTAGGGCCTATTTCACGACATCCGAATAGCCACTACTTACCAAATAGATTCAAAAATAGAACAGAATTTGTATGAAATTATCTGCCAAGTAAGTTCATAGGAACTTAATTGTAGGGGGTGAAACAGGCCCTAATTCTTGTACATTGTACACCACTTGGCTCCATTCCCTTAAAAGTAAAAATTATATTTTAATTCTTATAACGTAATAGTAGTCAGGACCAACCACAACCACCAAAACCAGCCAAAATACAATCTATACTAATATTAAAATATATATATATATAATAAAATAATAATAATATAAAATACTGGCAACACTAGCAAGTCAACACACGTCAAGATTTTCTTATACCACATTTTCCTTATTTATATATCACAAAGCACGAAAAGTATAATAAAACCTTTGGAAAAAATTCACAAGATATTAAAGAATCGCAAAATGAAAAAAGCAAACAATAGTTTTAGAGAAATCAAGAATGACGTTTGTCAAATTCGGCCTTCAAGAAAATAAATATTAAGTTATAATTGATGCGATCTAGACGATGCAAACAAGAGCCAGAACACGAAATCAGGCACACCCACCATCTCCGGACTCGTCGCTCAGCTCCGCCTCACAGCGCCTCAACCGTGAGCGCTGTGTCCCCGGTCGCTGCAGTTGCGTCCAGCTCGAGCGACGAGTTTTTCTCCCCACCGTCGTCACCAACACCGCCACGGCGGCGAGGAAGAGGATGGCCACCAGCGGGCTTGGACCTCGAGGCCAACCGGCCCCGAACAGGATCCCCGCTGCCGGTGGAAATGCGTCACGCATGCGATGGACCCAGTCCATAAATGAAAATGTTATGAGCGCATATTATGGGGCTATAGAGGGAGGAATTAACCTTACAACGTACCGAGGACGGATGCTCTCTCTGTTTCAGGTACTTGAACCTGCCGTCAACGTCTCGGTTCAACGATTGTCGGATCAGGTGCGCGTCATCCAACACAATCATAGATTGGATAACGCTACACTTGATCGGCTGCGCTCGAAAATGCAGAGTAGCTCTGCTAGTAACCCGTCCCCATTCCAGAATATCATGCATGTGTCTGCCGAGGTTCCACTGCGAGCAAGCCAGCGTGATGAGGAGGAGGACGCCAGAGCTGTATCTGCAGATAACCTATGCAATGTGGAATTAAGGAGCGTTCTGGAGGATGCGATCAGTGAGTACCGGTTTACATCACCTGACCTTAGACCACGGCTTCCACGTTTGCCCATGAATAAAAAAAATAAAGCACTGGTGTGTGCTCGGGATGCGCTGTTACCAAATTTTATTGAAAGTAGCGCAGATCTTTGCGATACACACTCAATCTTGTATTGCACGGCTGTTGCGGCATGTCGCGTAGCTCGTGTCAAATTTCTAAACACTGACCAAGCTACACGGCCAAAACAAGGATGGTACGGTTGACATCTGTCGGGCATGCCACCGTCCCGGTGAATCAATCCGACATATTGTTTCCGGTTGTTCTCGTCTTGCTAACGGCGAGTACTTACACAGACACAATCTAGTGGCTAGGATTATCCACCAGCAACTTGCCTTGCAGTACAACCTTGTGGAGTCCGAAGTACCATATTACAGGTATGTGCCCGACCCAGTTCTCGAGAATGGTCATGCCACATTGTACTGGGATCGATTTGTCATCACTGACGGGACTATTGTAGGCAATAAGCCTGATATTGTGGTGATAGATCGACGAGAGCGCCGTGCAATGATTGTTGATATCGCTGTCCCTCATGACGAGATCTCGTGAAAGCTGAGAAAGTTAAAAAAAATCAAGTATCTTGACTTAGCACACGAGGTTGTCGACATGTGGGACGTGGACTCTGCAATCATTGTACCGATAATCGTTACGGTTAATGGCCTAATAGCGGAGAGTCTCGACCAACACCTCAGGAGGCTCTCATTGCGCGGCTGGGTCAAGGGCTTGATTCAGAAAGCAGTACTGCTGGACACGGCACGCATAGTAAGGAGGTTCCTCTCTCTAGAGCCCTGACCACCGGTAGCTTGGACCCTGTTCCCGATACCGGTGGGCTACAATTTTTTATATTTTTAAATGTTTTTTTATTTTACGTTTTTATAAAAATATTTAAAAATGTGATTAATGTGTATGTAAATTTGTAATTGTATTGTATATATATTCCCTTTATTTCATTTACATACACAGTAACCACATTTTTAAATATATATATATATACAGGGTTACAGGTTAAGTCGACCTATTCCCTTTAAGGGCATGTTCTTTACATTGTTTCTGATTGATTTGGCTATGAAACACCCTATCCTAAATCTAACCGTTTTCGAGATATTTGAAATTAATTGTTTTTTTATAAAAAATACCCGATTTTTGTCTATCAGCTCAGATATTGTGAAACGTGTAAGTCTTATTATTACTGTTATTTATTTTTTACATGTAAAATAAGATGCTTTATGACCTAAATAACCAAGATTGTCCATAAAATTAATAAATAAGTCGTTGTAGATGATTAAACTTTCAAAAAAGTAATTAAAATTTAGAAACCTTAATTTTTGTTTAAGGATATCTAAAAAAAAAATTATGGCACTTGTTTTGCAGATGAGCTTAAAAATATCTACGTTTCATCAGCTATCCAACGAGGTATGATAATCTGGGGTTTTATCAAAAATGCAGAGCAAAACTTAATTTCATTGGCTACAGGGGAGGTAAAAAAAATACTAAATAAAACAATCGCTTAGTACAAGATGCTTTTAATAAACTATTAAAACTGTTAAATTTCTAAATTTCGTGTTCGACATGTCCGCCTCTATTTTGCACACATCTTCGCATTCTTTTTCGAAGTCCACTTTTAACAACACCAGTAGTTAAAGTTCTTCTTATTTCATTCGCCGCATTAATTATTTTTTCTCTCAATACCTCAACGGATGAAACTGGGTTGGGGTCACTGTATACAAGACTCTTCATGTGCCCCCATACGTAAAAATCCATGGGGGTTATGTCAGGACTTCTAGCTGGCCAGGGTAAAGGCCCACCTCGTCCAATCCACTTATTTGGATAATTTGTATCCAGCCATTCTCTGACACTTCTCCTGAAATGGGCGGGGCAGCCATCATGCTGATACCACATGTCTCTTATTAGATTTAGTGGTAAATCATCTAGTAAATCACTTAAGTCTCCTCGTAAGAAATTTTCATAGTGTTCTCCATTTAAATTATCAGGGAGAAAATAAGGCCCAATCAAATTATTTGAAATAATACCCATCCACACGTTGAGGCTAAATCTTCGTTGTGACCCCTTTACTCTCTTTTTGTTTGGATTTCTCTGTTCTTTCGGGGCCCAATAATGAGCGTTATGGTAATTGGTAATCCCATCTTTATCAAACTTAGACTCATCTGTCCACAAGATTTTTTTAAGGAAAGTCGGGTCTTCGAAATCAGCATTTAACATAAATCTGCAGAAATCCAATCTTCTCGCAGGATCTCCCTCTTCGATAGCATGTACCGGCGTATAATGGTAAGGGTATAGGCCCGCTGTGTGAACGGTAAACCATACCTTCCATTGCGAGAGTCCCAGAGCACGGGCAACAATATTAGTGGAAGTGGTTGGATCCAATCGAAATTGTTCCACTATCTCATTATTTTGTTCTTCGTCGTCATCAATCACACGTGGTCTTCCCAAGTCTGTACGTCGTCTTGAAACGGAGCCAGTTTCTCGAAGTCTTCGATAAACTCCGTTGAACACGCTCACATCCGGCACTCGACGGTCGGGATAGCGTATTATGTACTCATTGCGAGCATGCGCAGACACACAATTGCAGTATCCATAGCAAATTAGCATGTCAGCATATTCCTCATTCGTGTAGGCTGCCATCTTGAACAGTTCCGTATCACAAGCACAATCAGAATCCAGTTAACACGCACAGTAAGTCAGGAATCAGAAGAAACAGTCCAGAAACACAGCCAAGTCGAATAGAAAACAGAGAACAAAATAATATCGCATCTACCACGGACGAATCACATAAGCAGACTAACAGATTATTGTTGGATAATGATAACCAAACACAAAGCGCATTGTATTACCAAACCGGTTTCTTCACGTTATGTTTCCCACTCACACCTGCACAAAGCGTATAGTAAGGTATCTCGCTCACACTCACCGCATTAACCTTAAAGGACAATAGGCTAGGGTCTACTACCTGGGGGCTCGCAACTAAGTTTTTTCTATGACTGTTTTTTTTAACCCTAGATTATCATACCTCGTTGGATAGCTGATGAAACGTAGATATTTTTAAGCTCATCTGCAAAACGAGTGCCATAATTTTTTTTTTAGATATCCTTAAACAAAAATTAAGCTTTCTAAATTTTAATTACTTTTTTGAAAGTTTAATCATCTACAACGACTTATTTATTAATTTTATGGACAATCTTGGTTATTTAGGTCATAAAGCATCTTATTTTACATGTAAAAAATAAATAACAGTAATAATAAGACTTACACGTTTCACAATATCTGAGCTGATAGACAAAAATCGGGTATTTTTTATAAAAAACAATTAATTTCAAATATCTCGAAAACGGTTAGATTTAGGATAGGGTGTTTCATAGCCAAATCAATCAGAAACAATGTAAAGAACATGCCCTTAAAGGGAATAGGTCGACTTAACCTGTAACCCTGTATATATATATATATATATATATAATTATATATATATATATATAACGAATCGCAAGCGCGCCACAGGCGACATCACGTGAGGTGCCCACGCCTACAGCGCGCTTCTACAGAGTCGTGATGTTCTATTCACATGGCGAGCAGAACAGTCTAGTGTCGGATCGCATCGGGATCGCTTCGGGGTTACTGCGCCACGGAACTGTATTCGATTCGTTGTGCTTAGTGATTGTGTTAGATTGTGATTTTAAACACCGTGTATCGCACCCAGTGTGTTTTCATTGCACGAAACCCATCTTCTGCCCAAGTGTCTGTCTAAATCTAACTGAGTAAATCCTGACGTCCCGACATAATATTTTTGTATAATATAAATGAATTTGAATTTATAAAGCCCAAGAGTTTGTTTTTTTTGTTTGATTGAACGTGCTAATCTCTGGAACCACTAGTCGTATTTGAAAAATTCTTTTTGCATTTGATAGCCCAATTTTTCAGGAAAGCTATAGGCTATTTAACATCATGCTATGGCTTTTAGGAACCGAGCAAAAAGAAAAAAGTTAGATAGAACGCTAAGTGAAAACGAAACGTAGTCGCGGGCAAAAGATAGTTTTTAACAAAAATCATCCATCCATTAAATTGTCAGTTAAATTTTAACTCCATCGTTTAATTAAAAACTTAGTTATTTAACATGACGTTTCTTTTATTGGCCTATTCTCACCTCGTAAACTTTTATGACTAAAAATATAAATTACTTTCTCAAGAATTCTCTGAGTTTACGGCAGCGATTTTAATTATTTGGTCGTAAGTCTTAACCTTGTTGACGGTCGCAGGGGGTCATATTTTTAATCGGCACTTAGAAGTTAACACTTTATTTTATGAGGTAACTTACCGAGCTGAATTTTTACGAGGGTTTATGATTTAAAAGGTATCTCATTTTGCCAGCTGCAAGTGCGTGGCTGAGTTCCGATTTGAAAGGAATTGGTGGGATGGTATTGGTACCATGTACCAATACCAATGTTGGTGGGTTGGTTGAAAGATATTCAAAAGATACTGCTGCCTTTAAAATAAAATAAATGGATTAAACGGACCAAAGATTGAAATCAATAATGTGTAATAATGTGGAACTGACAAAATTATTGTAATACACAGTTAAATTTAAGTTGTTCTGGACCTCTTAAGGGGTCATTGTATTCATCATTATGAACAACTTTTACAATGGGACCAAACCTGAAATCGCGAAAAAAAAATCAGCTGACGAATTATGCGAACATAAATGTACTGAACAGCTATTTTTTTTCTCGCTCTTTTAGGTTTGGTCCCATAGTAGAAGTTGTTCTTAATGATGAGTACAATGACCCCTTAAAATATTGCCACTATTTACACTTACACTCCGTATTGTTCAACTAATATTAATTGATGAAGAAAGGTAAAAATGCTAATTCGTCAGTAGTGTATGGTTTCACTGTACATGCTCGCATGCATGAATAGCGTTATCTTGACCTGGTCGGTACAGCGGGAGAATATACGTGCCAACATATAACCTCGGACTACCAATGCCCTACGCTCCTTCTCAATATCTACATTATCTTTAAGGTCGTCTCATAGTTACCCCATGTCTCAGTGACACCATATAGCAAAATTATTTAATAGCCAAGTTTGACGCGATACACTTTTACCGACACCAACCTTTGATTTATCAACGTTAGATAGTTTGACGTATCTATGAAAATTATTTAATTTATCATAATACTCGTAAATTAAATAAAAATAGTAACAAAATTAAACCGTAGTTGAATCGATTCATTTTATCATTACGAGGTTTGCAATACCACAATGTACAATTCGGCATATTTTCTTCGAAAATAATTTTCTTTTGATGGACACGAATGTGACTTGACATACAGGCGTACCACACAAGACTGAGCGACTTTTGACCACTAGGACATAAGTATCGGAATACGATTTAGTTGGCTATGTCCCGTCTATTGTTAAGTAATATTTAATGTCTTTGGTGTATTCACTATTCTCCATGTACATACAATAAGATGATATATTTAAACAAACCTTTCTTACAGTCCATTCTACCGATTATGACTTCTAATCCGTAGGCTTAAGGAAGGCATTAAAGGCAAAAAAGTGGTAACAATACCAACCGTTTACTGTGCAGCTGCCATTTGTCATGCCACCAACGCAATAGAAGTCAACATCGGTCGAACAGTCTGTAAAAAAGATTTGTTTAAATGTCTAATGTTATTGTAAATGGAGTATAGTTAGTTATATTCACTTCACTGGGCTGACGGTCACCCTTAATCTGTTTTCGCGAAAACACAACACTTACCATGCTACTGAAGAGACTGCACGGCACCTTCTCTATAAAATGTAATTATAATCACAATAGTCCTCCAGACCAATTTCAATGGAGACCAGCCATCGGCGCGGGAGTTATTATAGTGCACGAGAGTGTGCGCAGACACAGATGCGCACTCTTAGCTTAAGGGCAGTCCGCTTTGCCATCCTCTTGCAGGATGCAAGGTGAATCCTGCTGTATTGCCAGATGTGGCAACATTCACAATCCTGGCTAAAGCGGCGCACGGCAAAGCGGACTGCTGTGAATGGGCCCCTTTGCTCTCATAGTCCGATGGGACGGCAATCCGACACGACCGGAGAGAGATCAGGCGCAGGAGTGCGCACCGAGGCACGGGGGTATCACACCGCCAACTTCCAAACGGGCTGTTACTTAGAATCATTAAATGCCAGCATCTGTCTGGCATTTAATGCTGAAATGAACCTTTTTGGCGCAGCCGTGAGGCACACACTTTTGTTTTAAAACATTATTTTAATTTTTTTTTCTTTTGTTTTTGTGTTTCACGAAGTGTGTCCAAATAAACGTTTTTCTTTCTTTCTTTCTTTCTAGAAATCTCTAGTAGAAAAACCCAAAAACTCTCCGACCTGGAAATCAAACCTAGGGCTCCACGCTCAGCAGTCACGCTTGTGACCACGAGACTAACAAGGTAAGGTTAACCATAGGTAACCACCACCACCACCACCTATGTTTAACTTACCTTTCAAACCGGAACAAAACTGCAGTGGCTATACTGCGTCCTAAAATACTGCCGTGTGATTCTGTAAGACCTCATTCTAAACTTCGAATCTGAATCCGCTGTGAGTTTTTTGATTGGCATTCTAAAAACTCGTTTGATAATTCAAATTTACACTAGCGCTTCCCTTGCGAGTGTGTCAGCGAGTTGAACTAAATTGACCGTAATGGTCCATCCAGACTCTCGCGAGGCGCCTCCTAGAGGCTCTCGGCACGAGTTTTGGCGAGTGGAGGCTGCAGGAGTGCTAGCCATTCACACTCTCGATTTATTTAGTTGCCCGCACCGTCTACTACAAGATGGACTTGATTGAAGTGACTGCGTTAGCTACTTTATGTGCCTACCAATATTATAAATTATTGCATCTATAACACCTAAATAAAAAAAGATGAATGATAAAGATGAATGATATTTTTTTAGTTTTTAACTCCTGTGTAGGTATATTTAATTCTTTGCTTATCCGAATCCACGCGTCGTTCACTTTGGTTTTATCCTTGTGATATGGATTTTTTGGTTTCCAAAGTATTGGTTCCATTTGATACAACTCCATAAAAGTCGTACACAAATCGTTATTCCACTCCGTCATAATAAAAAAACGCACGCGTCCTTACTCTGCAGCAGTAAACAACAAGTGAGTGAGCGCGAGAGTGTGGTTGATTCCCTCGCCTCACACTCTCGCGTCCTTTGACTCGCGTCCGAAAAACCGACACAAAGCGGAGCGATAGCGAGGCGAGGCGAGAGAAGACGAGGAGACACGAGCGCACCGTCCTCACTCTCGAACTCGCGTTCCCTCCTGTAGCTCTTCGTGGAGAGTCTGGATGGGCCATAAGATTTTGACAGATAAAGTATGAGATGACGTAAGAAGTGGCATTCAGTTTCCCCCGTAACTTCGACGCTCACTTTGCACTCGAACCCGATCCAAAGTGTCAAATAAAAAGCATCTATTTTATGAGTGAAAGTGAATAGCGATGTGAGATGCGAGTTGTTTGAATTTTACAGAAACGACGTACTGCCCCGAATTGGACTGCCCCGTTGGTCTCCATCGTCTTGCGTTTTCCCATTAAGAATGTCTCAGTAACAGGCCGTAGTTTGGAAGTTGGCGGTGGCACTCCCGTTTCTCGGAAAGCACGTTAAGCCGTCGGTCCTCCGCCTGATCTCTATCCGGTCGTGTTGGATTGCCGTTCCTGTAATAACAGGGATTGAGGACCATTGAACATTGTATCTCGTAAACATTAGTATGTTCAATCATCTTATGAACTTGTTTGCCAATCTATAACATAAAATCAACTATTCAATATTTAAAAAAAAACCTGCCAAGTGCGTATCGGATCACGCACAATGAAGGGTTCTGTAGTTGAAAAGAATTTTTCCCAAAAACAAACTTAATATTGTAGTTGAAAAACACGTTCTTCCGCATACATTAATATACGTCACGATCAATTCTCTAATTGCAAATATAAGTTAGAAACAATAAAAAATATGTGATAAAATTACAAATTAACGATTTTAGGTTTTTTTTTCTTTACTTGTGCTGTGAGACCTTACTTTTTACCAAATTTCATGATTCAACGGGAACCCTGTAGGTTTTGATTTATTTGCGAGTATCAAAATATGTCGCATAAATGGCCGTATTTTTTTACTGCGTTAACTTAGCAGCTTGATTTTTTTAGAGCTCCAAGGAACCACAGACCTACGTATTTGATATTAATTTGAACTATACACTTCCACACGCTCCTGAGAAAAAGTGTCTTGACAGACTGACAGATAGACAACGAACTGATCCTATAAGGTTTCCGTTTTTTCCTGTTGGGGTACTGAACTCTAAAAAACATACAATAATAGCTTTTCCATCTACAGCTCAGTACATAAATATTCAACGATAGTCTACATCACCCAACGAGAGGGATAATCGACAACCTAGCTTTACAAATAACCCGTTCAAACTGTGAGATATCACGGCCGAATCCTTTTTATACCGAGATCAGTCTGCTTTATGTGCACCATTAGGAAACCATTACGATGTCCTATAAGAGATAGGGTGACTATAGATATTCGAATACTACCATTATGGTATGTTTTTGTTCGTTATGCTTATGACTAAAAACACGATATGCTCTTGGGACTTTATTTCGTGTTGAGTCTATCAAAAAGCAATAATGAAATAGAAACAACAAAAGTTTACGGTGTTTTTCATTTTCAAAGGTTTATATTAAGGTTAAACCAGGCATAGTTTTTGGTAACATTACACTCAAACTTAAGAATATTGTTTCAAAAAACTATTTATAGGCACTTTTGAATTGTCAAGGGGTCGGAAGCTGTAGTATAGTTAAAATCTGGCTGCAGACTTGGTCATAAATCATAATCGGAGTAGGGATGTGCGCTACTTGCGCGCGCTCAAGGCCATTATCGATAACAGGTGCGTGGACATCGACCGGAAAAACATATCACTTGGATCAAATGGCTTTGGAGCATGGTCATGAATTTATCCGCTTGCCGCCTTACCACTGTCAGTACAATCCCATCGAGTTGGTGTGGGCTCAAGTAAAAAATGAAGTTGCAACGAAAAACAAAACCTTCAAGATAGCTGATGTCGAGAAGTTAGTCGATGAAGCCATTTCCAATGTCTCCATTGAAAATTGGCAAAAATGTGTGGAACATACAGAATTGCTGCAAGATGAAGACTTAAGAAAAGCACATTTATGCGAAGAGTTCATTATTCATGTGGATGATGATGACGATGACTCAGACGAAGAATTTTAATTTTCTATTTTTAGTTTTATATATACGTTCTTTGTAGTAAATTTGGTAATAAAATAAAAAAAAATGTGTATTTATTTCTATCACCCATTTATAAATATATAAAAGTATTGATATCACTCATCGACTGCAGTAATGCACAGGACTACGTGTAGGCGTGGCCTGCCCATAAGGCCCGTGAGTGGGAAAGAGAGCGAAACACTCGAATGATTTATGACCGAGTCTGCAGCGAGATTTTAACTATACTATAGTGGTGCAAAGCGTATTAAGTACTGTGAGGAGTCGAACCTCAAAGGGGACAGCTAGCTAAAGAATAAAAGAGGTAGACGGGAGGTAGAGGGCCGAGGCCGCTAATATATTATTAAACTCAGTTTCAACTTAAACATATCACACTGCCCTAGCGCGGAGCCCTACTAGAACATCTCAAAATTAAAAACAGACTTTGTGGTTTCTTTCTTGATCACGTAAACTATTCTCCTGCCCTTATCCAAATCTATTTGGGGTCGGCGCAACATGTCTCTTTTTTCCATACTTCTCGATTAGTCGTCATCTCGGTAGTCACCGCCTTTCTAGCCATGCCATCTTTCACACAGTTCATCCATCGTTTCTTTTGTCTTCCCCTACTCTTATAGCCATCGACATTCATACTCAAAACTTTTCTCACGACATTTTCCTCATTCCTCCATTTTTTATTTATTTATTTATTTAAATAATATGGGAGACTTACAGCTAAAACAAACAGATCAAGAACAGTACATTAATCAGAAAGCCAATAACAGGTCTCCACTTTTAAAAAACAGAAAAAAAAAGAACCTAAATTCTAAGGACATTCACACTCAGTTACTAAGTAAACAGCATAATTGCTATGCTGCTTGCACTGCATAACTACCATCATAACATTTTTTAGTTAAAAAAGTTACGGCTTAAGCACTTCCTGGCTGACGACACACTAGTCAGGAACGGATCTATATCATACTGTTTACAAAGCTTATTAAAATTTTTGCTTGCACGCACAACGCACGAATTCTGCCTATAATTAGTTGAAGCAAACGGCACTCGCAAAGGTGGATTGTATCGCTTAGACATCATGGGAGTGTTGAAATAGAATCTTGCCAAAATATCAGGACAGTCTATGGTATTGCTGAAGATTTTCAACAAACACACACCGTCAGAGATCTTGCGGCGGTTGATTAAAGGTAATAAATGAAATTTTTTACATAGATTAAGATAGTTTTCCGAATGATACGGTACTTTTTGATGATAGCATAGAAACCTTATGAACCTTTTTTGGATGCTCTCAATGCGGTTAATATATTTGTGGTAACATGGGTTCCATATAGAGATGCGTATTCCAAGTGGCTTCTAACAAAAGTACAGTATAGAATTTTTAGAGTTTTGGCTTTAGTGAAGCACTTGGATAACCGCATTATGAAACCCAGTGATTTTGAGGCCTTAGCGACTATTGCATCAACGTGAATTTCAAAACTGAGCTTGGAATCGTGATGAACCCCCAGATCACGGATGGAGTTTGATCTTGGTAGAACTTGATCACCTAGGGTATACGATGTAGCAATGATTGAGCGCTTCCGAGAATACGTAATAACCGAGCATTTAGCGGGATTAAGATCCAGCTTATTTCTTTGGCAGTAGTCCTCTAGGCGACGCAGGTCATTCTGGAGTGCCGTTACGTCCATCTGTGATGATACTCTGGCATAAATTTTCATGTCATCCGCAAAACACAAAAGTTTGGATGAAATCAAGCAGGAGTGGATGTCGTTTATGTAGATTATAAAAAGCAATGGACCGAGCAATGAACCTTGCGGGACTCCACTAGGAACAGGGACCCAGCTAGATATATAATTATTTAGTACTACTGCTTGGGACCTGTTGACAAGGTAAGAGGCAAACCATCTGAGTAGGTCACCACGAATTCCCATGCCATTTAACTTGGATATCAGAATGTTATGATCAATCCGATCAAAGGCTTTGCTGTAGTCTGTATAAATGACGTCAACCTGCTTACCGTTGCACATGGCATCAGTTATAAAATCATTAAGGAGAATGAGGTTCGTAACAGTAGACCTCCCTTTTAAGAAACCGTGTTGGAACGAGCTAAATGAATTTTTCAAAGCACTATAAACCTGATTATATATTATTCTTTCAAAGACCTTTGCTATAATACACAGTTTAGATATCGGCCTGTAATTCTCTATGCCAGTTTTGATACCTTTTTTATGTATAGGCGTTATAAACGCAGATTTCCATATTTGCGGCACAACACAGGTGTTCAAGGACTTTCTAAATAAAATCGAAATAGGTTGCGCTATCGAAGGTGCACACCGAACAAGAAGTTTAGATGGGATGTTATCAGGACCTGCCGACTTGCATGTATCCAAATTACGAAGCAAATTAGTTATTTCATCACTATTAACAATGATACTGCGGATATCAGATGTTAGGTTCGACGAATCGTTAAAAAGAAAAGGAGAAGAGACTGCATGACTAACAGTGGAATTAGAGAAAAAATAGAATGGAAGTATTCGAAAAAAGCATGACAAATAGATTCCCCCGTCCGCAAGGTATCACTGCTATAGTTCAAGATACTTGGGATTGCGTTGGAGTTATGACGTTTTTTTACAAAAGTCCAAAAATATTTTGGGTTATTTTTAATTGAGTCTTCAGTTAGATCCAAATAGTTACGATAGCATTGAGATTCCATAGTTTTCACCCGTTCACGAAGAAGCTTGAATGTTAATTTGTCAGATAAATTACCATAGGTTTTGAATTTTTTTAAGTATTTATATTTCTCTTTAATTGTTTTAATAAGTGACGAACTATACCATGTTGGATACTTTTTATTCCAAAACAGTTTTTGTGGAATATATTTTATTTGAAGATCAAAAATTATCTTATTAAAGAAGTTAACTGCGTCATCCATTGACCGCGCGGAGAACTCAGTTTCCCAGTCAGTAGCACAAATGTCTCTGCTGATAGACTCATAGTCACCTTTATCAAACAAGAATTGAATACGAGGCGCACATTCTAGCAGAGGTGCTACAGATAGGTCCAAATTAATTAATAACGCTGGATGATAGAAATCTATAGGCACCAGTGGGCTAGAACACTCGGTCACATTAACATTTTCATTAGAAAGTACGAGATCTAGAATTTTACCAAACCTATTAGTTACCGTGTTATACTGTCCAAAATCAAGAGTGCATAATTCATCACAAAACAAAACTTCGTCGTTACTATTAGGATTCAATGGGACAAGCGAAAGGTTGTCAGATGGAACCCAGTTAATGCCACTCATATTAAAGTCGCCTAATACGAGAAAGGTATCAGAAATATTATTAATAACTATTTGGTTTAATTTAGCAAGAAAATTAGAGAGTTGTGAAGAGAAAGAAAGGCCCAAGTTTTGTTGGCATAAGTAAATATCACAAATATGCAAGGTTATATTCTTCCGTGTTATTATTCATTCATTCATTCATTGCTCACGTAAACTAATTGATTACAAATTACGATGTTTCAAACACATTTTTACTTGTGATACGAGTACTGTTTTTATTTAAAACACTGCCTACCTTCTCAAATTTATTTTTTTGTTTATATGCTTCCTTATAATTGTGAAAATTTTGAATTGGCCTTATTTTTATTACTCTCAATCGTGCAAAAATGTTTAGCTGTAAGTTGTCCAAAAACTGTAAAATAAAAATGTTTATAGATACTCATAGCCACCCATAGGCCGTTAATTTAACAAAGCACAAAAACCAAAAGCCATCCGCTGATTTAAAAAAAATCCCTAAATGACAATAATAAAAAGCGTTAAGAATGCTCCAAATTACACAAAAAAAAACGGTGTCGGAAGTTATTTATCAGAGGTCTGCCAGATATGATTATCCTTGCGACAGCTAACGGTTTTGGGGCCGACAGAAGAATAGGCAATTTAGGCCGACGGAGGCCTAATTAGCTACAAAGGGGCAGGTTGAATTAAAACGTGGTTTTTGTTGCGAATTATCAAATTAGAATTAATGTACGGTTTAGGTGTTCCGTAATTTGTTTGGGATGTCTGGTGTTTCTGTGAGGGTTTTGTTTTGTGATGTTTGAAAAGGATGTTTTGGTAGGGTCAGCTTATGGGTTCGCATCACGTGACTTGCTAATGTGACGTGTTGCGCTTGCGCTGTCAAGTTTTCACTTCGGCCCTAATTCACTATGAGCTAACGATTCCTAACTTCGAAAGCACGTCAATTCCTTGAGCTAATCACGACATCTGCTAATAACGTATTCTCTACGACACAATTAACGAAACCGCCTATAAGGGTTATTGGTAAAACACCAGCAACCTCTTAAGGGGTCATTGTACTCATTGTTATGAACAACTTTTACTATGGGACCAAACCTGAAATCGTGAAATATAAATGAGCTGCTCCCTACATTTTGGCGAGTTTGATGTCGATAAATTTACTGAAGAGCAGATTTTTTTTTCGCGATTTCAGGTTCGGTCCCATAGTAAAAGTTGTTCATAATGATGAGTACAATGACCCCTTAAGGGGTTGCTGGTGTTTTACCAATAACCCTGTATAAAAAGTATTATGTGATGGGTTTTTACAAGACACGATATTTATGTGGTTTAGACGAGGTAAGGTATAAGCGTGGAATCATACAGAATTGCAGTCCCCATGAGACTGACTATGTTTTTTTTTTTATTTTATTTTTTTTGTACAGATAACAGAAAAAGTAAAGTTCAAGTCATTTATTTAAATTAGACCATTAAAAGGCAATGAACTCTTCAGTTTTTCGATGTATATTATTTTGTTGTTACGATAACTGTATAATTTACATGTTTATTGCACCACAACAACACACTAAGGGCTGATTGTTCAATAGGTTGATAACTTTTACCTGAAGAATAAATGTGACAGTTTGACATATTTTCTATACAAAAGCTGTCAAACCGCCATATTTATTCCTCTGATAAAAATTATCTGACTATTGAACAATCAGCCCTTATACCTACAGTTACTTTCTTTTAATGACTAATTTGTTCCTATTTGTTCATGTATCCTTTTATTACCTAATAACTTTTTCCAACAAACATCAGCTTACATACGCTCTTATTTTAAACGGAAGTATCTCCTGTGATACAGTTTTTTAGGGTTCCGCAGTCAACAAGGAACCCTTATAGTTTCGTTATGTCCGTCCGTCTGTCCGTCTGTCCCTCCGCAGGTTAGCTCAGAGACTCGTAGTACTAGAAAGCTATAATTTGGCATGGATATACATATTCATCACGCTGACAAAAAATCGCTGGTAAAATAAAATCATGAAAAGTACACGTCAAGTGGGGGATGTTTTTTTTTCTCGTCTACCCCATGGTGTGGGGTATTGTTGGATGGGTCTTTCAAAAATATTGCGGGTTTGTGCTAAAAAAAATTGGATTTAGGGAACTGTTTCTGAAATATTAAGCTTTAAAATGCAAATTTTTGTTAGAGTCAAGTTGACCCCCCCCTGCAAGCTAGACGGTTAGTTTTGGATGTGTGAAAAAATTCACGGTAGTAGTATATAATAACGAAATTAATTAAAAGGAAAACTATCACGCTGAGTAAGTCAAGTCAACCAACTACGGAACAACGCTTTATTGTGCGTGGTCCGACACGCACTTGGTCGGCTTTTTTAACTAGTACAGGATACAGCTGATCATTTCCACTAAAGTTAAGTAAGTAAGTATTGTATTGCATAGTTTTTGCTTTTAATTTTTTTTTTTCATGGTTTTTTTATCACTTTGTCGGCGTGATGAATTATAGCTTTCTAGTACTAAGAGTCTCTGAGCTAAGGTACGGACGAACAGACGGACAGACATAGCGAAACTAAGGAACCCTTATAGTTTCGCTATATCCTTCCGTCCGCAGCTTAGCTCAGAGACTCTATGTTGACTGCGGAACCCTAAAAAAATAAACTATATTATTATTTATTTATTTTATAAATTACAAGTTCCTTAACTAGGTGTAATAGCAAAGCACACAATTAGACCTCTGGGGTCTGTCCTAGCGTGCCATGGCCTGACATTGATCAACGCGCTATTAACAGCTGTTTAACAGCACTACATCAACTCGCCTACAACTCAACTAGTTAAGTTATAATCGAGTCGATGCAATGTTCGTTAAGCTTACGCTTTTTTTTTTTTTTTTTTATTTATTTCTTTTTTTTTTCTTTTTAATCGACATTTCCTATCTGACTACCCCTGAGAAGAATAACTTCTCGCCTCTGATCTCCGAAGGGCTGGGCAGAGGTGTACACCCACATGTCGTCAGTCATGTTCAAGTCCCATGGAACAGGGGGCGCGCCTATTGTCATCAACCGAGCACAAATCCAGACTGCGGGCTGCTACTGAGAAATTCCAGATGGAAACACCCAATAATACTTTGCCTGACCTGTGAATCGAACCCAGGACCTCATGCTCAGCAGTATCGTTGCGACAACTAGACTAACGAGGCAGTCAAGTCAGCCCAGTCAGCAAGAAAAAAAATTGCGAAGCAATCACACTAAAAATATTAAACTGGATCTTGTATGTAGACTCTGAACTAAATGACCAAATTGATTTTAATGACTTATTAAGCTATTGTTAATCAAGTATAATATATAATTTTATTTAATTATTATTATTTTTTATTATTATTATTTTATTATTTTTTTTTTTATTTTTTTTTATTATTTTTTTTTACTTTTTTGTTTTGCCTCTTTAATTTAGTCTGTGCTAAATAAATGTGTTTTCTTTCTTTCTTCTTTTCTTTAATTCTAATTTTAAAATGTCAATGATTCACAATAATTTAATTTTACTTAACATTTGCACAACCGAAAGGTTGAATATAGTGTATCAAACAAACTGTATAACATCTAATGTATATCCTATATTCTAGCAAATAAAGTTGTCATTCATTCATTAAAAAGCATAATAGCTGCACAAAGAAGGTGCTCGTGGCTCAGTAAAAAACGCCGCACGGGTCGATTGATCAGGTTAAACTACGCTTGCCACGGTTGGTTCATGTATGGGTGACCATCTTTACATAACGAGACTCCTCCTTGCCTCGGAAAGCACGTTGAACCGTTGGTCCCGGCTGTCATTCATGTATCTTTGACAGTCGTTATCGGTCGTCAGAAGCCCGAAAATCTAACAACCAGTCTTACTAAGGGGTATCGTGTTACCCAGTAACAGGGTTGTGCAGGTCAGAAAGGCAGTCGCTCCATGTAAAATCTGGTATTACCATGGAGCGACTGCCTATCTGACCTCCACAACCCCGGCAAGCGTAGCTTAACCTGATGGATCGACCTGTGCGGCTGTTATTACTTAGCCACGAGCTCCTCCTTAAATTAATTTCCTACCATATTATATAATTTCATATAGTTGGTACCTACATTTGGTTGGTACAATATTTCATGCAATCTAACTCGACGATGTTATGCCACATAAGTTAATTATGACGGTGACATAAATGTGATTCATGGGTTGATGCGACAAGAGTGGGGTTGCCAGGAGAGAAATTTTACCCGGAAAAGGTGTTAATGTCGTGATGGCTGAGTGGTTAAGGCCTCGCCTCTCATGCACGAGGTTGTGGGTTCGAAACCGGGCAAGTACCAATGTGACTTTTTCAATGTATATGTACTTTCTGAGTTTATCTTGGACATTAATGACATCGGTGAAGGAAAACATGGTGAGGAAACCTGGACTTGTAGTCTGAAATTGTCAACACGTCTGAGCAAGCGTGGTGATCAATGCTCGTGTCTTTTCTGTATGAGAAGAGGCCTTTGCCCTGCAGTGGTTTAATAATACGCTGGTATTGTTATTATTATAAAGGTGTTTGTTTATTTGTTATTTTTGATGTCGGTACCTCTGATCTGTCTGCCAGTTACATTTATTATCTTACCCTCTTTTAGTGTTAGACAATAAGTGAAAATCAACAATGTTAAACACACGTCCTATCGCACAAGGCAATTTTTTTCAGACAATGGTTCTGCGCGACGAATGCGCTGCGCTGCGCCTCGCGAGATGTGCGCCGGCCCAAGAACCATTGCGCGAGAGGACCTCTGTTTTCCATTGTTGATTTTCACTTTGTACGTGGTTTTTGCCGAGGAACGGTAGAAGAAGTGTTGACAAACCCCATAGCTTGGTTTGCTGGCGCTGCGATCTGACTGCGCCGCTACGGCATCCCGGTGAGGTGGCAACTCTGACTGTGCCACTGAAGGGTAGAAGAGGCATTTCTCTTCTCAAACAGCGAAGACCTGAGCATTTTTCACCACGCTTTCTAAAGGTTTTATCACGATGTTTTCCTTCACTGATGTCAGTGATGGCGAAAATAAACATAGAAAGTATACTTTCTAAGTTACGTACGTAAGTCGTATCTAAGTCATTATCAAATTACCAAATGATGATATGAAACGATGGAGGGTTCACAATAAATTTACCATTTTGACAAGGTTACATTCTACGCTCGGACGTCTGTTTCGATCTTGGCTGGTGTGGTAGAGGCTCTGAGTGACTCGCTCTGACAGCATCGCCAGCTTTTTGTGTTGGGCACCAAGTGCTCGCTGCTAACACACTTCAGGAGGAACTGTGACGCACACATGCTGCACTTTATGCAGGCGCAGCCCTCCGTCGTGTGGGTACAGATCGCATGTTTACTAATTTTAAATATTGTAATTCACTATATTCCAGAATATATTTTGCTTTTTATTCGTTGTTAGAAGCTATTTTTTTTATTATGCGCTTTTAAATAATGGTTGGTTGCATACCTTCACTGTAAGTAGAAAATTTTGTTTTTTCCAAAAAAAAACTCCATCCAGTTCACTTCTAACCCAAAAATACTGCACTAATCCAACAGCCCGTGGGAAATAGAATGACATTATGTACGTTTCATTTTCCGAGGTATTTCCGTGGTATTTTTCGTTTCATCCTGGCAACTCGGTTCATACCCTCGGGTATTGCGTTGCCATCCCCTCCGTCCACCTTTGTGGGCCTTGTAATTAGACCGTCAAATAATGGGAGGTGACTATGAATTTTTTATGCGTATCATATTCTGATGGAAACAATGTTCATGTTTTTGTTTCCGTGAGGTTGTAATTTGTTTGTGTTATGTACGTTTTGGGGTTTTCACCGATATTAGTATCGATTAATTACAAGGGGAGAGTGAGTTGTCAAATTTGGTTTGTGTCTAAACTGCTTTTAAATTTCTTGCTCACGGAAAGAGTTAGAAGCATTTAAGGAGATATCAAACTTTATAAAAAAAAAACCGGCCAAGTGCGTGTCGGACCACGCACAATGAAGGGTTCCCTAGTTGGGATGAATTTATCTTAAGAACAAACTTAACATTGTAGTTGAACAACATGTTGTCCCATACATTCCAACTGTAAATGTAAGTTTGTACTCACAATATTGATAGATTTACTATGCTATTTTAAGACCACAGCCTTCTTATAGATTTTCCTGTAATCTACAAGTAAAGATCAATTTTCTGTATTTTTTTCAAAATTTTAGGCTCAGTAGTTTCGGAGATAAGAGGGGGAATGGTCAGTTTTCGTCTATTTTCTTAAATAACTTTAAAACGATTTATTTTAAAATTATAAAAAAAAAATATTTGAGACTCATAGTAAGCCCTTTCATTTGACATGCCACATGGTGTAGTTTGCAAAACTTTTTTTTTTAATTTTCTTATTGCCCCCCAAAAGTGACCTCTATATTCAAATTCATTTATTTACTTTACCCGTCCGTGTTTGGGTCACAGAAATTCATATGTGTACCAAAGTTCAACTTAATCGGTCCATTAGATTCGAAGCAACTTGGCTGTGACAGACGGACAGACAGACAGACAGACACACAAGTGATCCTATAAGGGTTCCGTTTTTTCCTTTTGAGGTACGGAACCCTAAAAAACCGGCCAAGTGCTTGTCGGACCACGCACAATGAAGGGTTCCGTAGTTGAAAATAATTTACCCAAAAACAAACTTAAAATTGTAGTTGGAAAACCCGAAATCCCAAAAAAAATAAATTTATGCTATTAAATTACAAATTATCGATTTTCGGATTTCTTCCTTTACTTTTACTGTGTGACTTCATGCCAAATTTCATGACTCTAGGTCAACGGGAAGTACCCTATAGGTTTTGATTTACTTGCGAGTATCAAAATATGTCGGAAAAATGGCCGTATTTTTTTACTGCGTTGACTTAGAAGCTTGATTTTTTTAGAGCTCCAAGAGAACATCCTACGTATTTGATATTAATTTCAACTTGATACCTCCACGCGTTCCTGAGAAAAAGGGTCTTGACATACTGACAGACAGACAGACGGACAACAAAGTGATCCTATAAGGTATCCATTTTTTCCTTTTGAGGTACGGAATCCTAAAATCTTAAGAATGATGAGGATATTGAAAGGCAAAGACGTTCGCTCGCTGCCAAGAGTAATATATGCTGGCACGAAGACTTGCGAAATGTTCAAATTAAGTGAAAATCACCCTGTTTAACACATACTGCCGGAACCTTTACACCTGTGCTCTATGGTACAAATACACGCAGCGGGCTACAACACGTTGCGTGTTAAATAAAACAACGCATTCAGATGCATACTGGGTCTGCTTTGGTGGTGTAGTGCGTCTAGCATTTTTACCGAAAGCAGGGTAGATGATTTTATTCATGAGAAAGTCGCAAGCCTCCATTATGAAACGGATCCATAAATCTGACAATGGAATATCGAGGGCCATATACGAGGTTTACCTCGTAGATGGCGTAATATTCCAGCTAAAATTAATTCTTATCTAGTAATTTATAATTAATGAATAACTTGTAATCTTTAAATATTCTAATGTGTATTCCTGAATTAAAAATGATTTGATTTGATTTTATAGAGATACGCCACAGCTAGAACTCTTGTGGCCGAAATAACGAACAAATCTTCATTTTTAGTCTCTACGAAGTTCAGGAATCGGGACGATGATTCATTACAATACCCGCTCACATGAGCGCGGTGTGAATCGGGTCCGTACCTTATATTGTACGTGGTGTGAGTTCTATACCAAGAAAATATTTTTTTAATTATTAACGTTGTTCCATCACTATTAAGTACTAATATCGAATTCTATGCATTTAATTTGATGCGTTATCTATTTCCGAACGATTTAAGATACGTCAACATTGACTGAGACTCGTCTATGACATTAAAAAATATTTTTTTCTCTGACATGTCATTGTTCGGTCGGTCGACTGTGAAAGTGTTTTACTCAGTTAATAGTTTAATTGTACTGTGGTAACTGGGTTTATTTATGTTTCATGTTAAGAATTAACACACCATGTATTTTAAACCTTAAAACATATAGGTCATCGCTTGTTTTTTCTTACTAGAGCCACAGCCGGCTGATGGCAATAGGCTCGCCCCCTAAACTGGCGAAATGTGGGAGTCACACCTCTGCCTACCTGTTGAGGAATACAGGTGTGATGTTACTATGTTCTAAATATGAAAATAGAAAGCCCAGCATCTTTTAAACTCATATAATAAAGTTTCATTATACTTAATTGACGTATCCCTATCCGGGTGACAGTTTGTAAATTAGTCTGTAGCGTGTCAGACGTACATTATAAAGATTTAATGGCGTTGTGTGTAACCAGGGATTCTGTAACATTGTTGTCATTTTCCTTTAGGCTTCTATTGTAAAGATTTAATTTTGAAACAATAGGACAAACATCAATTTTAATTAAAGCATGCAAAGACATGGTAGCGGGAGGTTTGTCCCTCTGTCGGTCACTTTGTATTATAATGTTTGTTTTTTTTTATTTGGGAGGGAACTAGTGATGCTAACGATCTTTTGGCAGACCATTGGTCAGATGGGTTGACGATATTGAAATAATCGCGGGAAAGACCTCGCAACATACATAGGTACTACGATGTGTCAGAATTGTTACGACCTGAAAACAATGGTGGCTTCCACACATATAAGTACAATAGGGAGAATAGAATAGAATACTCTTTATTATCTACACCATACGAATTACAGATGCAAATGTAGAAACTTGACATAGGGTGACACAATGAGCGGTCTTATCGCTAAAAAACAATAACCTTTGAATAGAATTAAAGGGAGAAGGAGAAAAAAAATATTGCATGTAGTCTGTAGTATAACATTTAAATTTAAAAAAATCATATTTATCATCAGAATCATCTGACTAGCCTTTTCCCAACTATCTTCGCGTCGGCTTCCAGTCTAACCGGATGCTGCTGAATACCAGTATTACATGGAGCGACTGCCTATCTGACCTCCACAACCCAGTTACTGGGTTACACGATTCTAGCCCTTGGTAAGACTGGTTGTCAGACTTTTGTCAACGATCTACCAATGACAGCTGGGACCAAAGGCTTAACGTGCTTTCTGAGGCACGGAGGGGTCTCAATATGTAATGGATGATCACCTATCCACGACCGACCGCGGCAAGCGTAGCTTAACCTTCGCCGACCCGTGCGGCTGTTATTATTTAGCCATGAGCCCCTCATGTGTGGAGTATCTAGAATTCAAATCAGTTTCACAAATAAATAAATTCAATGAACACCAGTTACTGGGTAATACTATAAAAAAAATTAAAGTGTAAAAGAGAGAGAAAACAGAAAGAGAGAAAGTGAAAAAAGACAATACGAGAAAAGATAAAGAGAAAAAGAATAAGAAAATAAAGAGAAACAGTATTCTGTATATCAAGTACCTACGGCTACTGGATGCGATAAGGACTAGTAATAGAGGAATGGAAAAGGGATAAGTGTTCTTTCCCCAACAGGAAACGACGCGACGAGGAGGATACGTTACGACCTGATTATGATGATAATGTCAAAGGTAAGGACAAAAAATAAATAATTTAAAAAAATAAGGGACTCCAAGAGGGGAGGGAAACTAAGAGGAGAGGGAAACTGAGAGGTAGTTTAATTAACGTGTTTCACAGAATGGTCCCCAGAAAGCAATGAAAATTGTATTAATCTGTTTAGTTAGGGAGTAAATGTGTTTACAGATTTCGCTTAGTATATACAGATTAACTAATACAGCTGGTTTTTAGGGTTCCGTACCTCAAAAGGAAAAACGGAACCCTTAAAGGATCACTTCGTTGTTCGTCTGTGTCTGTCTGTCAGTCTGTCAAGACCCTTTTTCTCAGGAACGCGTGGAGGTATCAAACTGAAATTAATATTAATTGAAATTATACGTAGGTCTATGATCCCTTGGAGCTCTAAAAAAATCAAGCTTCTAAGTCGATGTAACAAAAAAATACGGCCATTTATGAGACATATTTTGATATTCGCAAGTAAATCAAAACCTACAAGGTACTTCCCGTTGACCTAGAATCATAAAATTTTGCAAGAAGCAAGCTCTAACAGCACATGTAAAGGAAAAAGTCCGAAAATGGTTAATTTGTAGTTTTTTCACTTAAAAAAAAAATAATTTTTGCGGTTACAAATTTACCGTGACGTATATCAATGTATGGGAGAACATGTTTTTCAACAGCAATGTTTGCTTTATTCTGAATTAAAATAATATTTACGTAAATCATAACTTATACCTAATTAATTAATAAAAATAACAAAATTATATCCTAACCTTATTAAATTATTCACAAATTCAAATATGGGTTCGAGAAATTCCTCCGCATCGTTGTCGACTGGTAATGTACCCAAGAGACCGGCGTTGTATACGTGGCCATGCTTAGCCTCTGCCCAAAGTAAAAGTTTGTTTTGGGATAAATTCTTTTCAACTACGGAACCCCTTCATTGTGCGTGGGGCCGACACTCACTTGGCTGGTTTTTTTTTTAAATTGTTTATTTTTATTTTATACCATTTGACAATTTTTTTTTGGAATGTAGGTACTCATCAAGGCCTTCGATTTGATACCCATATTGTAACAATTAAAGATTTTTTTTTTCACACTTGAGAATGAAGCCAAACTGCTGCCATATTGAATTTAAAAAAAAATGTATACCTCTCCAGTGTCACTCGGGATGATGTAAGGATTGTAACGATACCCCGTATATCTAAATCTGTTCAGGCATTTATTGTACTCGCAAATCCGAGAGGCATAATTAATTTTAATAACTGTTTTGATGGAGTGCACTTCCGTTGGTGTACAGTAACGACTATCCACCATCTAAATAAGTGACCTCATTAAAATAAATAATGTTTACGTAATTATGCAAAAAAAAAAAGAGTCGAAATAATAACATTGTTTGAAATACATTTATTTAATGTGCTTTGCACCGTGTAACTTTATATAGCCTTCTTGCTAATTATCTATCTTATAAGAGAGTCTATCTAGCTGACTCTGTCGTAGTTGGAAAATGGGTAAGCAGAGAGTGTCTACAAATAATGACGATAACAGATGAAGTAGTGTTACAAACCATCCGAATGCCCAATGTTGCCATAATTTCTTCAACAGTGCACTAATATTGAAACAGTGTAAGCTGTTGTTACTGCAACAGTCAATATTGATTATACAGGGTGTGTTAAACTCTAACGGGGTGTCCTGCGTTAGCGACGAATTCCACGCGACGCGACGACGCAACGCTGCGAACGCAACGGAAGCGATCAACTCAACGCCATACCACCCTGCTTGCGGCCTGCGGTATGGCAGTCAGCGGCGAGACGCGACATAACGCGTACTTGTTTTGAGGGCGACCAAACGCGACACCACGAACTACAGAATGAATGATTGTGTTTCTTTGTAAAAATATTATATTTGTTTTCTTTCTTTGATTTTTACGATATTTTTTTAAAAGTCTGTACTTTTAAGCAAAACTGTACTGTACTTCTCCATGATTCGAGAAATAATGATCAAAATCACGTAGGAAATTTGTCGCCTGTAGCATCGCGTCGCATTGCGTCATGACGTGTCGCGTCGTGTCGCGTCACGTCGTATGCGTCGCTCACGCAGGACACCCCGTAAGTGGATAAAGTAATATTTTAAAGGTTGTTAAAATAAAAACACATTTGTTTTATTTCAAATTGTATTTATTTTCGTCGTTATTATATTAAACCATTCGCATCACACTCCACACTATTGGTCCGTCCATATACACAACACACCATATAATTCATCATTTTACAAATTATTTCGAATTACCTATAATTATTTACATTTTTACATTAAATAAACAATTTTAGAAATTTCTTTTATCTAGGTACTGGCATTTAAGATAGATACAGGTGGTTCTTTTTCAATGGAACAAATAATATTATCATTCTGTTTTTTTTATAATTTTGGTTAGGTATTATTTTTATTATTTCTTTTTATCAGTTTTTTCCATAACATGTCCTAGAAAAATAATATTCCAAATTATTACAAAGTATTCCCACATTAATATGAAATGTTTCATGGCCGCCATTTAAAACGACAAAGACGTCGAGAAAAGAGCTACCTTTGAAACGAAATCATGGAAAATAAAGAGACGGAAAATAAAGATTTCTTGAAGTACCTGTTTCCATGAAAATAAAACAAGTATTCGCACTGTATCAATCTTAAACAACAAAGCGAACTTACTGAACGCTCATAAACAATTTATAACTACCTATATTTAATTTCGTTTTAATATGTGTAAGAAAAAACTTTGAAATATATCTTTTATACAGTTTATACTATGTATATACACAGGCTACATTTTTAACTGTAAAACGCATGCGGAAAATGTAAACACACAGAAATTCGATACTATGGTAATGAGACGCTTTATTGTCCAAATTCCGCACGTTAATAAAAATGGAATCTGTTTAAAATCATGCCAACATCTGCCCGTAAAGCTGTTATCCTTTTTCAGGGTTTTTTTACCTGAAAAGGTGCTTACCGGAATTTACTTTTAAGCCCAGGATGTATGCTCGTCAAATAGCTCTGCCTTTTTAACGATAAGTGATAAACAGTTGAAATTATTTCAGATACAGTATCGTTATGTCATATTTGGAGGCCAGATACGCAGTCGCTCCTTGTAAAATACTGGTATTCAGCAGCATCCGGTTTAGCTAGCTACGGTTTTCTAGACCGCAGTGACGGCTGTTATGAAAATGATGACAGCGGTATAGATTTAAATCGTTAGATTCGGCCTACCGCGTGAAAAGATAGTCGCGTTTCTGTTTCTGTTTGACAACTCTGACACACAATGATGCAGTGACTTGAACTTGATTGTCATGTAAAAGCTATTTAATAAATGTGTGAGGTCACTCTGATCAGTATGAACACTTTTTCGCATGACTAAGTACGCTGAGGTCAAATCTAGCGATTTAAATCTTTGGAGGGCAGGGTTTGAAAATTACATATTTTCATGACGAACGTTACAATATGACGGAATCGCTTTCTTAGGAAGTCAAAACTTTTGACTGGAAGCCGATCCCAACATATTTGGGAAAAGCTAGGCAGATGATGATGACCGTAATGCTATGTCATGCATTTGGTCAAACAATAATCAACTTGGGTTTTAATACATTCGTTTTAAAGTATCTAAACATCGCAGGCATTTCTACGTGGTCACATCGAAATCATCTATAATAATACTATTGAATGAGCATATTCAACTGTCACGATTTTTTTGTTATATTCAAAACAAGTAAGTGACTCAATCAATGTATGGTGGGGTCGGCTTCCAGTCTAACCAGATGCAGCTGAATACCAGTATTTTACTTGGAGCGACTGCCTATCTGACCTCCACAATCCAGTCACTGGGTAATACCCCCCCCTTGCCCCTTGCCCCCCCCCCCAGTCCCCTCCTTGCCCCTTGCCCCTTGGTAAGACTAGTTGTCCGACTTTCGGGCTTCTGACGACCTGTAACGACTGTCAAAGATCCACGAATGACAGCCGGGACCAACGGCTTAACGTGCTTTCCGAGGCACGGAGGAGTCTCAGTATGTAAAGATAGTCACCCATCCACGGACAATCCGGCAAGCGTAGCTTAACCTGATGGATCGATCCGTGCGGCTGTTGTTACTTAGTCACGAGCTCCGGGACTATAAGACTAATATTAAACACTTTATTTACAATGATCTTGTCAAATGTTATCGTGACGACACCCCATTTCTTCGCCTCAGATAACTCTTAACTTTTTGGGTTGATAACCATCAAAAACAATCCCATTATGTCATTCGCACCTCCTGAAAACATTTATCACATGACGAAAGTGTTACAAATAAGGCTGCATGTTTATTATACAGCGGAAAGCGTCAGCGAGAGCGGGCAGCGACACCGTGTATCCCTGTCACTTGAGGGGATATAACGATAATTTTGTGTTTTTAAAATTCCTATAAAACCAAATGTATAAGGTCAAATCATTATTGTCATTGTACTCATTATTATAAACAACTTTTACTATGGGATCCAACCTGAAATCGTGAAAAAATCAGCTGTTCCCTACATTTATCAAAACAGACGAATTTTTCAAAACAAAGAAGCAATTTTTTTTTTAATGGATTACGAATATTCTTCATAATCCTCTTTAATACTGAAAGCTCGGTAGACACAAGTTTGAGTAAGAAGCCGACAGAAGGATTCAGTTGGGTTGGGAAGCATCGGGCTGGTTCATTAATTCAAAGTCGCTCAGCGCGCTATGGAGCGGGCTATGCTCGGAGTTTCTTTGAAGAATAAAATCAGGAATGAAGTTATCTGGAAAAGAACCGGAGTAACCGACATAGCTTACAGAGTAAGCAAACTGAAGTGGCAGTGGGCTGGCCATGTTTGTCGAAGGACGAAGGACCGATGGCCGGTGGAGCAGACGAGTTCTGGCGTGGAGACCACGTCTCGGTAAGCATAGTGTGGGACGCCCCCCAGTTAGATGTACCAAAACTGAAGAAAATTGGCTGGGATAGACTGGATGCGAAAGGCGGAGGGCACGATGTTGTGGCGCAGCCTGGGGGAGGCCTATGTCCAGCAGTGGACTGCGATAGGCTTTTTTTTTTGTGAACGGGAAATCCTCAAATGACTTCTCCCGCTCTAGGCGGAGCGGGAAGGCGTGTCAGACTTTTACTGACTAAAACCCACCCGTGTTCCTTCAGTTGCCTGTACCAGGGCCACGGTATCTCTTTCGAACAACTCGCGACCCCGGTGGCATCGGCTCTATTGGACCCCATCACTGCTGACATCTCTTTGAGACGCGCGTCGACCCGGGCCTGGTCCTTATCGGACGGCGAGCTACCCATTGTTCGCCGTCCGCAAGCCCGCGCCAAGCGCGCAAGGAGCATGCACCAGCATGTTGTGGCGTAGCCTGGGAGCGGTATATGTCCAGCAGTGGACTGCGATAGGGTGAGTTGATATTGAAAGCGTGTTACGTAATTAAGGTACAGGTGACAATGAGAAGCAAGTATTCAGCGATTGAAATCGCGTCGCTTCTCGCTTTCGCGTATGACATAGTTCTAAGTCTTAGATAGGGTGTCATCAAGTTTCTGTGTGCCAAACACTTTCCACCTACTTAAGTAAGCATGGAAGGTTATATTTACGCAATTCATTTTATTAATTACGTAAGCACCAATAATTAATACCTACTTTTAATAAACTGATTAAATAGTATGGTAACAGTTTTTTTTTTTAATATAAATTATAAAAAAAAAATTAAAAATAAAACTTAATTATGAAATAATTTTGAATAACAGTTTTCCTGCTCGAATATTTATTGATTAAATAAGGATATTGAGGAAATTGACGTTACTAATACCGACAGACTTATTGATTTGCGACAAACTTAACAACGTGAGAATTCACGATGCTGTTAAGTTTGCCGCAAATCTTTCGTGGAAAATACGCGTCAAATAGAAAAAACAAACATTCATGAAAGTTATTGAAATCACGTCTGTTCACGGTTTCTTACACTACGAATATAAAACAGGATAAATAACCCTATAAAAATACAACAAATAAATAGGAAAAACACCTAGCACATTTTATTTATAGCAAATCCGTTTAAAGTTGGTTACAAAATAAATCGACCTGTGTAGTTTTTAACCAAAAAGGCATTAATAACCAACTAAAATAAGCCTTCAATGTCACTTTATTAATTGAATATGCCTTGCTAATATTACCTTTTCGCGATTTCACCAAATTGGTAATTATAAAATAGTGCAATTCTAAGCTTTATCTTCAGCTACATAAAAAGCGAACTTTGTAGGTACCAAATTAACGAAATAGGGGACTATTAAAATACTAATTATCTGTACTAATACCTAACTCATTGACTCACAATAGAATAAAGGTAAAGAGGAAGTAACACACTTCCCAATTAAATAAAACATAACCACCTAATAAACACCAAAAACGTACCTTAAGATATTCAAAAGGAATAGTAGATGAGCTTCGATTCACGTCTAATCCTCCCGATTGTAACTGCCTCAGCTACCGTCCGTCCCACATTTACTGCCCTACAGCTTATGTCCTAGCCGCCTTTGTGGTTGCTCGCTCGTCACTTAGACCTATTATGCAAGACAGTGACAGGGGCGTAGCTCTACTGCCCCGGGGCCGCTTACAAGAAAATACGGGGCCCCGGGCTACAGGGGCCCAAACGTAATTTTGTAATGTGTTATCCACATCCTCAAATTCTTATTGATAACAGGCCCGTAATTTAAGAATACTTAATCAAAATGTGAACATTATCGTTATTTGTTTATGGTTTACAAAGGTTTCAAGATATAAGCGCGAAATCAAAGAAAATTTTCACTTTGTAGTGTTGTTTTTGGAAGTCGGTTGTATTTTTTGTAAAAAAGTTTTTATTCTGTGTGATTTTACTAAATGAATGCGA
Organism: Cosmia pyralina; assembly: GCA_946251885.1. Classification (NCBI taxonomy): domain Eukaryota; kingdom Metazoa; phylum Arthropoda; class Insecta; order Lepidoptera; family Noctuidae; genus Cosmia; species Cosmia pyralina. The sequence continues at coordinate 7,677,506 of OX276342.1, forward strand.
ATCTATTCTCAAGCTATTGCATTCATTTAGTAAAATCACACAGAATAAAAACTTTTTTACAAAAAATACAACCGACTTCCAAAAACAACACTACAAAGTGAAAATTTTCTTTGATTTCGGAAGTCGGTGGCAAAAAACGAAAATACCACCCCACCACCACCACCAGACACCGACTTCTGAAATTAAAGTTTTTTTTTTTAAGTCGGTTGTTTTTTGTAAAAATGTTTTATTTTTCACTTTTTAGTTGTGGTACCTAGCCCACACAAATTCTAACACCACTACCTGCAAAAGAAATTAGAACATCATCCACATAAAAAGTGGGGAAAAAATACGTATTATTGAAGCTGACTCAAAAACTACCCAAGCAATGTTAATAAATTTTATATGGGACCAATTTTGAAGTATTTTTTTTCAAATTGGACATCTCTGTAAAAAGTTATGCATGGTCATACATAAAAAAATAAAAAACAAATATACGTATCGACTTGAGAACATCGCGTCAGGATGCTACAATTTTACGAGCTCGCTTGCACAATGACAGCTTAACCTTCCAAGTCAAGATGCTGTTTTTATTTTGAGCTTCACCGCCAATGGAGTACAAAGGGCCCCAGTCTGCCCTTCAAGACTGCCTACGTCACTGGATAGTGATCCGCTTAACTGAAGCTAATAGTATAACAGTGTTAGCTACCTTTAATGTCTTTCGCTAGACAGGTTTTATGTGGGTTTCATTAGGAGGAAAAGAAAAAAAATTTTTACCTATGTTACTTAGATAATAAAGAATATGCTTTATTGCACACAAAAAGTAAAAAACGTATGATTAAAAACAAAATAAATGCAATTAAAATAAAACGAATCAATCTGCCTAGCCTTTTCCCAACTATATTGGGGTTGGCTTCCAGTCTAACCGGATGCAGCTGAATACCAGTACTTTATATGGAGTAACTGCCTATCTGCCCTCCACAACCGAATTAGTTGGTTGTCAGACTTTCGGGCTGCTGACGACCCGTAACGACTGTCAAGGATCCACGAATGACAGTCGGGATCAATTAAAATAAACGAATAAGAAGGTAAAAATATTAACTGGAATATAAAAAAATAGAAACCTAGGTACGCGACTCTTCAAAATCAGCGTCATGGCACTAAGATAAGAAAATATCTTTTCTCATTTTGAGTTTTAAAGTTAAGTACTAAGCAAAAGTGACAATTGAATTTAGTAAATTGAAAACTTTCTTAAGTAAATAAATAAATAATAATAATTTGGTCTGTCGACGTCAATAACGCCATACTACAATTTATATTGCGATTTTTTTTTTTGTGAGTTGGCTGAAGAAACTTACGTCCGGCTTCTGAAAAGCTAATATCAAGCTAAGGATTTCAGTCATACTAGCATTTCTGGCGATTGCTGATCCAAGTGGACTTTTTAAGATTCAAAGATTGACTAACCATGGAAAATTAATACTTAATAATACTAAAATCGACCATATTTATTCGACGACGCTGTCTCACGGCAACGGTTACCTGGGCTGCGCCAACTTGACATACGGCGGCGCGGCGCCCCAGGCCCCCAGCGCGACTGCGCCGCTGTCATCGGACAAACTGTCAATTCTTTTTTATGTGTCTTTTTGTTGTTGTTATTTTATTTTAGTTTCTATTTATATTATGTGCTATTTTTAAGGAAAAATCGTGTAAGTTTTTACAATTTTTTCTATGTTAAACAATGACGACGGTAGCGACGCTGTACGAAGCGCCAGTCAACCTGCCACGTCGCTGGATGTCCTAGTGAGATGCCCTCATTGTCCCCAAGCACGCTTTTTTAAGGGTGAACGAGGCTTGAAGGTACATTTTGGTAAGAAACACAAATCCCACAATGTGCCTTCATCATGCCCTACCATACCCACTTCCCTAACACCTGTTTCCCCCTCTCAACCCTTTTGGAAAACGCTTGCAAAATTGAAAACTTCAACTCCAGTCTTAAAGAGAGTTCCTCGTGGCGCGAGACCATCCGTAGCTTTAAGTTTAGCGCGTTGTATCCGCCTCGCCGCCAGAGAGAACTCTCAGAGTGCTTGGGAGCAATTACTAACCTTCCCGTTTAGGATTCTACATGTGCAAAAGAATTTGGCAAATAAAAAAACTTTAACATCACAAATCAAGGATAATTGCAACATTTCGGCTCAAAGTTTCGACCCTAAATTAACAGCACACCTTCCCCAAAGAGGTTTATTGCACTATGTGGAGTCTAAACTAGGCGAGGGTGATATCAGAGGTGCAGCTAGGATCATCTTTAGTAGCGATGTGGTTGCGCCGTACTCTCCAGAGACACTTACAGCTCTGGAGAGCAAACACCCTACCCCGGCAGATGATCTCTCCTTTCCTGATCCACCCGATCTGGAATCCAACTCACTTGTAATTACAGCACAACAAGTGTATGCGGCCGTGTGCTCCTTTCGAAGTGGCTCCGCCGGCGGCCTCGACGGCCTGACACCTCAACACCTGAAGGACTTAATGTGTTCAGGCGCCGGTGAGGCTGGTGAGTCCCTTTTGGAGGAGCTAACGGCCCTCATTAATCTCATGCTCTCCGGCAATGTGAACGAAGCCGTCATTGATATCTTGTATGGGGCAAATCTATGTGCCCTGCGCAAGAAGGATGGCGGCATTCGTCCCATTGCCGTAGGGCTCACTTATCGTCGTATCGCAGCCAAAATTTGCTGTGCTTTCTACAGCGAAACACTGGCCAGCAAATTCCAGCCCCTACAGCTGGGCTTCGGGTCTAAAGGGGGCTGTGAGGCTGCGGTACATGCATTATCCACTTACATCAATAGCGGTAAAGGTGAGGTCATCCTTAAGGTTGACATTAAGAACGCTTTCAATTCCGTAAACAGGGACACCTTGTTGACAGAAGTTCAAAAAGAAATACCCAAAATTTACAGTTTTCTTTATCAATGTTATAGGCACCCCTCTAAATTACTTTATAAAGACAACCTTTTGAAATCAGCCGTTGGATGTCAACAGGGTGACCCTCTTGGGCCAGTCATTTTTAGTTTGGCAATAAACCCAATTATTCGTCAATTAAATTCTAAATTCAACGTTTGGTATTTGGATGACGGAACCCTAGGAGGTGATGTAGACACAGTCTTAAAAGATTTAGTTTTTTTAAAAGAAAAATTCAGTTCCATTGGCCTAGACCTTAACCTCTCAAAATGTGAAATTTATCTTCCCCAAACCACTGACAGACAGACTACCATATCAAAATTTAATACAATAGCACCAAATATCAAAATTATGGAAAGAAACTCTCTTCACCTCCTGGGATCCCCAATTTTTGACGAATCCTTTCCAACGTTTATTGAGGAGAAAATACAAAATTTTCATGATGTCTCGGAACGACTTTACAAAATTAATATTCATTCGGCCTTCACACTCATTCGATACTGTTGCTTTGGACCAAAATTCACATATAGCCTTCGCTCCTCCCATCTTTGGAAGCATCCACAACTTTTAGAAAAAGTAGACCAAATTATTAGAAACACACTAACTTCTATCCTAAATGTGGCCCTGGACGACCGAGCGTGGCAGCAAGCTACTCTTCCCATCCGCCTGGGTGGTCTCGGCGTCCGCAAAATTTCAAGTATTAGTTTACCGGCGTTCCTCTCCTCGGTCCACAGTACCGATAAATTAACCAGGAAAATTTTATCTTCCTCACTGGTCGATTTTGAGGTACCGTTTTTGACCGATGCGTTGAACGCTTGGAAAATGGCTTGTCCCAATACGGATTTGCCTGACAACCCGTCCTCCCAGAAACTGTGGGACGTGCCGCTCTGCAGTATTATACGGAATACCCTATTAAACACGTCTTTTAATACTGTTGAGCGTGCCCGTCTGCTGGCTGTGGGAGAATGGGAGTCAGGCTTGTGGCTTCAGGCGCTCCCGTCATCCACCATAGGTACTATGATGGATGACTCATCGTTTCGGCTCGCTACGTGTCTCCGCTTGGGCGCACCTTGTGTTGCTCCGCATCGGTGTCACTGCGGTGACGCTGTCGACAGTCTCGGGCACCATGGCTTGTCCTGCTACAGGAGCGCAGGTCGCATAGCACGGCACGTCAGCATCAACGACATTATTCGTCGAGCTCTTGTTACCGCCGGCGTACCAGCGGTATTAGAACCAAACGGCTTGGTACGTGACGATGGGAAGAGACCAGATGGCATGACGTTGTTGCCTTGGAAGATGGGTAGGCCTCTGGTGTGGGACGCAACTTGTGTCGACACCCTTGCGCCATCTCATGTTCCAAGCACGACGTGCTGTGCTGGCGCCGCTGCTGCGGCTGCTGAGACCCTCAAGCGGCGCAAATACTGTAACCTTATAGGTAACTACAGTTTTGAGCCGTTTGGGGTCGAAACGCTCGGGTCATGGGGCCCGAGTGCGCGTCTACTTTTTAAGGAAATTTCTCGCCGACTGGTCGAGGCTTCACGTGACCAGAGGGCTGGCTCGTTCTTTGGCCAAAGAATTAGCATTGCCATTCAACGTGGCAATGCTGCCAGTCTTCTGGGCACGTTTCCGGATGACATCGATGCGGACGAATACTTCGACGCCTAAGTGTCCTTTTGTTTTATATTTATTTGTATAGTTAGTTAGTTAGTCATTTACGTTAAAAAATATTTCTATTGTTTGATAAGTTTGTTGAATAAATGTTATATTTATAGTACTTAAGGTTCTAAGTTAAATTCAAACGAGAAAATTAAAATCTCAATCTAAAAAATAAGTATAAACCTAGACAATACTACCTTTATTATTTTTATGGAACATTTATTTTTATTATTTGCAAAACGTTCAACGTGAAAAAAAAGGCTTAGTGAAAACCATCTGATCTCAGTGAAGGCTTATTTTCAACGATTCAAATATTGACATTTCGAAGCACGGTCGCTCTCTCGCCGACTACTGCCACAGAGTAAATAGATACAGAAGGTTAACTTACAATTTGAAAAATATCGGTCAAAAAGGCAATGGGCGTTTTATAATTTCTGACGTGACCATATTATCGTGGACGTCCACGGCATCACGGTAACCCAGGGAAGTAAAATGTGTGGAAATTATTTGAAGACACTTTTAAATTTTCGTCCACGAGAGCGTTATAACGTGCACGCCATACTTTTATGAACATGGAAACGTAAAAGCGCACAATAACTTATGATTTATCATGAGAACTAGGAATACATGCATAACGAAACATACGGGTTGTACACACAACACACACACACATAACGGATACCAGTATTTAACTAAATTAAGGGCACCCAGGACTGTCATCTCTGCTACACATATTAATTTACTGACTTATCTTTTCAAAGCAGATTCGATTAATATCTAGTTGGCTTAGTATGACTGTCATATCACAAAATGCAAGGCAATGAAGAAGGTAGAAGACCTCGCAACCGGTCACCTGGTTAGGTGGGTGGTGGTGGTGGTGGTGGCTGGTGGTCACCAAGTCAGACCAAGGACCGCTCTCACTGGATTCTCTGTTACGACCGCCCTGAAAGAAGCCGAGAACAGAACGAAGTGGAAGAACAACATATTACAGTCACAAAGGCCTTTCAGGGACACGACCTTTAGAAATGAAGTACGCGATCAAGAAGAGATCACATAATAATAAATAAAAACTACATATTAAAAGAAAATTTATCCAATTTACTTTACAAAATAATTGTGTGTGCAGACTTTATGTACAGTTTTAACAATATTATTTCGTTGGGAGTCTAGTTACCACGCGTTAACCTTCTGTGTTTCATTACTCTGTGTACGAGTGTGAGTTCAAATGCATACCCTCGATATTTACACGTTAATATTGAATCTCAATTTGTTACGTCATGTGTTTTTCAATTAAAATGGCTGAAATTTTTCATGCAATAAATCAAATAGTGACCGGAGTTGAAATAAAGTGATTTTGCGTGTTGACTCACGAATTAATTATTTATTTATTTGGTCACTAGCAAAGAAAAACGCACTCGTAACAAGATGCGTTTTTCTTTGCTGTTTTGAGGAAAAAAGTTAAGTAACATTTATTTACGGTGTTGTAAAAAAACAATTGATTAATGAATGAAACATAGTTTCATTCATTATACAATGGTAATTTTTAATTGATCCAGAAATATGTAAATGTCGTAAATTAAGATCTTACAGACATATTAAAGAACTAACTTAGCGTTTACTGGGCATAATATTTTGAATACAGTCTTACCAAAAATAACTAAAATAAACTCTAAAAACTTAAATAAGTAATATACTTACGTTTCATAAACATTTTTAACTTATAACATAACATATAAACTGCCTTATTCAGAGTCATCAATGAACTATTCTAGTCCAAATCGTAGGTACATTATGGCCTACTTGAAACACAACTCACGTATTTAAAACATCATTATAATCAAACAAGGGCTAGAGATAGAACGCTGTTTTAAATATTCGTTTGTGTGTTTGCACTAAAATCACTCAACATACTTAGGTCCATTTGCACCTCAAATCAATAAATACATTAAACGCTAAATGTGATTGGTGGTGCAAACACACAACATACACGGCAATACTTCCACATCCTGTCAGCCTCGCTATCACTTTAGCATAATCACTCTATAGTGTTCCCAAATCTGGGACACAGGCCTCCTTTCTGTGAGAGGGAGTGGGCCGTAATCAGGTTCAGGTTCAGGTCAGGTTCGTGAACAAGCGCTGTCAGTGAAGGCTGGTCATACCTAAGCGGCCACGGCTTATTTTAATTTAATTTAAATATTTGAATTGTTTTTTTTTTTTTAAGGACGCATTTAACGTTCTGCATCGTTCTCACATGTAAAATTTCAACATGAATGATGTAACCATTATTTTGTAACCATATCTTGATTTAAAAGAGTGTCCGTGGAGTTTCTTGCCCGTTCTTCTCCATAGGTACCTACTATGCTTTGGAATGGGCGCCTAGCTTCATCTTTTTGACTGACCGACCCCTTGACAATTCAAAAGTGCCTGTAATTGGTTTAATTGAAATAAATGCTTTGAGTTTGAGTTTGAGTTTGAATCCCGTGGGCCCAGTACGGGTTGGTAGATGTCACATGTCTTCGAATTTTTGGTTATAGGACGTGCCGGTTTCCCCACGATCGATCGATCTTTCACACTTTTGAGAGCAGTGGTGATGAAATACCACCACATCCCATCGCTCGCTTGCTGTCTAGCTGATTTTTCACCACGGCATAAGCTCTCAGCTAGAGCAGTGCTGGCCCAGTGGTAACTGCCCTGATTTACGTGTCCTATGACGTGGGTCGAACCAACGCAGGCACTTTACTGTGAAAATTTCATCACTACTGCTCTCAAAACAGTGAAGAAAAACAATGTGAGGAAACCAGCATGTTTTAGAACCGAAAATTCGAAGACATGTGACATCCACCAACCCGCACTGTACCATCGTGGTGGAATACGGCCCACTCCCTCTGATCGAGAGGAAGCCTGTGTCCCAGCAGTGGGAACATTATACGCTGATTATGAATGTTATATGAGCTAACATATTTCGTGTCTATACGAGAGATGATGACGGTTCATTGTTGGCTCTGTCAGCAGTTTTTGTTGGGTATGTACTAAAATTTTGATCCTATAACATATTTATAAAAGCAACATAGCATAAACTCCATTACCAACTTCAATGCGTCAGTTAAAGCTACCTAGGCAAATCGAATTTGGTTTTAAAATGACGTCATTTCGTTTTATGGGTCGCCAGAATTCCAAGTCATGCTTACTTTCTATTTTTAAAACATTTGCACGGAGTTTTTAAAAGAAAGTTTTGCGATACAGTAGAGTTTTTAAACTTCGCTCATTCGAATATTTAATTTAGTTTTTCTTTTCACAGATTATGGCCCAAGACTCAACTTTAATGCCTCTGCCGTCGACGCGTGCCTCTCGTGTATATATTGTACGCGCTCAATATTACACAAGCGGCACATTGCTATCGGCAGAGGCAACTATGTGTCTACGGCTGCCGCCGACGAGAGTCAACGACTACAGTTGCCTCTGCCGTTGGCAACGTGCCGTTCGTATAATATGAGCACTTAGAGCAAGTAAGCGTTATTCTTGTCACTGTCGCACAACTGTCACACTACAAGTGCAAGACAAAGACGGGAATATGTCTAAGTCTACGTAACGTGTACAGATCTCGGCATAATCCGGAATCCGTAGATCCGCTCTGATCATTGAAGTAGGTAAGATTTGATAGCATGATTCTTGGTTATGTGGAAATCTATTAACAATACATCAAAAGCCAGTCATGTGTAGCTGCGTAGTTATTTCGGTCATACCCCTTTTGACTCTACTTTGTCAGTCTGACAAATGCATTTAGATATTTCGCCCTAAAATCTCACCTGTAATGCTATTCTGTAAACATCTCACCGTGATAACTTAGATGAAGTGAGCGTGAAGTGAACCGTCGTTCCGCCCGATGCTAGGGGTTGACACTATTGACAGCTCACTTTAAGATCACTTCACCAAAGTTTTCACGGTGAGATTTTTACAGAATAGTCCGGCTGGCCCCAATCATGGCCTCGTGTGATGCGACTTGCGCCAAACAATATGCGCGTGCGTCAACTGTTTTCTTTTGTCGTTCCGCAAGTCGAGTCTGGGCATGCTCTAAAGAACTTAGTTCATTTGTTTTCTCGGCAGTCGCAAGACGCATGTCACTTGAGCTGTAGACCAAGGGCTTAATGTCTTCATTGATATGACAAGCATTACATTTAACTATTATATCTTTTTGATGACCCAAACGATCGGAATTACATCCACCGAGAAACGGTGTCATTATAAGTACCGGAAAACTATCAGGAGAGCGATAATAGTCTCATTAAAGTCGTTATGGTCGATAATAGGATGATTTTAGAAGCATTTATGTTAAACTAGACCTTTGTGTTCATATTCGTTTAGCACTTAATTAGGCAATTATCGGTACGTAATTAAGATCAGTCAGTTTCACAGTATTAGAGCGTAGATGCCTGAAGATTACTTTAAATAATTATAAGTTTATTTTTTGGAATGTGCTGATAATTTATAGAGAGAGTAATTTTAAGACTGCTGGAAATATTGGCTTTTTAACTATAGATTGGAAAACATCCGTTCCGATAAAATTCATAAACTAATTTAAACTTAAAACAACGCCGACCCGTTTACAAAACATTTAAATACCAAATTGGATTCCCCTTCTAAAATTACCTTTATACAAACTTTTCACACATCACCAATAACTATATTCTACACTTGGGTCGCATTTTCAGCAGCGTTCATCAAAAACGGTTCTTTCACTTCACTTGCAACCTTCTTTCTGGGTTTAGGAGGTGGTTTGGGAGCAGTCCTGGACCTTCCGAGGGTCCCACTAACAACATTCACTGAGTATCCTGATCTAAAGTCACGATTCCTTAGCAAACCCTCATGTTCCGCGAGGGTCACCTTCAAAGGCCTCTGTTCTGACTTGATTATCTGGTTCACAGACATGGCTTGCAAAGTCAGGAGCTGGTTGTGGATGTTCGGAGAACTCAAGCTGTTCCTAGGAATCGTAGCATGAGGAGTCCCTGGTGCAGGAGAGGGAGCAGGCTCCTCGTCGTCAACATACGAAGGCATCTTCCCTATAGGACCCAAATCTATCTCACTCTTGTTTAAACTGTAGTAGTTCCCACTGTGGTTGAAGAACCTCATATTGAAAGTATCATAGTAAGGTATGACACCATTCAGAGTAGAGAACACTTGTGGACGAAGACTGCTGTCGGGAACCATTCTTGGTCTCCTAGGCAACGTGACGTAGCCCTTGGAACTAATGAGGGGGATGGAACCTTGGAAGTTTTGGCCTTGAAACCTGCTGTAAAAGGCAGGATTGATAGCTGAGACTCCGTATACTGGAGATTTGATTGGACTCTCTGTGTCTTGCGAAGGTTTTCCTGCAGGGGAGACTTGGGTCCCTCTGAGAGGGAATGCGAGGAGGTCTGGTGGGTACGCCTGGTGCTCTTGGGCTAGGCGGTCCATGAGCAATGCCTCGTGGGATATCTTTGGAAGTTCTACCTCTTGATGCCGACTGTTGTCCTCAGTGGATGCTGTGGACAAAAGAAAAACTATTATTTTTGCTGTGTTATAGTTTAATACTAGCGAAGTCTGATAGATTTTCTTGCATTGTCGACTAGAAGAGGAATTCCCGTAGTTTTAAGAACGGCCGCATTCTAATCTGTCTCAATCTGTAAAATATACCTGAAGTTTAGAGCGAAAATGCACATGCTTGTAGCTGGTACAAAACTATGCAAGTAGCTGGCATGCCATTGTGACATTGACCAATCAGAAGTTGTTATAGCACACTGCATGCCAGCTACTTGCATAGTTTTGTACCAGCTACAGGCATTCTATTTTTGCCCTTACTTACATTTTTGACATGTTTTTGACATTGACTGTTCTGAGATGAGAATGCGACTAGTTTTTGAACGTTTTTGAGGGTGCGTTACCACTGACGCGGAGCTGGGTGGAGCGGAGCAGAGAAGAGCATTTAAAAATGATAAGTGTTTCCATTGAAGGGGAGCGGAGCTGAGTGGAGATTTCGAGCACTGTGATTCGTCGACCCACCCTGCTCGACTCCGTTCAGTCTGGCTCAGGGCTACGTGTTCATATATTCTATTTGAAAGTCCGCTCAGTCCCACTCCGCTTCACTTGCACTTTTTCCACTGACGCGGAGTGGAGATTTCGAGCACTGTGATTTGTCGATTCCCTGGTCCGCTCCTCTCCACTCCGCCCAGCTCCGCGTTAGTGAAAACGCACTCTTAATACGGGAATTGGCCTTCTAATTTCAGTAGCAATATTATTTCCAACAAACGCTGTCCCTAAAGCGAGGCCTTTGACCTTCACAACAATACATCTACTTCCCTACAATTTGTACAAAAAACAGCCACCCGACATTGTCGTTGGACCGAAATCAGGAAGAAAATAACACTGACAATGCTAAAACAAATATTTTTTGCCGGAACCCCCGGCGTTATTACCATAACCGTATAATCTCGAAAACAAGTCAAAGCTGTTGACATTTGAAGGCTCCCGACTTTTGCCAAATAAAAATTCTGAATATTCCCCACAATAGTCTCCGCAAAGTTGGGTAGTCATCATTAAATTTCATGTTCTATTCTAAAGGCACAGTGACCCAATGAAGACATTTCGGCCTCAAAAACACCTCTTACTACATTTTCACATGATTTTTTCCTTTCTTTATAACACCGGCCTAAAGACTGTATAGCAAAGACCTCTTCTCACACAAAGAAGGCACGAGTACTGATCACCACGCTTGCTCAAGACGGGTTGGCGATTTCAGACTTGTGTTAACTACACTTAAGTCTATGTTTCCTCACGATATTTTCCCTTCGCCGATGTCAGTAATGTCCAAGTTATATAATATTTATAGTTCAGGAAAGTAAATAAGAGAGTTATCGTTTGAAAATTTTCAAATCTGTTTCTGTCTATGACGATAGCGAAATCGGAAATGGAAGCATGTTTGTCTTGAATTTATTATCAAAGTTGTGTAAACCTGGGGGAATTGTTTATAGTTTTGAAACAAAGGAATGGAGAAAATAAAGGAGTACGACGGCAATGCTCGTTCATTATTATGTTTGCATATTGAGTGAGATGTTAATACAGTCGACGAAAAAGGTAAAAAATGCAGTCTGGAAATAATATTGACCATTTTAACCCAAATTATGCAAATATATATTTTTTTTATTTATTTGCATAACTAGCTTCAGCCCGCGGCTTTATTCGCGTGGAAGTCATAACTAACACAAAACCACACACAATGTACTAAAATAACAGGCCAGCTAGAGATTCGAGTTAAAATTTGAAATAAATACTTTTGCCCATAATGTCTTTTGAAATAAAATTTAAAATGTTATTTGCAACAAAAAACAAAATAAACAAATAATATGATTTATAGAAATTACAGCCAAATTAGTAAAGCAAGGTGTAAATTATTAAAAAAATAGTAAAAATATTTTTTATTCTAAGTCTTATAGAATAAAAATGTAAGTTTAAAAACTAAAACCCGACTACTGAAAAATCACGCTCTAAAAAGTATGAAACAAGAAAATATTCTCATCTGAAATTAGAAAAAGACAAATTAAAATCCGGAGTCACACGTAATCTGTTTAATTCATGCCCTAATATGACGTGTGACTCCGGATTTTTAATTTGTCTGTCTTTTTCTAATTTCAGATGAGAATATTTTCTTGTTTCATACTTTTTAGAGTGTGATTTTTCAGTAGTCGGGTTTTAGTTTTTAAACTTACATTTTATTTAAATTATTTTGGGCTTATAATTTCGTGGTAAAGTATTTGCAGAGCCATTTTACATTTTTAAATAAGAATAATTATTATAATATATGTATTTTGGGTAGGTTTGGAGAGAAAATATGTTTGGCTCACATTTCAGGCGTGATTTAAGAAATTGGTCCCAATTATCGGGTGCATGCAAGCAAAGCCGCGAGCAATAGCTAACAATATACATATTTTTGAAATGTGCTAATTAAGCCCTTTCATTTGATAAGCGATTTGATTCGATGGAGCGGGCTATGCTCAGAGTTTCTTTGAAGGATAAAATCAGGAATGAAGTTATCCGGAAAAGAACCGGAGTAACTGACATAGCTTTCAAAATAAGCAAACTGAAGTGGCAGTGGGCTGGCTATGTTTGTCGAAGGACCGATGGCCAGTGGAGCAGACGAGTCCTAGAGTGGAGACCGCGTATCGGTAAGCGTAGTGTGGGACGCCCCCTAGCTAGATGGACCGATGACCTGAAGAAAGTGGCTGGGGCAGACTGGATGCGGAAGGCGGAGGACAGGGTGTTGTAGCGCAACCTTGGAGAGGCCTATGTCCAGCAGTGGACTGCGATTGGCTGAGTTGATTGGTTGATTGATTTGATACGCCACACGGCATAATTATTATTTTTTTTTTTAGTTTTTGACTCCTTGTTCCTCTAGAGGGCGCCATAATCAATTTTGTGTGACGTCGTATAGTCTATAACCAGCGGAAGGCCAAGACGCTTCTAACAACACCTCATTTGTCCTTAACATGATAAGTAGTTTAGAAGTTATGAGGGAACAGATGAACATACATACATACTGGTCAAAATCATAACCATCCTTTTTGCTTCGCCATAGTTGGGTAAAAATGGTTAAAATTTTCGTATGTCATAGCAGAAAATATCCTCTTGTAGAAGATTTGGATTCCTTAAAAACTGAAGGTGTATTATTTTATTTTTTTTAACTAGCCTTTGCTGTACCACTCTTGGGCAAAGGCCTCCCTCCATGCTCCATCCATTCATGGATTCATGGTCTTACTCCATCTTTCGCGAGCCCGCACATCCTCTTTCCAGTTTTGAAACAACCAATCCAGCTCGTCCCGCCATCTCCTACGTGGTCTGCCGCGACCCCGCCTCGCTGTCTCAAGGCACCAGTTCTGTGTAATCTGGGCCCTCAATTGGTCGGCAGACATGTTCTGCCTAGTCCTATTTAAGTTGGGCAGCCTTTTGAGCCACGTCATCTATCATTGTTTTAGAGCGCAGTATTGTGTTTCGACAACGATCCGTTAATTTAACGCCAAGTAAACTGAGCTTCATTTCTCGTTGGCAGACCTTGGGTTTGGACTTCTGGATGTTAGTCAAAGACCAAGTCTGTGCACCATAGGTTAAGTTGGGAAGATTACTCATTACACATGTACATGATCCTGCGTTTCCGTGCCATAGGCAACTCACCCTTGAATAGTTCCTTCATGGACCCCGTGCTCTTCCAGGCGTTTTCCGTTCGTTTTGTGATTTCTTTATTTGCCTCGCCTAGAAAGAGACTACTTGAGGAGCTTGTGGGTATGTAATAACAGCCGCACGGGTCGATCCATCAGGTTAAGCTACGCTTGCCGGGGTCAGTCCATGGATGAGTGACCATCTTTACATACCAAGACTCCTCCGTGCCTCGGAAAGCACGTTAAACCGTTGGTCCTGGCTGTCATTCGTGGATCTTTGACAGTCGTTACGGGTCGTCAGAAGCCCGAAAGTCTGACAACCAGTCTTATCAATGGGTATCGTATTACTCAGTTAATGGGTTCTGGAGGTCAGATAGGCAGCCGCTCTATGTAAAATACTGGTATTCAGCTGCATCCGGTTAGACTGGAAGCCGACCCGAACATAGTTGGGAAAAGGCTAAGCTGGTTGATTGATTGAAAAGAGACTACTTGGCCCAAGTAAAGGTATTCCTGTGCATGTCCGTCTACTCTTATGCTTCCAGGTGTTTCATTGCACGTATGTTCGGTCTTCAACATATTCATCTTCAGTCCAACCTCAAGGCTTGCATTACTCAGCTCGCCGTCCGGTAAGGAACAGGCCCGGGTCGACGGCGCGTTGTGTTCCACGCGCGCCTCAAAGAGATGTCAGCAGTGACGGGGTCAATTGGGCCGATGCCGCCGGGGTCGCGGGTAGTTCGAAAGAGATACCGTGGACTTGGCACGGGCAGTTGAAGGAGCATGGGTGGGTTTTAGTCAGTAGAAGTCTGACACGCCCTCTCGCTCTGCCCAGAGCGGGAGAAGTCATTTGTTGATTTTCCTTCAAAAAAAAAAAAGGCTTGCATTACTAAATTCTTGGAGTAGCCGTTCAGTGATTTTCTAAATTTTTAATTGATCATTCCAACTTATTTTTAATTGAACCGGTCGGATCTGTGCTTCCCGCACCGGTTCAACCGGTTAAAGTGGCGGTGCTTGGGTGAGGCCTATGTCCAGCAGTGGACGTCTTTTGGCTGAAATGATGATGATGAACAATCCAAAATAAACTTTAGCTGCAGACATTCACAATATTAAAAACATTTACGTTTATGAATAATTTAGTCTTAACAATTAATTTTCGAGATTTTGGCTAACAACAGTTTAGTTACTTATCAAATAACATTGCCCTATTTCAGTTTAAGTAAAATAACTTTGATTTTACAAAACACAAGATCAAAGCGAATTAAGAATCCCAATTCGTCCGAATTTCTGAACCGAAACTTTATACGGAATAATTTTATCAGTTGGAGCTTCAATTTGTTTACTGAGAACTGGGGGAAATTAACGGAATAATAAACAAAAGGTTTTACCAGCGGACCATGGTGGGCGATTTATATTGCTCAAGTACTTACGTAATTGTTATCACGGGAGCGGGGGTGCGGTGGGGTTTGAGTTTGTACCCTTTTAATCTGTCTGATCAGATATCACAGAAAGCCTGTGTTCACCAACATTTAAATCAACTGTTAAGATGTTTAATCAGTTCTTTCTTAAGGAAATTTTACATAAACCAACTGTTTAAATACTTAACCGGTGCGCGGTGGTTTGAATGTTGGTGAAGACAGGCCTTAGTCATTTAGGGGTAGGTCTTGTTATGAATGTTGATAGCAGTCGCCGAGTCGTCGAGTCGTCGAGTCATCGAGTCGTGGTCGTAGGTTTATACCCAGGCAGGCGCTTTACTTTATGTAAATTATTTCATCACTATTGCTCTCGAAACCTTGAAGGAAAACATTGTGAGAAAACCGGCACGTCCTAGAACCAACAATTCGAAGACTTGTGACCTTTACCAACCCACACTGGGCCCGCGTAGTGGATTACGGCCCACTCCCTCCCACCGAGAGGAGGCCTATGTCCCAGCAGTGGGAACATTATAGGCTGACTAAGCTTATGATTGTTATGAATTGTATAGTATTTTGTATGAACTATTTTATGTTATCTACTTGAATCTTTCTCATAATTTATTAAAACGGATAAATGCCCTTCCCTATGTGTTCTATATGCAAGCGTATGGTGGCACTCGTGGGCTGCATTAGAAAAGCAGAGTCAAGTGGTATACCTTGTGTTGTCATCTGACATTATGCTGAGTTGAGGCCCATTTGGCATTATAAGCATTGTTTACTTTCTGTTTTTATGGTTTTAAGGTGAGGTGGTTTTATAGGTAAGGTAAAACACCTCTTCTTTCTGGTTTTCTTTGTTTATAATGTAACTGTGTAATTAACATAACTTTAGGTCTGTTTTCCCTGAAGAGTTAAGCCACCAACAGCATAAGAAGTGGTATCAAAATAAACTTAGAAAGCACAATACCAAACTTTTATTAGAATTTTTGATTATTAATTCCAAATTCAAAGTACGTTCGACTTTTGTATCGTGCCTCTGATACTAATAATATAATTCTAGAAATTTGTTTCAATACTCGCGTTGAAATTTAACTAAGTTATAATAACTTTAAAACTCGAACGTCGACTTTAAAATTAAATTGAAAACTTTTAATAGGGACTCAATCACTTCCTGAAGGTTTTTGTTGACGTAATCTGTCCAAAAATGGACATCAGAGCTACCTTTTAATAAAGTTATTAATATTATAGCATAACATCATCGGGACTTGGTGCACTGCGACTAGGACCGGTTAGCTTCGAAGGGTGGCTTCGTGGTTATTATTTTTTTTAACCATCCAGAAATAGTAGCCTCGCTTAGCATGCTTAGCGGGGCTTCGTCGACCACGTCTTACGGCATTTTGTGAATAACCCGTATGATTTTAATGCTATTTTCCATTTCAGTAACGTCATTCAACGGTAAGTTGCGGACGGCTCTTATGCCCAAAGGGGTAGGGTATAAAATAATATACACACACACTCTTTTCACCAGTTGTCTTTCAAGTCGTTGAGCTCCTTAAGTTCTGAGTTGAGCTACACGATTACTGACAAATGCGTCCACTGACTCGACAGATCCACTCAAATCTGTAATGCTTCTGTCCTCAAAATACCATCTCAGGCACGAACCTGCATGGTCTTTATATCGCATGACCGAGTTTATCTCTGGATTTTATAAGAGACTTTGGAGTTTGTTTCGCCATTTTTCTTCTCAGGGGTGGTCAAATAGGAAATGTCGATTCCAGTCTAGCTTATTTTTTTTATTTAATAATATGTCGTTATTCTGATGTATTTACAGAATAAACAATTTCATTTCATATAAATCAACAATATTTAACACTCATAATTTATTTGTTTACCTATTTGTGAAAAATAATAATTATTGTGTATGTTTTAGAAAAATTGTAAAATCAATAAAAATAAAACATTTTTAGTAATGTTAGGATATAATTTTGTTATTTTTAGGTTATGTTTATATTACATTTAAATAAAAAAACTATAAAAAAAAAAATTGTTAAGTGGGCCGTCTTATTTTTATCACCTCTCTCGCTCACACGGGACCAAATTTTTAAGATTGTTAAATGAAAGATGCTTTTTTGAAAAATCTAATCAATTAACGAACTAGTAAATAATATTAATTTAATTGGTACCTAATTTTAAAAACAAATTTCTATTGTGTTATCTACCAAAAACAGCTCAAAAAATTTTATCTGTTTTTAAGATGAGTTAAAAAATGCCACAATAAAAATGTATTTTCAATATTTACCTATTAAATTAATATTATTTACTAGTTCGCAAATTGATTACATTTTTCAAAAAAGCATCTTTTTATGACAATTTGGTCCCGTATGAGCGAGAGAGGTGACAAAATGCGACAGCCTCTTAAATCAGCAAGAAAATGTCCACTACGTACGAAAAAGGTTTCGTTTTTTATTTCATACAAGTCATGTTCAGCAGATATTAAACAAAGATTTTAATAAGCTACAACAACATGATAACTTGCGAAGTTATGTTATCGAACGAGAAAACTCTCACACAGCTTTTTATAATGTTGTCCTAGCTTTTGCATGTAACTTTGTTGTTTGTAAAAGAGCGGTGGCACAGTGGCAGCCATCTTGAAAATGATGGCACCAGGGTTTGACTTTATGGTGTCAAAAAATAATCTCTAGGAAAAACAGATCAACTTACTTTCATAAAGGGAAGTAATTAAATGGTTTGCCGTTATTAAAATTGATTCGCAACAAACAAGCCATTCAATCATTTGGTCAGCATACAAAGATTTTGCATACAATCTACCTAGCTTTTTCCCAACTATGTTCAGGTCAGTTCACAAAGAGACATGACGCAACGCAATGCTGCGCGCACTTTTTAAGGTAACGACACAATGGTGCCGATTCTCTTGTGAACGCACTAAACTAAAATTAGAGAATCGCTATCTTTTACTAACAGGCAGCGCGAGAAAAGGACGGCTATAGCTATGAACTAAGTTGGAGATGTCAAACTAGTTCACGCCTTGCGCTTCACCGTGTTTTTTAGTCGACATGTTTTTACGTGTCGTCTAAATGTCTATGCAAAAATTAGTTCTAACTAATTTGACAGCTCTAATTTACTTCCGTCTCTTTCTTGTCATAATAGAGAGAAAAAGTTAGCAATAGCTTAAATTAAGTTTAGTTTTTGCACAACAGAATCGGCACCAATATCGATCTTATTTGCTACTTCAATCTGCAATCTGCCTAGCCTTTTTCCAACTATGTTGGAGTCGGCTTCCAGTCTAACCGGATGCAGCTGAATACCAGTATTTTACAAGGAGCGACTGTATATCTGACCTTCACAACCCAGTAACTGGGTAATACGATACCCCTAGGTAAGACTGGTTGTCAGACTTTCGGGCTTCTGACGACCCGTAACGACTGACAAACATCCACGAATGACAGCCGGGACCAACGGCTTAACGTGCTTTCCGAGGCACGGAGGAGTATCAGTATGTAAAGATGGTCACCCATCCACGGACCAACCCCAGCAAGCGTAGCTTAACCCGATGGATCGACCCGTACAGCTGTTATTACTTAGCCACGAGCTCCTCCAAGATTTTGCTTACAATAAATAAAAATCAGACTGCAATCCTTGTTCTGCAAACAATGTTAAATTGTCAACAATTTAACAATATCAGTCCGCTTGTATTATCAAGTGTCTGTTTAGTAAACAGTTGAGCTGCAAAATAATGACTTGCTGAGCAAGATTTCACAATTGGTCAGCGAAAACACACAGTAGGATTTTAATGGTTTTCAGTTTAAATATTGTAAGTTTTTAACTCTGCTACCGTAAAAATTGTACTCTTATAAGATCGTTGGTAACTAAACGTAATCGAATGTAAGTGACACTAACGATTGTCACTCATCGTATGTACAAACTGACAGTCGAATAACACATCTCTACTTAGTAAAAAGGCAATGAGAATTGAAGATGCAAGAGCGAGCGAAGCGAGCTCGGGACTTGGTGCACCCTGACTCAGACAAGAAGCTTCAGACTAGCAGCTTCCTTCAGGAAGTGGTTGTTATTTTTTTTAACCATTCAGAAATAGGAGCCTTGCTTAGCGTGCTTAGCGGGGCTCCGTCGACCACGTCTTACTGCATTTTGTGAATAACCAGTATGGTTTTAATGCTATTTTCCGTTTCATTAACGTCATTCGACGTTATGTGGCGGCCACCGCAGTCTGAGGAATCCCCAGGTTTAGAAAGCCTAGGTATGAGATTTTCCTATATATGCTTGTATGCCTTTTATTTAAACCCATTCAGTAGTTATTACTATGAGCCGACACGCAAACTCGCTTTTATAATTTTAATTTGTGTTTTGCAGATCTCCATAATCCGTACTGGATTATTTGAAATGCAAAACTCGCTATCCTTCTATGTTTAACACAATCATTTACTGATCTAAATGTAATATTGCAAGAGAGTTTTGTATTCGGAGAGAGAAAATCGTGTAGGAGTCTGGATTTGTGCCCGGTTGATGGCAATAGGCTCGCACATACAAACACAATTAGCGTGTAGGGCACATAACCTCTCAAACGCAAATTATTTACTAATTTTTAAACCCAAAACCCCCAGGGGGAGGGGGGAGGGGGGTTAGTTGCGAAACCCATAGGTTCACAACTATTTAGGATGATTTTTTTTTAAAACGGATGATGTTTTTTTTTTACGTTTATATATATAATAATAATAATTCCTTTATTTTCAGGCTATTAGGGCCCATAGATAAAATACACAAATGATTGGTACAAAATTATAAACTAATACATATAAAAAAAACATTTAACAAACTTAAAAACTACTGCACACGAAGTGACGGCGTCGTGTTACACTGCGAGGTGTCGCGTGGTGCGTGGTGTATACATATAACATATAAGCTTAGTATTAAGCTTAGTATCTTAGTATTATATAATTGCATAGCACGTGTGAGCACTATGTAGCTACTATTAAGCTACCTTTTACTGGGTACGTCTTTCACTGACTTGAGTGTGCCCTGGCGGTTGAGAGTATGTCATGCTCACTCAAATGTCTCGCTGATGGTGGCGTGTGTGTTGGATCATTAAGTTCCCTTCAAAATGGTTGAGCTAAATGGTGCTGATCCATGCGTCATGTTCGTGAACGGGCGCCGTCAGTTGGGACTGGTCGTCTCTTAGCTGCCATGGCTTATTTTTAATTTTAATATTTAATTTAGTTGTTTTAGTTATTATCTTTTTATTACGGACGCTTTTTAACGTGCACGTCTTTCTACATTGTTCTCACATGTATATTTTCAACTTGAACGATGTAACCAATATTTTGTAAAAATATTATGATTTAAAAGAGTGTCCGTGGAGTTTCTTGCCCGTTCTTCTCCATAGGGATCTACTACGCTTTGGAATGGGCAACTAGCTTCATCTTTCTGACTGACCGACCCATTGACAATTCAAAAGTGCCTGTAATTGGTTTATTTGAAATAAATGCTTTGAGTTTGAGTTTGAGTTTTGCTTATATACCTATTATGTAAAGGGTTTTTCCTTATGAACACACGGGGTGCAGTTGGCCTTTGAGGGGATAATAGGGTATTACACCCACTTTTGAAAAGTGTCTCAATAAGATTATATAGTGCAAATAAGCCATTAGTGGCTTAAAAACAAAAAACAAAATTTTTATTCAATCGATAAGTGCCATAAAAATGCATTTAAATTATACATTTTCAAATTTCGCGCGTAATTTGACGAAAACGCTGGACGCAGTGGACGCCATATTGCTCTGTGGTCACTTTATATACGCTGATCAGTTGACAGTTGACATTGATACTTTTTAATTTACACAGCCGTATGACGTTTAAAGTCGGCGGCTACTTTCATGGTGTTAGAAAACAGATTAAAAAAACTGAAAACTTTAAATTGAATTTTAAAATTTATATTGTTATTTTATGAACTAAAACTAACATTTTCCGACTGCTTTTTCATAAGCTATCTAAATAATATATTTTAGAATTTTCTCTTATAGATTAAAATACCGTATTGGCAAAATATGGGTATACCAGTAAGTGTACATTTACACACCTGCTATACCTCTGCCTAATACTTCGAGGATTACAAGCGTTACGTTATGTTCTGCAAAAAAGTGCTTAAACTTGAAATTGACGGTGCTTCAGCAAAACTAATACTATTTGTACGTTTCTCTCTTTACCTCGAACAAACGCAGTCGAAAACACCTGGCACATATTACATTTTTCTTTGACATCAGCACGACTTCACCTACATTCAATTCCCAGTTTGCTAAGCGTTCTGCTGACGTGTAAGGGTCAGTACACACCGAGACTTGTTGCGACGCGACGCTGCGTGCACTTTTTAAGATAGCAACACTTTATCGAACTTACTATACGAAAAGGCATTTCAGTGTGAGCATCAAAGCGTGTAGAAAGAAGTACGCTGAGATGCGTCGCACCGCGAATCGGAATCGGAATTAGAATTTATAGAATGTGGTTTACATAGTATGGTATTAAAATTTTATAAGTCCTGAACATTCTTCTACAACATAATACTACGTAATATAATTCAATAGTCTCGATGCATGAATCCATATTTTATTTTAACCAACTAATTCTCACTTACCATTTCTTATTTGATCTCATTTGTGTGTCCGAGTCTTTGTCATCATTCACATCTAACACAAATTCATTTTACGTAGGAAATGCCTACTTAATCACCCAATACATCCTCTGTTACATAATTTCATCAAAATCAAAATGTTAATTGCATAATGCTACGCCATGTTTAAAATATTATGTAATATGTCTAATGTTTCCGGCCGCTGACAGCTGCGCGCACAGATAACGCATTCTGCGGCGTGGGAGTCGGTGCTGTCGCGGAGTGGAATGCGGGAATATTGTCATTTTCTGTATATTTTACCTATACCTTTAGAATTAACTTTATATTTTATTTATTTTTTAATTGCATATTATTTGTTACATGCTGCACCGGTCGACGTCATCGCGTCAACGCCGGCTATCGCTGAAAACCAGCGCTGGGGCTCGGTTTCGCATGGGGTCGCGGCATTATGCTGAGCGGTAGCCGTTTTGCGTAGATGTGACGCATATTTTCCCCAAAACTTGCTTTTTACATTGTTATTTTATTTTGTTGTCCTTTGCGTCATGTTTACCGCAAATAAACGTATTTTCTTTCTTTCTTTCTTTCAACATAATTATAAGGCCTACAAATATTATTTTAATGTTCGTATAGGTAGCAAATAAGTTCGTGGCTAAGTAAATAACAGCCATAAGAGTCGCTCTATCAGGTTAAGCTACGCTTGCCGGAGTTGGTCCGTGGGTGGGTGACCATCTTTACATACCAATGCTCCGAGCATTTTAAGCCGTTGGTTCCGGCTGTCATTCGTGGATCTTTGACAGTCGTTATGGATCGTCACAAGCCCGAAAGTCTGACAACCAGCCTTACCAAGGGGTATCGTCTTACCCAGTTACTGGGTTGTGGAGGTCAGATAGGCAGTCGCTTGTAAAATACTGGTATTCAGCTGCATCCAGTTAGACCGGAAGCCGACTCCAACATAGTTGGAAAAAGGCTAGGCCGATTGCAGATTGAGGTAGCAAATAAGTTTGATATTGTGTCGCTACCTTAAAAAGTGCGCGCAGCATTGCGTTGCGTCACGTCTCGATGTGAACTGACCCTAAGGCTTCGGTGTTGTTAGTACCGAACTACCTAGGTAGCTGCACGTTTGTCCAGGTGGCCACTTCGCTTGTAAGTAATTCGTGGAGGACATGTACAAAGGTGTAGTAGAATGCCTTTGTTCGCTATCTTGTAAGATTGTCTTCCGAACTGTCTTTTTGTCTGTAAATAGCTTTGTCGAAAGACTTTTTTGTGTTTCGTGGTTTTCACTATTAAAATTGTATAAAAAACTAGCACTCCTTACGCGATTTCGTCCGCGTGGATTTCATACTTTTCCCTAATTTTTTTAAAACGCTATCTACCCCTTTTAAAGGTAGTTTTCAAAAATTCATGATTACGATCTTTATACAGTGTGTCTGTATACGGTATGGCGAAAATTAAGGGTGTGGTACAGACCATCAAACTGAACAACTTTCTCCCGGGGACCAACATCGTAATCATGAAAAAAAAAATCAGTCGTCCCATACAAAACTTCAATACCTACTCGACCAAATGTATTGGACGACTGATAATTTTTTCGCGATTACGGATTGCGGGGATTGGTCCCCAGCAGAAAGTTTTTCTGTTTGATGTTCTTTACTACACCCATAATCTTCGCCACACCGTAAACAGACATTGCATAAACAAAGGAATATGATTTTTCATATAAATTGTATTCTCTCTTTTCACCCCCAAAGGGGATAATTTTTGAAGTCTTTTGTAACGTTACAATTATTTTACCTATAGGTTATTATACCAATTTTCAAGTTAGTCAAGTCAAATTATTATCAGACCAAAGTTCCTTAAAACAACTTACTCTACCTCTAATATTTTCAGATTTATTCATTATACTGACCTACGAGTATCTCAATGAATCATCCGGTTAACCTAGTATAGATACACAGCCTAGCACAGAACCTAAGTATCTAGTACCGATGAATATTTGAGAGGGTCAGATACTTGAGCCCTAATTTCTGTTTAAAATAAGAACAAAACACAAAACACGCTTGCTGTTGAATTTAAACCTGAAGATGGAATTGACCCGGTCTATTCAGCACGAAACTCAGCTTGAAGTAGGGATTGACGCTATTGGAGGTTTGATAACTCACTTCACCTAAGTTAGCAATGAGATTTTTACAGAACAGATCGATAGATTATTGTAGGATATCGCAGAAAAACTACAGACAAAATTGTCTTGAAAAATATTTTAACTTACCTAACACAGATTCGTTGTCTAGTAAAGTCCTATTCAGTTCCGACATTTCTGTAGCTTCACTCGTAAAGGACTGCGGCGCTTCATACTTCCTAGGCGGCTTCGACACCGGATTCACCTCGATTTTCATCCCTTTCTCTGTTTCAGAAGCTTCTGAGCCTTCTATCAACACGTCCCCGTTAGACGAACGAGCATCGTTCTTAATCAGTCTTTTAATTTCATTGTTTTGGGTTGTAAAATAACATACCACTAGCGCAGCGCCGAAAATAATTACTATAGCCGTTAGACAGCCTACTAAAATTGCAAAGGAATCGGTATCCATACCAGCTATGGTGCCAACTCCCCCGTATCTTGAAAGCACTAGGGTTAAAGTCTTCTCATCCCGACCTCCAGGATTCTCAGCAACACACGTGTAGTTACCTCTGTCACTATATCGTGCGTAAATTATAGTCAAATTAACCCATCGAATCAAATCCATAGTGTTCTCAGCAACAGTGTATCTAATCTCACCGAAAGCTTTCATCTCAATAGTTTTACCGTTAAATCGCCAGGCAACTTCAGGTGGTGGATTTCCTACTACTTTGCAAGTCAGAGTCACGTTTTCATCGTAACTTTTGACCGTTGCGTCTGGCACCGGCTCGAGTATTGTCGGCCGGCACGCGAAGTTGGACGAGTCTAATTCATTCCAAAGTTTGCTTTGTACAGATGTTGGTTCGGCGCATGACGTGGGAGGGGTGTAGAGGTTGTGACTGATCACCCAATCCCGAAAAGTCTGAAGGTTGCAGTCACAACGCCATGGATTGTTGTGTAAATCTAAGCCGGATAAGTTTCTCAGTCCCATCAAAGTTTCCGGCTTCATATGACTCAAATTATTGCCATTAAACCTCAATATTTTCAACTGGGGCAAGTTGGCAAATGCTTTAGTTCCTATACGGTGTATCCTATTGTTGCTTGCTTCTACTTTCTGAAGAAACTTCAAATTGCGAAATATACCGTCTTCCAACTTATCGATAAAGTTGTTGCTTAAGTTTATTAATCTCAGTTTCTCTGTGCCTTTGAAAGTATCGGGGTGCAGTGATCGGATTCTGTTCTTCGACAAATCTAGTTCAATCATGATTGCAAGAGTTACGAACGCAGTCTTGTGGACTACTTCGATGTTGCACTCTTTGAGGAACAATTTCTTTAGATTACTCAGGCCTACTTTCTTAAATGCTTCTTGATGTAGTTGTTGTAGATTATTGTTAGAGAGGTCTAGTATTTGTATGTCGTTGCTGAGGTTTGCTGGGACTGTTTTTAGACTTGAGTTTGAGCAAATCGCGGCTTTATTCCCGGACTGCCATCTGCAGTCGCAAGGTCTCTGGCACTCCGTCGTGAAGTCTGCTACCGTGGTGGTTAGCAGTGCGAGTGGTATGCACGCGATTCTCATCCATGTCGTCCAGTATTTATGGTCCATTTTGCTGTGATGCTGGTCATTTCTTCGTGCCGTAGCATACCTGGAGCGGGCTCGTCAGCCGACGCATTTGTTTCTGAAACAAACAGAAAATTGAATTTAAGTAAAAGCTTTCAATATTTATTCGGGCAATTCAATTTGTTTGAACAATGGCCTTTTGAGCTGCAAAAAGGCAAACTCTATAACCTAATAACTACTTGTGTCTTTGTAGAGTTATCGAGTGGGTCGCAAGTGATGTGATGCAGTGATTTTAATGCTATTTAAAATTTCATAAACACATCATCTTGTTTTTAATATCGATTTACAACCAAAACACTAATTCTATACTTTTAAATAAGCTGAAGAATTAGTTTTTTTGTTAGTTTGTATGTTTGAACGTGCTAATCTCTGGAACTACCATTTGGATTTAAAAAATTCTTTTTGCATTTGATAGCCCAGTTCTCGAGGAAGGCTATATACTGTTTAACATCACGCTATGACTCTTAGGAGCCGAGCAAAAAGAAGTAACAAATATACAAACACACAGACACAATCTTTCGCCTTTATAATATTATTGTGATTGTTAAGTTATATTCCTATTCACCGTATAAAAATCCGTTGCCGTGCCATGCCGCCAGTGGGCGCAGGCCCTTACTTTGAAATTGATCCCATAAAAGAAACCAATATCTGTCTTGAAGCTTTGCGTACTAAAAAAAATGCCATTTTTATGACTTTTATTACCAAGAAACTATTTTTAAAGAGAAAATCTTGCACCTTTCACTACGTCGTAAGGTGGGTGTAAGAATAATGACCTACACACGTGATGTTGCTCGAATGGCGTCAGGTCAGAGGCGGATTTGCCCTAAGATACATGAGGCCCGGGCCTAGGGCGGCCAGAAATTAGGCGCGACCAATCTGACAAAAAACTGATGTAACAAGAAATAACTGAAAGTACCTAAATATTCTAAAGACTCGCGCACATTATGGCGGGCCGCACTGCACCGCATCGTATAACAATAATCTTCCTAAATCATTCGTATATGCAGAGTTACTGGTTATTGACCAATATCCTCTTAAGGGGTCACTGTACTCATCATTATGAACAACTTTTACTATGGAGCCAAACCTGAAATCGCGAAAAAAAAATTTGTAACTCGATTTCGATATTCATTATGCAGTCTAAGATAGGTGTTGAGAAAGAGGCGGCTGGTACCTATTTTTACTACATGGCCTGGGGCCTAGGGCGGCCAAGACTGCAAATCTGCCTCTGCTTTAGGTAAAGAAAGAAATAGCTTTTTAGCGACATTTATAGCTGAGCGACTAAACCAACATGGTTTTATTTACGATTTACTAATTCATTTAAATAATGCATATTTACCATATTAAGGCTTAAACTGTAAGTAAATAATAATGGGCTTAACCTGAACTAGGATAAACCTGTATCTCAGGTATCATAAGTGCAAATTAGTTTACAAAAATATTTCCTAAGATTAATGATAATACATAAATAATGAATAACATAACAGACTAATGAAATGAAAACATTGAATTAAAAATAATATTTAACTTAAAACAACCAGTAACTTTTTTGTGTCATCATAAGACAATTTTTGTAACCAAGTTTTAATTACATTTTTGCAATGTACCGTGTTTAATGCAGACATAGACAAAATTGCGTTTACTTTGTTATAAAGAAATGGCCCTAAGAATATAAAAAATGTATACATAAAAGAATGCGTTAATCTATAATTGTCCATACAGATGTCTTTACGTCTTTTATCAGTGACAACTCTATTGGAAGGCAATTTAGAGTGCTGTTTTAACCAGTGCACTACACCGACGTACTGACGATTTTCAGTTCCAGAGACCATTGTGCGTGGGCCATAGCGGCCGTCGGGGGGAGGGGGGGAGGGGGGGGGGGGGAGTTATTCCAACCAGCCCGCCTCATTCCAGAAGTCGATCAAGTCTCCAAGTCTCTCCAAAACATCTGCGAAAGATCTGGATGTTCCAAGAGAGAGTTCCTGTTCTAATCTGGGTGACGCCTGTGCATGCATAGGTACTTAAATCAACTCAGCCTATCGCAGTCAAGTGCTACACATAGGCCTCTCCCAGGCTGCGCCACAACACCCTGTCCTCCGACTTCCGCATCCAGTCTGCCCCAGCCATTTTATAAAATTTCTTTGTAATCAAACTAGTGACCTGGCTCTGCTTCTCACGGCTTATACATATAAATTGTTTGCAGATGATGTATCAATACTGACTTCATGTGAATCTAATATCAATTTAAATGAAAAATTAATTTCTGTACTTAACGCCACAATCAATTGGATGACCGAACATAATCTTGAAATAAATTTCACCAAGACAAAAATAATAGCATTTTATCCCTGTCAAAAAACACCCATAAATATAAATTTCAGCATAAATGGCTCAACTTTAGAAGTTGTTAATAAATTCACCCTGTTAGGACTAAACATAGACTCGCATATTAATTGGAAATTTCACATTCAAAAAATAAGAGCTAAATTATCAAAATTTTCTTATGCCCTCCGCGAGATCAAAAAAACTACAGATCTTAAAACTGCTCTAGTAACCTATTACGCATATGCCTATGCCTGGCTCAAATATGGAGTCATCCTATGGGGTAACAGTACAGACGCGCCCATATTATTTATTTTACAGAAGAAATTAATTAGAATCTTAGTAAATATTGAAGAAACCGTCAGCTGTAAACCCTACTTTAAAGAACTAAAAATGCTAACTTTACCCTGTATCTATATATTTGAAATATGTAAATTTGTTCGCAAATACCCGGATTTCTATACTAAGCGAGAAAATATACAAACTAGAATTACACTTAGATATAAAAACAGACTAAACATACCAACTTCACGACTAAAAATGCACTCCTCCAGTGCCTTTGTCATGTCTATAAAAATATATAACAAGTTACCAGAACCTATGAAAAGTATAAATAAAGATAACAGTTTTATTAATAAGTTGAAACTATTTCTATTGGACAAAAGCTATTATAGTATAAAAGAATATTTAGATGATAAATTATAATTTACAAGTCTTAAATAGAAAATTTACATTTAATACCACATATAACATACATAATTAATAAATAAAACAATTAATATAATTAAACTTAAATATCTAAATATATATTAAATACATAATTAAACAAATAAAACAATTAATTTAAATACTTCATTATCCACTTACACGATAATTTTCAATTAATAATATTATTCCTATGTATTATTAATAATAAATTCTAGTCATTAACAAATAAATAATCGTGCAATAAATTTAGTACAATAACCAAATATCAATAGTTTAAACATATTGGTACTGTAACAACAGGAATAACTAATTAAGCAATATAGGTATACCTAACATTAAAAAGAGTTACTTACTTAAGCAGGTACTATTTATATCTTACTAGCAAAGAAATAAAGCTTAAACTACTTAAATAAATTAAATAATAAAAGAAGCGCTCTTCCTCCTCTCTCCTACTATGCTGTGCCCGACAGGGTCCATAATTGTGTCATTAATTTTAAGCTTACCAACTGTTTTACATTATGGAATGCAATAAAGAATTGAGAATTGAGAATTGAGAATTGAGAAATGTTTCGGAATAAATTCTCTAAATGATAGTGAAAACCGCATCAAAATCCGTTGAGTAGTTTAGAAGAACAACGCGGCCACATAGACAGACATGAAAAGCGACTTTATTTTTAACAGAGTTCAAAAAAGGAGGTTCTGTATTCGACCCATATGTATGTATGTATGTTTGTTTGTCCGCGATTTTCTCAAAAACGAATAAACCGATTTTGATTATTTCAATAACGTGTTCTGCATACTTCTAGGAAGGTTTTAGTATATAATACATTATGTAATTATTCTTATGTACGAAGTTATATGCATAAATGCACTGTACCTCCGGCATTTCTAAGCGGATTTTAATGATTCTTATTTTGGTTCGACTTGGGCTTACCTACTTATATGTATAATTGTATATTCAACTAAAAATGGAAAAATTAACTTACTTTAAAAAAAGTAAAACCGACTTCAAAACCAAAAACGAATAAAATAACTTTCATAAAACACTTAAACAGCTTCTGAAGTCAGTGTCTTCCATTCTTCAATGCACTTTAGCTTAACACCGACTTCAGAAGCTGTTAAGTGTTTTATGAAAGTTATTTTATTCGTTTTTGGTTTTTTTATTCGTTTTTGGTAAATTTTATATTATAATACTAGCACTTCCCGCGCGGCTTCGCCCGCGTGGATGTCAGAAAATATCCCACGGAAACGTACTACCGGGAAATCCTTCCTTATTCCTAGTCTACATTATAAAGGGAACTTCTGTTCAAAACTTCAGCTTTCTAAGTTCAAAGGTTTGGGCTGGGCGTTGATGAGTCAGTCAGTCAGTCGAGACTTCTCTTTTCATTTATATAGATAACTAAATGTATATGGTTTTTCCACATGTGTTATTTGACTATATTGAAACATGATTACTAGTAATTTATTCGATAGAAAAAAAATCCAAAGTAGCACCGTCTATTTTCTGTTTTATGCGATTATACGTAAAAAGTTCCTTATTATGCAGTAAAATTTGCTTTAAATCGAAGGTATTTAAATATGTTAAGAACTTACAAATCTAAAAACGGCTCACACGCGGTTGGTCACAGTTCTAACCTAGCCACTAGCCACCTAGCCATTTGTTCGGGGTGCTGGCGACATTGCCACGTTTGTACGATATGATACATAATTAAATAAAATTGAATAATTAAATAAAATTAAATACATAATTAAATTAAATAAATAAATAATTAAATTAAATAAATAAATAAATAATTACTTACTCAATAGTATAGTCATGAAATAACCCAAAAAAATAAATAAAATATAATAAAAATGCTTGCATACATACTCCACATTGTTATTATTAGTAAATAAATTAAAAAGTAAGTAATTAATTGTTATTATGTTGCCGTGCCCTAACCGGTACAACACATGAATGCAATAGAGAGTTTTGAATTTGAATTTGCTTATTTCGTCTTTCATTGTTCCACAAAAATATTATAATGAGCCGAAAAACGAGAGTTAATTCGAGTAAATAAGCCTTAAGCTGTTAGCCCGTGTAGGCGGGCAATTTGCCTAACTCTACAAACTAGAAGTTAATTTCAGGTATGTAGGTAGTGGGTTTTTAATTTACATTAAGGCGCGGACTGACTACGATTTTAAACGGCACACAACCGTGTAATATATTGTCACCATTAGCTGGCTTGAAATAAGGTTGAAAATTGAAAATAATATTCCGGGTTTTCTTTAGATTATTCAGAATATATACACAATAAATGAAATAATTGTTCGGTCAAAGTTTGAAAAAAAAATGGTAATTCCATTAAATTCTTAAAAAAAGAATGTCGTTATCGCTTAAAATACAGAGATGTTCGACGCCAATGTTTATTTTTGTGGAGCAACTTCCAATTTTTTTATTGGGAATATCAAACTATTTTTTACTATTCTATTCGGTTAAAATTTTTCATTAAACCCAGAAGGGTTTAATGAAACTCAAAAAATATAGTGGACAGAGAACTGTCCACTGTATTTTTTGCGTTGGATAGTTTCATTGCGTTACGTCATACTCGACAATCCAAGAAACCTACTTTTGTGAATATTGAGATACTAAAAGGCGTTTAAAAATAACGCGTTTGGCGTTTGTAAATGCGTTTTGTACGTGGGCACTGTTTTATAAAGTAACTTTTTGAAACCGATCAGATAGCGGTATCCCTCGGTGAAGATCCTCTGGTAAATATTGACCAGTGCCCTAGTGTGCTTATTGTCCTATGCTCGATATAATAGTAACATTTCCGAGCACTGGGATATCATCTATGGTGTCATCTCTGCATCCAGTAACACCTCGCACGAAAAACAGTCCAGATTGGAACTGGCGCAAGGCAGATTTCCAGGGTTTGTATGGGGCATTAATGGAAATAGACTGGTACGACTTGTTAACAATAAGCGATATCAACAGTGCTGTTCAGTTGTTTTACGATAAGTTATATGAATGCATAAGTCAGTTTATACCCTTTAAAAAACAAGTAGAGTGTAGTCAGCGATATGTATATCCGAAATAATAAAAAATATACAAAATAAACACTTTTACCACAAGAGATTTAAAGAAGAAGGTAAAGATTTCAACAAAGTGATAAAATTGATTGATTGTGAATATCGGAGATATATGGCAGTGCTACAAAAAAATATTATTGACGATCCGGTACAATTTTGGAAGTATGTTAAAGAAAAGAAAATGGATAGGAGGTATATAGACACTTATATATAATATATGGAAAGACTGAAGTGAAGGATCAAGCGGCAGCCGATGCCTTTGCCGGCTATTTTGCGCCCGTGTTCCATGCAGGTAAACCTGTGTTGAACCCGGATATGGCTGCTAAAGCTGCGCATAAGAATCGGGATGCAGCCTCCGTTTCGATCGCAGCAGTTGATGAGTTCGATCTATGTAAGGCAGTGAGGCGCCTCAAACCGCGATCATCTGGTGGACCTGATGGCATTCCTGTATTTCTAGCTAAGGATTGTATCTCGGTTCTTGCGGGGCCTCTACTGTATCTTTACAATCTTTCACTGACACAGTCGAGATATCCTGAAGGCTGGAAGTTATCCAGAGTCACTCCTGTTCCTAAAGGTGATGGAGGCACTAATGTTTCTTCTTACAGACCAATTGCAGTCCTGTCTGTTTTTGCTAAGGTCTTTGGGGCTATTCTAAGTGTTCGCATTAATAGCCAAATCTGTCACCAACTACATGGCAGTCAGCATGGGTTTCGTAGCGCTCGCTCCACCACCACCAACTTGGTCGCGCATGTAGACTATGTCTGCAAATGGATAGGCGTAAGCAGGTCGATGCGGCCTACTTTGACTACCAAAAAGCCTTCTACCTGGTAGACAATGATATACTGTTGGAAAAATTAGCGATTATTGGATTCACGCCAAAGCTCCTTAAATTCTTTTCCTGTTACCTAAATAAATCGTCGTCAATATGTGCGATTAAAAGGATACGATTCAAAAATCTATTTCACCAGGTCAGGAGTGAGTCAGGGTACTACAGTGGGACCCTTGCTATTCGTAATATTTATAAATGACCTACCGGATGTTGTTTTGACCTCCGAGTGTCTCCTATTTGCGGATGATTTAAAGCTAAGTTTCGGTGTTGACGCCAAGGCTGACGCGGTGAAATTACAGCGAGATATTAAGGCTGTATCTAAATGGAGTCAAGAGAATCATCTTCCATTCAATAATCTCAAATGTAAAATAATAACGTTTTCACGAAAATCACAGCCCATGATTATTGATTATAAATTGGCTGAGCTCCTTTGGATAAAGTTTATGAGATTAGGGATTTAGGAGTAGAATTAGATTGTAAATTAGATTTCCACACGCACGTTACCAAAATTTGCAAGTCTGCACACAAAACGCTAGGGTTTGTCATGAGGCTGCATGAGACTGCATCACAGTTCGATAACATAGGGGTTGCAAAAGTATTATACAATGCGTATGTACGCAGTAAACTTGAGTATGGTGCTCTTGTTTGGAATCCTTATGAGGAAAAGTATGCTCTAATGATTGAAAAAGTACAACGTAAATTTGCTAGATGGATATACAAGAAACAGTACGGATACTATCCCTACCTGTATCCTTCTTTACTTGGACTTCTGGACTTGGAAACGTTAAAATTTAGAAAGGCTATGTCTCAAGTTTCGCATTATCTGTTAATAATATTCGTAATAACGTTGATAGTCCCCAAATACTAGAACGAGTCCGTAGCTTGGTCCCCAGGAGCATGCCAATGGATCCTAAGGCCTCTGCCTTGAATTTCGCGGGCAGCGGGGCGGCAGCGGCGGCGGCGCGGGAGCGGTAGGATTTTATGCATAAAAACAAATGGACCGGACCTCGAAAACAGCGGCGCGGAAGCGGGGTGGGACAATGCGAGACGCGCCACCGCCGCCGCCGCCCCGCTGCCCGCGAAATTCGAGGCCGAGGCCTAAGGGTCAGGTAGCGCCGCGCCGCCGCCCGCGGCTGCTGGAGCAACCGCACCGAGCGCGCACCGAGCGCGGGCGGCACGCGCCCACCAACCGCGTACTCCGCACTATGGGGGACATACTTGCTCAGCACCACGAACTGGACTTATTTGCCGATGGATTAGGACATTTGTATAACAAATTTCGTATCATTTTAAATGACATAATATTATAGCCATACTTACCTAATAACTAAAAAAGATGAAAAAAAAAGATAAATGAAAAGCAGTTGCATGCAGCTGAGATGAGAATGCTAAGAGGGATGTGTGGTGTTACACGAATGGATAGAATAAGAAATGAGTACATAAGAGGAAGTCTAAAAGTGGCACCGGTGTCTGAAAAGTTGTGCGGAAATCGGCTGTCATGGTATGGGCATGTGATGCGGAGGAGTGAGGAAAATGTCGTGAGGAAAGTTTTGAGTATGAATGTCGATGGCTATAAGAGTAGGGGAAGACCAAAGAAACGATGGATGGATTGTGTGAAAGATGACATGGCTAGAAAGGGGGTGACTACCGAGATGACGAATAATAGAGAAGTATGGAAAAAAAGGACATGTTGCGCCGACCCCAAATAGATTGGGATAAGGGTAGGAGAATGATGACTTACCTAATAACTGATTTGAGTTGTATTGATTACCATTAATTGACACTAAACTGACATTTTATTCTGCGTATTGATTCATTGTTGTAATCTCTTATTATTGTAATTTTATTATTATTATTGCTATTTTTATAAAATCTATTGTATAGGGAGACGAGTGTGTGTAATATATTAACCATAATTGTATTGTAAGGAAATTAATCTTATGGGCGTTTTGGATGTCAAAACTGTTAGCTCGTAAGACCAATTGACTAAATAAATAAATAAATAAACTAGCTGAGCCCCGCGGTTTCACATGCGTAGCCGGGATGAAAAGTGGCCCATGTGTTAATCCAGCTATCTACATACCAAATTCCATCCAAATCGGTCCAGCCGTTTGAGCGTGAAGAAGTAACAAACACACACAAACACTCGCAATCTTTTGCCTTTGTAATATTAGTGTGATTAGTGTGATTTAGACTTTTGAAAAATAAAAAGTAGGTGAATATAGAATTAAGGAATGTTCTGCCTTTATTGAAATCGTTTATAGTATCGAATAATATTACAGTTTATAAATTCGTATCAGAGGGCCTAAACCAGCAACAAGCAAGGAAGGTCTGCAAATCACTGGACATCAAAGACTTGTTCACCGCTCGCCTAAAAAGTGTACTAAAGAAATGGCTTCTGGAACTTACATACACCGAAACAGAATCATTTCTCTAAAGTTTTGTCGACAAGCCACTGTGCCAGCATACAATCTCTCACACTTTCACCCTCAGTCACTCACACAAACACACTCACACACCCACCCACACACACACACACAACACAATACACGCCTTACTAAACTAGCCTTAGATTTGTAAACCGACATATTTCTTTATGCTCAATCGCACTCCGACCCACAAGATACAAGCCCTGCTTAGTTTGTGGGTCAACGGTGAAACCTTGCATTGTTGTGATGTACAAAGTTAAATTTGTGTTTGTGTATTCTGTCATCACCTTTTCTTTTGCCAATAAAACTTTTTGTATTTTTTTTTTTGTATTTTTTTTTTTTTGTAATAACTTTCAAAGCATTACATATTTCTAAGACTTTGAACAGGATTGACATATGGTTTTCGGTATACATTTTTGACTTTTCCAATAATGTTTTAGCGGGTGTTTATTTTAGAAGCCGAGCTTTAAATTGAAATAAAATACATTCTCTTTTACCGAGAGGTCGCCTTTGTCCCAGCAGTGGACATTATTATATTACGCTATAGTTCAAATTGTAGCTCATTATTTTGTTAGAATTAAAAAGAAACCTAGAATTTCCAGGTGAACCCGATTTTTAGGAACCCGGTTCCGTCAACAAAACTGATTGCTAATTATGTCTGAAGGATGAACCTGACCTCTCTCCAGCAATGATCTGCTATTGGCTGATTAGGATGATATTTATATCTGTGCAAGCCGTGCCCAATGGGATCTCTTACGTAATCTGTTCGATTTATGCCCCTAACATGACGTGTGGCTCCGGATTTTTAATTTGTCTGTTTTAAAAATCTAATGCGAATATTTTCTTGTTTCGTGCTTTTTAGAGCGTGATTTTTCAGTAGTCGGGTTTTAGTTTTTGAACTCATTTTTTATTTATTTTGGTCGCCTGGGGTGGTTTAGGAAAATTGCAAAGGAACAGCCGAAAAATTGCAAATAATTTAATTGGTGTCACTTATTACGAAGTTCATCGGGTCATCTATTTTGACATATTTTCCATGAAAAAGCTGTCAAACCGCCATCATTTATTTCTTTAGATAAAAATTATCTAACCATTGAAAAATCAGCCCTAAATAAAACAGCGTCTACATATTATCCAGAAGAAGTTAATCATTAGGGCTAACTTCTATGAAAACAACTTTTATTTCAAACTCAAACTCAAAGCATTTATTTCAAATAAACCAATTACAGGCACTTTTGAATTATCAATGGGTCGGTCAGTCAGAAAGATGAAGCTAGTTGTCCATTCCAAAGCGTAGTAGATCCCTATGGAGAAGAACGGGCAAGAAACTCCACGGACACTCTTTTAAATCATAATATTTTTACAAAATATTGGTTACATCGTTCATGTTGAAAATATACATGTGAGAACAATGTAGAAAGACGTGCACGTTAAAAAGCGTCCGTAATAAAAAGATAAAAACTAAAACAACTAAATTAAATATTAAAATTAAAAATAAGCCATGGCAGCTAAGAGACGACCAGTCCCAACTGACGGCGCCCGTTCACGAACATGACGCATGGATTTACAGTCAAACACAATGTTTCTGTATGTGAGGCAAACTTTAGCACTTAGTCCAATGTTAAGATCACAAAATCATCATTTCACATTCAATTTCGTAAAGTATCCAAAACTCTAAGTCAAGCGAGTGGAAATGTCGAATACTCCAAGTCTTTCGTTTATAACTTTGAAAACGATTATGAAGTCGAACTTCACCGGGCCAAAATGCGACTGTCTTAAAAGAGAAGTAAAACTGACAAAATCCCTGCCCCGAAAAACATGAAAGCTCTCATGGATTGAAGTGGCGAAGTTGTAATAAGTTTTGTATCAACACGGGATGTTAAAGACGCGTTACATTTTTACGCGTGGATTCGTTTCTGATCGGCTGGAAGTTAAAGTTTGGAAGGCTTTGTTTTTTTTTTCTTATGTTTTGCTGTTTGGTTATTGGAAACTTATTTGACTGAGTGTGTAGGGGGAAATATGTTTATCTTCGTAAATGCAGAATAAAGCTAGCAAGCGACAACAAATGAGAAGGTTAATTAGCTGCTATTGTAGTCCCCCCTGGAGGGAGGAGGAGCTCGTGGCTAGGTAAAAACAGTTACAGGGTTCGATCCATCAGGTAAATAATATAATAATAATTCCTTTATTGTCAAAATACACAAATTATTATTACAAAATAATAAACTAATACATATTAAAAACATTAACAAACATAAAAACTACTGCACACGAAGTGACGGCGTTGCGTTACGCTGCGAGGTGTCACGAAGCTGGCCGCGGAAACGCCGATACAGCACACGTTTCGGCCAAAACTCTTCCTTGAGGAATGTCAGCAAATGGTGAGTCGGAACACGCACCACGATCGACTTGAAATTGGTGTTATGGCGCGCCTCCAACTTCTCCACCCTCAAGGTCCAATTGGTCTTCACCCGTATGTACTCTACGGTAAAGGTACGCTTGCCGGGGTTGGTCAGTGGATCTTTACATACAGAGACTCCTCCGTGTTTCGGATAGCACGTTAAGCCTATGGTCCCGGCTGTCATTCATGGATCTTTGACAGTCGTTATGGGTAGTCAGAAGCCCAAAATTCTGACAACCAGTCTTACCAAGGGGTATCGTGTTATCCAGTTACCTTTTGGATTGTGAAGGTCAGATAGGCAGTCGCTCCATATAAAATACTGGTATTCAGCTGCATCCGGTTAGACTGGGAGCTGACCCCAACATAGTTGGGAAAAGGCTAGGAAGATTTATAGTGCAGATTTCTTAGACTAACGACTAAACGAATATAAAATATTACAACTAAGAGAGTAATTTTTAAGATTATCTATTCTAAGTCTTCATAAAATTTTGTCAGTATCCTACACATTAAAATATTATGACACCTCCAAACAACCTAAGTATACGCAAAATTTTAAAACCAATATAGAAAAACCAAAAAAAGTCATCACACTTAAACAAAATGACGACGCACTTACACATGGCGTAGGGTGACCATAAAAATATATATAACAAATTTTAGGGCCAATATCGCACAAAGCAAAGAAGACATTACGACCATCTTTACCACAGGGTGGGGGAATCATTTTTCAGATGACACGCACGATCATAATAGCCAAACGGCTATGGTGACCACGCTTTTGATGGTAGTTTACGGTTTTTTTTTTAATTTTATAGCTTTATGAGTTTGTGATCTTTGGAGTTCGCAGTGGGGTTGCTTGCTGAATTATTATGGTAATACTAAAAGTTCATGTGTGGAAGTATTGTTGAATTTGAAAAGAAAGAAGAAAGAAAATATATTTATTTAGCACAGACTAAATAAAAGGCACACAACACATCATATTATACCACAAGTAAAAACAAAAATCAAAAAAAGAATAAAAAAAAGTGTAAACAAGTGCTTCGTGGCTACGCTAAATAGGCCAGTTTATGAAAAATGCGTGACAACTGGTGCCTGACGCTGGTTTTCAACTGGACCTGAAGAGTGAGGTGATAGATGTAAATCAGTTTTATACTGAAGTGTGTGTTTATATATTTACCTAAATAAAATAAATGTGTGTAAAATAATAATAACGAATATTTAAAAATAACAAAATTATATCCTAACATAACTAAAACTTTTAAAAAACTAAAATATGGCATCGAAAAATTCCTTCGTATCGTTGTCGACTGGTAAAGTACCCAAGAGACTGGCGGCACTGCCACGTTGTATGGCAATGCTAAGCTTCTGGCCAAGGTAAAAGCCAGCCCTTGGGTCACGGGAAGTGTCAAGCAGCCGCTTGGAGATTTCGTTGAAAATATTTAAATTAGTTAATGTGATATTAAATAAAATTGCAAAATAAAACAAAACAAACTGATAAATAAATTAATAAATGTTTCGAAACGAACAAAACCTATTTAGAACAATGCCAGAATTCCACGTCCCAAAACATTGTTATAATTTATTAATTTGGTGACCATAAAAAAGTATACAGGGTGTAAGTGTAAACAGTGGCAATATTTAAAGGGGTCATTATAATCATCATTATGAACAACTTTTACTATGGGACCAAACCTGAAATCGCGAAAAAAAATTTGCTGTTCAGTACATTTATGTTCATTTTTGTTCGGTAAAATGTAGGGAACAGCAGATTTTTTTTAGCGGATTCAGGATGGTGGGTGGAGGATGGATGGGATGGTGGATTGATTCGATCTAAAACATCCAGTAAAATCTATTAGGTACAGTCAACAAAAGAGATATCTAGGCAGGGTATACTAACATATTTGTATGTGAATGGCTTCATGTTCAATTTCGTGACAATATACAATTTTGTGTTGGTGTGTTACAACGTAGGAGTATTGCAAAAACAAAGTAATATATATAAAATTGAACATGAAGCATTTCACATACAAATATGTTACTCTACCCTGCCTAGATATCTCTTTTGTTGACTGTACTTAGGACATATCCTACAACCTGCCTAAATGATGGTGTAAGTAAAGCAGCCGGTGTGACAAAACTCCCGTGAGATATGAGAACAGTAATGTTAGTTTTATCACCAATATGTCACAGATTTGTCACGAGACTTGCTAAATATTGAAGATTTCTTCTCTAGGCAGATAGAAGTCGGAAAATGATGGCTGATAGACGAAAAGTTCTCAGCGATGGACTTTGAAACCAATACACATACTACTACTATTTATATTACTTTTTTTTTGAAGTTATAATTTTTATTTGATTGTATAAACATAACCCAAAAATATATCCTAACACAAAACTGAAACTATTATTTTTATATATATATGTAACAATAATATTTATATTACTATTTTAAAATTCTAAGCACCTTCTAGCATGAAACACAGGTTCTACTTAGTTCAGGCAAATGAGCAAGTGTGTCCCCTAAATGTTAAGTTTATGTTTTTGTAAATCTGCATATCGTTTATTTATATAAATGATAAATAAACGATATTATTATCACATAAAAAAAATATTGTACAACATTTAATGATAGTTTTGTAAAAATAACAAAGTCGGTTTTCGTCTCTTTTGTTCTTCTAAACCACACAATGGATTTTTATGTGATTTTGAACATATACTCGTATTAGTTACCATTGTATGTTTATCAAAGGAGAGGAGAGGAGCTCGTGGCTAAGTAATAACAGCTGCACGGGTTGATCCATCAGGATAAGCTACGCTTACCGGGGTTGGACCGTGGATGGATGACCATTTTTACATACTGAGACTCCTCCGTGCGTCGGAAAGCACGTTAAGCCGTTGGTCCCGGCTGTCATTCGTGGATCTTTGATAGTCGTTACGGGTCATCAGTAGCCCGAAAGTCTGACAATCAGTCTTACCAAGGGGTATCGTATTACCCAGTTAATGGGTTGTAGAGGTCAGATAGGCAGTCGCTCCATGTAAAATACTGGTATTCAGCTGCATCCGGTTAGACCTGGAAGCCGACCCCAACATAGTTGGGAAAAGGCTAGGCAGATTGATTGAATGTTTATCAAAATCAGAAGCCATTTATTCAAATTAGGCTGAGAATCAGCAGTTTTTGAACATGAAAACATCATAAGACAGTCCCCGCAAAACGCCCCTCCTGGGAAGAAGAAGTAGCGCAAAAAATTCCCCATTTATGGGTACAAAACATTCATGTTTAAGAAAGACATTTATTTATACAACATCAGTTTTAGTATATGCAAAACCCGAAAAACGTGTCTAAAATTTTTATGTAAAGAATCTATGTAAAAAATTTCAAAACTGTATCATGAAAAATCACAAAGTTATAAGCTTGTTATGTTAGGTACCTGGTTGTCCCTACAAAAACATGATCACCACGCGGCACCCGCTGTGCGCCCGTGCCTAGTGCCCCTATGACCTGCAGTGACTTGTGTTCATCGCACGGTGTCTATATTGTTACCTATTTTAAAGATTTTTGGGGCAAAATATAACACGGTATAAAAATTATTGGAATCGATTCAGTTATTTTATTCTGAACAAACTATATTCAGGTTTCGCATATACTAAAAATAATGTTGTATAAAGTGATTGGTGACCGATACTTAAACTCATGTTTGTAACAAACATCTTTTACTTATGGAACCAAACCTGAAATGGCGAAAAAAAAAATCAGCTATTTCCTACATTTTGACGAGTCCTGCGAACATAAATGTAGGGAACACCTGATTTTATTTTCGCGATTTCAGGTTTGGTTCCATAGTATAAGTTGTTTGTTATCATGAGTACAATCATGTGTTTAAGTATCGGTCACTAATTACCAGTAACCCTGACGTGTAGGATATATAGCACATAAATCTCGATGTGTTGACATGGCGATATTGCAGCCATGCGAAGCAGAGTCAGATCGCTATTCGCTAATTAGAAATAAAACATACCTCGCCTAAAACCGTACTGTTCAAACACCTACGTTTTATTCGAGACCTGTAGATCTCACTAATAATAGCCCAAGAAACAAACGAATTCTTTTAATTTTCCACGTCTTATTATTTATGGGAAACTAGCAAACCATTATTCGCAAGTCAATTAATCTGCCAAGCCTTTTCCCAACTATGTTGGGGTCGGCTTCCAGTCTAACCGGATGCAGCTGAATACTAGTATTTTGCATGGAGCGACTGCCTATATGACCTCTAAAACCCAGTAACTGGGTAATATGATACCCCTTGGTAAGACTGGTTGTCAGACTTTCAGGCTTCTGACGACCCGTAACGACTGTCAAAGATCCACGAATGACAGCCGGGACCGAAGGTTTAACGTGCTTTCCGATGCACAGAGGAGTCTCGGTATGTAAAGATGGTCACCCATCCACGGACCAACCACGGCAAGCGTAGCTTAACCTGAGGGATCGACCCATGCGGCTATTATTACTTAGCCACAAGCTCCTCAGCACCGCAGCACTGCAAGTGGTGCAAAATATTCTTTTGTTGGCATATTATTGTAATCTCGAATCTTTTACACATATTTTTCATTACATTTCACTAAAACTGGTTTATGAACAGATTGCCTTTTCATAAAAATGGTTGCCTTCAGCTGCTCGCATGGAGGATGGATCTGGATCGTCCAATAATGCGGTACTGGACCAGGCTGTATGTTGAGCACTCCGATTCCAGACCTAAATTTAGACTAAGATGAAAAATTGATGATTGATGTAAAATTGTGATTTATAATGTTTTTATTGGTGACTTTTTAATGTTTTGTTTTAAATGTAATATTTTTATTAATAAAAAATAAATAAAATAATAAAATAAAATTTATTGAAGTATAAAGTAAAAATAAGATTTAAAATAATTACAATCGAGGAAAATTTAATTCTAACTGTAATGTAGACCTGCCTGATCTAGGTTTATGAAAACCTGTGTTTCAGGCCATCAATTTACTTCAAACATTTAAAAAGAAGACAACGATAAAATTAGAAGCTAAATTAAAAAGAAGATATAATATTTTCAGTGAAGAGTAAGCAACTATAATATTTGGGTATTATTATTTTAAAACTAGATTATGTAAGATATATTATGTTTAAATAAAATAAACGAATATTATTAAAGTAGATAAAGTAGAGACTATTATTAATTAGGTAAAGGCAGAGACATATATTAGAGTAGGTAGACAGAACTACTTTAAGATTTCTAGTAGTTTTTCCGTGTCTGCGTAATTGAGTTTTGCCAAATATTCCTGTAATAATAAATTACACCTATTATATCTTAAACTATAAATCTTTAGCACTCTGTTAATCTGGTTATACAAGTAGGGTCCTAAAAACAAATAAAAAAAATAAAAAAAAAATGTATTCGTAATATTATATATTTTATAATTTCACATGC
Organism: Cosmia pyralina; assembly: GCA_946251885.1. NCBI lineage: Eukaryota > Metazoa > Arthropoda > Insecta > Lepidoptera > Noctuidae > Cosmia > Cosmia pyralina. The sequence goes on from OX276342.1 coordinate 7,720,281, forward strand.
ATGGACAATATGGACTGGTACCGAAATAAATGAATTTTAATTTAAAATATACAAACTCATTTTGACATTACCTTAGTCGGTGCTAGACCAAAACAGCCTCAAATTAGCCTTAGCAAAACTGACCTCACCCATAGGACGTGATAAATTGGCAGGCTGACTTATCTATTCAGTTCAGTCCTAGTATACTTAGGCCTCAGAAATTAGGACGGGCCTGATTTGCTTACACAATTAATTAATGTTTTACGTGGGAAGGTTTCTAAAATTAAGTTCAAGGTTTGGCCTTGGCAGTTGGTCGTAAAGACTTTTCGCGAGCTTGTTTTTATGAAGTCTAATTCTGGAAAGTGGCTAGAGAAAGGATCCATTTATTTTAAGTACTTATTCGTGGATCTTTGACAGTCGTTTCGGGTCGTCAGCAGCCCGAAAGTCTGACAACCAGTCTTACCAAGGGCATAGGCAGTCGCTCGCTGGTTATTCAGTTATGGTTGACTGCCTCTATGTTCTATATTACTTAGATTAATTTCGGCACTTAGTCCTTTAGTGGACTATTGTACGTATGGGTTGATGGATGGGCTGTGAGATGATATGGCTAGAAAGGAAGTGACTACTGAGGTGACGACTAATAGAGACAGAAGTATAGAAGAAACAGCCATGTTGCGCTGATCCCGAATAAATTGGGAAAAGGGAGGAACAATGATGATGAATGATGACGTAGACTGCTTCGTTGGTGTAGTGGTTACAAGCGTACTAAAGAGTTTGGATTTGGAGCCCGGTTGAATCGCAATAGGCTCGTCCCTATTACACGGGACTCAAGCTCAAAATTAATCCTACTGCCACTAGAACGTGCACAGAGGTGTGCTATTCTTAAGGTTGCCAACCTTTCGCCCATTTAGATTTCCAACACACGAGCTTTACATGGCATGTAAAGTTTTAACCGCGCGTCAACTATTTATATTTAATATAGTACGGTCAGCAACAGAAGTCGGTTAGCACTACTACTTTTTGACATCATCTAAATTAACACAAAATGATTCGATAAACTGACCACTTACTGACTGTAAGTACTTCTTTTGCGATTTAAATTGAATATTTCACTTAATAATTAAGATTAAAAAACTGCAAGTGTTAATCGACTTTTGTTGCTAACCGCCTTACTACACCAACATAGTAAACTTCCTTATATCCCAATACCTATATAGATAAGAGAAGAAAGGACTTGGAAATAAAGCCTCAAACTAGACATACTTTTATGAATAGATTTTATGTATTTTTAGAGCCGTTTTTATATAATAAAATGAATAAGTCTAAGTATATATATTGTAAATTGTAAAAAATGTAGTGACATGTTGAGAGAATATTTAGCGACATTTAATTACTCAGGCACTGAAAAATTGCTAGACGTAATGCAATAAGTTTATTAGTGTTAAGTCATTTTTTATTTAAAAATATAATTATTATGTATAAATGACACATATTGTCCACTTGAGGAGCTCGTGGCTAAGTAATAACAGCCGCACGGGTCGATCCATCAGGTTAAGCTACGCTTGCCGGGGTTGGTTAGTGGATGGGTAACCATCTTTACTAAGCGAGACTCCTCCGTGCCTCGGAAAGCACGTTAAGCCGTTGGTCCCGGCTGTCATTCGTGGATCTTTGACAGTCGTTACGGGACGTCAGAAGCCCGAAAGTCTGACAACCAGTCTTACCAAGGGGTATCGTATTTATTACCCAGTTACTGGGTTGTGGAGGTCAGATAGGCAGTCGCTCCATGTAAAATAATGGTATTCAGCTGCATCCGGTTAGACTGGAAGCCGACCCCAACATAGTTGGGAAAAGGCTAGGCAGATTGATTGATTGACACATATTGTCCACTAAATCACTCAGCGTTGTTAAGTGATGGCCTGAAACACAGGTGTGAATAAACCTACATCAGGCAGTTCGCTATTGTATTAATTAGACTTTTAACCAATAAATATAAATTACTTATACAATTGTTTATATGTTTGAGCCGTTTGGGGTTGAAACACTAGGGCCATGGGGTCCGAATGTCCTTTTAATTTTTCGGGACATCGCCAAGCGGTTGGTCGACTCCACACGTGACCAAAGGGCTGGCCTATTTTTTGGCCAAAGAATTAGCATTGCCATACAACGTGGCAATGCTGCCAGCCTTTTGGGCACTTTTCCTGTCGACAGCGATGCGGACGAATTTTTTGATGCCCTATGATTATTTACCCTCCTTTTTTATTTACTTTTAGACTAGATTTTAAACATAGTTTAAGATTTTCTTACTAATATTAATATCAAATTCAAAATCAGATAACAAACGATCCATAGTGTTAGTAATATCTTATAGCTAGTGTTAGTATGTAATATTATTATTTGGAGGTAATTTTGAAATATGTTTGAAGCATTCTGCACAGAAGATGACCAAGTAAGGTACAAGTTTCTCACCTGGCCATCCTCTCCACAAGATGCCTCAAAATGGGAGAATAGAAACTCTCAGTCACTGTTTTCAGAATGCTGTTGCCACTGCCCCGCGTTCTAGTTACTAATGATGCGATTTTTTTCCGGATGATCGCATGAGATCCGTCAGTTCGATTCTGTGAATATGTAACTTCTATGTAATTTATTGAATGTGAACTTATGAAAAATATATTCTGTTCTATTCTTTAGACGTACTGAACTGGCGAAATGTGGTCGGGGAATACAAATGCCATGTTATATTAAGTTATGCTATGGGTGGTATCGACACGAAACCTGTTATCATGGATTCATTACAAGATTCTGGACCCCGTGCGTTGAACCGCGTAGGTTTTCACTAGGTAGCTACCGCGTAGGTGGTCACTTTTGCCGGAAGCAGCAGATTTTTTTTAAATAACCTACGAAAAATTTCAACGCAAGGGGCTCCAGAATCATGTACCAAGATCATGATGATGATGTATATAATAAAGTAAAGTAAATTGCATACTTAATATTTACCCTATGCAGCTGTACGAGTGTAAGAAGATATTGAAGAAATGGCTCTTCACACTTAATTATTATGCTGTGGAAAACATTTTGGTTACACAGGGTTGAACGTCATACATACACACACACTCACACACACACCATCTCACTCACTCACACACACTCACATACACTCTAACTCACACACACACCCTCACACCCACTCAAACACACACACATATACACAAAATATACTTTCACACGCACATAAACACACATTTATACCTTTCTGCCATAAGCGCGATTTTCATTTTTTGTTTTTCTTTCTTCTTATTGGTTTTATTTTTATTAGTTTGTATTTTTATTGGTTTTATAAAAAAAAAAACGTGTAACTTATACCTAATTAGCACAACGGAACAATTGAACTAATCGAGGAAGAGCGAGGTTTATCCCATCACAAGTATCTTCGGATTACTTTCTGGGAAGCCCCGGCAACTTAATTGTATCTAGATTTAAGATAATAAGCACATTTTTTTTTTGATGTGTGTGTGGGTGGGTGTGTGTGTGTGTGTGTGTATCTATGGTAACAAGTTGTGCGTCGATGTCTAGGGGACGTCGACCATGCCACCCTATATGGTTATCAGTAATGTATCTAGACGTTTCGGTTGCCCATCGAATTTTGGTTGTCATATTGCGTTTAAATATTATCAGATTAGAGTACACTTCTTCCAGCCTCTTGAAGATACCTTTTTTTTTTTGGAGAAATGCTCACATTTACTGCACTACCACGAGGTGATAGTACAGTTTCGTGGGACTCCAACGCATTAAAACTCCACGGAGTCCTCCTCTGCCGCTTTAGGCGGGAAAAAGGGCAAGCGTTACCACTCAACCGTGAACCCGTCGTGGATCTGGGGAGTACCCCCATTAACGGTACACCAGAACACATTGCACGCCGTGTCCACCACAGGGACCAAACCAGACGACGTCGTGTCTGGGCACCCTTAAGATACCCTTACTAAGATTTTACAAAATCAACGAGTAGGGCAGATAGACACATTTGCCGAACTGAAATAAAAAAGTTTATTACGTCATCACTAACAGTAATAACCGATTTTCCTCTTTTCAACAAAATGGCCGCTTTACGTCTCCTTATTTATGTGCCTCCTTATCCGAGGTCAGTTCGACCTCAAATACTGACAGAGACGGAAGTGCGTATTTATCCGATAATATATTAGATAAATCCCGTGTGATACCACACAAAAGATAAGTACAGAAGGTCAATTCCATACGAGGAGTGAAAGCACACGCACATATAGAGACGCTTTACGTACCGTACAGTCACGAGCGTAAACGCCTTAGATTTAAAAACGATCCTAAAGTATTGATATATATTTTATGGTGTTGCCAACATAGAATTATCGAAACCATACTATACATACTTAATAACATAAATGTGAAAATCTGTCCGTCTGTCTGTTACCTCGTCACGCTTGAGCCACTAAACCGATCATTATGAAATTTGATAGATAGATAGCCCGGGACCTGAAGCAGGACATTAGCCTACTTTCAATCTACTTCAATGGATATGTGTATTAAAAAAAATTAACGCAGGCGAAGTCGCGGACAACAACTAGTTATGAAATAGGTAGTTTCTCAAAAGTCAAATTTTTATTTTTTCGCATTAAATGCTTTTGAATTTTGCGTAACTGCGTATATTTAAGCTCGCGACTCTACAGGTGAGCATAGACTAGAGCATTTACTTGTAACAGAACAACGAGCCGCTCTATGATATGTTCTAGTGTATCACCCTTCACGAACCAGACGTCCAGCACGCTCGGCGTTTTGTTACAACAATAATCGTACAAACCAACGAGCGTATTGGTGTAACATTTCGTCGAGCCTTTGCATGAGCGCAGGCGATGCGCGGGTGCGGGGTGACGCAGAGGGAGAGGAACGAACGACGCACGTGGTCTGCGCGGTCGTTAGTTGTTCAAGTTGACATGATAAACGTTCATCAAGATAAACGCAGCACACGCAACTTGTAGGTCCGACATTTCAAGGAAGAATTAACGCAAGATACAACGAAATGTTACGGGTAAATGCACACTCACTGTGAGCATTACGCCGAGCATTCGCAGGAACGTTACATTCCATGGAAATGCTTTGGAAACTGAGCTTTTACCTTTATTATACCATTCGTAAGAACGTTACATTTTTTTTTTATTTCATATACATGAGGTACAGTCTGTTACAAAGTAGGTTGACAACTTCGGATTAGTATACATCTGAGATAAGTAGGTAAAAAATAAGACCTTAGACTGTAACAGTATTATCAAAATTTAGAACAAAAAAAAAACGTTATACAGAAATGCTCGAGAAAATGCTTTAGTCTATACTCACCTTTAAGGAAGTGCAAGCGCACTCGTGACTGGCATTTGTTTGAGATCGCCGTACGTATGAGTTTATGTATGCGTGCAGCTGTTTTCGTTCACTGTACGGAGTCGACCTTCTGTAGGTACTATTCTTAGGTGATATAGTGAGAGCAATTTCTGTTATCCCCTAATGTTATTATTAATCTGTCGTGAGCTATCTTTTCCGGCAACATCCTTAATATTTTTTATGATACATTGTCGCCTCTGCTGTAATACTGGTTATGGTGACACGTTTACTGTGTGATAAAATGATGACAAATATATTTTAAGGAAAAAGACACCCTATGGCTTGATGTTTTTGCCTCAATTTAGTTACAAAAAATAAACAAATAACAAAATACACTTAGACCTACCTATATAATAATAATAATATCAACCTATCACTGTCCTACTGAAGGACATAGGCTTCTTCTCGTTCAGAGAAGACACGAGCGTTAATCACCACGCTTACTCAAGACGGGTTGGTGATTTCAGACATAAATTATTACACTAATATTAGGTCTTTACCTATGAAATTGCCGTTCTGCAGTACTGGCCATTTCAAATCAAAATATTTTTTGTTTGGCTAAGAATTCTAATTTCAAATTAATTTTATTTTAAAAACATGGATTTTTTTTTCCAAAAGTAGTCATTTGTTTATTGATTAGTGTTACATTTTCATCGCATTTCAATCTTTTTCGTCATCATGGATACGTTAAAAATTCGAGTAATTATGGAATATGAGTACCGTCGTGGCAGCAACGCGGCACAAGCGGCACGCAACATCAACGACGTTTACGGAGCTAACACTACAAACCAACGCACCACTTGTTATTGGTTTGCTCGCTTCCGTTCTGGAAATTTCGATCTGAAAAATGAACCTCGCGGTCGTCCGAAGACTTTGGTCGACAATGACGAATTAAAGGCGATTGTGGAAGCTGATGATACACAATCTACGGCTGAATTAGCAGCAGCTTTCGACGTTAGCGTCAAAACAATATTGGTCCATTTGCGTCAAATTGGCAAGGTAAAAAAGCTTGACAAATGGGTGTCCCACGAACTCAATGATCGCCAGCGCGAAGTACGCGTCGAGACGTGCCTTGCACTGCTCAACAGACACACAAATAAAGGAATTTTGAACCGCATTGTTACCTGCGATGAAAAATGGATTCTTTTGATAACCGCAAGCGCTCAGCAAGTTGGTTGGATCCTGGTTCAGCACCTAAACAATGCCCTAAACGAAAACTTACCCCTAGAAAAGTGATGGTCACTGTTTGGTGGTCTAGCGCCGGTGTGATTCATCACAGCTTCTTACCAAACGGGGTGAGCATTACTTCAGATGTGTACTGTGAAGAACTGAACACAATGATGGAGAAGCTGGCACATCTCCAACCAGCATTGGTCAATCGCTCGTCTCCGCTGCTCCTGCACGACAACGCGCGACCTCATACTGCACAGCAGACGGTCTCCAAGTTGCAAGAACTGGGGTTGGAAGCTCTCCGTCATCCGCCCTACTCACCAGACCTTGCGCCTACAGACTACTACTTTTTCCAGAATTTGGATAACTTCTTGGCGGGAAAAAAATTCAATACCCGAGAGGCAGTACAAAATGCCTTTGAAGAATTTGTTGCCTCCCGTCCAGCTGATTTCTTTAAGAAGGGCATCAATAAACTGCCACTGCGTTAGCAAAGATGCATTGATTGCATGGGTGATTACTTCGATTAATACAAATAAAAAATTCATGAAAAAAATTCGTTTAAATTTTTTCATACAAAACGGCAATTTCATAAGTAAAGACCTATTATTATAAAGGCGAAAGGTTGTATGTGAGTGTGTGTGTGTTTGTATGTTTGTTACTTCTTCACGCTCAAACGGCTGGACCAATTTTGGTAAAATTTAGTATGGAGGTAGCTGACAACCTGGATTAACATATACGCTACTTTTTATCCCGGTCTTCGCGGGTGAAACCGCGGGGCGTAGCTAGTTAACTATATGTCCAGGTTTCCCCACGATGTTTTTCCTTTATCGATGCCAGTTATGTTCAAGATAAGCTCAGAAAATACACAATATGAATGGAAAAGTCACAAATTCTTGTCCAGATTTGAACCCACAACCTCGTGCATGAGAGGCGAGGCATTAACCACTGGGCCATCACGACATTTTATATTTTTGACATAGTTACTTAGCACGTTAAGCCGTTGGTCCCGGCTATCATTCGTGGATCTTTGAGAGTCGTGAAGAGTTGTCAGAAGACCGAAAGTCTGACAACCACTCTTACCAAGGGGTATCGTATTACCCAGTAACTGGGTTGTGGAGGTCAACAAGGCAGTCGCTCCATGTAAAATACTGGTGTTCAGCAGCATCGCGGTTAGACTGGAAGCCGACCCCAACATAGTTGGGAAAATGCTAGGCAGATGATGATATACCTACCTATATAGCACACTTAAAAGCGTTGAATGTTACTGTCATTCCAATAATACTGCGTAAACCTATAAAAACACTCAACTTTGTTTTCATCTTGCCCATCAAAAGCGCCACAAGGTGTTTCTTTTATAAAAATAATAGCTTATTCCGCGAAACGCCACTGAGGCAGAATGTCTACCTATAATTTAATAGAATTCCCTAAACTACAAAGTTACGGTTTAATCTCGGAATAAAACCGGTCAAGAGCGTTTCAGAAACGCGATAATGGTTCCGCTTTTTAACCGACTTCAAAAAGGAGGAGGTTCTCAAGTCGTCGGAACCTTTTTTTTCTTATTTTTTTTTTTTTTATGTATATTCCCCGATTACTCGAAGATGCCTAGACCGATTTAGATTTTTTTTGTTTTATGCAAGAGGGTATACATCACAGTTGGTCTCATATAAAATTGATTAACTTTGCTTCAGTAGTTTTTGAGTTAGCTTCAATAATACGTATTTTTTCCCCACTTTTATATGGATGATGTTCTAGTTTGTTTTGTGTGGGGTAGGTACACAACTAAAAAGTGAAAAATAAAAACGTTTTTAGAAAAAAATACAACCGACTTCCAAAAACAACACTACAAAGTGAAAAGTAACTTTAATTTCGGAAGTCGGTGGCAAAAAACGAAAATACATTTAACTAGACACCGACTTCCGAAATTAAAGTTATTTTTCACTTTGTAGTGTTGTTTTTGGAAGTCGGTTGTATTTTTTTCTAAAAAAGTTTTTATCTAATTGACAGAACTACTTTTATAACACCAGAACCCTAATTGCGTAAAACATTTTCAGTCACAATCCCAAGTTTTGAAAGAAGTTCCTAATCCAAATCTTCAACGGTTTGAAAAAGTCGTCTGCTTAGCAACGTAAATAACGCAGTGAATGGGGCTGAACTGTCAGAATGAAAGGCATTGCGGTCGATTGTCATTTTATATAACTAATGTTGTTTCCCGGGTAAAAGAAAAAGAAGTTATATTTAGTCCGACAGTCAGATAATAAAAAAAATATTAGACACGTATTTTTTGCTTTATCATACTAATAAAAAATTAAAAAAACCGGTCAAGAGCGAGTCGGACTCGCGCACTGAGGGTTCCGTTCCGATTTCTGAAATAGTGTGCTATGTAGAGACATCGTTTTATTTTTCCTTTAATCTTTACATAATCTTCTATCACATAGAATAATTTCAGATTCTCTATGCAAACTTCGATAAGGGGGGGGGGGGGGGGGGGGAGTAAAAGAGAAATCGCAATACTGAGATAGTCAGTTATGTTATAAATATTAGTAATGTGAACTTATTTTTGTTTTTGTGGGTTTGAACCCAGGCAAGCGATTTACTTTGTGTAAATATTTTCATCACCACTGCTCTCAAAAAGGTGAAGGAAAACATCATGAGTAAAAATAATTGTCTAGAAGAAAACATGTAACATCTACTAATCCCCACTGGGCCCATGTGGTAGAGAAAGCCCACTTCCTCTCGAATAGAGGAGGCCTGTATCCCAGCAGTGGGAACCTTATAGGCTGATTATGCTATGAGAATTGGTATAATAATACCAGCCTATTAAAGTGGATAGACTAGGCTAGATTATGAATTTTGTTTTAGACAGTAGATGACTTAATATATTTTCAATATCAAAAAAAAAAACAATTTGTTTATATTATCGCCAAAAAAACACAATTTAAAAATTATTTCAAAATCTACAGAGCTAGGTAACCCTATTTTTTTTTGCCTAAAATATTTCCCATGTGTCAAATATCAAATGACATCATAATACTAACCTTTGTTCTTCCAAAGTTTTGAAATGCGAACACTAATCTCGGTAAACAAATGCTCCCCGCGCGCGCCTCTTGTTCCGCAAACTGATTTTCAACCACAGACTAACTTTGTTCGTAATGCCGATACAGCCTCACGGCTTTTAGCAAAAATATACTACATCCAACCACCTTTCCAAAGCACCTGGAACGCAAGGAGTGGGTACACACACAAAATTCCAAAAAAATAAAAAACTAAGGCGTGGAATGCGCACGTCACGCCCCTTTTTTGTCTGGTAACTCTCGGACGTTCGGGCGCTTTGCGGTTTACGGTACTTGTAACTTTCGGACGTTGCGCGTGGGAGCGGTGTTCCCCTGCTGGGCAAACGCCTCTTCTCATACAGAGAAGGCACGAGCATTGATCACCACGCTTGCTCAAGACGAGTTGGCGATTTCAGACTTATATTATATTAACTACAAGTCCAGGTTTCCTCACAATGTTTTCCTTCACCGATGTCAATAATGTACAAGATAAACTTAGAAAGTACATATGAATTGAAAAAGTCACATTGCTACGGTCAGCAACAGAAGTCTGTCAACACTGCTACTTTTTGACATCATCTAATTCTAAATTAACACAAAATGATTCGATACTGCTTTTTTTTCGTTTAACTGTTAAGAGTTAATGTTCTTAATATTTTAAGAACTTCTGTTCCGATTTCAATTAAATATTTCGCTTAATAATTAAGATTAAAAAAACTGCAAGTGTTAATCGACTTTTGTTGCTGACTGTACTTGCCCTTACTTGAGATTGATAATTGATGTTAATACTTTTATAACATGGAACTCCTCAGAAAACAGCTGAGATACGAAAGTGAATAGGTATGACGCCTAGGTAAAAAAAAAGAAATTCTATTTAGTCCGTTTCACTCAGATAATAAAAAATTATTAGACACGTAATTTTTGCTTTGTCATATTAATAAAAAATTACTTAGAGTGTGGGCTCACTACGTCACAAACAACAGTATAAAATCTGGCAAGAAGTGACGTCATGTCACATTATAACTTAATGTATCGTTGACGTTGTAGTAAAGGAACGTTACCTGACGTTTGACAAGCTGTCATTGTCAAACGTCTGGCGGTCAGGACACAAGCTTTGTAGACTGGTTTTTGCTCTTAAAATAAAATACAACAAAGCACTAAATATTAATAGTTTTATTTTTAAAAAATACACGACAATACAGACGTTATCTTTTGATTACGTTAAAAACTAAAAATACGTGTCCAATATTTTTTAATAATCTAATGCAAACAAAAATTTTTTTTAGTTATATAACTATACTCCATTTACTATAGCATTAGACAGAAGGTAAAAAAGGCTATTTTAGGGGCACACTTTGTAATAAAAGTACAACAAACATTATTACAGTAAAGATTGACGTGGAGTTAAATATAATCAATTTAAATAACAGCTCTCACACTTAATTGTACTTGTCTAACCTATCTACCTTCTGAAATTACAAGGCTTACATTTACTATTATTTATTTTTTTACATAAAATGTTGTCGTGTCAATGTTTAAAATCTAAAAGAAGCAGGGGCGGTCAGTACCGGGAACGTTTTTCATGTTACTATAACTCTACCAAATCTAATATGTTACTTATTCCCTTCATAAGTTGTGGCAGCACGTGTTATTTTATTTTGTCGGTTTATGAAGTCATCCATCCGTCAAATTGCGTAAATAATCTGCAGTTTTCAATTGTCATTCACTTGTGGATACTTTTGAATGCTACGCCTTTTCTCGTTGTTATTGCTGAATTTTCGTGGTTTAGTTGTTATTTGTTACTGTTTTTCTGTTGTTATTGTTTTGTTATCGTTATTTGTGTTAGTTTTGTTTTGTTTGTACAAAACGGTACGTTTTTTGAACGGACAGGGACGATCCCGGTGCAGGCCTGAGTGGCTTGGAAGCGCAACGTGTACGCTCTGAAACTGCTGGTAGCGCTGATCAGCGTCAACAGCGAAAAAAACGTGGCCCCAACGTTAATCACAAGGTTAAAATATTGTCTCCCAAGAAAAATAGAATAAAGCAAACACTAGCACATACATTATTTATAAAAAAAAAATTGAACTTAACTTGAAAATAAAAGGTTTCGTACTCCTGCTTCTGCGAGCTTCTTTTTTCTAATGTTATAATAAATGGAGTATAGTAGATATGTTACGGCCCATCGAAGTTGACACTCGCGAAACGCGACACTTCTTCATACATTTTATTTTGACCATCGTTAAGGCACTTACTCTTTTCCGATAAAAAAATCATCAACATAGGTCGACGATGTAACTTGTAAAGAATTATCGCCGAACATACAAACCTCCTCTTTGAAGTCGGTTAAATAATATAACCTTGGAAAACAAAGAACATAAATGCAACCAAAAAAGTTAAGTTATGTAACTCTTCTTATAAGGAAGTCGGTTAAAAAAGCTTCCATGCTAAAATCACTACGCATTGCCGTACTTTCCGCCTAATAAGGTCAGTTATTGATCAGCTCGACCTCTACACTTAAATGAGGTGACTGGCATACATGAAATATACCAATTAACTCCCGGTACTTAAATAAATTAACGAATCGTTTTTATTTCCCATCCGTATTAGTCTTTGTATAGTATTTTTTTACATGTGCATAAAGTTTTAATAAATAAATAGACATGCAGAACTCTGGATCATCTGCCTAGCCTTTTCCCAACTATGTTGGGGTCGGCTTCCAGTCTAATCGAATGCAGCTAAATATCTGGATTTTACATGGAGCGACTGCCTAACTGATCTACGTACCAAGTTACTGGGTAATACGATACCCCTTGATAAGATTGGTAGTCAGACTTTAGGGCTTCTGACGACCCGTAACCACGTCAAAGATCCACGAATGACAGCCGGGACCAACGGCTTAACGTGCTTTCCGGGTATCCTGTCATTGCACCGAAAATTATTTTGCAAATTTTCACTTGACAAACAACGATTGGCAAAAACACGATTTGTCATTTCATTATTTCACAAAAACAAGTTTGGGAAATAAATCATTTAACAAACTAATTACCCGATAAACTTTTGTTCGATAAAGTATTATTTGACAAACAATTCATTTTTCAATCATATATTTTATTTAATTTTTATTTTTATTTTATTAGGATCTCCAACAAAGAATACACCTTACATGCTATGTTATAAAGGACAAGAACAGAAATCTATGTGCTCCTTCAATTATAGCAGACCACATCATGCAAAACCAAAAATTATACATTATTATTAAAGTTACGCTACTAGATTATTGATATTGGCCATTTGAATCTAAATTGAATAAAATTTATAGATTACAAAGCAAAGAAAACATAAATAAATAAATATAGCAAATAATACAATCTTATATCTCATATAAAACACCCAAATACTATACTATACTATACTTCTGATTATTCCGAACGTAACCCGAAAATCCTAACACTAGATGGCCGATGTCAGGGACACCTCGAGGTTCGGTTTGGTTAGGTTCCTGTAAACCCCATAGATAGAAATAGAAGCCCCGCGCAGCGGGGCTCCGTCGACATGCTGTCAGTTTTATTGCTTGTTTGCCTGGAGAAGTATAAATGATAAAATATCATGTGAAACATTTGTAAAGAGAAGCATTTGCCAAATAAATATTTGTAAAGCGAATGTTTGTAAAATGAAACATATGCGGAATAAGTTGTTTGTGACATTAATAGTATATGAAACGTTGTAGTAAACTAAAAATTTGTCAAATGAGTTTTGGTAAAACATTATATAGTGAAACTGCTTTCTGAGGCACGGAGGGGTCTTGGTATGTAAAGATGGTCACCCATCCACGGACCAACCGCGATTTTATGACAATTCTATGTTACTAACGTAACATCACGCCTTGTTGGCCGAAGTGTTGGGTTGAGATTGTACCAGTAGGTACGTACATTACGGCCCATCGTGCTGCTCGACGAGGTGGGCAAGCTCTTTGAAAGAGTCATTGCAGACCGCCTCGTCGGGTGGCTGGTGCAGGAGGGGCCGGATTTGGCGGAGAGCCAGTTTGGTTTCCGCAGGGGGCGCTCTACGGTGGACGCCATCATGCGCGTGCGAGCCCTCACGACGGGGGATGCTGTGGCCCGGGGTGGGGTCGTCTTGGCGGTGTCTCTAGACATCGCCAACGCCTTCAATACCCTGCCCTGGAGTTGCATCAGGGAGGCACTCCGGTATCACCGGGTGCCAACCCACCTCCGTCGAGTGGTCGAGGCCTATTTGACGGACAGGGCCGTCATCTACCCCGGTCATCAGGGAGAGTGGAACCGGCGAGAGATGTCGTGCGGTGTCCCACAGGGATCGATCCTGGGGCCACATCTGTGGGACATCGGGTACGACTGGGTGCTGCGCGCCGACCTCCCTAGCGGCGTCAGCGTTGTATGTTACGCTGACGATACGCTGGTCCTGGCGCAGGGGAGGTCGCACCAGGCGGCGGCTGAACTAGCGACACGCGGGGTTGCGACAATCGTAGAGAGGATCCGGCAGTTGGGACTCGAGGTGGCCCTGCACAAGTCCGAGGTCATGTGTTTTCATGGTCCACGGAACGCGCCACCGTCGGGTTCCCAAATAACGGTAGGAGGGGTTCACATCGGAGTCGAGTCGACGATGAAGTACCTGGGACTCGTCCTCGACAGCCGGTGGAACTTCGTGGAGCATTTCCGACGTTTGGCTCCCAGACTGGAGCGGGCCGGGGCTGCCTTGAAGCGGCTCCTGCCCAATCTGGGGGGTCCAAACGCCTCCTGCCGGAGGCTTTACGCGGGGGTCGTGCGGTCCATGGCCCTTTACGGGGCACCGGTGTGGGCGCGTTCCCTGAGGCTGCGACCAGCCCGCCGGTTGAACGCGTCCCAGAAGGTCATGGCCATCCGGCTAGTCCGAGGATACCGCACGGTCTCCTGTGAGGCGGCGTGCCTCCTTGCCGGATTACCGCCATGGGATCTGGAGGCAAAAGTCCTCGCGCACGTGTGGGAGTGGCGCGAGGAGGTGAAACGCCGGGGCGTAACTCCGCTGCCGCGAGAAATCACGGTACAGCGGACAGAGCTCCGGCGGGATCTCATGGCGACATGGAGAGTGCGATTGTCGCAACCCAGCGCTGGGCACGCCACAATTGCGGCGATAAGTCCCCTCTTTGAGGAGTGGTTGGAGAGGCGCCACGGCGTCCTCACCTTCCGCCTGACGCAGGTCCTCACCGGACACGGTTGTTTCGGGAGGTTCCTGTTTCGGATAAGGCGGGAGGAAACGCCCGGGTGTCACCATTGTGTGGATCGCCCGGAGGACACGGTGGAGCATACAGTGGAGGTCTGCCCGGCTTGGGCGGAGCACCGCCGTGTTCTCACGGAGGCGATCGGCGGCGGCGATCTCTCGCGTCCAAACCTGGTCCAGGCCATGGTGCGGAGCGAGAGTGCATGGGAAGCCGTCACCTCCTTCTGCAAAGCAGTAATGCTCGCGAAGGAGGAAGCGGAACGCGTGAGGGAGAGGCAACAGCCGCGCCCTCGCGCTCCTAGCCGCCGTAGGAGACGCCCTGGGCGGCGGGAATCGATTGCCGATTCCCGGCCACCGTAGGCGCGGGCTTGCGGACGACGAGTAATGGGCAGCTCGCCGTCCGGTAAGGACCAGGCCCGGGTCGACGGCGCGTTGTGTTCCACGCGCGCCTCAAAGAGATGTCAGCAGTGACGGGGTCAATTGGGCCGATGCCGCCGGGGTCGCGGGTAGTTCGAAAGAGATACCGTGGCCCTGGCACGGGCAGCTGAAGGAACATGGGTGGGTTTTAGTCAGTAAAAGTCTGACACGCCCTCCCGCTCTGCCCAGAGCGGGAGAAGTCATTTGATGATTTCCCATCCACAAAAAAAAAAAAAAAAAAAAAAAAAAAGGTACGTACATTAACAATTCGTATTCGTATTTTTGTTAGTATGTAATCGTACGCACGGCTACAGATCAAGCTATACATTTCCAGTATAAGCTGATCTCGCATTGTATAGGATTTCTTTACAATGAGAGGTCAGTCTAAACTGGAACTGTATAGCTTGATGTGTAGCCGTGTGTACAGAAGTTGGTAATTCTTTCAGATGGGATATCGCATTAGGCACATGGTTTGTTAAATTCTATATCATTGCGTGCTTTAGATGAACAGCCCCGTTCGGGGACCGCAGTGGTTTCTTAATACGCAACGCACTTACTGCCGCTTTAAAACCAAAAAAAAAACTGTTTTGAATAGATTATTAAAAAAACATCATCATTAAGCTCCTGCCCTTACCCAATTTATTTGGGGTCGGCGCAACATGTCCCTTTCTTCCATAATCCTCTATTAGTCGTAATTTCGGTAGTCACCCCCTTTAGGGGAAGAGTAGGGGAAGACCAAAGAAACGATGGATGGATTGTGTGAAAGATGACATGGCTAGAAAGGGGGTGACTACCGAGATGACGAATAATAGAGAAGTATGGAAAAAAAGGACATGTTGCGCCGACCCCAAATAGATTGGGATAAGGGCAGGAGAATGATGACCCCCTTTCTAGCCATATCATCTATCACACTGTATATCTATCGTTTCTTTGGTCTTCCCCTACTCGTATAGCCATCCACATTCATACTCAAAACTTTCCTGACGACATTTCCCTCATTCCTCCGCATCACATGCCCATACAAAGAAACACAAAGAAATACAATTTAGAAGAGATTATTCAAAAACCATTCTGTTACTAACTTAGTCCATTTCTCTTTACTTTCTCTTAACATACGTCCCGTCCAACGCCATTTAAGCTGTCTGTATGCTGTGTGTGCTGTTTTTTTTTTAAATGGTATCCAAAAGATAGCAAAGGAAGTAGAGGCAGACAAATCAAAAGATGGGAAGATGACCTCAAGAAAATAGCTGGTCCGATATGGACCCGTTTATCAAGAGACAGGAATACGTGGAAATCTAAGCTGTTCCACACAAAAAGTTGCCAATCATTCAAGTGCAAGTTAGAAATGATTAAATCAATTTAGTTTTAGTAAATAGGCATTTATTTAAATTGTAAGAATGAAACAACACTAAAGGCTATTTTATTTATTGTTTTATTTAAAAACAATTTACCAGTAAACTTTGTAAAGATTTATTCATTTATACCTCTAAATTCAAAGCTACAAACCAAACAAACCAAACCAAACCAAACAAAACAAACATATGCAAACCTATGCTATAATGTGGCTACAATATTGGTTTACTTTACGAGTGTTACATTCTACCAAAAACCGTTGGTAAATATTAGAAATCGGTCCTTCCTTAATAGTTATTTACACGCGAACTTTTTTACTATTTTCTGTTTATTTATAAGTTCCTGTTTTGATAAAGTATTAGTGTTTTGTTAGGGTCGAAAGTACCTTATGTTGTTGTGTTATATTATTTAGTGTTAACATAATGTTGTGTATGTAGGCCGGGCGAGGTTTTTAGGTCATGTCGTGTGAAAACGTGTGTATATAGATGTTTTGGTGTTTACCTAAGCCTTTCATTTGCATCGGAAAGTAGTGAATAAACGAAAGAAAGTCACGCGACAAAAAATTTGATACTTAATGAATAATTAACAAACGATTATTCTGTTGTAGCTGGCGTCATAAGTTCTGTTTTTCAAATCTTAATTTTTAAGCGAACAGCTAAATAATAACAGCCGCATGTGTCGACAGGAGGTTAAGCTTCGCTTGTCGTGGTCGGTTCGTGGATGGGTGACCATCCATTACATATCGAGACCCCTTCGTGCCTCGAAAAGCACGTTAAGCCATCTTTGATAGTCAGAAGCCCAATAGTCTGATAACCAGTCTTACCAAGGGGTATCGTATTACCCAGTTACCTGCTGGATTGTGGAGGTCAGAATAGCAGTCGCTCCATAGAAAACACTGGTATTCAGTTGCATCCGGTTAGCAAAAACAATCACCAACAGCGGGAGCTGACCCCAACATGGTTGGGAAAAGGCTAGGAAGATTTAGAGCGCAGATTTTTTAGACTAACGACTGTCGCGGTCGGTTCGTGGATGGGTGACCATCCATTATATATCGAAACCCCTTCGTGCCTCGAAAAGCACGTTAAGCCATCTTTGATAGTCAGAAACCCAATAGTCTGATAATAACCAGTCTTACCAAGGGGTATCGTATTACCCAGTTACCTGCTGGATTGTGGAGGTCAGATAGGCAGTCGCTCCATACAAAATACTGGTATTCAGCTGCATCCGGTTAGCAACAACCACCACCAACAGCGAGAACATAGTTGGGAAAACGCTAGGCAGGTTTATAGCGCAGATTTTATAGACTAACGACTGTCGCGGTCGGTTCGTGGATGTGTGACCATCCATTACATATCGAGACCCCTCCGTGCCTTGGAAAGCACACTAAGCCGTTGGTCCTGGATGTCATTCTAGCATCTTTGACAGTTTTTATGCGACGTCAGAAACCCGAAAGTCTGACAACCAGTCCTACCAAGGGGATCAGAGGGGAGATCAGATAGGCAGTAGATACTGGTATTCAGCTGTATCCAGTTAGACTGGAAGCCGACCCCAACGTAGTCGGGAAAAGGCTAGGCAGACTGATTGATCACAATAATAATCCCATGAACCCCACTTTATTTAATCAATAGTTAAACTACGCATTCAAAAGCTTTCCCTTCTTTTTATTAATAACAACATTCTGCAATCATGTACATGTCTGGCAAAAAAGTCTAGAAACGGAACTAATTTTTATTCTTTGTCAGTGTTGTCTCAGTCCGTGTTTCATTAGGAAACAAATGTGCATGACAACGATTAGATTGATTTAAAATAAACAATACTATCTAAACTTCTGCCAGAAAAATGGTTTTTAAAGTTTAAATTTTATAATGTACTAGCGGACCCGACAGACGTTGTCATGTCTGAACGATCCTAGAATCCGACTGCAGCGCCACCTATCAGGTCCAATTGTGTTTTCAAACCATCCAGAAACCCATTGAAATATACACACAAAATTTCATCTAAATCAGTCCAGCTGATTAGGAGGAGTTAGGTGACAAACACACTAGATGAATTATATATATCAAGATGGCTAGTGGCGCGGGGGCGCCACTAGCCATCTTAATAGATGTTACAAACAGATACAGCTCGACACAAAAGAGTCGAAAAAATGGGGATTTTTTCGACTCTTTTGTGTCGAGCTGTATCTGTTTACTGAGCTTAGTAATTAAGGTTTAAATCCTTTCCGACAATGTTAGTAGTAGCTTATATTATACAAATGTTGTGGTATAAAAAATAAAATAAATGTTTTGGTTTGCATATCAGTCTCAGTACCGGAAGTTCAAAGAATAGGGTTTGTACATGACTTTGGCATCCGAAGGTTTAAGGAAAATCTTTTTAAACATGTTAGAAGAGGGTACAAACCACTACACATAGTACGGTCAACCGCACGTCTGTAAACACTTGAACTATGAAAACCGTTGAGTTTCTGAGGATACATCGAAGCGTGGTTTAACTCGGTGTGTAAGTGAAATGGCGTTATGGCTGTCTGGTTTGACTCTCACGCGCACCGGAACTAAACGCGGTTCGTTTAAATGTAGATCTAGGACAAAATGCTATAAATAAATCAATTTACAGCTTAATAAGTTCTTAACATATTTAAATACCTTCGATTTGAAGCAAATTTTACTGCACACTAAGGAATTGTTTACGTATAATCGTATAAAACAGAAAATAGACGGTGCTACCACGGACTAGAAAAAAAAGGACTCCGCGCCACGCATATCGAAAGTACAAACAAAGTACCGTTTGTACAAATACGCCTCTCGCACACATTTACATCATAGTATGCCGACCGGACGTCATTACGTGACACGACGGCGTCTTTGTGAAATCACGCACACATAGATCGGTACGGTGCTTCACTCTCGATACGCGTGGCGCGGAGGCCTCCTTTTTTTTCTAGTCCGTGGGTGCTACATTGGAAATCACAGACTATTTTTATTATTCCACAGAGTAAAGAGTAAATCATTTTTTTAACAAGCTTTTGTTTAGTTGTATCTGTCTGGTATGTCTTTCTTTAATCAAGTCTTGTAAGTTAAATCTGACCCATTTTAATTTTTTTTACAACCAACAAGCTTTTGCCCGCGGCTTTGCCCGCGTGGATGTCGGAAATTATCCCTAGGGAACCTACTACCGGGATAAAGAGTATCCTATGTGTTAATCTAGGTTATAAACTACACTTCTGGACACATCTATTGGCCCACCTTAGAGTTTAGGTTTCGATGGCCCCTACCGAAATATTATTGCTAGATTGAACAAAAACTGTTGATGCAGTTTTAAACCTGATACATTTTACCATCTTTTTCGATCGTATTGTTTTAAATTTGAATTCAGAATACCATACGACATGGAGCTACGCCTAACAAGTCGGATATGCGCCTTGTTAAAGGCAATTGATTTTTGAATAAAAAACATGTTTTATCAAATAAAGGTTTAATTTAATAACGCGTGTTGCCTCCATGGGCATCTACCACAGCTCTCATACGATTAGGCATAGAGTTTATCAACCGCTCTATGAAATTTTGAGGGATCATCTCCCATTCCTCTTCTATGGCAGTTTTCAACTCCTGCATCGTCTGGGCAACTGGCTGACGAGCCCTAACACGTCTTTTTAGCTCGTCCCACATGTGCTCAATGGGGTTCATGTCTGGGCTTCTGGCTGGCCAGTCCATAACTGTGATGTTCACATCCCGAAGATATTCCCTGACGAGGCCGGCCGCATGGGCTCTTGCATTATCATGCATAAAAAGGAAATTTGGGCCCACATAGTCCGCGTATGGTATCACGTGAGGTTCTAAGCACTCACGAATGTACCTTTCAGCATTTAATGTTGGCAGCCGTGGTCCTGTAACAACCTCAAGTTGAGTTTTGCCGCTCGCGGATATACCGCCCCAGACAGTCCATGAGCCACCGCCATAAGCAACCCTCTCTTCAAAGCAGTTTGCAGGTCTCGAAGTAGGTAGGCAGAATGATACTCCAGTCAAGATGTGGAACGAATGAATTTATTTCTTAGTTATTAGTTATTTATATATGGCATCTCGCAGTTGACCACTAAGGGTCGAGACTGCTCAACCGGGCGTTTCCTGTGGGTTCTTTAAGCGAACTTAAAGCCCCCGGCCAGGCCTAAAACTAAGGTAAATTATTAGTCGACTGAGCGTCGCTAATAATAATATGACAGCCAGACGGGGCAGGCTGGATCATGACGGGGGGGACAAGTGCTACAGGCTCAGCTGTGCCCCCAGCTGGCACAGCTTCACCGAGTAGGGGATAGGGGGGGGGGCGGTTACGATTGCGACCTCGGCGGCGAGGTCGGAATGTATTCCGGGGTGGTCTACGTTTATAAACCGTACTGGTGGCCTTGCTACTCTCCTGAAGGAGGGTTATGGGGTCATCAGGGTCGGTGAGAATATGACGCGGACGGCGAGTCTTACTAATTTGAGAGGGGGTATAACGCGCGGCCTCGACAACCAAAGGGTTGCGATGCTTCGCGGCGGCATCAAAGAAACGCTTCGAGCCGCGCTTCAAAAATTGATGGATCGTGGGGATCCTGAGGTCAAGGTGGAGGTCCGCGTTCCGAACGAACCAAGGGGCGCCCGTTATCCTTCGGAGGAAACGGTTCTGTAATGTCTGCATCCGATGCAGATAGCGGGGTTTGGCGTGTGCAAATACCGAACCCGCATACGTCATGATAGGACGAATGCACGCAGTGTAAATGCGCAATTTGCACTTAAGAGATAGTTTGCTGCGTGCATTTAAAACGTAATGTAATCTACCGAGGGCAAAAGCGGCCCGTGAACGTACCAGCTTAATGTGCTCCGCAAAGGAGAGGCGTTGATCGAGAGTCACCCCCAGATATTTGGCTCGCTTCTCCCAAGGGATCGGCTTACCAAACATGGTGATTGGTCGGGGAATGGAACGTGAGAAATACGGTTTCAAAAAGAGAACCGCTTGACTCTTGTCAGGATTGACCTCGATTCTCCACCGACGGAACCAGCAGCCGAGGGTATCGACTGCTGTTTGGAGATTACGAGCTATCACGTTTTGGTCACGTCCCGAACAGTATATGGCCGTATCGTCTGCAAACAGAGCCAACTGAGCCTTTTTACTTTTCGGGATGTCGCTAGTAAATAGTGTGAAAATAAGAGGAGAAATTACGGAGCCCTGTGGGACCCCCGCGCGAATCGGGTGGGGGGCAGAAAGTGCCCCTTCAATACGGTAACGAAACGTACGGTTCGACAAAAAGTCTCGTAGGATGAGCACGAGACGGTCAGGCACTCCGAGTTTGTACAGCTTATAAATTAAGCCGTTGTGCCAGACTTTGTCAAACGCTTTCGCTATATCGAAAAAGACCGCGCCCGTCATCAAACTGCGCTGAAAATTAGCGCTTATGTGTTCGACGATACGGTGAACCTGTTGCACACAGGAGTGCTGGGTTCGGAACCCATACTGTTCGTTCGGGATGAGGCCCTTTGTCTCGGCATAATCCCTGAGTCGCTTATAAATAAGTCTCTCATAGATCTTGCCGAGAACATTGAGCAAGCTAATGGGGCGGTAACTAGTGGGCTCGCTCTTGGGCTTGCCGGGCTTAGGTATACCGATAACGGTGGCCTGTTTCCAGGCTTGGGGGAAAATATTATTGCTCATGGCACCATTGAAGATGATGGTCATTAGCATAATTAAATTTGCTGGGAACAGTTGGAACACCCTATTGGTGAGTCCATCTGAACCAGGGGCCTTGCGGGGTTTTAGACCCTTGATTATCTCCTGCACCTCGTCCGGCGTGACGGGGGGCAGGGGACAATCAGGGTCCTCAACGGGAGGAAGGGAAGCTCTACGTTCGACTTCCGCGTCGACCTCAGAGAGGTGAGCTTGGTCAACCGGTAGAGCGCTAGGTGTGCATTGCGCCTCGAGACTGTCAGCAAGGCATTCCGCCTTGTCGACATCGTCAAACGCGATGGTGTTATCGGGGCGGACTAGAGGGGGCATAGAGGTAAATCCTCGGGACGTGAGTTTCTTCTGGAGCTGCCAGAAGGCAAGATGGTTTGGCTCTAAATCGCTCAGCATCTTATCCCAGCTAGCGGAACGCAGATCCTCCATACGAGTCTTTACAGATTTCTGTAAATAACGCATGTGGACTTTGTTCGCACGACAAGGAAAGCTGCTGTAGGCACGGACAGCCGCGTTCTTCTCATTTAACAGCTCACGTACATCGTCCGGCAACCTCCCGCGATGGTCATCCATCACAGGAACTTCCCTTGAACAATCGTTCAGGACAGATTGTACGTGTTCCGTAAATGAGTCGATCGCGGCCGTCGTGTCAGCGATAGAGTCAAACTGGTCGGGGATGGAATCTAAGTGGGGGGAAGAGGAGGATTTCAGGCACTCGCTTACTTTCCTCCAATCCGTCACTTTTTTAGTAGGTAAAGGTTGGGTGGGGTCAAAGTGACCAAGGCGGGAGACCAGCTTAACGACGACTGGTCGGTGGTCAGAGTTTAATTCATGTATCGCTTCTATAGAGTCCAATCGAAGATTGACATTCTTTAGAAGCGCTACATCAAGTACATCCGGGCGGTGGTCAAGGTTACCGGGGAAATGAGTCGGAGTCATTGGGGCAATGACGTCGAAATTTAAAAGGGAACAAAGGTCAAATAAGCGTTTGCCTCTGGTGTTGGTTGCGCTGCTATTCCAAGCGGAATGCTTGGCGTTGAGATCACCCGCAATAATTACGGAGTCACTCAAGCCAAGTAGGATCGCGAGGTCAACGTTAAGTATTTCAAAATTTTCTGTAGTGGAAATGGGGGGAAGGTAAGCCGATACCAAGGTGATCGGCTGGTGACCTGTCATGCCAAGGCGGCAGACAGACACTTCCAAACGTGAGAGAGGGGGGGGATCCAAAGGGATGCAATATAGAGTAGACTTATAATAAATCAAGGTACCGCCCTTGTGACACCGAGTCCTATCATTGCGAATTACGCGATAATTCGCAATTGACGGATTACGGTGGCTGGGTTTTAAAAAGGTTTCCTGTACGAGGAGGACATCTAAATCGTGGTCGCGGAGGAAAGCGGAGACCTCATCGCGTTGGCCTTTCAGGCCATTGGCGTTAAAAAACCCTAATTTAAGGGATCGGGGCTTAACTCTTGTAATAACTCCTCTATCCATTACGGGTTGGATTTAGTGGAGAGGGAGACAAGGGCTTGCGTAATCTCCGGGTACGCATTATAGATATTTCGGATCCTGAGCAGATCGCCGGCGCTAGTGGCGGCGGTCAGCTCATTAGCCATCTGGATAGCACGGGGGGTGCAAAAGGTAAGGAAGGTCCCAGTGATAATGTTGAACGAGTCAACCTGACTGGGACCGGCCACCGGGGTGGTGATAGGGGCTAGAGGCGGGGTAGCCTTAGCGGCGGTATTGACGGCTGCCTTAGGAGCCTGCGCAGGTTTAGGGGGGGGGGCAAGGGGGGGTTTAGGGATGCTAAGTCCCATGGGAGCCGGGGGTGGTTGCGTGGGTACCAACGCAGGAAAAGCCTGCTGATGGAGACCTGAAAACCACGGGTTAGGTCTCTGGAATGAATTTATTTCCAAAATGTGTCAGCTTAAATACTATTTACATCTACTTACAAACTAGGATAACTACTGCCTATGTACAAGTATTGACCAATCAGATCACAGCACCCTGTTGTCAGTTTGTTCCGCAGTGTGTCGCTGCAGGCGCGCGCTAGCGCATCTCGCCGCTCGGAACGCCGAAGTTTATAAATATAGGTGGCACACGTTTGTGCACCAGTATTAATCGAGGCGGCGTCCAGAAAGGTCGTGTGCGCGTTGTCCGACGGCGGCGTGTGGCGTCGCGGTTCCCGTACCGCTGTACTGTTTCTTTAGCAGACCCAAAAGTTCTTCTCAGGACTGTTTGCTTCAGTGTTTCTTTACGGAGTGTCAAAAGGTGCTGGCCAGTGGTGGCTACAAGTTCTTTTCAGAACTGTTGTTTTCACTGTTTCTTTACGGAGTGTCAAAACGTGGTGGCTACAGTACTCCCCTTCAAGCGAAGCGTACCGGCTTGATGACACGTCCCGAGCGTGTTGTCCTGATGGCGGCGGGCTGTGACGACACGTTGGTCGGTGGTGCTTGCGCTCGCTGCTTGGTAATGGTTGGTACTTTGGAGGTACTCTTGGTTTGCTCGGTAAAGGTAACGGTTTTGCTTGGTACGGTAATCTTGGTTGTCGGTAAGGTACTGGTATGTTCCGTGACGATATAGGCAGGTTTCAGTCGATCGATTGATATGTTGGATTGTCTATTTGGTAGCTGAATGTTATATACCTTTTCTGTTCGGCTTATAACTCGATAGGGGCCTTCGTAAGGTGTCTGTAATGGTTTTTTTACTGAATCTGTTCTGACAAATACGTGACTGCACTTGCTTAAATCTTCATGCACGAACATGCGTTTATTATTCGTGTGATGCTCCGTTAGGGCTTCCGGCTTGTTTGCTTGAATAATATCTCGCAGTTTTTCTACATAAGTATAATCCATCGTTGGTGTGGGGGTATGTGCAGAAAAAAATTCGCCGGGTAGGCGCAAGGTGCAACCGTAGGTAAGCTCTGCGGCGCTCACACCGGTGTCGGTGCGAAGCGCGGCTCGTAGCCCAAGTAGCACGGTAGGTAACTCGTCGATCCATTTACTTGAGTCGGAGATTTTGGTGCGTAATGCAGCTTTAAGTGATCGATGCCACCGTTCGACGATACCATTAGCTTGTGGATGATATGGTGTTGTGCGATTTTTCTTAATTCCCATTTGCTTCATAAGGTTTTGAAACAGATGGCTCTCGAACTGGCGACCTTGGTCGCTTGTTAGTGTGTTCGGGCATCCAAATCTTGCTATCCAATGTTGATAGACGATCTCAGCTATTCGATCTGCTGTTATTTCATCGGTCGGTATTGCTTCGGGCCACTTCGTTAATCGGTCTATCATTGTTACTAAGTAACGGTGACCTTGAGCTGTTGTAGGTAGCGGTCCGACGATGTCGACGTGCAAATGTTGAAAACGCTCGGTTGGCGGAAAGGATGTGATGTTCGAGTAGGTGTGTCGTTGTATCTTGCTTTTCTGGCAATGTATACAGGTTCGAGTCCAGCGGCTGATGTCTGCGTTCATTGATGGCCAGAAGTACTTTCGTGTTGTAAGTTTGCGAGTCGTGCGCGTCCCGGGATGACTGACATTGTGCACGCTGTCATAAACTTCTCGTCTGTATTGCTCGGGTATGTACGGTCGTACATATGGGGTAGATGTTTCGCAGTATAACTCGACATCGGTGTTTGGTATTGTTATTTTCTTGAGTGTGATGTTGTCATTTGACAATAATTGCTCAATGTTGCTGTCCCTTTCTTGCGCGCTTGCTATGTCGCTGTAGTTGATTGTAGACGGGCATGATATCGTTTCTATGCGGCTGAGTGTGTCGGCGACGATGTTTTGTTTACCGCTCACGTGCCTTATGTCGGTGGTGAATTCGCTGATAAACAAAAGTTGTCTTGTTCGCCTTGGTGTTTCTGAGTTTGAGTTAGTTTTCGACATTACGAATGTTAGCGGCTTGTGATCGGTGAATATGATGAGATGGCGCCCTTCGAATGTTTTGCGAAAATGTTTGACTGCCATGTAGATTGCGGCTAGTTCACGATCGAAAGTTGAATACTTCTTTTGCGCGTCAGTGAACTTTTTGGAATAATATCCGAGAGGTTGCCATGTGTCATTGATGTATTGTTGTAATACTGCGCCTGCTGAGTTGTCAGATGCGTCACAGAATAAGGCGAGTGTTGCATGGTGCGAAGGGTGAGCGAGGATAGCGGCATTTATTATGCTCGCTTTGCATTGCTCGAATGCTTGATTTGCTTCGTCGTTCCATGCGATTGGACTTTTGTCTCTCTTCTTGACATTATGTAGGTATGAGTTCAATGGTGCTTGTAGTGCAGCGGCGTTAGGTAAGTGATCGCGATAGAAATTGATCATACCGATAAATCTTCTTAACTCTTCGATTGTAGTTGGCTTGGGATAATTGGTGATTGCTTGTATTTTATGCTCTGGAGGTTTGATTCCTTCTGCTGATACGGTATATCCTAGGAATTGAACTTGTGGTTGGCCTAGGCTGCATTTGGCGGGGTTTATGGTGATACCGTTATCTTCTAATCTCTTTAGGACGATGCGTAGGTGTTTTCGGTGTTGAGCTTCGTCTTCTGATGCCAATAATAAATCATCAATGAATGGGAACACAAAATCCAATCCTCGCAGTACTTCATGGATGTACCGCTGAAACGTTTGTCCCGCGTTTTTCAAACCTGGGCACATACGTGGAAATTCGAATAATCCCATTGGTGTAATGATCGCCGTCTTCTCTATGTCTTCTTCTCGTACGTTCAGTTGTTGGTATGCACGGTTGAGGTCTATTGTGGAGAAGATTGTTTTTCCGGATAGATGATGTGTGAAATCTTTGATGCGTGGAACGGGGTAGCGATCTGGTATGGTGATGGAGTTGAGTCGGCGATAGTCACCACAAACTCTAATATCGCCATTCTTTTTGGGTACGATATGTAGAGGTGATGCCCACGGGCTTTTACTTGGCCTGCATAATCCTTGTTCAATCATGTTTTCAAATTCTTTCTTGACTATTTCGAAGCGATGCGGTGGGATTGGTCGAGCGCGGCTATGTATTGGTTGACCTTGCGTTTCGATGAAATGCTGCACGTTGATATTGGAGTTTAATTTCATCGATGATAATCTCGTTATGCCGGGATATTGAGCTAGAATGTCGTGGTATGATTGCGACATGTCGATGCTGCGTACGGTTGGCTCGTTTGATAGTCGTATCGGGGCGTTGACCTTTAAGCTCGTGACACCGTCGATTAGTCTTCTATTTTTCAGGTCGACGATGAGTTGGTGATGCTTCAGGAAGTCGGCTCCGAGTATTGGCTTCGATACGTTAGCTATGATGAATTTCCATTTGTAAGGGCGTCGGAGATTGAAATCGAGTGTCATTGACTTCTCGCCATACGTAGCTATTGTAGTGTTGTTCGCTGCGTATAGTTGAAAAGGTAGCGGCGTTGCTACTTGTCCCTTCCTTCTTGGTAACACGGAAATGTTGGCTCCCGTGTCGACTAAGAAAGATAGTTTTGAGTTTCTGTCGGTGATATATAGGCGGTGCGATTTGTCTGGAACGCCGGTGTCCGCCTCTGCCAACGTCCTGTCTAGTTTTCCGACTTTTGCTTCTTGAATGAGCAAGGCGATGTGCAGCGTCTAGCTTGCTCCTTGAATCGTCGGTGATAATAGCAGTATGGTGATGGTGTTATTGATCGATTGCGTGATCGTGACGCTTGACGGTTACGAGATGGGTAGCGGCTGCGGCGGCGGTTGTCGTATTGTGGTCTTGATTTTAACTCGGCTATGTCTAGCGACAGTTTTTTTATCTCATTGATGAGAAACTGCGTATCTGCTTGCGGCGTGGATGGCGGCGGTGGTGCGGGTGATTGGACGGCTGCGACTTCTGTTGTTGCAGTCTGCTCCATCATTTTATCGGCGAGTAACGCGAGTTCCTCGAGTGCTGTCTTTGTGCTGAACGTTTCGCTGACTGCAAGGACTGAGCGAACGTGTGATGGTAGGTGATTCGGCATCTTGAAGCGGGATGACTCTTCGGTGGTCTTCGTCAGGTAAGGTGTGCTTTGTTCGGGGTCACCACTTTGCAGGTCTCGAAGTAGGTAGGCAGAATGATACTCCAGTCAAGATGTGGAACGAATGAATTTATTTCTTTTTTTTTTTTTTTTTTTTTTTTTGAAATGGCATCTCGTAGTGTGACCATGAGAGGTCCCGACTACTTAACCGGACTTTCCTGTTGGTGCCTTTAAGCGAGCTCAAAAGCCTCCAGCCAGGGGCATAAATACTAACTAAATTATAAACTAAACGACTGCGCACTAAGGGCACCCCCTGTGGGGTACGGACCTCGGCTTAGGGAGTCGTTGTCATTGACCAATGATATACAAGGCAAAGCAATAGGCTGGATCAAGTTAGGGGAATTATTATTATCAGGGGAGTTTAAAGCTACAGGCTCAGCTACGCCACCAGCTGGCTCGATTAAACCGATCAAGGGACATGAATTTACATTTACGTTAGATGGTCTTAAACGCGGTGGGCCTCGGCGGCGAGGCCGGAATGTAGATCTGTGTTTGTGTTGGACTGTGCTAGTGTCCCTACTACTTTCCTGGAGGAGGGTGATAGGGTCATCGGGTTCAGTGAGGGCATGTCGCGGACGGCGGATACTACTGATTCTACTGGGGACATAGCTAGCGGCTTCGACAACCAAGGGGTTGCGATGTTTCACGGCGGAATCAAAGAAACGCTTGGAAAGGCGTTTCAAGTACTGACGGATGGTCGGGACTTTAAGGTCAAGGTGGAGGTCCGCGTTCCGAACGAACCAGGGGGCTCCCGTTACCTTTCGGAGGAGACGGTTCTGAAGGGTCTGCATCCTATGGATGAGGTGGGGCTTTGCATGCGCAAAGACTGGGCCCGCATAGGTCATGATAGGTCGAATGCACGCTGTGTAAATACGCAACTTGCACTTAAGGGACAACTTGCTGCGTGCATTCAGAACGGAGTGTAAACGGCCGAGAGCAAAGTAGGCCCGCGAACGGACCTGCTTTATGTGCTCTGAAAATGTTAAATGACTATCGAGCGTCACACCTAAATATTTGGCTCGCTTTTCCCAAGGGATCTGCTTGCCAAACATGGTGATCGGCCGAGGAGGGGCGGTGAGCCGACTACGCCGTCTCGTAAAGAGAATGGCTTGGCTTTTATCGGGATTGACTTCGATTCTCCACTTTCGAAACCACTTGCCGAGGGCATCGACTGCGGTTTGGAGGGTGCGAGCGATCGAGTCAGGGCGAATTCCCTTGGAGAAAATGGCCGTATCGTCTGCGAACAGCGCCAACTGTGCCTTTTTACTCTTCGGGATATCGCTGGCGAAGAGGATGAAAATGAGGGGGGAAAGCACAGAGCCCTGAGGGACTCCTGCGCGAATAGGGTGGGGGGAGGAAAGTGCTCCTTCAATGCGATAGCGAAAGGTGCGGTTTGACAAAAAGTCTCGTAGGATGAGCACGAGACGATCCGGCACACCGAGTTGGTACAGCTTATATAATAAGCCGTTGTGCCAGACTTTGTCAAAGGCCTTCGCTATATCAAAGAAGACAGCACCAGTCATCGCACCGCGTTGGAACCCAACGCTGATGTGCTCGACAATACGGTGGACCTGCTGCACGCAATAGTGCTGGGTTCGAAAACCGAATTGCTCGTCGGGAATGAGACCCTTTGTCTCGGCATAATCTCTGAGACGCTTATAAATAAGCCTCTCATAGATTTTGCCGAAGACGTTGAGCAGACTGATAGGCCGGTAGCTAGAGGGCTCGCTCTTAGGCTTGCCGGGCTTAGGGATACCGATAACGGTAGCCTGTTTCCAGGCGTGAGGAAAGATATTATTACCCATGGCACCATTGAAGATGATGGTCATGAGCATAATCAAACGGGCAGGGAAGAGTTGGAACACCCTATTGGTGATTCCATCTGAGCCGGGGGCTTTACGGTGTTTTAGACCCTTGATTATCTCGTGCACCTCGTCAGGAGTGACGGGAGGCAGGGGACAATCAGGGTCCTCAACGGGGGGGAGGGAGGCTCTACGTTCGACTTCAGCGTCAACCTCAGAGAGGTGGGCTTCGTCTACTGGTTGAGAGCTGGGTGAGCACTGGGCCTCAAGACTATCGGCAAGGCATTCGGCCTTGTCGATATCATCGAAAGCGATGGTATTGTCTGGGCGTACTAGGGGGGGCATAGAAGCTGTCTCTGAGGACCTGAGTTTCCTCTGTAGGTGCCAGAAGGCCTGATGAGTTGGCTCGAGCTCACTCAACATCTTGTCCCACCGCGTGGAACGCAGTTCCTCTATGCGTTTCTTTACAGATTTCTGCAAATAGCGCATATGGACTTTGTTCAAGCGGCAGGGAAAGCTGCTGTAGGCACGGACAGCCGCGTTCTTCTCATTCATCAGGGCACGTACATCGTCCGGCAGCTTCCAGCGATGGTCCTCCACCGCTGGAACCTCCCTTGAACAATCGTTCAGGACTGATTGTACGTGCTCCGTGAATGAGTCGATCGCAGCTGTCGTGTCAGCGAGAGAGTCGAACTGATCAGGAATAGAGTCTAAGTGGGGAGATGAGGAGGATTTCAGACATTCGCTTACTTTCCTCCAGTCCGTCACCAACCGGGTGGGGAGAGGTTGAGAGGGATCGCGGAGACCTATGCGGGGGGCCAGATTTAAGATCACGGGACGATGATCAGACGTTAGTTCATGTATCGCTTCTATAGAGTCCAACCGAAGGTTGACATTCTTTAGAAGCGCTACATCAAGTACGTCGGGGGAATGAGCGGGGTCATGGGGATAGTGAGTGGGAGTCATTGGGGCAATGACATCGAAACCCAAAATGGGACAGAGGTCGAACAAGTGTCTTCCTCTAGAAGTGGTGGTGGAACTATTCCAGGAGGTATGTTTGGCGTTGAGATCGCCCGCTATGATAACGGAGTCACTCAAGCCGAACAGAATGGTCAGATCGTCAGAGAGGGATTGGAAATCCTCTGAAGTGCGGGGGCCGCGGGGGGGGAGGTAGACCGATACAAGAGTGATCGGCTGGTGACCTGTCATGCCTAAGCGGCAGACAGACACTTCTAATCGCGAGAGAGGGGGAGGGTCCATAGGGATGCAGTATAGGGACGATTTATAGTAAATCATAGTCCCACCCTTGTGGCACCGAGACCTGTCATTGCGAACTATGCGATAGTTGGCAATCGACGGACTTCGGTGATGGGGCTTCAAGAACGTTTCCTGTAAGAGGAAAACGTCGATATGGTGGTCGCGGAGAAAAGTGGCGATCTCATCGCGTTGGCCTGCAAAGCCATTCGCGTTGAAAAAGCCTAAGTTTAATGATCGGGGTTTGATCCTAGCTATGATTCCTTTATCCATTATTTATTTGAGTTGTTGGAAAAGGAATTCAAGGCTTGCGTAATCTCGGGATACGCATTGAATATATTGATGATCCTGGGCAAATCGCCGACATTTCTGGCGGCGGTTAGCTCAAGAGCCATCTGTCTAGCGCGGGGGGTATAGAAAGCCATAAAAGTGCCAGCAATAATGCTGAACGAGTCAACATTTTGGCTGAGCACTGGCATGGTTGGGGGTACGGTAGGGGGGGGGGGAGCCAAAGCGGCGGGAGGGGAGGCTTTAGGAGCGGGCGCGGACGCGGGTTTAGGGGGCTGAGAGAGAACGGCTGGAGGAGCGCGGGTTCTCGGATCCCTAGGAGCGAGCGGGGGAGGAGGAGGGGGTTGGGAGTACGCCAATGCAGGGAAAGCCTGCTGGTGGTGTAGGGGAAACCACGGGTTAGGTCGCTGCGGACTTAGCCGGGTCGGCATCTGGGAAGATGGGATGGGGAGTAGCGGAGGGCGTTCTCTCTGCTGACGAGCGTCTGCACGCTTGTTCAGCTTTGAGGAGGAGAAGGACTTTGGGGCTTTGGGACAGCCACGGTAATTGGCTGGGTGCCCAGATTCGCCGCATAGCACACAGCTAGGCAGGTCGGTGCACAGGGTACGATCCTTCGGACGCAAACAGTCCGAAGTGCCGTGGTCCCCCAGGCACTTGACGCACCTGGGTTTCGCGTGGCAGTTCCTCTGCGAGTGGCCATACAATTGGCAGCGGTGACACTGACCAATGATGCCACTCTTCCAGGGTTTCTCGATTTCGAAACCCGTGAGGTTACAGATCGATCTGACCTGGAAAATAGGGTGGTACCCCTCGAAATGGGGACAGATAACTAGGACCATGTCGTATGCTTCTCCTGCCCTGGAGCGGTGCATACGATGGACCTCATCCACCGGGATAGCTTGCGACAGAAGGTCGTCTTTGATTTCCTTGACGGAGAGCTCCTTCGGGATCCTGCGGATCACCACTCTAGTCTGGCGCTCCTCAGGGAGAGTATACGTGTGGAAAGACACGTTCCTCGACCTAAGGAGTTTCGTGAGCTCCCTAAAGTCATGAGACGTAGGGATGCTCACTTTGATACCCTGCTGGGTAGATCGTGCGGCGGTGTAATTGATCCTAAGATCGGTACACCAACGCGAGACGTCTGTCCACTTCCCCTTGTCCTGGATGTACACAGGAGGGGGGGAAGGTGCCTTCTTGGGGACAGAAGACGAAACGGGGGGGGTGGCGGTGGGGGCAACTGAGGCCGTGGGATCCGCGGTCGGAGGGGGGGGAGGGATAGCGGTGGAAGCCGCAGAGGGAGGAGTGAGGGAATCACCCACTTTCCTTCCCTTCCTAATCTGGGCAGAAGAATCAACGCGATTCTTCTTCCTCTTCCTCTTACCTTGGACGGTGGCGAAACCATCATCCTCAGCGGAGGAAGGGGAAGAGGGAGGGCACGAGGAGGCTGACTGATCCTGAGCAGGTTCAGAGTCGGATGCCTCAGAAATGTAAGAGTAGGGAGAGGTGGGTCTCCCGGACACCGGGGAGGTGTCCATAGAGTCACCTGAATCCTCACAAGGAGGGACGGGAGTGGGCTCTAGGGCATCGCTGAAATCAGCGATGCCTGAGACAGAAGGGGAGGGGGAGGGGGGGGTGGGGCCGGACCGCTGAAAAGCGGCTAGACGCGCCTTGAGGCTCTCGTTCCCCAAGACTGCGTCCAGGAACACATCGGGCTCCTTTAGGAGGAGCTCCTTAATGAAATCGAAGAGGTGCTCTCTATCGAGCGACATGGTCACGACGCGACAACCCTATATCTAACTCCCCGGGTGGGTTGGCCCGGGGATGTGTAAGACTCCCTGCCGGGTGCAGGCAGGGAGGTGTGTACCTACGGTGTGCCCTAAGCTGTGTGTACCCGTCGCCAGTCTTAATGTGCGAACGGGGCCCTAACCAATCTAGCGCGAAGGGTGTAGACACACCCTAAAGACACTAGGTGCAAGCTGTGAAAGGAAGACTGTACACCAGTGCCGACTAGGAGATCCCCCAAGGCCGGTTAACACTGGGACCCGTCCAATTGACTGCCTCACCCCGAAGGGGTTCGGCGGGTGTATTGGGTCAACACCCCACTCGGCTTCGTTGGCACCGTAAGGTTTCCACCGAGGACCACGAAACTGTGGATTTGCCCCGAAGGGGCCTAGTGCAGCTAGATACGTTTCGACGATAACGTTAAAGAAACAATAGTCTTGAAAAAGACTCTTTGGTGATCATAGATCGAGGAATTAATTAAATAAATAATTAATTCCTCGAAGGATCGGACGTAGTCGGGGCGACTACGATGCGCGCCGCGAGAGCGCAGCGCAGTGACGGGTGGGGAGCGTTGACTCAGCGAGCCGGGGCAGCGGGAGGGAGCGGCAGCACACAACCGCTCGCAACGGCAGCCAAGCGTCGAAATCCCAAAAAAAAGAAAAAAAAAAAAAAAAAAAAAAAAAAAAAAAAAAAAAAAAAAAAAAAAAAAAAAAAAAAAAAAAAAAAGAAAAAAAAGACGCCCCAAAAAAAAGAAAAAAAAGACCTGAATTTATTTCCAAAATGTGTCAGCTTAAATACTATTTACATCTACTTACAAACTAGGATAACTACTGCCTATGTACAAGTATTGACCAATCAGATCACAGCACCCTGTTGTCAGTTTGTTCCGCAGTGTGTCGCTGCAGGCGCGCGCTAGCGCATCTCGCCGCTCGGAACGCCGAAGTTTATAAATATAGGTGGCACACGTTTGTGCACCAGTATTAATCGAGGCGGCGTCCAGAAAGGTCGTGTGCGCGTTGTCCGACGGCGGCGTGTGGCGTCGCGGTTCCCGTACCGCTGTACTGTTTCTTTAGCAGACCCAAAAGTTCTTCTCAGGACTGTTTGCTTCAGTGTTTCTTTACGGAGTGTCAAAAGGTGCTGGCCAGTGGTGGCTACAAGTTCTTTTCAGAACTGTTGTTTTCACTGTTTCTTTACGGAGTGTCAAAACGTGGTGGCTACAGTAGCATTGTGCGAAACGCTCTCCCTTACGTCGGTAGACCTTCTTCCTTCCATCATTGCCATGTAACACAATTTTAGACTCATCAGAAAAGAGTACACGAGTACTAGTACTCCAATCTTGGTGTGTCCAATTTAAATGACTGCGTGCGAAATGAAGGCGCGCTGTTCGGTGGGCTCGCGTTAGTTTGGGGCCATTAGCTGGCTTGTGTGGTACCATATCGCGTTCTTTTAACCTTCTCCGAACAGTTCGAGCGCTCACAGATACTCCGTGGAAGTCGCGAAGTTGGTTTTGTATCTCAATGGAGGTAAGGTGACGATTTCTCAAGCTGGTCGTCACGATGAATCGATCCTGCCTTTCAGTTGTGACCCGAGATCGTGGCCTTCCTTGGCGACGAACAAAGCCGCCAGTCTCTAGGTACCTCCGATAAACATTTCGGACCGCAGATCGACTTAAATTAAGTTGAGCACTCACGTTTCTTTGGCTGTGTCCGGCCTGAATAAGTGCCACAGCTTGGGCGGCGACTTCAGGTGAAGTATCCATAGATTATTGATAGAACCTCACCTTAATGTTAAGAATAAGTAATGTTTGTTGCAAAACCAAAGATATCAATCACTTTTTCAAGAATTAAATCCAAGTAAACCAATAAAACCAAGTTTTCTTAGTATTCGATTGTTTGATATCAACAAACAGGCTCCAAATTGTCTTTTGTTTCTTTAAATTCTGTGTTCGAAATTCAAAAAAAGACTATTGAATGAAATTGTGAATGTGCCAGGTTCAAAACTGCATAAAAACTTTTTGCTCGACCTAATATAAAATTTTAGCTAGGACCAAACGAAACTGAAAATACAAGGTGGGCCAAAAGATGTGGCCAGAAGTGTATATGTGTGCCAAAATTTCAATAAATCGAACGCCGGGAAAACAAATGACCAACTGATTATAAAATTAATTTGTATTTGGAATTCTAAATAGAATGAAAGATTCCCGACAGAAGCGGTTGCCTTGTCCAAATTTCATGTATGAGACAACTTTTCTTCATATTTTTTTGTGAATTTTCCTGCTTTAATAGCTATTCTGCTATTCGGGACGGAAACAAATACAAAAAATCAAAAACCATGAAAATCGGTCCAGCTGTTCTCGAGTTATAAGTGTTCGAACAAACCCGACTTTGTTTTATATATTAAGATTAGGAAGTAGGATGATATTATAAGTAAAAAGAGGTAAATCTATGGGTTATACACGCTCCGCAAGTGGCACGTCAAAATCTGGCTAATTAGCCACATTTTCGTCGTCTTGTC
The DNA here is from genome assembly GCA_946251885.1 of Cosmia pyralina. Classification (NCBI taxonomy): domain Eukaryota; kingdom Metazoa; phylum Arthropoda; class Insecta; order Lepidoptera; family Noctuidae; genus Cosmia; species Cosmia pyralina. The sequence continues at coordinate 7,756,262 of OX276342.1, forward strand.
TCTTTTTCTCCCGATAATTACGACATGCCTTCTCCACGTGTTATCTAATAGTTCGACATTGTGCCGTTTTTGAACTTCGAATGTTGGTAAGGTAACCTAGTAGTACTAGGTCTTTTTAACCGACGAAAAAAAGGAGGAGGTTCTCAATTCGACATGTAAAAAATAAAAAAAAAATAAAAAAATGTATGTATGTTCCCCGATTAATCGAAGATGGCGGGACCGATTTGGATTTTTTTTTGTTTTGTTCGAGAGGGTATACATCACAGTTGGTCCCATATAAAATTGATTAACTTTGCTTAGGTAGTTTTTGAGTTAGCTTCAATAATACGTATTTTTCCCCCACTTTTATTTGGAAGATGTTTTAGTTTGTTTTGCAGGTAGTGGTATTAGAATTTGTGTGGGGTAGGTACCACAACTAAAAAGTGAAAAATAAAAACTTTTTTACAAAATAATATAACCGACTTCCAAAAACAACACTACAAAGTGAAAAATAACTTTAATTTCGCAAGTCGGTGGCAAAAAACAAAAATACATTTAACCAGACACCCACTTCCGAAATTAACGTTATTTTTCACTTTGTAGTGTTGTTTTTGGAAGTCGGTTATATTTTTTGTAAAAAAGGTTTTATTTACTTACTTCATTCACACAAAAAAAAAACAACTAAGAACGTCATCAGAGCTGAGCTGAGCTGTCATCAGTCCTCCCGTGACCGCAATCGCTGCAAGGCGGTCGAAACGTCGGGAAACAAATAGTTTACCTGTTTACCTCGTAAAAAGGAATATCGCGAGAAGACCCGTTCTCAGTGTTGTTTTATAATATGTACAAATCGCGAAAGTTTAAAAATTTTAAATAAGAACGTGCAATGTGATCATATCATGTCCAATATTTTTAATCATCTACAAGACGCACGAAAAAAAAATTTGCCATCAGCCCTATTGTGACGTCTACTTCTGACACCACGTAACGTGGTCGTGTGCTGAATGAATCCCCGTGAAGCATCTTTAGATGGGACGTCTTCGGGGAGATCTTGTAAGAAATATAAAGTCCATCAGTAAGTAATAATATACTTTTATTAGACACGTTCACACACACAACACACATGCGAGTGCGTCGGTCATCGAACACCCAAATAAAACTCACAAGAATAATGTTGAAAGTACTCCCAAAACACTGACTAAAGAAAATTATTACCTACATGAATATTCCCAACTTACTCCAAGCCGAATTGAACATAAAGAAACACAATTATAATTTCACACACATTTTCTGAAACAATTAGTAATTTAAACTTGACATCGTCTTAGAACGATGAGCGTTACATCACAGAATAATAAACCTACAGTAGTTTATCTGAGCAGTGACCTTGAATTAGTTACGAGTACCTACGGCCGCTCTCAGTAGATAAATACGCGTCCGTCCGTGCGTAACTGCCGCCCACTCGGACTGTTGCGTACTGGTATATATAGGGTGACTGGTAATTAGTGACCGATACCTTTCCCGCCTCGTGGAAGGAGGGGCGCGTCGTTATGCTGCCCCAAGGCGGGGAAGAATTATTCTGAAGCCGGAGAGCTATCGGCCGATCACGTTGCTGTCGACCGTCTCCAAGGTGTTCGAGGCGCTCCTGCTGCGACACCTCCTACCCACACGTTGCGCCACGACCCGAACAGTTCGGTTTTCGGTCGGAGCATAGCACGACGCTTCAGCTGTCGAGGGTACTGCACCACCTCGCAGCCGCACTTAACAAGAAGGAATACTCGGTGGCAGTATTCCTCGACATGGAGAAGGCCTTCGACCGTGTGTGGCACGAGGGCCTAATCTACAAACTGGCCACGTCAGACGCGCCCCGTCGCGTCGTAAAAGTGGTCTCTGCTTTTCTGTCCCACAGGACTTTCAGGGTGGTGGTCGACGGAGCGCTCTCCGGCGCTCGGCCGGTGCGCGCCGGTGTGCCGCAG